>JAQJVL010000158.1:242500-1442500 GCA_035578905.1 Stictocephala bisonia | reverse complement strand
GCTGAAAAAAATATATATAGTCCAATGCTTACTCAAAATTAGATAAAAAGTAATAATTAGTCGATCTAATGAGTTGCCTAGCAACGAATATGACAGATCGTCCAAGTATACCTCGAATGTCACTCAAATGACAAGGATCACCCCTAATCACAAATAACAATAAAAACTAGTTAAATAATGCATTAAAAGGTGCATAAAAGTACTACAACAAACAATTACCGGCTTAGCAATGGCGAACGGGATTGTCGGGTAGACAAGACAAATGCTGCACAAGACAAAGGAAACAAACAAAATCAACAAGCCACTGTGTCATGTAGGAAATTCGTAGAGAAAATTCAAAGAAATTAAAAAAACACTGGTTCACAGTCTTTCAAATGATATGTATTTGAAATGACTTAACCCTTTCCACTCCAATTACTGGGAACCCAGTTTCCCTATCAGCTCCATTTACTTTTAAGCAAAGATTGCCTACTACATTTGTTCAGTGGGAAAAACATATATCTGATAGTTCCAAAAAGCTTATGTATTTTTTCTTTGTTTCTTCTATGACTAAAGTATAGATTAATATAAAATAAAACATATGTTTTTATTTTCAAAATTTTTTAATTATATATATTCATTGGAACAAAATTGAATTTCTAACAAAAAAACGGATTCAAGAAGAATTTTTGAAAAATTTTAAATAGGAAGAATAGTATTTGATGTTTGTTTTTTGTTGTTTGTATCCTTACAAACAAAAAAAATTCATTTTCAAATATTTTGGACTAAATTATACATAAAAAAAATATATAATTCTAAAACCGAATTTTTTTGAAAAACATCATTTTTACCAAAAAAATTATTTTCACTGCAACTAGTAAACAATTGCTCCGTAAATTTTATTTTATTGCTTAGCAACAGTCAAAATGTACATAATTTAGACCAAATTTGTAAGTAAAGCTTTTTTCAATAATTCAAAACATGTTATCAGCTAAAAATATAAACAGACAAAATCTAATAGCCTACTTGCAACGCTCTTTTATTCGACAGGAATCATCATCGTAAAATAAAAATATTATGAATAAACAGTAAAACAACAACGATAACCTAGCAACAACAATGCGTTTTATAAGCTCATTACGAACGATAACATATGACGGAACAAAGTGAGTGCAGATAGCTGTTGCAGTCAGCCAGCTGTTTACGGAGCAGCCACAGACGACAAACATTACATTTCATGAGGTTTGTTTACCGATACTAAACTCAAACGGTTCCGAAAAAATTCTACAGGTAGCAGCACATATCAAACAAAAACCCTAGCGGTCAATAATGTAACTACGTCAGTCTAAATACAATCATAGAACGTTTTTATAGAGACGTCGGGCCCGGCCCGACATTGGAGTTAGTGCGGTAAGTTGCGTGGCGGGGCTGCCCCGCCACTTGAGTGGAAAGGGTTAAACCCAACAAGTGGTGAAATCACCCAAAATCACTGTGAAAATTTGATGTTGTATTGGTATGGCTACGTTTTTCGTCAAAACTAATCGATACTATTTGAAAGTCGATTAAATTCTGAATCGATTGTTATCAGTATCGATAATACTATCCACATGACAACTAGATGGAGAGAAGAAGAATCCAATGTTTACGATTTCATTTCGCCATTTCTTTAGTTGGCGTCTGTCGGAACACTGTTTGTTTACATTCTGGTTTGAAGTACTTTATGCAATGTTTTATTAGAGTTGTTGGTGAAATAATTTAGAATTTATTAGAATATTTATAAATAATTTATGATTGATAAAATTATAATAACAGGCTAAGAAATTTATGAATACACAATTTTATAAGATGTTACCATAGAAATATCAATTTTCGGTAAAATGCACTATTTTAAGTTTTATCATTATAAATTCCTATAATAAACCCTATAAACTGTACATTTTCTGAAAGTTTATAAAATTTGGAAAAACTTGAATATCTTGGAATTGTGAATTGACTAGTATGTATTACATTTCCAGGTAGGGTCCCCCCCCCAAAAAAAAACTTTTTGGTAAACCTTTTTTTATTTTATAAAAGGAAAAAAGTAAATAAGTGTTTATATTTGTTATTTATTTTATATAAAAACAAAGAATCTTACAAGTAAAATGATATAAAATAATACTAAATCTAAGGATCAGAAGTATTTTTAATTGTTTTTTAAAAATATCCTTGCAAAACTAGGAAAATTGGGCTGCCAATAGAGGGTTTTTAGTTGCCAGTTGTTGGGTTAATGTTTTATTTCAACTGTAAGTGGCTGTAACTGAGCGCATGCATATCGCCTCAAATTGAGGTGGTAACATATTTAGAACGGACCAATCGCCAACATTCCTGGGGTTAAATAAATCGATGTTATAGCTCAAATTTACAGGAAACATTCCTCATTAGGCCTAGTTGCTTTACAATTTAAAGCAACGGTTTTGTATCTAATGTTAAGTAAGGTATTAATAATGTTATTAAAATTTATAAATACAAATTTATTAAATTATAATAACCCTTTTAGTGCCGTGACCTTGAACGGCCTCTATGGTGAAAAGTGCCAAGCAATTCTGAGCAAAAATGTAAGGATTTACCAAAAAATCACATTAAATTTATTTTTGGTCATAAACCTTTGAAATAAGTTTTATTTTGTTTTATGATTATTATTGCACCTTTTGATTGTAAATTATTTTAAAATATTGTCTTCCAAGTATTTATAAACTAAAAAAACATGTAAAAAAGATAAAAATAAAAAAATTGACTGAGTATAAAAGTATATTTCAGTATTTTTTTTTTTTATTTTTTCCAGTAATACTGTCTTATAGTGCATCTAAAACTGAACAAAACCAGTATAACAAATATTACTTTCATGCAAACAATTGCCAATATTTTGCAAAATAAAAAATTTTACAATACGATAATTTACGGCGAAAACATATAAGTTATGGAAAAAATTTATTCTCTGTATTCTTATAAAAAACAAAGTTATAAGAAGTAAATTACTACATTAGGAGCTTATTCTATACCTAAAATATGTTGTAACCATAGTAATCATAAATAATAATATAGAAAATAAATCATTACATACCTTATTGATTGTTCAATTCAGATATTCAGAGTGAAAAATCAGGTCTCCTTACTGAAGCATTGAATTTATAATTGTTTTTTTACACTAATCATCACAGTTTACTTTATTTCTATCCATTTTACAATAAAAATGATTAAAACTTTGATTTGAAAACACACGCAAGCACCGCTCGGCACAATGTAAACAAACAACTAGCGCAACTTTGTAAACTAATGAAACATCGATATATCGAAGAGTACATCGAAACATCGATCAAAACAAGTACTTTGTCGCCTTTAGAAGCTGTCTGCATCGTTACTAGCCAGTTAATACAGTAAGGTAGTACTATAATAAATTAAATACGGATCGACGCATTTTTAGCACAGATATGCATCGACACAGCGCGTGTCGTGCGGCACTAAAAGGGTTAATTTTGTTATAGTAGTTATTTTATATTTTCGACTCTGAATTAAATTACAAACATTAAACTGTCTACATATATGTATGTATGTATGTATATATATATATATAAATATATATATATATATATATATATATATATATATATATATATATATATATATATAAATATATATATATATATATATATACATATATGTAGAGAAATCTTTACAAAAATAATGACATCAAAAACATTATTCTATCTTTAAAATAAGCGAAAATTCAATTATTGATATGTACTTATTGAAAATCAGCTGAAAATGGCGTTGGGTCGTTTCGCGTAACACACCGCCGAGTTGGCTTGGCACCTGGCGGTAGCGCTGGCGCAGCTGGGACGCAACATAATTGATTACTCGGCGGTCAAAGGTTTAAATTGTCATTTGGAGACCATATAATGCTTAGGCCTACTGTTGGATTCTCAAAAAGCAATGAATTTGGTGTATTTATCCGATTTCGGATATTTACACCAAAATTTAGCTTATTAAATCTACGTAATTTCATATAACTTACATATTTTTTTAAATACTAAGATTTTTTTTGCAGGTAGAATAAAAAAAAATACGAAATTTTAGCTCAACACTTTTGGAGTAAAGTTCAACTTTGAAAATTTTTTAAAACAAAGTACTAAGTGAATCTTTAACCCCATGGGAAGAAGGTTGTTTTTTGTGGTCTGTCAGAATTCTAGAATATTTACTCTTTTACAAAATAATCTGTTGCAATTTTTGTAAGCCTTTACAATCTTAAAAATGGCTGATCATACAAACTTCCAAAACGGTTCAAAAATACCGGATTGAAAAATAAAAAGATTATAAAACGGTAAGTGCAATAAAAAAAAAAGTTGCGATTTTATATCACATGATAATTCAGCAGACATCGATGTGCGCTCGTGTGGAAGCAAATCCCGAGGCTCAGCACTTTCCAGTTTCAACAGAGCACTTCGGCGTTGCCAATTCTGGAAGTATTTAAACAGTGCACGAAAGGTTTATTACTGTGGAAGTATTGAACAGTTATTCAATCATGTTTTCTATCTAAATTTAAAACAATTTTTAACCACCTTTTGTCATGAGGGCTTTATGTACCTCAAACTACAGGTTTAAAAATGTTATAGCTCTAAAAAGATTATCAAATTAAAAAATAACTTATTCACAGGTTTACAATTATGTAAATTTCACATGTAACAAGTTGAATGTAACGTGAAAATGAGAGCCACCCATTATATTGGTGATTTGTAGGATGTACTTATCACATTTCTAGTAACTGTGAGTGATTCATCAGCCGTTAGATGTAACATGTATACCTATAATTAATAGCTAATAAGTCCCCTAATGCGGGGTGGAAGTCCAGCTACATGACGTAGCAACACTGTCCGGCCGTGCGTGTTGCCGCATATCGATGTTGGTTGAACGGTTTTGGAAGTTTGTATGATCAGCCATTTTTAAGATTACAAGGGTTTACAAGAATTACAATAGAAATTTCTGTAAAAGAGTAAAGATTCTAGAATTTGGACAGACTACAAAAAACAACCTTCTTCACATGTGGATCAAGTTTCACTGACTTATCTTAAGTATTTTTTGTTTAGAAATTTTAAAATTGAGCTTTACTCTAAAAGTTCTAAAATTTTGTGTTTTTTTTGTATTCTACCTGCTATAAAAAATGCTTAAAGTCTTAAAAAACAATGTAAGTTATATGAAATTACGTAGAATTAAATAAGCTAAATTTTGATGTACAACACAACGAAATCGGTTGAGCATTTATTATTATAGCTGTGGTTAAAACTCGAGTACATTGCTTTTTGAATCAGAAAGTAGGTATAGGTATGCTAATTTAGACGACTGTACTATCTTCCTTTTTCTATGGGTAGGCTAGGTTTTGGCTACAGTTTCCACTCATCTAATTAAAGTATAAAACTTAGTTTGAAATGGATCAAGAGACTGGATGGTAGGCCTTGAAATGGATTTGGTAGGCTTTAATTTCATGAGAGGTGCTTTTTATTCTGCGAGAATTAGTATATTTTAGTTACCAAAATAGGCCAATCTAATAAATGTTGGTCTATGACATTTATTTCACAAGATATCTCTATGACATTTATTTCACAAGATATCTCTATGACATTTATTTCACAAGATATGATTGAAACTCTATCACGATTAGTAGCGGTTAAAAGATAATAGGCCTAAATGCACATGTAGGACCACTAATAAGGGATGGATGGTTGGCAGGCCGTTCAGGAGACCAGGCTCTCGAATAATACAAACAATTTATAGAATTTATGGAAGAAAGCTTATGTTAGAAATATGAAAGTTTATAAATCTAAATATTTTGGCTATCTTGGAATTTTGAATTTAGCTGTACTGTATGAAATTTTGAAGGACGTCTTTGCAGAAGACCAGACAAGATAGAATCTTAAATACAGACATAAGTACCAGTTTGGGTGTAGTAGGACAGTTGGAGAAAAGATCAGAATGGCAAGGTTAGGATGGTTTGGACATGTAAGAAGAATGGAGGAAGGAAGAATGGCAAAAATGTGGTTGGAAAGAGATGTTGATGGCAAGAGAAGAGTTGGGAGACAACGAAAGAAATGGATGGACGTCATATAAAGGAAGACATAATACTCGAAGGACGGCATTTACAACAAAATGAGGATGACAGAATATAACTGGACAGGAAAAGGTGGAAGAGGCTTGTCAGCAAACCCGGGAAGACTGGAGCTGCTAAACCGATGATGAATATACTACATTGTAGCGCTTTAACCATGGCTTTTGGACTCACGAGCATGTTACTCGCTACCATGAGAGGGCGAACCTATAACCATTGGTCGCTAAGACATCAATTATTACACATGATTGCAGTTTTCTGAATGACAAGTCTACGGGTTACTCTGCGTTAACAAAAGTAAACCGCCCCTTGGGTACTGCTAAGGTGCCAACTGACAACAGTTGGTTACTATGCATTAGGCCACACCGAAAGGATGTTGGTACATGGACCAGATGGTCTCTATGTGTGCTGTTTCGACGTTGTTTCGTCTCATCAGGTGTAAATAGGTGAGAGTTTCCTACTCACCATTACACTACAGCGAACTGAGTTGATATCATATAATTGTCTTCATTTTCTTGAAGTAATTATTGACATACAGTTCCATTAGAGTGGATGACGGAGAATAAACTCAACGTTCATGTTTTCCAGGCAACTCCTACCCTTTTTTATGTGGTCAAAATCGTTTATATGCTCACTAAATCTTAATTTTTTCCTATAAACTTGGAGGTTTATTAATTAATATTTTGTTCAAAAACCGTATGAGGGGTAACCGAAATTGATTTAGTGCCAATCCGGTCGGTGTAGGTTGGGGTAGCATCCGTGATCAGCTTGGGTAGCTTATGTGATTAACTAGCAACCGTGATCAGCTTCCGGATATCAATCTTGATCAGCTCGGATAAGGTTAGGTTAGAGTATTTCTCTATATAGCTCTAAAGCAGTCATGTTAAGAAAAAAAACTGCGAGCATATAACCAATTTTGACCTTTTTTGTTTATAAACAAATATTTTTCAAGATATAAGGTTGAGTAGAAAATAATTTTTCTTGCATAATAAAGTGTGACATTAGCCTTTATTATTATATAATAGGCTGGTTTATTGTAAGTAAAGTTGTATGAAATACAAGTACGTTTATATAATTTTAACATATTTTATGAATTTTTGAAAAAATGTCTGCAAATGCATCACTAATCAAATTACATTTCACTGATACGGATTGATCAATATTACGAATCCAATTTATAAATAGAGACAATATTTTGAGATTTTTTGAGGTGCAAAATGACCCCCTTTAAATGTTAAACCCCCAAATATCAGGGGACAAAATTTTATATGACATTAACACGCGAGCACACGCGCCCCTTTTGTGACGTCTCAGCATGCGCGACGGCAAATTGCTCACACAGCGTTTAGGTTACCCTAATGCCTTGGTTTACATATTTATTTTTGTGACAATTTTTTTGAAAAATATTTGGTTCCTTTTGAGTTTCGTGAGGTGTAGCTTTCATATATATCTATGATATTAGTTGAAAGAAAAATTGAATTCAAATCGTTTGCAAATGGCATAACTCAATACCATCATGAGGACACGCACCGTTAGCAAACTGCCGTACTTTGAAAAATCTCAAACATAACGCGGCATAACGCCCTGTTAGAAAACTGCCGCTTTTATTGGGAAAAGGTTTGCGGGTAAAAAAAATTATAATTCAATATTTCACAAGCAAAAAACATTTATTTTACATAAGTACAAAAGTAATACGAAATGTTTATTAATTAGAACGTGAAAGCACGCGCGTTAGCAAATTGCTCACGATTCACTGCACGACACACAAACACTTTGAATTACTCACTCCAATGGTCCGTGACCAACTGGCGAACGTCAAGGGCGTGTCGAGGGAGGGGCAAGGAGGGATGAGCTGGCCGCATACCCCAACTCGCTCAGTAGCCCCAAAGATCTGCCCGCATTTCTATTGGTGCGGCAATTTGCTAACGGGTGCGTGTGCTCGCGTGTTAACTCCCTAAATTCCAACCCCCCTCACTTCTCTAACAAGACTACTACCAGTCTGTTTATGCATAAGGTAGTAATGCTTACTTTATTGTTTTACATTTAGTCTTAAGCCTACACAGTAATATTTGAATTAATTACTCAATATCTTTTGCTTTTTGGTTGCAATTAAAATAAAACAGACGTGAGCATTTCAAAATTAGGTTATTAAATTTTGCCTAACATTCTAACAAAAATTACATGAATTTCTTATGGAGTATAGGCCTAACAGTTATAATCAACAGTAGTAAAACTAATTAATAATATGATTATTATTAATTAGTTATTACTGTACATGTATGGGTAGGCGGGTGAGTCAATCACTGTACATGTATGGGTGGGCTGGTGGGTAAATACCACTGTACGTGTATGGATGGGTTAATACTACTGTATGTGTATGGGTAGGCAGGTGGGTCAATACCACTGTGCATGTAAGGGTGGGTAAGTCTCGTCGTGACCTGAGTGAATAAGATGTTGGGACTGCAGAGATCCTAAGGTTTGAATCCTCAAGTTAGTTAAAATTTGGTTTATTGGGTTAAGTTCACACACAAGTTTGCTGCCCCATGTGAAAACTGTCCAGTGAAGTTTAACACTTGATCGGCGACATTTTTAAACTCCCAAAATACCAGTGCCATTTCTGGCGCTTTGCAATCCTTTTGTAAAAATCATGAAAAATACTAAATATGCTTCAAATGCACATTTTAACATGTTTTTTTTTTTTTTTCTCAAGAACTGTACAGTTATATAATACTATCAAACTTCACAATAACATTTTAGAAAATAATTATTATCAAGAAAAAAATGTGAAAATATCGTACGGAAATTATAACTTTGAATCCTAATTAGGGGTATTATAAAATTTTTATAAATAATTCCAAGTTAGCAAAATTTTTTAGAATTTAGTGAACTATTATATATTGTTATATTTTAGATAACCTACAAGGTTTTTTTTCTTTTTTTTTTTTTTTTCATTTCATAAAAAGCAAAAATGTGCAAAGTTACAGTATGATCATTGTAGGTAATCAAAGATTACATGAACAAATTGGAAAAATCAGCATTGAATAGGTAATAAAACGTTCAGGAAGTATATTTATATTGTACCCTAAAAAATTTTTTCATATTTTTTGTTTATGGAGAAAGTCAGCTCTATGTAGAATTTGAAACACAAAAAAAAGGAATACAAAATCATTTTTGGTAAAACACCTAAATTACCTGAAAATTTGTTTTGGAGGACAGCATTTTTTTTCTGCAGACTGACATTTGGTACGTTTTATTCCGTCTTCTGGTAATTCTTCAGCCATGCCACAAAATATGCTCTACCCCTCGATGACGAAGGGGTTTGTAACAGCATAAAGAATGGATCCAGGGTAAAATAAAATACATAAAAAGAATTTATTTTAGTGATTTATGAAACAGTCCAGTTATCTGTCTATCACATGCTTATGATATGTTATAAATGCATTCTGAATACTTCTACTATTATATAACGCACAACATTGTCTTACCTTGAATGGAGGAGGAATCCCAAAAATGCATTTAGTGTTGGGGTCTAATAGGGTAGATTAAAGGTGCCACCACTCAGTGTTTCAGATTTTGAGTTTGAGTTCAATTCATTTTAAATCTGTAATCTCATAAGAAGTACCTTAATTTTGTTAGTAGCATTTATTTATACGCTGGTAATTAAAACTGATTATGAACACTAAACCAAAGATATACAACAAGGCAGAATGCTATGACAAACGACAACTTAAAGCTACAAGACAGGACAATATGGCTACAAGTTTTCACATATCAAAACGAGCCATTGTTCAGGAGCAGTGAACGTATCAAAAGTGAACATCCTGTAAGTTGGATATCATCTCTATAAAAAGGTGTAAAATTTTGTAATGTTATTTGCATCCATCATGTATGTAATTGTTAATTTCCAATCAGGTGTTTTTAGACCAGGTCAAGAGTCTTAATTATGTCCCATCCTCAATAAAGACAGTAAAGTTCCTGCACCGAAATCATAAGAAATTAAATTATATTAGCTGTAAATCGTGTTAAATCAAACTTCATACATGCAAACCAATAAACGCCAATTTAAATTTCCTTATGGTGTTGTTTTGCGAGCGTTTTTAAAACAACTAACTACAAAGCTGTTAAATTGGTTTATATAATAAATATAACATATGTAGGTGTAATCAGTAAAATCAAGTTTTAGTTTGTTGTGGTAATTTGGGGATTAATAGTACTAGGCCTACTAGTGATATTAATAGTACTAGGCCTACTAGTGATATTAATAGTACTAGGCCTACTAGTGATATTAATAGTACCAGGCCTACTACTGATATTAATAGTACTAGGCCTACTAGAGATATTAATAGTACTAGGCCTACTAGTGATACTAATAGTACTAGGCCTACTAGTGATATTAATAGTACTAGGCCTACTAGTGATATTAATAGTACTAGGCCTACTAGTGATATTAATAGTACTAGGCATACTAGTGATATTAATAGTACTAGGCCTACTAGTGATATTTTCCTCCTGGGTGATTTTGAGTTAGTGCCGAACAGAACATTGTAATTATAACCTGTATTTTTTTGTATCATTTTGAGAAAGTATTAATTATGAGTTATTAGAAAGGGCATGTTTGGAAATTTGTAACATTAGTATTTATTCACTTGTCAGTTATGTTTGATTGTACTGAATTTGTGTCTTTTTTCCTTAAGTAAAATTTGCCTACAATGATAACTGTACCATGGAATATTGCAATCGGTTATTAACCCTTTAAGGAGTATTGACGTTCTGGAATGTCACTTTTTCTAGTGATTAAAGGAGTATGGGGTATGGCTACAAATCAAGTCAAAAATAGTAAAAAAAAAATTATTTTTACAATTTAGTACATTTGTTATTTTTGAGTATATAGAGTAAATATAATGACATTTTTAAGTAAATTATGGCTATAAAATGTGTTTAGTACACTTTTTGTGTATGGAAGTCTTTGAAACACGGATATACACAAAGGGCAATGTTACTATCTTTACACTCATAAGTTGTGTCTTTACGCTTCTTTTCCCTCACTGTAGAATCTAAACACACATAGCAACGATTTTGTGCCTTAAGTGTTTGACCTTCAGGTGTCGGAAGGGGTTGGGGGAAGTGTCTGCCGGTGAGGCGCAGTAGATGTTTGTCCTTGAGCTTCGCTGCCATGTTGACTGCTGTCGGCGCGGCTGCGATTGATCTCGTTTCTCTTTCTACATGATGGCTTGCTAGTAATTGGCGGATTAGATTGAGTCTGAATTCTAAAAATCCAATTTTCTTATTGTTTTTTATTACAAATATGTTATGAGAGTTCAGGCAAGCAATATCAATGAAGTGGAAAAAACTGAAAATAAAAAGAGATAAAACTGTACACGGATACTAACTATATATATACATACACATAAACTTATTTACAAAAAAAAAATTATTAGATATATAGTGAATGAAAGCGGCACTTGCAATGAGTCTGTGAAGCAATAATGACAACGGCCTGACAGTGACTGAGGAACTGCGATCTCCCGCCAAAACCATCTCCCGCCACAAGTCGTCCTGCCAACTTAAGTTCGCTAAATGATTTCACACTGCATTGAAATTGCATATTTTCTGTACTTTAGAATTATATACTGTACAATCCATAATAATGACGTTTTACTGTTATTATAAGTGGTAAACACTAAAAAGATACTTTATAAATAATTAAACCAACGATTAAACAAAATGACGTTCCGGAACGTCGTTACTATTTTTACCGCTAACTATAAAATGACGTTCTTGAACGTCAATACTATTTAGACGGTCATACCCTGCACTCCTGAAAGAGTTAATTGAATACAAATTGATATATTCTGAAATTAGATAAATTTTAGTCTATTAGTGTTGTGGTTGTTAAAGAAAGTGTATTTAAATTTTGTTCTAATTGTTGAATATATCTATCTTCTGAATTTTCATTTTGCTCCATTATACAAGTAAGGCCTAATTTTGCAACACATAAAATATACCTAACATGCTAGTACGTAAATAAGATAACATTTTAAAAATCGGAGAAAGTGTGCCTTCATGTTATGTAGGTTTTATAAATAAAATGCATATTATAATTTTGGTTTACTGTTTTGTATAAAAATTAAATTGTGTAGTAGAAATAATTATGTTTTTCTAAACAAATATAATCTTACTATTTCATTTTATCTACTAAAGCTGTAATAATTTAATAGCTAGGAATAAATATTAATAATAAGTTTAATATAAAAAAATAACTGTTTGCTGTAAAACTTAATTTTTGGTTTGTAATGAAACTACTAACAATAATTTTTGATTTTCTTAAAAGTGTTAACATAATTTTTTATTTTATTCTAAAATAGCTACCAATTTTCCAATTAATAGTATGTAAAAAATATTTACATGAAGAGGAAGATTGTTTTGACGTGTAGTAAATTTATTTCTGAAGAAAATTATATGCAATATGAGGTCTTTCCAAAAAGTATCCGACTCGACATCTGGCATGAAAATGAGCTATTTGTCGGCAACGGCGATCTGGTCCTCTTCAAAGTACTCCCTTTTACAAGCTACTACCTTATGCAAAGACTCCTCCCACTTCCGGAAACACTCCTTAAATCCAGTTTTTGAATGGCTAACAGGTCCTTTGTTGCATTTTGTTTTATTTCTTCAACATCGTCAAAACTTTTCCTTTCAAAGGAATTTTTAACTTTTAAAATAGAAGTCACAAAGAGCTATGTCAGGGCTGTAGGGAGGCTGTCGTAGTTGTGTAATGTAATTGAGTTTGACAAAAAATGCTGAATCATATTTGAGGAATGAGCTGGTGCATCAACTGAACTTGAACCGAATCTTGTATAAAATGTTACAATCTGACGATTTTTTGGTATTCCTAAATCTTCTTCTAGCTCTCGGACAGCCAATCAACGGTTTTCATTAATTTCTGCACAAACACGTTCAACATTAACAGCATTTCAAGCCGTTAAAGGTCTCATCACTCTCCACTGATGCGGCCATTTTTAAACCACCTAATCACTCTTTAATTGGTGTATTGTCCATAGAGTCTTCATACAACTTTCGTATCATGGAAATCATCTCTGTTGCTGAATTTCACGTGTTTAATTTCTAAAAATTCTGAGAAAGCCTTCATTATGTCTGCCAGTTTATTTCATCTCTTTTCTCTCAATCTGTTCTCTCAAAACTTTTGAAATCTGTTCTACTTCATTTATATTTGTTTCCCGTTTACTATATAACGAAATTTAAAAACATAACAAACAAAACATTAAGGTTTGATCTCGGTCATCTAGTAGGCAGCTCAGCTAACGCTAGTAGTTGAAAGAATAATTCATTAAGTGGGGGGCTTAAATTGTTCACATATGTAAATTTGTATAATTTACAGCAAAACCTAAGTTTTAACCCTTTATAAAGTTAAAAAAGTTAAAAGTTCGTCTTATTTTACCAGGCAATGTTAGGGCTGAGAAGCCCTCTCTAACACAACATGGGGACCAACGGCTTAACATGACTTCCGAACGACGGGAGCGGCAGTGCAAAAACTGTTAAAGGTCATATCGGGAATCAAACCCGGACCGATTGCTATAGCCGCTCCATAGGCCGACCTCTATTGGAACAGTCATAGGTAAATCAACAGATCGCTTGGTGGTTAAATTTTCGACTACCCAAAAAATCTCTGAGCACACTAGTATAATTTTAAATTACAACAAAACTGTTTGGTTATATGTTATGTAGAAGCATAGGAAAGTGGACAAATATATATTTTTGTATATATTTTTTTTGTATGCCCTGTCAACGCAACTGCTAAGTGTTCAGTGGTCATAATTTTAACCATTTAGGAAAAAATTAAAATAACCACTGTAAAGTTAAAATTATACAGTTTATTGAGAATACAATAATAATAAATTAAAATAATAGTAAATCAAACATGTAAAGGACTGTAGTAACTAGTTAAAAATTTGACAAATTGAAACTCTAAAAACTTGGACAATGTTATCACTCTAGCCTGAAAGAAATAAAATAATAAACCTATAGAATGGAAATGACATCCTCATCTTCAGTCTCGCTACTTTCATTAGATTTAATATCTTGTAACAGATTTGGTTACGGCCAAAAGGCGGAATTCTGTCCTCCAATCGAAAATTTGGTGAGCATCACTGTCCTTAACTACTTCACTTTCATTGTCACTTCGACCATAATAGTGATAGTTTTAGGCCTTCTTCTAGTGTGTGGAGATAACAGTTCTGAGTACATAGTTGCAGACGATGTAGAGATTGTAGAGTCCTGTTGGGAATTAGCTGTTGTGGTGTGATCTAGATTATCATCTGCTTCACTGTCACCTCCATATTCCAAAAAATTTCCTATCTTATCGTCATGAATGAATTTGTCACTTTCCATACTTCTGATGTGTCATAATCGTGAACTGATAAGACTTTCTTTTTCCTCTTTTTTTTTTTTGAGATTCAATCAGGGTACATTCAGTAATAATACAAATATTGTCCTAAACAAAAATAATAATAATTAATAAGTTGCAAGTGCAAACATATTTAGCTTCAAAATAATTGTTTCCTAATAGAGTCTAACACATTGAAGCCACAACACATTGAAACCATATAACAGAATAAACATTTGTACTAAAATAATGATGGTGCCATGTTTTTAAAGTTAAATATTACTGTCATAATTACTATTGTATTATGAAAATCTAATTCTACTTATACAATCCTCAAATTAATACATTAATTTAATTTGATAAAACTCTTACCTGACAAGATGAAAACTGAGTTTCATTATTGGCAAGTGTTGAAGAGATAATGCGATGCTAGTGATCTAGAAGCACGGTGGTCAGTATTTTAGCTACCTGAACAGTTTATTCCTGCTAGAAAGCAGAGAGACACTCTTAGTGAGCAAACAGATTTCCGATGATTCCCCAATGACATCATCAGTGTCTGATGACGATAAAGGTCATATTTTCTTGCCCGGTCACACAATAGTGGTCTTTATTGACAGTGGCTAAAATTTTAACTGCTGTATGCTACCCATGACTGTTATGATATGGAGTTTTGCAGAGTTTTGTAGGGTGGTTAAAATATTAGCCACTGTCTTATTAAAGGTTAAGCCAAATTTAGGGGGACAGATGTTTAGGTTAACATATTTTTCGGTTGACCCATTAGCTAAAAAATGGCCTACAGTACTAAAATGGGTGTGTGCGGTGCCATGCCACGGGACGGTCTGTTGCCCTTTGCTGTGGATGGCACAGCACCGTTCATTTTGTCTTCAAAGTCGGGCCGGCGCAGCGCCGGGCCGGCGCAGCGCCGTCCAAAGTTGTTGATCACTATACAAACATATGGGCGTCTTTATACGGAGTTCTTACGGCTGATTGGTAGGCATGTGTACCACGTGTCTAAACCATTTTCTCTTTGCATTATGATTACATACTTGTAAAAAACTGCATTTAGAAATATATCCTGTTAATACACCATACAATGGCAACTTACACAAGAAAAGTGTGATTTGAAGAGTGGATGCTCTCATAACACTGGCAAGTATGACCAGTGCTAATTAAGCAAATACAAACAAAAAAACCTTGTCTACATCATCCATCTTCGAGGTGCCCAATAAGTGAGGAGTAGTGCACGCAGTAGGAACGTTTAAATTGACCGTCCTGAAAAACGCCTTTGAAAGTAAAGTACGCCGTGTCGGTAAGGCTCACAGCGCGTTTTGAGTTATGCATGCTGTGGCACCGTCCATGCCGAACAGCACTGCGCCGTCCCGTGTAAAAGGGGTCTCAGGGGTAATGTGTCCCAGGTAAACAAACATTAACCTCCTAGGTTATATTGGACTTTTTACTGCAATTGGAAATAATTTACAGTATGCTTGACATAGGCTGTACAGTAACAGTAAATACTTATTTAGTAAAAGATCATAATTTTTTTATCGCTGCTCACTTACACCGTTTTGAGCGGGGACACCCATCATCTCTACATTAAAAGGACGTTAGGTGTTGATTTACTGAATTTTTAAATCAAATTTTAGGACAACCTACAGTAACGAATTTTATGTATATTTTGATTTCTTAAAAAAGCTAATCACAAATGCAATTTCTCATTAAGCTATCGAAATAAAATACATTACTTGACTTCTGGCGTAAAATGTCTTGACTTACCTCAAGTACATTTAATCCATTGTCAGCTGATTCTGTCATCTACGTCGTTTGCTTCAGAATTTTCTGCTGCAACTGGCCGTAAATACTGCCTCTACTATATCTTGGTCTAAAAGTTCTTCGGAATCGTCAAAACAATCTGTTCATCCATTTTACTCCAATTCATATCTTCGCAAGTAGGGATTCCACTAACAATTTATCTAGTTTTCAAAACGTTCACAGTTTTTTCTATCTAGTCTATCATACATTTTTCTCCTAAGTATCTTTCATGTGTTTCATTAGCTATCCTGAGCCTATGCACACCACCAATAAATAATGTGCTTCATGTTAGTTGACTTCAAAGCTTCATTGATTTCTTTACTTTGGGTTTCAATCCTGCAGGTTAGTTCACACTACCTGCGCCTTTGCAGTGTCTTTATTACTCTTTGACCTAGGGGCTAGATTGGGCTAGTAACGTTTTGAGTAACAATCAAACAACAATACCACTTATTTAATTTGTGGGCACATTAACACTTTCAACTTCCATCACAAACTGATCTAAACACATTCTTAAAATAGATTAGAGGATATCCAAGCACTTTTTGTGCTCAATAAAGTATTGGTAAAGCATTTGGTGCATTAAGCGTGTTTAGATGATTTTTTTGACTTGTTGCGTATCGGTGGCAGCAGCATCTTGAATTGAGCAGAAATTTCATTTCTGGAGCTGGGAATTTCTTAGGCAACATCTTAAAGTGTCACCAATAGTATGATCAGTTAGGGTAACTGGATTTAGGGAATATGATTAAGTGTATCATCGGCACGAGTGTCAGTAGGACTGATTTCTGACTCAAGAGTGAGGCTCGTGATGTTGTTTCTAGGCATAACTACTACGTTAGTTGTTCATTTTTCCACTAAATTGCATGCGTAGGTCCCTGTTTCAGAAACTGCTTTAATTTGTTTTGTGATGTTAAAAAGCTGTAAAGACAACCATTAACTAAATTATTAGTCCTGTTTCACCATTGTTTATTTGCATCTGTCTTGCTTCTGCTGAACGCTTGTGTTCCATCATTCAGTTAGGTGTGTCGTGATGTAATAATTTGGTGGTTTACTATTACTAAATAGTAAATTATTTAGAATCATTTACTTTTATAAATGGATACGAACATTTTATATATTTCAGAAGTGGATAGGTATTTAGACAATTACTTTCATTTTGGAATTAGTGATAGTAAATCTGCTAGTGGCATTAGGGGGTGTTGATGATTTTTCATTTGTATATTATTTAAAGTTAACCAAAAATATTACTTTAAAACTTGTTTTTCACGTAAATAACATCATAACAATTTAAAATAATAATTGAAGGTTTTTAAAGGTGTTTTAAAAAAATATTTGCATGTACAGATAAGTATGAAAATACAAATGTGTAATAAATAATTATAAATATGTAATTTTCCATAAAGCACATATAATAATATTGTTAACAATTTTATCGGCTATAAGATGCTGAAGGTTTCATTAATATATCAGTAACCAAACTATGTATCTAATATTTTAGTAAACTATGAATTATGGTCTAAATTAATTATAATCACCTTTTCTGCAGAGGATAGATTAATTCCTTCCCCAATGGGTTGTGGGTGCTATGAAATGAAGCAAATATAACTTGAAAATTGTTTTAAATATTGATATAGATCTCGTATATATTTATTAGGATGTACAAACATAAATAAATAAATAAATATCATTTATTGCATGAACCATTACATGAAATGTATTGCAATCGTCCCTATATCTATAATTTTGTATCTATACATGTTTGATCTTTCATTACACACAGTATATATTTAGACTTGCATTTCTGGACTATAAACCACATGTGGTGGGAAACCAGATTAATTGATGAATGCGTTGCTAATTGGCATTAGTGCTGCCTTTCTGTGATGGTTAAATCTAGACTATTCAATAAAAAGTCTAATCATGGTTGACAGGCTTCTTTAATTAGCTTTCCATTAAATATTTATGAAAAATAAAGATTCACACAAGTTTTTTATCTCATTAAAAAAATTTAATTCTAGAAAATAATTGTTATTAGGATGTCAAGCTACATGAAAAATTGAGAAAACTTTCCCATTTCCTCCATGCATTTTCACCATATGCATAAATAATAATATCAACAAAGTGGCTTTGGGTGTGTACAAAATAAGTACCTTTGAACATTTTTGTATTTGTGTTCTTTTTCCATTCTTTCCCTTATATGATTGGCACTTTGCCATTTTGTTCTTGAAGGGTTTAGAATTTAGCATAACAAATTATTTGTGACCATAGTCAAAAATTGTTTCGTAGCCGCAGTTCAATATGTAAAAATAAGATTTTTTAACTGAAAATATGTCAATTGATATTGGACACTTTTTGACCATAATAATGTATCAACTGATCTTGTAAAAAATACCAAAAATTATTGATAGATATAAAGAAATCTTGTCTAAATAAGTGCACTATGACTTATGTCTTTTTTACTAAAAAAGACATCATTCCATGGTTGGCATGCCATGTCAAACCAACAAGGCACTCAACTCGACCATCTCCGATTTTTATGAAAGGTTTATTTGTAGTATTTTGGGCCCTGAATTCAAAAGTAATTTTAAAAAAAATTCTATCTCAACCCTTTCCATCGTATGTCAGACGCTGTCCAACATCGTAATTTAGCTGTTCTACTTATATGCCGGACGGCGTCCAACACGGCAATGACGTAACTTTCATTTGGTTGTTTGTTTTCCATGCTCCCAATTCGTGCTGTTATCATGCGGAAACTAAATGAACTACAATCGGTCATCATGGGAACTGGAATGTCACGTGATGTTATTGTTATTCTTTATTCTAACCTTCAGTTCAATGTTTCATTAGTTGACACTTGACAGTAGTGTAAAAATGTTGGCTCATAGTAGTTAAAATCTTACGGATGCTGAAGTAATACAACAATTACAACATGATTTAGCAGATGGTGAATCAAGTGATGATGAAGGTGTTTGTAATGATGAAATAACTTCCAAAATTAGAAAGTATCTAAGAAAGTGACAGTGATGTACAAGTAGGCCAAATTTTAAATAGTGGTGATGGTAATATATAATATTTGAACGATATCATACCATGTTAAAAAAAGCTTTTTAGTTAACTTTTGTTTTGTTTACATTCTATCACATAAAATATACTTTAAAGTGTTTAAATTCATTTTATAACATTTTATTCATTGCATAACCTCACAAATACTGAACTGCTTCTTACCACCAAAAATACGTCATAATATTACAATATGAGGGGGTAAACAGGTAAAAAGTAATCAAGTGGAAAGAGTTAAACTATTTTAGCTATATGGGTTCAAAAATCAGAAACTTTCATTTTTTGTTGCATGCGCTGAAACTAACATGAAACACGAAACTGTTGCTTAAGGGCTTATTTAAAGAGGATTATATGGGCTTCGATTTGATACCACATTTACCACCTTTAAAAAAAAAAACTTTAAAAAAATCAAAAACTGTTTTCAAAAAATGTTTGTGAGTGTATTTTTTGAAAATTTTGAAATTGGCATATTTTTTTCATTGTAATCTAGTCAGCATTTTCTAAAAATTTCAAAGTGGGATGATAATTATAAATGAACTTTATACACGAGTCTAAAAATACACTTCTTATAAGTATAAGTAGTGTACTCTCCGCTCACACAGTACAGCCCGCGCTAAAACTTAACATAAGGTCGGACAATAAGCAACGAAATTACTGTCTGCTCATTCAAAAATACAGTTGCTGACCACTTACTTGTTGCTGTATTGCATTGTTACATAATTCACATAATACAGTACATGTACTACATAATTAAATTCTGTAACAAATTAACTGATTTTCGTTGTATAAAAGTCAGTTCCAGTTCCGACTATCTTGGTAAATCATACGTTTTTTACAGTGGTGATTTCGGGACAGGTATGTCGGTTGAAACGGAATGTTGAATAATATGTCGGATAACAAGGCTCTACTGTACTTACAAATATTTTTTTAAACAAAAACAGTATAGGCCTATATAACAAAATATTCAATATTGAGATTAATATTATTAAGTCATATTTGTTGATTTTTTGTTTTTTTACTTTACTGCCATGGAATGGCTGAAAAATAATTTCTTAGTGGTTCAGTATTTTAATGCAAATATGGTGAGCTATGTGAAATTAACATTCCGGTAAAGAAAAGTGGAGTGAGAGTATTATTCATATTTATAAGTAAAAATAGCAAAAAAATATTTAGAACTATTTTTTATCAATTACTATAACATTATGTCCTTTAACTAAAGAAACAATGTGAAATAACTTACTTATTTTCCCATTATACGCACAGACTTTTAAAATGTCGCTAAGTTAAATAATATATCATATTATTGAAACACAACACAGACGTATATCAGAATCATTTTAATACCTTCTGTACTAGATAATGTATAAAATGTATAAATACAGAAGACTAACATAATGTATTGTTAAAAGAGTTGTGTTTTTAAATCCACACTTCACTTATCATGTACAATCCTCAATTTTTGGTAAATTGAATGCTATTTCAGAATTCTTCTATGTGTTCCTTTTCAATTTGGATAGAAGCTTCCTTGTTCCTTTTGACCCTTCTAACTTTGTCAAATGATATACCTTTCCAGTCCGTGTTGTAGTAGGGTCCACTTAAGTTAGCACATCAGTCTTGTTCACCATCAGAATTTCTGGTGACTAAGGGTATTTGAATGACGGAGAAGGTTTTCTTTACATGTGCGCATGTTCTTTTGCCAGGGATATCCTGGAAGGGCCAGTACCTTGTCAGTCCTTTATACTCCCCAAATACTTTAGGATAAATAGTCATTATAACTTTAGATTTATAAAAATTTACAAGGGTTGTTATTTATTTCTAACAACCTCTTCGGTGTTCGCTGCAACCATAAGAAAGTGACCTCTGTTCGTTCTTTTGTGTGCTAAGAAAAAAAATCATAACTCAGGAAAACCGCCCGAATGACCATTTCCCCTTTGTTGGTTAGAACAACAAGAGAGACACAGGCCAGTGCTCTTGCTATAGAATAGAATTTGTACTATAAATTGTACAAAATCTTGTGTATTTATGGTCTTAACTAGATATGTACTTTAAAGTGTTATTTATATTTGTGCCCAAAATAAGTTTCAGTAATATTGTTAGTGAATTGTGTGGAGGATCATTTTTAGTGGGATTGAAATAAGTTAAGAATTGTTTTATTGTATTATTTAAAATATTCTTTTTTACATAGTCACAAATCTTGAGTAAAATAAAAGGTTTTTTTTGTTTCAGGCAATCCTCTGCCAAAATCTGGACAAACATCCTATTTTAATACTCAAGGATGTCAAATTTTCGGAACTGAAAGCTATGCTAGACTACATGTACAGAGGAGAAGTCAACATTTCTCAAGAACAGCTCTCTACCTTCCTAAAAGCAGCAGAATCACTACAGATAAAGGGATTAACAGATAGTGGAGGGGGAGGAGGTGGAGGAAATAGTGAACCTCGTGACAGGGACTTACTCAAGAGACAAGACCTGCGGAAACCTTTAAATCAACCAGTGCCTCATATACCTCAGCCACGACCTGTAGTGCCTCATCCTGGGCTGCTAGAGCCGAGAAGATCCTTGCCACACTTTCCACCACACATAGCCGACATGCAGCCGCAGAGCCCGAGACATGCCCGAGAGGGCAGCACATCGCCCACCGCGAGGAAACGCCGCCGACCCAACAGGCCCAGCAGTGATGACTCCAATTTTGTTTCCACGCCCAACTCATTATCTGAGAACCAGCCAGATACCAGCGACTCCTGTGATGTACCCGTGAAGCAGTCAGCTCCCTCCACTCCGAGTAACGTTCCTAACCCTAGTACCAAAGCGCAAGAGACTGACTCTCCACGAACGACCCCCCAACCTCAAATTAACTCAGACCAGAAACAAATTGTTGTAAAAAAAGAATTTCCTGAAGCACTATTAACTCCAAAGACTGAACTCGATTATGGAAATGACAACAGCATGGAAGATGTGAATTATGAAGATGATGAGGATGAAGAAGTGGACCTAAGCAAACCTGGAACGTCATTTGCCACCAACAATCAAGGTAATATTATTTTATGAAAATATAAGCAAGTCTTTTAAGTCTTTATTTTATTATCATCTTCAACTTTTACAAAGAACTGAAATAAAAAATTTGCAATCAAGACTAACAAAGGGATTTTTTACATTCATTCTCGTAATGAGTTTTTATAGGCCTTCTTAAGGGTTGCTAACAATTATGAATTTCACTACTCGCCAATTAAATTCTATTCCAGATTTCAATATTAAGATAAGCAAAGAGATAGGAGATAGTTAAATAATCAGGGCTTGTGATTTGTCATGATATAATTAATTGTAATAATCTTGTAACTGCCCATTTAGATTAACACTGGAATAGATAATGTGTTCTTATCTTTTATGATGCTGTTGGTCATTAGTATCAGCGTCACTAATAAAATAACTCATTACTTCAATGCAATTTTTGTAATCAGTTAAAAAGTTGCCAATAGGTTAACATTTATATATGATTAACAGATTGACAAAGTTAGAAATAATAAAAGTTCTAAAAACAAAAGCTGTCTATCAAAAGTGCAATGAAATGAATGTGCTGTTATAAAATTATCATTGCCTTTTTTTAATTTAACTATGGACAAACAAATCTTTCAAACCGTACCATAGAAGAAATATCTTTAAATATATAGTAGCCTACTTTATTTCTAGTTTTCATTTAAAACTAATTTTATTGCAGTTTTCCTTATTAATATTAATAAACACTTCTTCACAATGTCAAAATTTATAACAGATTGTAGCTGAATATTATTAAAACATTGTGAAAGTTGCTGATTTTACATTTCCAGTTTCTGTATAATCATCATCAGCAGGAGGACCTGCCTTAGGGCCAACACCCTTGTTGATAAAATGTTTAAAGTAGAGTACCAAGTTTAACACTTCCGTAAAAACCCTAACTATAATTTCCACTCTGGTCTTACTACTTAGTTTATGCTGGTCAGATCATTTTGTTTGTTAAATTCTTTAATCATTCTTCATTAACCTGGTCGATTGGTGATCTTAAATTAGCATGATGACTCGTGTATAATAATTAATAGTAGTGAGTAAAAAAATGTATATTTTAAATTTTGCTTCTATCCAAACCAATTCTGATTCCTGAATAGTCACTGCCTTTCTGCTTGCCACTACAAGTTTATATAAGTTTTCTTCTCATTTTTTGTGCCTGAAGATTGTTTTAGCAGTGATTAATTTTATGTTTAGTATCTGTTCTGTGCATTACCTTTACAATCATAGACCTGGTTTGTACCCACCTGTCTTGTGTTCCCGCTAAGGTTTGTGTAGGGTTTTCTTCTAAATGTTTATGCACTACAGTTAATTATTGTTAACTTAATAATAATTTACGTTCTTATTAATTTTTTATTCAGTGGGTGGAATAACTGTCTTCCAGCCTTCTGGTGTTCTGGTTGTTATCTAAATATTCTGTAATATTCTTGTGATATCCTGGGTAGATTTTGTTCAGCTATGTCCATCAATTTATTTTCTTATATTTTCCTTAAAATTGGAAAATCATTCTACTTTTCAATCTTCATTCCTCTCTTCCATATAAATAGCAAATATGTAGATTCTGGACTATATGATAGGTTTTTGAAATGTTGTCTTTGTTTATTTGATGCCAATTGTCCATTTCCGATTTATGCTAACTTACATATGAAAACTTTATATAAATTCTTTACGATTTCTGAAATCTGTCTCATATATTTTCTATTGAGGTTTTTCGTAAGCCTCACTGCCTATGAAAATTTTCAGTCTCGTCTCTATGATCACTGTTCCAACCATAATACAATTTTCCTTCTCATCTCAACTGTTATAAGTAAACTGTTGTAAGTACACTGCTATTATTATATCAAATGTGATACTTACCTCCAAAAAAATGATTAAGTAACATGAATATTCATGTTTATTCACTGGAAACTAATTTAAATTTTGTACTTGCTTATTCTCTCAACCGCTGAATTAAGAGTGCTGCCCATCCTTATAAATATTAATGGTGGTAATGATCCATGTGCCTACCCATACATGTAAAGTGATACAATCCACCCACCCAGCTATACATGTACCAAACTATATCTTTTGTACAAAATTACTACTAAAATAATTTACAAAAAATACTATGAGTCATTAGTACGCCTTTTTAGGGTCATTATCCTATCAGCCTTTTTCGTTGGTAATGGGAGCTAGCTTACCCATTGCTTGCATTGCATCTTTGTTTTGCTCAAGTAGGTTGTGAACGACTGCTCCCACTAGTGTTTTTACAATCATTTTATTCAATCTGATAATACACAGGAGTGAATATAGTCACTTTTTAACAGAAAGAAAATAAATCATTTAAGGAATTAATTTATCAAATCACCACCACTAATAATTGCCCAATATCAACTACCAAATGTCATTTCACTACACTTGAACAACAAGCAGAAACAGCTGTAAAATAAAATGAAACTTATGTTGATACAACAAACAAGCCTAGTAATTCACTCATGCATAGCATGGTGCGTATGGCAAATGAAAACAAATAGTCATTTGCAGCAATTGAGAGATTAAAGGTATCACTTTAAAGAGATTATGATGTGTTGGTTGGGAGAATGGCGTAATTCAAATGCCATAACATTTATCCAGATATCATGTCCTCACATACCAAATGTGACCTGTCTTTGCAGGGTTCCCACCTTGGCAGATGGGCGGTGATGCTTCCAATGATGACAGTAACATATATTCTCCAGACGTCTCAGCGTCTGCTACTCAAAACAACTCCCAAGGTAAGACTAGCTGTCTGTTTACAGTACATCCTATCATAGGCCCGGCAAGTTTCCCATCAAATCCAGGCTTTGGCACTCTTTCATATTGTTTAACGAAAATTGTTTTAATTATGAAAATTAATTGCTATGTAACAGTTGCATTTGATTGAAAACTTGTTTTTTTTTTAAATTATAAATAATTAATTTACACGGAAAAATATGTTGCCAAAGCCTCTAAATTTAAAGATAGTTTTCTTACATATCACATATCAGTGCAGTTTTTTATTTATAAAAATATACTTTTTCTTTTTTGTCGGTTCCATATCCCACAACATAGTTTTAATAATTATTTTGGAGCTATACTTTTAAATTTGTCTAAACATGATTTAAATTAAAAAAAATTGTAACATCAACTTTTTGAACAAAAAAATTTTATATATAAAATTGTAATTTTAATATTTGTAGAGCGGGGTCTACAAATTATAAATTAATTTATTTTTAAATTTCATTTATGTTTGATGGTGTAAATCAATTTCTTAATTCTTTGTTGTGATTTTAAAAACTCGGCATACTAATGTTGGCTTAAAAAGTAACGTACCTACCTTTCCCATACTTGCCGAGGTCTTTTTTTTTTTTAATGGAACACTTCCGGAGGGTTTGTATATAGTCTTTAGCTTTCTATCCCCCTTAAATTATCAGAAACAATTATAAGTTCTTATGATAGTAACTGTGCTAATACTGTAATAAATTTGTAAATAATTGGCAATAAAGTTGCATAATACGTTTTGGTGATAGTATTCATTAAAGACATGACCTGGCCAAGTGAATAACTAGACTGTTTTCCCAAGTCAGTTTTATCCTGTGAATAATCAATATAGGAATACTGGTAAAGACTTCATTTGCTTATTGTTTGTAATCACTCCTTTTACAGACTTTAAAATAACTACATTTTTAAAATAAAGTCAAATCAACAACAGTTAATGTTTATGCATCTAAAGGCTGTATTTGGAAAGATTTTTTTCGGCTTAATGATAACTTGGGCATAGAATTTTTCCTTTGGTAGGTTAAGAAATATTATGTAAACAAGGGACAAATTCTGAATACATGTCGGTTTGTTTTGAATTATTGAAATTTAATTAGAATTGAATCATTAGGGAAGACATGTATGCGCCTTTAACACCGTTATATATTTTACAGTAACATTTTTCCAGGTATTGCCTATTTGCATACAAGTGTTAGTAGTAAATGATGAAATTTAATTAGGATTTACAAGATTGTAATTTTGAATATTTATTGAAAAATAATTAAACTGTCTTTTTATAAGCTAGGCCTCGTCTTGTTTTACTTATAAAGATTGCACTAATTGTTGTAGCATGCTTTTAACTACTTTAAATAACACACAATTGCTGAATTGTAAAATTTAATTGTGAAATGAAACCGTCCCCAAAGGAGTAAAATGGTAAGGGCTTTTACCTCTGGAAGTGATAAGTTAGTTTAAGGCATCTCTTCTGGGAGCGTGGTGCGGGAAGGGATGTCTTTGACGCTTGTGCATGGGTGTGGCGTAATGCATGGCTGTCGTGATAGTAGCTAGCCCTTGCTGACCTGTCCTGTGTCTATCTGTCTGTCTTCTAAAACACTGCTTTCTCACCGCTGTTCTCCACCGTGAGGTAAGTCCGAACCATCATTCATCTCTTGTTCATTCTGTACTCAGTTGATCAGGATTTGCTTTACATTTGATTTGAGCATCCTCGAAACGCATCGGTCAAGCAGCAAGGAAGGAGTGCCAGTCGTCCTTTGGTTGGAGCTGCCACCATATCCATCCAGGTTTTTACACTAAATAACAATAAAAATGTGAGTATCTAGATTCTATATTTTATGTTAAGGGCGCTGCGGTTTTATGTCCATGATGCTTTTGTTATGCTATCAATTGTTTCAAAGCAGAAAAAATCTTAACTATATCTCTTTTAATTGTTATTATTGCTGAGTTTCTTCAAGTAAATTTACTAGTCTCAGTTTTTTGTTTACAATATAAAAAAGGTTTTGTTAATAAATTATGTAACCAGTCACAAAAGTTTGTTAGATTTTATTTGAGGTTAAATGACAGGTAAAATCGCGACGTTCTTCCGTAGTATTCAACCAATACCTCCTTCGTTTAGTTCATACTTAAATGTAATAAAACTCAGACTAATAAAATTTTAAGAGGTATTAGTTTTTTTTTGTTTCTAAACAAATGAGAGCTGGGAGAAAGTATTATATTAATTGTCCTGAGAAGTCTGGTCTTGGTGCTTGCAAGTTGGAAAGTTTTCCTTGTGATGTGAAGAAGTTGAAGATAGACAAGTCTTGAAGAATCTTTCTATTTAACCTTTTAAGGTAAGCTCTTTCACGTTCACTTGTTACGAACTATAACGATCATAATTGTTCAGCAAATTGTAATTTTCGTTAAATTTTTATTACTGATGTAAATGTTAAAGTTTTAACTAAGTCTTAGCAAAAATGCTTGACAATAGACAATCATTTTATCAGCAAGATTAGCAAATACGTCGTGAATTTACAGATAACATTTAATACATGACAATTTAGGCACAGCATATATTAGTTGAGGTAAGCAACTATTTCTTGATCCAAATTTGACTCAAATCACTCTTGGATGCGGGATGGAACTAAACTATCAAAAGGTGGGTTTCAGATCAAATATTCTATTTTAGTATTAATGTTAGTTGTATCCTTAATCTAGGGATGTATCACTGAGGATATCAAGTCATATTGGAATAGGTTTAAACAATGTTCCTTAAACTAGCATTATTAATTTTAAATTAGGGTGCATGCTAAGCTAGGCCTATCCTAGGGCCTGCATAATTATTTGTTTGTTTTATACTTATATTTTGAATTTTAACTTCATTCTTAAACTTAAAAAGTATCTAATAAATAATTAATTTATTTTTTACATTTGTTCTTAGTTTAAAAAATGACTTGATACAAGAGTGTAGCATTCCAATTAAGGATTATATTAAACATAAAAAGGTTAATATTGTAATTTATGTTACAATATTAGTTACTTAAAATAAGTGTATTATGAATGGGCACATTAACATAACATATATGAAAAAAGGTAAAAAACAGTGAGCACCGGTTTTTTAATTTAAACGTCACTTACATCTAAAATGGGTAGTATATGGTAAAAAGAAATCAGTACTTAATGTAATTAGAACTAAAATCACCTACTAATATAATAAATGGATAATAAAAAGTAAAATTTACCTGTAAAGACAACTAAAATAAAATTTTTTAATGTCCTTAAAAACAAAACTACTATTTGTTTAGTTTAATATTAACACTGCTGTTAAATGAAAGCAATATATCATATTATTTCTTTAAATAATATAACACTAAATTTTACGTTAAATATACAACTGAGTTATTACAGCGGTAAGAGTGAGGAAGTATAGATATGGTCAGTGTTTAGTTTAAGGTGCGGGCTTTGTGCTGGGGCTGGGGTGAAGTGGACTGCCGACATCTCGTGCTTGTATGAGACTCGTGAAAAAAAAAAAAGGATAACATGAGAAGCCGGCACTCTTAAAACTGTCATTCCTTCTCTGGTGTGGGGTCTTAGTCTTGGACTTGGAAGATCTGACTGTAGGATATCACTTTTCCACTCTTTCACAACTGTAATGAATAAATACAAGTTGTTTGTTGTAATAATGAATCGAATTTCCTAAAAAAAATTTGTTTATCTTAATCTGACGTATAACAATAATTTTATTTTTAATTGAAACAAAAACATGTGCCCATTGAAACACTTATTACATACTTGCTAAAAACATACTTGCTTTTTATCCAACATTATTAAATAAAAATTGTTTAATAACTAAAATTTTTTAGTGGTATTAAAAAACTAAGTATTAATAATAATAATTAAAAAGTAAACAAAACATCTAATAATAATTTTATTTCTTGATGATTCAAAAGCTCAGACTAATGCAACTAACTCAATTCAATAATTCAAATTAAACATTGTTGGTCCGTACAAATTAGCTACGGTAGTTTAAACTCGGTAATATGATAAACATTTAAAGAAGCATTTTCAGTTTCTTTGAGTACTTAATGTAGTGGGAAGCATAAAAAATCATATTTTATTCATTATTTTTTTTAATTTTTGGGTTTTGTAATAACGCAATTTAAAATCAAACCAAAGGGCAATTTACTAGTTTCATATACCTGGCCACAAAAGCCTTAATGATCAATTTCATTTGATTGGGAAATGAACATAACTGTTTTTGTATGTTAAAGGGTTAGTTTCTTTTATTTATTATTTTTTTTCTAAATTTGTACCAAATTTTAATATAAGGACAAACATCACTCATATCCTCATCAATTTCATTTGTTCTCAAATCTCTATTCTTATCTGAACTTTCACTCCAATCACCCAATCTTTTTCCAAATATTTTCAAGAAGCTAATGATTCTCTATCATTAATCAATTCCTACCTTACAGACAATTCTTTCATAAAAATAACGACTGATTCATTCCTGTTAAGAATCTTACGACGGATTCATTCCTGTTACTCATCTCGTGTCATTCAGAGATCTCAATACCTCAACTCTCTCACATCAGACATTGTACTTATTCCTCTCCCTTCCCTTCAGACTTCTCTTTCAGTGAAAGCTAAACCCCTATCTGATGACATGGTCAAGGCCTGGCTCAAGATGTGAAGCAGTCCATTATATACTTTCTGGTAAGTGTTCTGATTGTTCATTTTTAGCAATATGATTAACAACACAAACAATTTTATACTAAATATAAACCATTAAAGTTATTTATTCAAACTCTAGACTCAATTTTCTACTAAATACATTTACAAAGCATTTTGTAAGTACATTTTTTTAAATCAAAGAACAAAATTTCCAATTGTCCTTTCTCTAGATAATTTTTACCACCTTTCTTGCAAAATAGATAATGATTACAATGTCTGCAATTTTAATGAACTATTGTTGTAATGTTATTTAATACACATATCATCACTCAATGAGAATTCTAAATAAATCAAAAGAACAAACTTAATTGTCACAAACAACTCAAATAATTGTACAACTATAAAACAAAAGACCTTGACACTAATGTAAACCGTACCAAAATAGTCCGATGACATTTTTGGCGTGGTTGTCATATATCCTTGCTGATAACCAACCCCATGTTTTACCTACGACAAGTATGGGTATTTTCAATACTGTCATTTAACCCTCCGTTTGATGACTATATCACTTATAAATGATAAGCGGTTTTTGGGCAATTTACATAGTTCATTTCAAACATTTTTTACATATCTTTAGAATAGTTGCAATATGACTTATTATATGTCGTTTTTATTGCAAAAACATGCTCTATCAATTAATAAAATAATATTTGACTTACCAAAATGTTTAAAAATTTGATGGCTTGAAAATTGAAGTCTTGAAAAAAATGTTTTTATATTTTTTCTGTTTGATGCCACAAAAGTTTATCAAAACATTGTTCAATAAAAAATCTTAAATATAGAAAATGTTCCAAATTTGGTTTACAATAGAAATAATATCATATACACACAATTTATAACAATATATAACACTCAGGAGTTGAAAACTGTATACTTGTTCCGTATGCAAATTTATACTAGTATAACATTTCATCAGTTTTATAGATATTTATCAAAGAAACTATGCAAAAATCAAACTATTCATGTAAAAAACACTAGTCCACAAATATTATATAATAAAAAAATGTTAATAGTATAGAAATTAGCCTCTATCGTCAATAACAACAACAGGACAATGCAACTGCGTAGTACTAATGCCGCCGCTACTGTCAGAGTGCTGGCGCCAATCAGCTGTCAAACTATATTCCCAATATTCTCAAAAACGTCAAAAAAGTTGAAATCCAATATATCCATGGAAACCCTATTATTTCCTCTCTAGTACAATATCAAATACGAGATTATCGCTAGCGCCATTTTTGCGTAAATTACGAAAATCGAATATATCGCACAGTGCGATATCATCATTTATAATTGACCCAATATATCGCACCATGTGATAGTCATCAAACGGAGGGTTAATTGGCATTTAGTTTACAAAACAACTATGATATTCTACTACTTAAGTCCTATCAAAGGTAGCGGTAAAATTAACTATGGTATGTGTTAACACTGCAATGTTGTACAGAATTATATTAGTTTAAATAAATATATAATGCTATTAAATATTGTTTATAAAGTTAAATAGCTGTTTTTATTTCGAAACTATACCACTAAATATACATAACCAAAACATGTATATTTGTTTATAATAACAAATGGTGGTATTTGTTAACTGCATCATATGTTTAGACAAATCATTAATATTTTCAATGAATTGACATTTGACAACATTGCTGGGTGAGGAGTGAGGTGGGGGGTTTCACATGCCACAGCTATCATCGGGCTATTTCACTGCGGTTTACACTATTACAGTTCTTGTATAACATTCTTGAACAGCTACACTTAAGTTTACAATGAAAAGAGTCATTGAACTTCCATATCATGGACTAAAACATATCCTTAATCAAATAGAATAATAAAAGAATAATTTTATCTTTATAAGGTTGGTTTGAGTACAATAGTTGTAAGATTGTACTTCAGAGAAGTAAGTTAATTGATCCTGTTTGTTTAGCCATTCAGTGTTTATTTTCTGAAGATTTGAAAATTAAAATAGTATCTCTTACTCAAAAGGGCTTCTCCACCAACTGTATATGTTTATTGAACGTTTTGTTGGCAAACACAAAAAAATCTTCAAGATTTGATTCCACGAGACTGACATTTAGACATTCTGGTTTTTGAAGAATGCATGTACACAGCAAAACAAATTGGTTAACTTGATTGTTGGACGAAACATTTGTAGATCAGACAAATTAAAGTTTAACTAGATCCCTCCCAAGTTACCCCCCCCAAGTAAAAAGCAACACTTTCTTGTCTGATTATAGGTTCCCCTGATGAAGAACACAGGATTTGAATAGTTATCGTCTCTATCAAGGCAATTAATTCCCCGATAACATTCTTTAGTCATATAAGCTTCGCTTTTGTCTGTTTTCTAGATTTATTGTCAGGGGACAGCTTAAAGTTTTTGTTTCAACATAAGACTGCTGATCATTGATTGCTTGTGACACTTCTTCTTCATAAAGTCTGAGCTTCAGGGGTTTGTTTGGTGTATACTAATCATCCAAGAAACGAAGAAACATGAGTTCCCACCAAAGGTTTTTCTGTGACGTGGCCAATCCAGACTGTCACATTCTTCTTCTCCATTCGATTCGACAAGAATATTCAACTTCTTCTCAACATCAAATACACAAACCATATCTGAAGCAATTACCATAATTGCGTGTGTATTCATTTTTATGAATTTATCACTGGATTCTTCAGTAGTCGATGCATTTTGTATGCTTAATGAAGCTAAATGCATTTTTTACTGACCACAATCAATTGTTTATCGATGCTATGTATAATGTTGTATTTACACTAAATAAACACTGAACAATGTTCGATGAACATGAAATATTTCTAGCAAACACTGTTTGGTTGGCCGAGACACGGCTTAACTAGTTGAACAATGATACCAGATGTGTAGTTAGCATCTTCGTTCTGTAATTGTGTGTATGAATTGTTATTAGTGGGAAAATAATGTGAATATAAACTGAATCAGAATAAGAATACCAACAATGATATCATTTAGATTTAACTTTATTTTTTATTGGTTTAAGATAAATTTTGATGTAGTATAAATTAAATGTAAACTTCATTGGATAAAGAATATCAGCAATCTAAATAAGCATATCTACAAAGATGAGCTGTAGTTAAGACTCAAGGTTCATATAAAACAGTCTTGTTCTCATACGGTGTATATAAGGTGAGTTGTGACGTCAGAGACCTCCACCACAGAGTAAGTGTATTACTTACTCTGTGCCTCCAATCTAGTGTGCTGAACAATTAAAACTACATATTAAAAACCTTTTCTGAATTGTATTGAAGAGTAATTTATTACATGTTACTTAATAATTTTTGGAGAAAAATGCCATAAAATTGAGGATTTAACTACTTTTTATACAGTTATTGTATCTTATAGCATTGATTATAGAAACCAACCGCCTGCTTGGTAGTTTGTTATCTTGGTAGTTGTTATCTAGCCGGTGGTGATCAATCTCAAATGAGCATTTGCACGACTGGTTTGCACACTATTGGCTTAGTTATTTGTTACTTCAGCGTGTGATTAAAAGAGGAAAACCGCTGGTGCAAAAATAGTACATGAACTAATTTTATAGGGCAGGTGAAGCAGCTTCACGATACTCATGTCGATCTATCAGCAACCCAAAATGCCAATAGTACGCATTTGCTTTGGTGCAATATCCTCGGTACTATCTCTGTGTGGAGAAATGTGTTCTGCTGTGGATATTACTAATAATATCTTCATACAATATGGTGTTCACCTGAAGTGTGTGTGGAGTTGTAGTATTGTTACCAACCAAAGAAGATTAGGTGTTAGAGGTCCTAATTATCACCTAACAAAATTATATTTCCTTTTCACTGAACCCTGCATTGTAAGATAAGTAATCATGTTTACTCATATTTTTGACAGCAGAATTTGAAAAACGATTTGATAATAGTTAATTTGTTTTAAGCTTTTAGGACAAAATATATATTCAAAGGTTTATAGTAATAAAGTGGACAACAGTATGTTAGTACCATGTGTACATTGTGGTACAAAGATATTTTATCCTGCTAAACCTGTTTGTTTTGTAAAGCACCTTTTCTGCAGAGGATACTGTTAAAGGAGTGTGAAATACTAGTGTAGTAATGTTGGTATTGAGAATAAAAATGTAAAGTTATTTCCTGTCACCAAGCATAAGTCCAATTCATCAAGCCATTTCAGATCTGCCCCTCTTATTCTGTTTATGCTGGCTAATCCCTTTGTAAATGGGCGTAGGAGGCATCTGTAATTATGTGATCCATTGTTTGGATAGACTACACATTCCTTTGGAGGGTGATGTTTGCGTCCACAGCAAATTTTTGAAAGCTGTATGTACCCCCTGAGTAGTTCTATACTAGCAACAAATCTGGTAGCTGGACTGTCATGTTTTTGTAATCTCCCAGTTATGGCAGTTACCACACTGTGTGTAATAATGGTAGGGGCTTTTAGGAGATCCTCCATCACCATAGAACATGTTTAATAAGGCCTGAAAACTAATTTAAAAAAATTGGATAGTATTATACAAGCTGATAATAGCACTTGTATTCTATGATCACTTGCCGGAATATCAATGTTATAATGAGGCAAATAAAATGTATAAAGTAAATAAATCATACATTGCCCATAATAAACTTTATTTGCATATAACATTATTAACAGTGGATTATGTTGGGTATTTGTGTTGCATGAATAGTAGAACTTGTAAAAAAATTAAATGAAGTATTTATTAAATTTCTGTAAGGTTTTCTGAAAATACTTGGAAAGTAAATTCTTTGACTTTGTCAGACTGATGTCCCAAGACCCAGATGGTGAACACAAGATTAGACTCACGCTACTCCCAAACTTCAAGGATCATCAACACGGTGCTGCACTCCACGCTGTTCCTGAGCTTCAAGGACTTCATCGGTAAGTTTACAATGCATGATTTTCTCTTGGATGTCATATGGGACAGAGAAAAGCATTATAACATGATTGTAGTTTTGTCATAATAACGATCATTTGTATTTCAACACGTTAAACATAATTTTGCTATCATTATCAACAATTAAATCTGAACATATCTTCAACAAAATTTTTGTAAGAAATAAAATATGTCATGGTTTGATGAAATACTGTTAAAATTATTATTTGTTTAGGTGGATCAACCCCTATAAATATTTTATGACATTCTGAGTTATATGAAAGATAATGCTGTATATTTTATACAAGATAAACTTATGTTATTAACAACAATATATTTTAACTGTTGGAAGAGATTGCAAAGAATTTCCCTTTTCTTTTTAAGAAAAGAAAAATCTCTTGTTCCACTTAGTACTGCGCCATAGCTCAAATGTTGCCATCAGCTTCCGGACAAAATTTATAGAAATGTGGGGTGTCTGAATCGGATTTGAGTGTTATCGAGAGGATAACCCGAGTAACAGGCTGTCAGTTTGTTGAAAATCAAAGCAATAATACTTAGTTTGGATTCCACGTTTAGTTAAAGTTCCTCTATTTGCCCTGGCAAGGGCTATTAATAAAATGGCCCTTTCTGAGCATAAGTCAAACTCGGTAACCTTCAGGACTTGACAGGCCAACCACACTCATCCTAGCGTAATTATTCATATAAGCTAGATGTGGCTAGGTCATGTTAAAAAAATATGGAAAAAGAAGTCACCTACTTCATGGTAATTTCATTCTTACATATATGAGATGGTGACACAACGATGTATTTAAGGCAAATATGAATGATGGTATGAGTGTAGGTGAATGTAGTCTGGTTACTAACTGAATTTAACTGTTCCTCAGAAAGGGCAATTTATTAATAGCCCAACAGCCAGAGCAACCAAGGGACCTACAGCTTTATGTGGAATCCAAACCACGGTAGTGTTGGTCTGCTTTAACTTTGTTGAGGAAGGTCTTAAAAATTAAAGATACATTTATTCATTACGCCAAAGTTAGGAATATTTAGTCCTCTCTACAACTTAAACCAATGTCTTATTTATTTTATATTATCAATTTAAATGTAACTTTTATTTTTAGCCACAATCTCAAAAAAATTAAAACTCCTAACACTAAATTTACCAACAGTGTGACAAGGTGTAATGTGAGCCGGTAGCAGTTATTTCTGAAAGTCCTTAGGGCTTATTACTTACTGCCCAGTAATGGTAACTACATGCAACTGGAAATGGGCCTCATCAGAAAACTGCAAAACAAAACAAGGGGGAATGAACTGAAGAACGTACTCTCACATGCATGCAAAGTACCCTTTACTTACCTCTCTTCGGAATCACATATTAACTGTTGAATGCCTTGTAGATTACTGGATAGGCTTTTCTCACCAAAACTGACAATGCTGTTATTTTGTGTGTAGATTTTTGTTTTGTTTTGTTTAGGCTTCTCCAAAATCTAAACCAGAGTGAGTAATTTATCTGTTAGGAACTGTAATTCTATCTAAAACACAATCCTAGCTTGCTAGTATTAATTACAGAACCACCATTAGGAGTATCCTCTACAACACATTCATGATGCTCACTGTAATCTACCGACCCCCCCCCCTCATAGCCACATCCCCATTAAAACACTCACCATTTTCTCCAATGTGAGGGGTCTTAGTGCCGGACCTTGTATTTTACTCTGATTTTATTAAGTTTCATTCTTAGTTATTTTACTGTTACATATATTTAATAAGATTTTTTGATCTAAGAAATATTATAGTTAAATATTATAGTTTTATTGTTAACAGCTATATACTAAGATAAATACTTTTTGGTTACATAATCAAACATTTCAATAGTGTCCTTTTTGTAACTATTAAAACTTTTATATTTATAAATTGTTACTTATTTCGTTTTCAATTTAAAAATTAATCAGATTTGCATACTTGAATATGAATTCAAAGCGAGTCTAATATAAATTTAAAAGCGCTGAATAATTCAAAAGCACAATAGAGGGACGTCTCTTGAATTGCAAATTTTGGATTAATGAAAACTGGTTTAATATAAGTATTTGGTTTAAAAAGTGAACTGGATTTGAACATGATTATAATGTAACTTTAACTAAGTCCTCATTCAAACATGTAGATCAACTGTTAATAGTACATTTGTATTAAAATTCGAATATGCATTCAAACCACTCCACAAATCATCGACTGAAAAAAATTATTTTATGAGAAAACATAGGATTCCTCTTAAAAATAATTATTTGTTTACTAACTGCATTGAAAATAATTTTAAGGAAAATAAAGATGCTTAGGTCAGTCATCACTTAACAAAATGGTAAAGTTATATAGAGAGAATATTTATACTATCATATAGTACCTGTGTGTCTAATACAGGTAAATTATTAAAATCTTATGACTTTGTGGAAGTGTCAATCTAATAAATATTTTAATACGTAGAGATAAAACATGAAACTTATTTTAAAGACTTTGCATTGTGTTAAAAGATACTGTTCTGAAGACAAAAGTTGTAACATTTTTAAGGTAAGTACCGGGAGACCCAGCTTCGCTCAATTGAATTTTGCAAACTGAAGAGGTAGTATTCATTTCTCCCAGAGGATCCTGAGGATCGTTTGTTGTTGCTCTGCCTAGTAGTTTATTAATAAATTTTGTTTCGGAGGCCTTCCGCGTCTACCTTTAGTTCCTTTGTGTGAAACTCAGCCTACGGCCTCAACAAGACGCTCTGCAACAGGCCTCTTTGTTGAACTCAACTTGCGGCCTCACCAGGATTCTTAAGCAGTATGACCATGAATTTTGGTTTTTGGGGAAGTGGAGCCCATAAACATAGTCTTATCTAAAATCTGATGGTATATTAGTAATTAAGAAGAATGTCTTTAATGTGATGCTCCACTTGGGTGTATTACCCAATGTTGGGTTTTTGAGTATATTATTTATTTGGAAGGGAACAAAGCCCTTAAATGTTGTGTCTTCCAAAATTTAGTGGTATAATGTGATTTCGGAGATAAATACTTATAGTTTGATACCCACAAATAATAAAATATCAAATTTAATTCCATAACATATGGACAAGTAAGTAAACAAAATATACATGATCTTCTAAACAATAAATTGTTATATAATTCCCATATGGGACATCTAGTAAATAAGAATTTTACTAGATGTCCTTCTAGTAAAATAAGAGGGGAAGAAATAAGAATTTTCCCAGGGTTAAGACCGGTGCCAATTGATTTCTTGTGGTCGAAAAACCCTAATAAAAATTTAAAAATCCTTGGGGCCAAAAAGTTTATCTGGATGTGGCTTGTTTTAAATAATAAGACAATTAACACACTTTGCCTTTAAAATACATAAAAAAAACATAAATTTGTTCTTAAAATATAAAAGTATTAACCATTACAATTTTGAAACAGTAACAAATTATTCAACCAGGCCAAAAATCGTGACGATTACAAATTTAAATTCTTTACAATAAAATCATTTTACTATTTCTTTTGGAAGGTGTTTGACGGGTCAAGTATAGCAGCTTCTTCTGGGCATGTGAGTTGCAATTTTTAAGATTTATAAAAACTAAATAAATACTAGATGACAAACACACTTGTGTTCATTCTGAGATATCATAAAAGAAAATTAAAAACATTGGTACATAAATCCTTCTCAATGTATTTTCAACTACAAGTGGGCGAAAGATAGGATTATTTTATTTATTTAATTAATCATCAGCTGTTAAAAAAACACTAATAAAATAAAAACTTGAAACACACCCAACAAGGGGGTTATCAGGTTAAAGGTATTTTTCTCTCGGTTCCTAATATACAATCAGAGTTTAGAAAAGACTATGCTTATGGGCTTCACTATCCCAAAAACCAAAATTCATTGTGACAAAGTGTCCCAGCAAGCCGTAGGCCAAGATCCATATAGTCCCTTGGCGAGGACGCAGGCTGAGTTGCAAAAATTGGCTAAAAGCAGAGTTCCTAGGCGAGGCCATGGGCCGAGCTTCCCTCATGAGCGTAGCGAGTGACGGGGTTGGCACGTGAAGTTACCATAAATAAACTAAAACATTACTGTTTATATGTTAATCCCGTAGTAAGGCAAGGGTAAACAGTTACTTAATCATAAACAATTGGACAAATTGAGTTTCATTTTGTCTAAAGTATTTTTTTGTTGTTTGCTGAAATAATTGAACTGAACTTAAAGTGATTGTTAGAATATATAATAAAAATTACAAAATATTGAATAATCAATTATATCGACTAAAATACTGGCTGTAAAAAGTCTTAACGACAGATTTTTATGATGGGCCAGAGGTCTAGAATGATAGTTGCTGTTCCTTAGTAGTCCTCTTAGTAGAAGGTTGAATGAAGAATTTGTTCTTTGTCTTCAATGGCTTAAAAAAAGAGAGCAGATAAGAAAAATGTTGGAAATGCTGTAGGCATGTTTTTTATTTGTTTTATTAATTGTAATTGTTTTATGATGTAGGCATTGAAAAAAAGCAATTTGAATAAGAATCTACTTTTGTATCAGATCTTAAGAAATTTTCTTTTAATATAAATCACTTTGAAGTACGTGGTGCTCTAAATAAAGAAAACAATTTGAAGTTATTTATTAATCAAGCTTCTCTCTGTTTCATAGTTTATCATTCTTAATTATTCATGTGTGTCTTCTCTAATTTTCTGAATTTGTATTTATTTTTTGCTTTTCTGTTTGTATATGTTGCATTTTGACTTTCAGGACTCTCCAGGAAGACATCGTGTGACTACAATCTGCGCAGATTTCTTCCATTCTTTATTAGATGTTACTAATCATTTACTAGAAACAATTTTTTATCAATTTACGTCAACATACTTTTGAGAACTGGAATGTTGTCAATTTAATAACATTGTAAATCATGATAATTCCTAAAAGAAAGTGTTAATTGTCAAACAAACTATTACTTTTAATTTAGATAAGATATTTTGGTTTTGTATAGGATGGTTTCCATGAGGTATTGTGCTTCTGTTAGGTTGATCTATTGTCTTGCATGGTTGTCTAATAATTTGGCTAGTTTATTTGTCTGGTCTTGGATGATAGGGTTTGTTGAAAAGTAGTGCTGTGTAGGATGGTAACTTTCAAAGGTGGTTTTTGTAATGGATGATAAGGAGTTCGGTTTCTTGGTTTATCAGGAAAATGTTGCCTAAAGTTTTTTATTTGTCGTAATGTGAAATAGCTGATACATGTTGGTTAGTTTTAAATATGAATAAACTAGTTTGAGTGTTTTGTTGGTTATAATGTTGGTAGATTAATTGCTGTTTTGAGATTATGGTCCTGTTGCTCTAGACTATTTTGTGGTTTAATGGTTAGGTAATGTTGTGTAAGGTTCTGACTAATAGGAAGGCAGGTCTAGTGGTTAAATGAAATATTTGTGTGTCAGGAGAAAGTAAAAACAAATTAGTATCAAAAGAGGCTTTCTTTTGGGAATATCATGATCACATATTTTCCAATATTTTAATGACGTAATGATTTTATACTCTTATAATATTTGTCTTTACTGTTAGCTAATGATTAAAGATTGTCGATTTTTGTATAGTTTATTTTAATTTTTATTAAATCCTAATTTTATTTATGATTAAATGTTTTATTTTTACCTTGCCTGCATTTATTAAGGAATATTATATTAGATAGATCACTACATTATAGATTTTTTTAAATGTTACGAATAACAAATTAAAAGTTCAAAGAAATTAGCAGGAAGAGAAAATTTTCTGCCTAGTCTTCTCAAGTAAGCCAAATAAAATCAGGTTAAGATAACATTGGATATTTTCAGTTTATTTAGGTGTAGGATTTATATTCAACAGTTCTAATAGTTTGATAAATTTAATTATTCTATGTAACTAAAATGTCTTAAGGTTAACATTTTTTTATGTACCTACCAATCTGCTTTATTCAGAAAATAATGTGTTAATAATTAATTATAATTTTGTGTTAACAAGTAGTTATGATGCTTGTTATCACAACAGAAAATGTAATCAAATTTTATAAATTATAACAAAGACGTAAATTCATTAAAAACATTCATTAACAATAAATATGTATGTCTGAGAAACTATCAGAGATATGTGCCAGTCCACTTTTCTAAGGTCACTAAGTTATAACATCCTGTTTAAATATGTTTGAAATCACAAACCTTAATATAAAGCCAATTCGCTCTAAACTATCTCATCTAATCCTGTGAAAGTTTGAGGCTACATTGGTTTGTTGGTTTAAAAAAATTTTTTTTAATCCATATTTGAGATGACGGAATATTTTATTTGTTTTTATCGTCACATGTGAAAGATACAAATCTAAAAGAAAGGACATCAGCAAACTTACCTTAGAAGACAAGTCCACTAACACTAGAGTAGTAGTAGTAACATATACAAAAGAATCACACTATCACAAATTTTCTGTACCACTAGCACTTTCTCTCTTCTCACCTGAAAAAGTGCCAGTGGTACAGAACATTTGTGAAATGTGATTCTTTTGTATTTCTTGACTATTATTCTGGTATAAGTAGATTTGTCTTCTAAGGTATGTTTGTTGATGTCCTCTCTATATTATACTAAATCCTGGCTTAGTGCCCTTTAACCTAACCTAAAAGAAATAAACCAAATAAGTTGTCAGTTTAAAACCTAATTTATTTTTAGCAAAAATCATATTAGTGAAACTAGTTTGTTATATTTACGTTTAGAACCTCTCCCGCATTTATATGACTTGAGATAATAATGCTCTTGACAAACTCCTCAACCTTACAACTAAGATGTAGATGTTGATTGTTAAAATCAAAGCAAATGATTATTGAAGATACGATTTATCGGTTCATCTGGCCAGAAGAACAGCTAAGCAGCATTGCAGATAATGTGGTTAGTATATTGTTAAAGTATTCTTTATTAAAAACTAGGCATATTTACCTCTGATTCTTAAATAGATGATCAATGCTGATATTTATGTATGAAACGAATACAAATGCAAGATATAGAAATGAGTACATGCCTAAACTCGGTGATTTGTTTCATCACAGGTTAAAACTATTTTCTTTTAATTTTAAATTATTATTTGAAAGAAGTACTTTTAACTAAAACATTTAAAATAAATCTGGGAATCTAATAACTCTAGTTACTGTGTAGAATGAACAATAAAACTAACAATGAAATAGAAGGAAACCCAATAAAAGATTTCTACTTATACCTGCACCAGATGGGATACTACTTTCCAAATTAGTAGATTAGAAGCAAGTTTTTAACACTTTCATTTTCCAAATGCAGACTGACACATATTGAACATCAACTTTTTATCGATACTACTCATGTTATAGGTTTAGCAGAGGATTCCAGTAATTTGGTTATTTTTTCAATCCAAAAATTAGTTTGTCATTCGCAGACACCTGAATCTGATCTCCGCATAGAGCAGCAAAACTGATTAAAGTTTTGTTCTATTGGTGGTCCTGGGACTAGGCATTAGGTTCGCTAGTTTATTACGTGTTTTGCATTTACAGGGTGTCCAACAACAGAGAAAATAGGGAAAACCTGGAAAAGTCAGGGAATTTGAAATGACCTGGAAAAGTCAGGGAAAAATCAGGGAACTTGAAACAAAACCTGGAAAATCCTAACAAGAACACCAGCGAGTTGTGATTTGATATAGTCACTATATCCTTGGGTGCGCTACAAAAAAATCCTTTACTTTGTTCAGTACTAAATGTTAAGTTAACATGCCATTTAATATTCTAAATTATGAAAAAGCTACTTAATTGCTTTGCTTATGCTTCTTCGACCTCATGCAACTAGTTTAATATAGCTAAAAGTTTAAAACTTACTGAAACAATTGTCTGATTTAGTATTTATTAAACAAGTCATAGACCTAAAATTTATGCTGGTTTTGGGGAAATTATAATATAGCGCCGTTTTTCAAGGCATTGACAATTTTCATAATTTAACAATAGAATAAAAGTTGTTTTTTTACTCAAAGGCTAATTATAAATATTTTTTTAATTCTACCTCTACTTTTATAAAATAGTTTAAAAAGAATATTTATTGTAAGTAATAGTTTTGAATTTAATTATTACGGCTATCAATAAAAATATATGTTTGAAATATTGATATTTCGGTAATTACTAATTGTAATTGACTGTAAATAACATAATGTATGCACATGATAGTACATAATATTACTATTAAGTTAAATAGACATGTATGAAACTATGTCGATCTGGGGTCAGGGAAATTTAGTATGAAATCACGGATTGGTCAGGGAAAAGTCAGGGAATTTGTTTAAGGAGGTTTACTGGACATCCTGATTTAACATTATAATGTTTGATTAACGACTAAAATTAAATACAGGAATACTTTGATATAGATTCAGATGGTGGAAGTATAATAAAGTAATCACCATTTTTGGGTGTAGCAGAATCACGACCAGATGTGGTGAGCGATCGATTGGAAAAAAGAAAAACGTGCTATACCTGTGATCCAAGGAAGAAGAGGAAAACGAGATATGTTTGTCATTGTTGCAAGAAACCCATCTGCCTTGAGTGCTCCACCACAATTTGCTATAAGTGCAGAGACAATTTATAACAAAACAAAGAGTATTGGACTGAAAAAAAATATAATTATACTAGGCATTAAAACAGTTCTTATTTTTGTGCAATTATATTAAACTTTTAAACTGTGTTATAAATTTGTCCTTGGTTATTTATGAATATACGTAATTAATTAATCTGATTATTTCTGCCATTTTAATCTAAAAGTTTTTACATGTAGATTAAATGCATGTAGATACATGTAGATTTCTGCCATTTTAATCTAAAAGTTTTTACATGTAGCTTTAACAGGACTTCATTTTAGGGAAGTATACTCTTTTTTTTAAAATTCATTTTCAACACTCCTAATCAGAACAATTAATTTTAATGAATTTGGTTTTTTATAATATATTTTTGTATACAATACAAGTGAGTGTCACCCTACAGGTATTTATTGCAATATAAGTATTGTGATGATCGATTTTGGTAAACCACGTTTACTCCCCAGACTAGAAGGATTTGCAAAGAAATGAAACCTGTGTTCAACAACTTTTATTCTAATATTTGTTGAAAAACTCATGCAGTGTGTCAAGCAACAGGGAAAATAGAGAAAACCTGGAAAAGTCAGGGAAAAATCAGGGAATTTGAAACAAACCGTGGAAAAACCTAACAAGAACACCAGTCTGTTGTGATTTGTAATACGATATGTTAATTTTACATGCCATTTAATATTCTAAATTATGAAAAAAACTACTTAATTCCTTTGTTCATGCCTGTTTGACCTCATACAACTAGTTTAATATCGCTAAAAGTTTAAAACTTACTGAAATAATTTTCTGATTAGTACTTGTTAAATAACTCAAAGACCTAAAATTTATGCTGGTTTTGGGAAAACTATAATTTTTTTAAAAATTGTCATAATTTAATAATAGAATAAAAGGTATGTTTTTTTTTACTCAAGGCTAATTATAAATATTTTTTTAACTCTACCTCTACTTTTATAAAGTAGTTTAAAAAGAATAATTATTGTAGGTAATAGTTTTGAATTTAGTTATTACGGTTATCAATGAAAATATATTTGTGAAATATTGATATTTCTGTAATTAATAATTGTAATTGACTGTAAATAAATAACAACGTATGTACATGGTAGTACATAATATTACTATTAAGTTAAATTAGACGTATATGTAACTATGCTGATTGGGGGTCAGGGAAATTTTGTATGAAATGACGGATCGGTCAGGGAATTTGTTTAAGGAGGTTTACTGGACACTCTGTAATGACAATAAACTAGTATTAGTATAAAATGTGTGCAGTTGAATACTAGTTTCATTCCTTTATGAATCTCTCTGGTCTGAGGATGGTAAATGTGATTTACTGAAATTGATAACGTAATATTTGTACATGTTTTACTTATATTGTAATCAATTTTTGTAGGGTGACACTCACTTGTGTTGCATTTCACTAACTTGATAATATATGCATTTCTCACATCAATGTTTATTTCAACAAAGATCGTCTCCTGATAGTAAATTTATTTTTACAGGGACAAAATAACTGAAGGGGACTCTTTAATGTAGGGCCTTAGTTGTCCTCTGCCGGATTGCATTTTAGAAAAATAGTTTCGTAACTGGTCTTATTTTCAAATGTTTGTCAAAAGCTCAAGTAATTTTCTTGTTAGGGGATTAGTCTTATAGGTAAGTACAGCATTGTTATAAGCTCTTCTTACACCAATCATTTTATTGATTAGCGTTTGCACTATGCATTAGTTTATATTATTAACTTTTATACACCATAATATTATTATTGAGCAGGATTTAGCATTAATTTTTTGATCACATCCGGTCTTAGCCATTGCTTTATCATGGTTCATAAATAAAGGCAATATTTTTTACACATTGGCTCAAATCCTTAAATGAAATAACAATGCATTGTTGATTTTTTTGTTCTAATATAAGAATGATAATTTAACCACTCACTAAATTAAGTACTATACAACTCATGCTACATGTACTGGTAATTCATGGAGGCACTCTTGCTGCGCTTACCAAATACAAAAATACACAATTCCCTCTTGCAATAAGTTTTGTGAATGAATAATTAATCTACCCTTTCGGCCAAAAGAGAATTATTAACTTTCAAGTTTTACTTTCGATAGCTTGGTTAATACTTATTGTCCACTAAATTCTCAAAATTTGAATAAAATATATCACATGGATTCTAAAGAGTTAACTACTCATAAAAGCCAAATTAGCAACTTTAGGCAACTCCATACTGACTTATTTCCCTTGTACACAATTAGTAATAACAAAAACACTAACATTTGTATTAAAAAAGCCTTAGATAATTTGTTAAACCCCCTTAAAAAGATACAAAAGAAATGGTTAAATGGGATTCAATAGCTCTCTAATAGACACACTTTTGATATTTCCTAATCTTATATTATTCTTTAGCTGTAATATTTATTCAAATGTAATAAAGTAATTTACTTATACAATTTTTTTAACCACTTGCCAGTTTACAAGGGCCCTGTGATATTTTATTCAAGGTGTAAATTTGCCGTTGTGGCGACAATAGTAAATGTGTTGACTGCAGAGCCCCAAGGTTTATAATCCCCACTGTGCTGACGGTTGATATTTTAAAATTGTTGAATAAAGTTCACATACAGGCCTGCCATGTGAAATTGGCAAGTAAGGTTAAAAAAAATTTGTACAGACCTGTCAGCATCAACTATTGTTTAAAAGTTATTTGTTGGCATTGGGTTGTTCATGCTTGAAAGACAGTATTAGGAGAGTTCCGAAGCTTCAAGTGTTAAGGAATAAACACCTGTATGTTCTAATCTAATTTAAGAGTGTTTGTTCCTTAACCCATTCGATGCTGAAAAAATAAGTTAAAAACATGTCAGATGCTAAAATAATATTTTGTACCAAAACAATACCTTATATAGTGAGGAAACAGGGTTGATACACCAAATCCAGTTTATGGCCTCAATTCTGGTAGATCGGGGCTTCCGAAGTGATCGTCCGCCGGTGATCAAGCCGCACATCGCAACGAAACCCATGTGCGCCGCGAGACGCCTGCCGCCATTAGAACAGTGACAATAGTTATAAACACAACTCGATACATCACAATTATATACACACACTCTATTTACATATATTTACAGCCCATCCATCCATCCAGTACACATTGTCTTTTAGTTATCAACTGGCTCAAAATGACGCGATCCACGAATGAAAAGCACCGAAACGTGACGCGAGAAACAGTCTATAATGTGGCACAAATCCGACCCTTCTAAGGCAAGTGGCTAGGCCACACTGAAGCCTACAAGCCAGCATTGCTCCGTCGACAGCCGGCGCTTGATCCACTGCGCACGCAGGCACGCTACCCCCCCGCCGGCGCTCGACTCGCACAAAGTGTGTTAAAACACTTGAAGCATTAGACATTTCCAAATATTGTTTATCAATCATGTCAGCCTCAGTTGCGGATTAAACCTTGGACTTGTAGTCCTAAGTCTTAACCACCAAGCCTTCATATCAGCAGTAATTGTATAGTTGTTGAATCACGTTAAAAGTCATTGTAACAGGCGTGGACTATTTAAAAGTATAACAATTTATGAAATACAACTTAGTAGCAATGTAAGGAAAGGAAAGCAGCATACCTAATGAACTTAGTAGACTAGTGCACTGTAGAAAGAGACACAATCACATCACAAAGATTGGATAGTGAAATATTTCAGGGCCACTGGCCCCTTCTTCAGTCACTAAACAAAGAAGGGGCCAGTGGCCCCAAAATATTTCACTCTCCAATTCTTTGTGATGTAATTTGTGTTTTTTTCTGCAGTGTACCAGTCTACCAAGTTTTATCAGGTAAGCTGCTTTCCTTTCCTTTCGTTACTACTGAAATCCTAGGCCTAGTGCCACAAATTTAACCTGAAATAAAACTTAATATTTTTTAGGGTGAATGTTTTTAGTCACTGCGCCAGCCAAATTACATTTTGCTCACTACGTCAATAGTTCTTACACCATCCAATTACTAATGTTCTAGTATTTATAGTAAATCTTAACTACTGGGACATAAGACTTCTATGCAAAGAAATGTCCCTAACTTCTTAAAAGAAAGGATGTCCTAGGGTAGTGGCAGATATTTACTTCATATGTTCTGAACTAATTTTCTCCACATTGGTTTCATTTTATTTTTCAAAATTAAATGATTTTAACTTTTTCAAAGCCAGATAACGATGTGCTGATCATACTTCATCAAGCTGTCTGATTGCTTTGATCCTACAAGGGGTTTCTTCAGTTAGGTACCGATTCTATGATAGGCCATAGTTCTCTGAAAGGCAATCGATCTTAGTATCAAAGGTTATACTCGGTCCTTCCTTTTGTCCGAAATCCACATTTTTAACAATTTTGGTTTTAATGATGACTAGTAGTGATAATTTATTGCACCTATGCAGGAACAGTCTCGCTCACAACAGGATAATGCACACAATCCTTTGGATTAGCTCTTTAGTGTCCAGTTATGAGACATAACAAGTTAAGAAAATCACCATAATGGTAAAAACATTATATGACCTCCCCACCCCTCATCCTACGAACACATACAAATGACATTGACATACCCATCCACCCACCCTTCAATCACATGCAACTGACATTTACCTACCCTCCCACCCACCCTCCAAACACATATAAATGACGTTTACATACCCTCTCACCCAACCTTCAAACACATACAACTGACGCTGACCTATCCTCCCACCCACCCTTCAAACACACATAAATTACGTTTACATACCCTCCCACCCAACCTTAGAACACATACAACTGACGCTGACCTACTCTCCCACCCACCCTTCGAACACACACAACTGTCGACCTGTACACCACTGTACGTGTATTGCTGGGCGGGCGGGTCAACACCACTGTATGTGTATGGGTGGGCGGGCGGTTAAGGGCACTGGAATTAAGGGACAACTCAACTCCGATAGATCGTAGCACTTTCGCTTTAACTGGAGCAGATGAAGGCTTGTGAGAGTGCGTGCGTATTTCAAGGCTCCCCACTCTGCAGTCTGTCTTTGCTCACCTTAACCCTACTGCCCCTTCCTTTAAATCTGGACGCTTGTTGGCCCGCCCGATTTGCTTGTTCTTTTTGCGTTTTGACAATATAGAGATTGTGTACTGTCAACAATGTTCTATTTAGTCTTTAACTTTTTAAATATTCCCTTGCTAAGTCCTTTGAAACACACACACACATATAAAGGTAAAACAGTTAATAGAAATATTATAGAAATATTTCAAGGACACATGCCTCATCTTCAGTCCATCACAAAAGAGTGTTAATTGAAGACTAGCAGTTCCATTACTCCAACAGAGCTAGTATGCTATTAACCCTCTACTGTGATGGACTGAAGATAAGGCCCAGTGGCCTAAAGTATCTACATAATGGTTTTACCTTTTTGTGTTTCGTTAATTTTCAAAGGATTTTACCAAAGGAACATAGAAGCAAGACTGATTTTCTGGCCTAAACAAAACCTAAATCATTAAGGTAGTTGCCCTTTAGTGCAAAATTAATCATGTAGATTAGACTTGAGTAAAACTATCACAGGATTAGTTAAAGTGAAACAAGTTGTTGTATTATGTAGCAGAACTTTTCTAAAAGGGTTTAAACTAGTAATTTTTGTATCATGGGAAAATTTAGATTGAAAGTAAAACTTGTAAGAGTTCTCAAGCAAAATATGTTTAAATGAACAATAGATATTTCTGATACCATCTAAGGTTCAGACATCAATTTACATGTTCAAATACTTTGTAAAATGTAAATGCTAAATTTAAAAAATTTTGTAAAAAACCAAAATGTAATAGACATTTGGTAACATTATTTAACTTTTTTGTTGGCAAGTTAAATACAGAATCAAAATTGATGCTGAAGGTAAGGTGAAAAGGGTGGGCAACTTGCCTTTTGGTGATTCCCTTTATTTTGTATTCTCACTGTCTACTTAAAAAGAATAATTACAGCTCAAGTTTGCAATTTAATCATCAATTTTGCATGCATTGCAGTGAAGTGTTGCAGTATCTAGAGTTGATAATGTGTGATGTAGAATTTATTTATTCACTTCTTAAAATCGTCAAATAAGACCGATTATTTATTTAATTCGTCTGACATATACAATTACATGTAAACGTATTTTAGGTTATTCTTTTTAATACTTTATTGGAGTTAAATTAACTTGGAGATCTCAGTGGCACAAAAATATTAAGAAATATAACTGTAAAATCAAACAAAAGAATTAGCATGCTTTGTTATTCCACAACAAAGAACTCATCCCAGTTCGCCTGTGATACTTTTGCCTTTGTGGTATTCTATAATTGGAACATTTGGGTGACTTACTTATCAGTAACAAAATTAAACTTCTGGGTATTACCTTTAACTCTGGCCTCCATGAATCCTACATAGGTGAGCTGGTTAAAAAACTGCTGCATTATATGTAATAAGATGAATAACGTGAATTCATAATGTAGAAGCTGCCTAGATAGCCCAATCTTCACTAATGGAGAGACACTTGAGGAATGACACAGCTGTCTGGGGCTCAATATCTGTAGCAATCATAACACATATTCTTCTTCTTCAAAAGAAAACAATGTAAATACTTTCAAACATAAGCCCTCGAAAATCCTACAGAGGACCTTTTAAACAGTTTGATATATTAACAGTGGTAGTACTCTTATGTTGATACTGTTATAATACACCAACAAAGTGTGTGTCCACTTGAACAACACTAGACATGCCACTAAGTATATCCTGCGTCACCACATGCCCACTCGCACAACATTAGAAATGCTACTAAGTACATCCTGCGTCACCACATAACCATGTTACGAAAAGAAGACAACAAACATTAGACAGAAGCAGCACAGAGCCTAAACACATTGCGAAAGAAGCGTATAAAGATGGAACTCCACGGATGGATGCTGGATCGACGAAATAATAAAAGATTAAATCAAATCACTTTATTGCCAAAAAACACAATAAAATTTGGTACAGGCAAACATCTTAACCTAGGTAACATGTAATCATCATTAGTAACATGTAATCATCATTACACAAGATGTAACAGATGCATGGCCCATGATAAAAACAATTTCAATGCAAGTTACATCAGTTGCAGTTCAGATTAACAAAGTTTATCATTGTTATAGAATTCTATAACAAGCTGTTTTTTTTATATTAATCATTACTTTTCTAATGCCATTACCGTTCCTAACGGTTGTATAAATAAAGTCATGATTAATATCTGATCAAAATTGCTCCTGAGGTACAACTTCTTTCTCCTTTATTGTTTCCGGTACAATTGAGATGTACAGTCGAACTTCAAACACTCTCCATAGTATCTGAATGGATAACCAATTCAAAACTGTCCTATATCAAAAGGTTCATAACTAGTCTCTGATTAGTCATAACCTCAAACCACCACCTCCTTTTACACTTCTCAAAGAAAAACTAAAAAAATAACTGCCTTTGTTCCATATTTACACTTTTTGTCCAACTTCCATGTTTCATAGACACGTAAAAGAATGATTTTGGATTACAGTTAAAGAGTGTACTGTTAAACGCCTATCAAATATATTGTTTTATTCAAGCACATAATCTTAGTGTCTTGTGCAATGATCGTGTAAACAAGATTGTATGCTGAAATCATACCTGGCAACTCCGAAAGCAACATGTACCTGTGCATTTTCATATGAGTGCAGAGTTGAGATGATACTGAGCACTTAAAAAAAGTTAAAGGATTTTACCAGTCAAAGTTAGGTCTTAACAAGCCCTCTAACACAACCTGGGGACCAACGGCTTAAGGCTGATTTATGAAACACCACCAGTGACCGGGCAAGCAGGCTGCATGGAAGGACGGGATCGCTCAGATGGTCACTCATCCAAGTCAAACTTGATGTTGCTTGATACCATTATCCTGCGATAACATTGGATCTGTATGGTCAGGGCCACTGGCAGCTGGTTACAATGTGCATACACACACCACTTCCTTTTTTTTCTGTCTGCTATCTGCTTCTGTCAGAAACAGATAGACTCACTTTTTGAAGAATTAAATGATTCAGTTCCATTGATCTATCTAAAAGAGAAAAATTGGCATTTAAATAAAGCTGTCAGTAGTTCTTAACTGGATTTATGGGTATGTTGTCATTGTAAGAAAAAAACTAATGTTGACGTAGAACTTATGTGAACCGAATTTGAAGGCTTTATTAAGAACCTAAGAAACCTACTAAAAATCAAATTACACAATTGTTTTCTTTTATTTTAACTGTACATAAAGATATATTCATTTAGAATTATTACTACAAGTTTTAATAATTTTTATCCTAAATGAAACAAAAAAAGTGCCGGAATTTTAACTAATTTTCACTGTGCCATAAGTTTACAATTTTATTACTGAGAAACCCCATTGATGTATCACATTAATATTTTAATACGTAGTTCACAGGTTTTTTTTTACAAGTTTAAGAATTTTAACTTTTCAAGAAAGTACTTAACGTTTTCTTGGCTTCTAGAGGTTCTAAAATAAATTACTCGGTAACAGTCATCCATGAAATTTAAAGTTACGATAGATTATTTAAGGATTGAAATATTGCAAAATATGAACAATATTATAAGCTTTGAAAACATCACATATTATAAAAAAATAGTATAGTAAAATTTCAAGAATTTATTTTAAAGTTTTATTTTAAACAGATGACTGCTTTATTTTATTGTTATATTGGCTATTAGATAATTTATATAGATCAAATAAAAAGGAACACATCATAAAATATAAAAGTAACAATACCAAAATTATGGGAAAAAATCAGCTATTTACCTCCTCAATGAGCAGCTAAATCTGGCTGATGTGATGTTGTACCACCAACCGACAAACATCACATTTACCAGTATCGAGGTTGCGCTGTTGAATGTTCACAATGAATCTCCAGTGTATTAGCGCAACTGTGTTTGAAATAAGTTCTGCCAAGAAAATGCTGTCAACTTATGTATCCAATTTCTGTAAATATTAAGTACAATCAACATATGAGTAGCTGTTATGGTCACCAACACATCAGTAGGAATATAAAATGCGTTCAGACCTAATTAGTTTTCTCAACATATTTCCGAGGTTTTTCTATGATAATTATCAAATTAAGAAAATTATAATATTCATGTGAAATTCTTTGAAAACTTAAAGTTAAAGGTTTCATCATGGTATTTTTTAGCATTAGGCCAGTGTTTTTCGCCACTGTTAGTTAAATATTTAAAAAAAAATCAAAACTGTTGTAAAATAACGAAATATAATACCTTACTTTATATATAATGCTCTTTGTTAGTTACTGTAACATATTTTAATTTTAAAAAAAATTATTCTGCTCTTGTTAATTATAAATTTTGTTTGTTATCGGCTTTGTTGATAAGAATGGGTCTCTGTTGTCACCTTTTATAATAAATGCGTATATATATATAAATTATTTTTATGATGAATAACCATGCAGTTTGTATTCCATGGATTGCTAAATGGTATAATATTTTTTGTGTTTTTTATTGCTGTATTTGATGTAAATTAAAAATGCTTACTATTTATTCGGTTTTTACTAAATTTTTCTGTTGACAGTTTTAAAAATATTTATACAGAAAAAAAAGAACTAAACAAAACAAATCAGAATCCAGTATACGTGTCTTACAATTATTTTTAATGTTTCAGTTATTATGCGGATTGGTGTAATATTGGTATTGAGGCAAAATATAGGAAGCATGGGTCAAACCAAGTAATTTGATAAATTTTTTGTAAAAGACTTAGATTACCTTAAATGTATGTAGCCTATTACTTGTATAACATTTTTTAAATTCAATAATGCTTGTCAATTGCAAATTTGTTAACCCATACAACCCACATTTGCAACAATGTGGGTTGTATGGGTTCATAAAAATAAGAAGAATTTAAAAGAAATGAAATATTCTTCTGGATACAGTACAGCCTCGGTTATCCGGCCTAATGTGGCGAAGGTCAAGCCGGATAAAACATAATTCATAAATAACTTGGTTTTATTGGAGAAAAACGTTCAGTAACTGATAACAGACAGCATGCGTAAGCGGGGCGCCTACAAATTGTATGTGACAACGTGCTCTGCAGCAATTAATTGCAATGAAACGAACGATGTTTATCACGATCGCCAACTTTGACACTGCTTTACATTACAATAGATATTTAAAAATACAACGGTGTTTTTTACAAACACATTTTTCCTTTTTATTTCACTCATCTTGGCTGAAAAACACTTACTCACTTATAATAAACTACTACAGTACTACTTAAAAAAGGAGAATATGTGTTCACTTCACTATAAATAAACAACAGACTGACAATGCCGAGGGTTTATACGTATAATGAACTGTTCCACTTCCTCCCTCGCGAAATGAACTCTTCCAGTCAGCCACATTGAACAGAAGTAAACAACATTGCCAGCTCAGATCTTTAGGTGCATTTTAAAAATTATTACACAGTAACAAGCGACGCTTGTTGAGAGAGGGTTACTAGTCAATATAGCGCCTGCAATTTGCGAAATGCAAAACCGAAACACTATTGTACGACATGTGCGTTTCAAAACTGAAAGGTGCTATTGTAATTTTATCTTGTAAATAATTGTAATTGTTATCTACTTATCAAACGGGATGACAGGGACTGCTGGATAAAGCGAGGCCGGATAATCGAGGTTGTACTGTATCTCTATCTAAAAATTAATCTAATAACAATGCAGCAACACTGCAATAAAGTTTGGTAAATTGTTTATTGAAATCAGTCTTAAATTATAACAAAGTGAGTATATACCGGATGTTCAAAAATTTTGGATCCCCTTAATATTTATTTTATGAATCAACGCAGAATAATGAAACTCTAGGATTTCAGTCTTCCCTGTAGTTACTGACTTTTTGGTAGTTTTTTAACTATCCTTTTTCGCTTTGGGGGGACGTCCTGTTGATCAAATCTAAAAAATCTTTAAAGTAAGCATGGGTCGTGTTATACCTCATTTTAAAGGTCATTGTTAGAAAAACGCATTGCCGCAACCCCGACTGAAAAAGGCATATTCGTTTGGAACGAACAGCCTCTAAACGTTTGGCCTCATTGTAACTTTGAGAGCCTGCTATTTTCAAACAAATAATCCTTTGTCAGTTTGGGTTGCGGCAGTGTTTTCCTCTAACATGATCTTTAAAATAAGGTATAACTCGACCTATGCTTACATTTAAGATTTTTTAGACTTCATCCACAGGACGTCCCTCAAGGCGAAAAAGGATAGTTAAGATGGCCAAAAAGTCAGTAACCACAATGAGGACGTAATCCACGAGTTCCATTCTTCTGTGTTTATTAATATTAATTAATAAAATATTAAGTGAGTTCCAGACTTTTTGAACACCTGGTATGTATCGCAACCAGTGGTGCAACTACTAACTATTATGATCTGACATTTTATATTTTACTGCTTCACTTACTGAAATAGCATTAGTATGTCATTAAAACTAATATTTACATTATACTGTATACAACAATCGGTCTGAAATCACACAAAAATATTACAGTAATAAGAGAGGTAGTTGCATAGTAAATCTGTACTCCAAAATGAAAGTGATATGGGAAAAGTATTGTCACTAGCAATGAAACTGCTGCACTGATCTGTAGACGAAAGATAAGGGGGAAAGTTCAAGATTATACTGTAGGTCAGGAACCTTTAGGGAACAAAATAGGGATTTCCTGTAGTGGACGAAATAAGCTTAGCACAGCTGCTGATACCCGCACAGATTTTCTGCCATGCACCCTCCTTATTTTGTCCCTCATTCTTTTGGCAATTTGGAATCTTTCTCCTTTCTCTAATCAGCTGCGCTGTCCTTTCTTTCATTCTTTGTCTTGCTTTAACCTGGTGCGCAACAAGTTCAACCTACTGGCAGCCACGTAAACATCACAAAATTAGAAATAAGTAATCTGACTTATATCTTGTTATAAATGAGTTCATTGCCAATAGTAATGCAAAATCACCCACCTAGAAAACTGTATGACCCTGCGGTGTATTAAGTGTTTTGAAAACCTTTATAAATCATTGTGTCCACGGTAACGAATTATATGAGTTTATACAAATTAGTATTTGTGGAATATAAGTAATTTATTATTTTTTTTAAATCTTCAGTAAACAACGATTTATAACATGATTATTTTTGGAATAGCTATTTTTCAATCTTTAATCAGTACACATAATATTGTTTCAATGTGTTCCATACACAAACTGTTTGTTGACATTTTTTTATGGCATTTGGCCTTTAACAAAAAAAAAAAAAAAATGAATTATATTATGTATCATTATAATATACTATTATAACCATGCGTACATTAAAAATGTCTTTCTTTCATATTTTATAAAAAATTAAATTGTTTAAAAAACGATTTGGATTCTAAACAACCGTCGGTTTGTAGTTTAAAAGTAAAACTTTTTATCAAATAAGCTCATTGACTTTCATAAGTAGGCTTGCTGTATGTCCCGGTTTTCCGGGACTGTACTGGTTTTGCTTTGAATGTCCCGGTGTCCCGAGGATACCTTTTGGGACATGCAAATGTTCTGGTTTTGGTCAAACTGCCTAGGCCTACACTACCAAAAGTAAAAACTGAGGGAAACTGCATCGTACGCTGTAGGTTAATAATATACTGTATATTATGTTGAGGGTAGGCATCTTGTGGTGTTTCAACAGACGTCACTAACGTCAGCAACCACAAAGCTGAAAACAATACTTTCTCATTCAATATTTTAAAGAGGATGACGTCATTGCTATCAACATAATAAAATTTGCTTCACTGAAAATTGAAACTTCAGACACTAGCCAGTTACTGCCTCAAAAGCTTGGCTGAAGTAAATATCCCTTTAGATAAATGTTTATTGTTTTGTGGAAACTACACAAATACTAATTTTGGTGTTGTTAACCACAAAAGGTATATAACATATTTTACAAACTTGAAGGTAGCCTAGGAAGAGATATTGAAGGTGTTGGGTGTTCAGCACATATTTTGCACAACAGTTGAGAATTAATTGTCATTTATTTAAATTGTTAAAAGTTTAACCAAATCATGGTAAGTCATGAACCGACAGGTAATGTGTCATACCCTCCCCCCCATGGTTTGTCTGATGTCCCGGGTTGGCACTTGGGTAATATGGCAACCCTATTCATAACTGATGTCAAAAACTCAAGCAGGGAAATTAATTTGAGAAGTTTACCATTATTTCTGGCTACGGTATATTCACTCTAATGAATTTGTTTATCACTTTACTATGAAATCTAAGGTTACCACCAGAACTCATCAAGTTTAGCATGCGGTTATGCCATCTAGTTTTTAACTAAGGTAAGATCTAATCACGGTAATTTTCTTTAAAATATTTTAAACTTTGCAAGTGAAGTAACTTTAGGAAGTATTTCTTTTTTATTTACATTTCAATAATATGTTTGCTCAATTTGTTTAGGTCAGTTAAAATCTACTTTGCTATAAGCATCCTTTATAAATTGCCAGATTGGCCTCTTTTACAGGTCCAATAATTTTTTGCACAACATTTTTATTTGAGGTTATTTTGTAGATATCAGTACTAAAAATGTATACTGACAGAATGAGAAATGTCAAAATGAGTTTAGTAGTTGCGTTGTTTGAGGGGTCAAGCTTTGTGTGTTGTGGCACTGTTGTAGAGTCAGCATGTGAAGACTGCATGATGAGGCTTGCTGGTCAGAGTAGCGGATAACTGAGGACCACTGTTGCAGGCGCCGAACCCTCTTCTCCATTCCACTCTGGACTCTCACTGTTTCAAGTGGTGCAGTGGTATCGAGGCAAGAGTTCTGCCGTTTCCTCAACAGTTTCCGAGCAAGGGGTCTTCAAATGTCCAGATTGTAATAAGGTTTACAAGTCAAAGACTAGTTTAAACCTGCACCAACGCCTAGAGTGTGGCAAAGAACCGATGTTCTCATGCCAGTTTTGCCCAAAGAAATGCCATCAGAAAGGGAACTTGAAAGTTCATGTTCATAGCAGACACAAGGCAGAATTAATGAGTCTTATAGAAAACTCATCTTCAAACCCTAATGGAGTAATAGAATGTGCTGAACAATCAGCTTTCTTTAAACCTTTGGCAGATAAAAAACAAACAGATTCCTAAAATAAGATCTATATTTATACCTCAAATAGGTATAAAAAAATAGTTCACAAAACATAAGTGAAAAAGCTTAGTAAAATTATGAGATATTAATTTATAATTTTAATAATTGGTATAATTCCATCTGTAAAAGCTAATTTTAACTGTATGAACAATTGAAATGTTGACCGACTTTTACTGTCAGTATTTGTCAAAAGTATTTGGAATATTTATAATGAATGACACGCTTTAATCAATAAATAAGTAAATTTAATAATGAAAGGTCCTCATTAAATTAGAGTGATGACTTTAAAAATGGACGTCTTAAAATATATTTCAAAACCAACAGTTTTGGAGTCATTATTTTTAGTCACAAACCATAGTTGGTAACATTTTTATCTTAAGATAACCAAAAGTCAGAAATGTTTAAATAATAAATTCCTATTAAACTGTGTGTTACACGAATTTAAATTAAATATTATATTTAATAAAGCCCAATTTAAGCCTTCTCCATCAGTAAACCCCAGTTGATTTCTATTATGAAATCAACTATACACAAAGATAAGATATGGGGAAGTATTTACTGTTTCAGTAAATGCTGTTTTTATGAGGAAGAAGTTAATTTATTGTCTTGATAAGACTGTTATTTGCTGTTTTTGTAATATCTTGGTTTGTGCTCTAAAACCAGCAAGAATCAGATTCAAATAAATAAACTAATTGTGAAATCATACATCAGTTTATTAATAAAAGGTCTATTTATTATGCTCTGGTTTAATTATTTTCATCCTGATTTATCATTAATCCTGCAAAAATTAGAATTGTTTTAAGTATCAAAATTACAGTCGAGATTTCTTTATTTGTTTAAATGGATATTGGCGTTCTTTTGTCACAAAATAAACATTAAAATGAAATAATATATCAATTGACTATAAATGGCTAGTTATGGTTCATTTTTCCAAATATAAAGGTGTAGTGTTTGTTAAATGTAATTGATCAAACCAAACTTACTCATTCTTAATTACAAAAAACTGAAAATTCAGCCATAGCATTAAATAAAGCTGTTAAGGCATTATTGGTGAAAATTGTTGATGAGATGAGAGTGAAATATTGGTCTTTCTGAGACAAGTAAGGTTGGCGAACTTCTTCAGTTGGTTATTTAACATTTTATTTTATACTTATGATTTTTTTAGATAAAGATTAACAATGGAAATTTCTCCTTAAATCTCCTTTGTAGCTAATTAATTTTAATACAATTTATAAAAACATTGTCATGTATGTCTGAAAGGTGTCATGTATGTTCAAAGAATGAGAGAGAAGAGTGGTAGTAAACATCTTTGTACAAAGGGTGAGTGATGTTTGTGATAGTCATGTACGTCTGAAGGGTAGGTTAGAAGCAGCCATAGTCATGTATGTCCCATGAGTGGGGAGGAACATTAGTAGACATTTATGTCCAAAGGGCGAGTGGGATGGTTGGCATAGTCATGTATGTCTAAAGGGTGTGTTGTAAGCTATCATAGACATGTATGTCCCATGAGTGGGGAGGAACATTAGTAGACATTTATGTCCAAAGGGCGAGTGGGATGGTTGGCATAGTCATGTATGTCTAAAGGGTGTGTTGTAAGCTATCATAGACATGTATGTCCCATGAGTGGGGAGGAATGTTAGTAGACATTTATGTCCAAAGGGTGAGTGGGATGGTTGGCATAGTCATGTATGTCTAAAGGGTGTGTTGTAAGCTATCATAGACATGTATGTCCCATGAGTGGGGAGGAATGTTAGTAGACATTTATGTCCAAAGAGTGAGTGGGATGGTTGGCATAGTCATGTATGTCTAAAGGGTGTGTTGTAAGCTGTCATAGTCATTTATTTCCCATGAGTGGTGAGGAACATCAGTAGAAATTTATGTCGAAAGGGTGAGTGGGATGGTTGTCATAGTCGTGTATGTCTAAAGGGTGTGTTGGAAGCTGTTATAGACATGTATGTCCAATCAGTAGGGGGAGGAACGTTAGTAGACATTTATGTCCTAAGGGTGAGTGGGGTGGTTGGCATAGACATGTATGTCCAATGAGTGGAGGAGAAACGTTAGTAAGACATCTATGTCCAAAGGGTGAGTGGGATAGTTGTCGTAGACATGTATGTCCAAATGGTGTCTGCTAGACACTTCCCAAGTCAATAATAATCGTTACTTACTCATATTTTGTCATTGGAATTAAAAAAAAAAATAAATCCGTGATTTAAAGACCACACATTAAAAAAGATCTGCTTTACAGAATATGCATATAATCTAAATTTCTTTTATAATTTAAATACTAAATTGTACGTCTTTGAGGACTTAGCAAGTATATGTGGAAAGTGTTAGTCGTCAATAATGTTTTATTTTCAAGTTGTAGTAGTAAATAATATTTTGTATAAATTGTTTTGGCAGCGGTTTAGTGTTACATCTAATAGTTTAGTTACAGTTCAATAATTTTAACTATGAAGATTTATAAGTAGATGAGTACTTTATTAAATTTTAAACATGTTAAACTGTCAAATTACTATCAGGTACTTTTTAATCTTATCAATAAATTACAAAGCCAACATACTCAGCTTTTAAGTTAATGAGTCATATCATATAGATGAGATGAATGATGACTTTTTGAATCATCCAAACGGATTCTTTATTTTTTCTTTTTATATTAACTCATTGTTTTAGAGAATATAAAGTTATTTCTTATCAAACTAATTTAGGTGCTTGGGAAAGTTTTTCTAGTAAATTTTAGAAGATTAAGTCAATTCTAAAAATGCTGTATTTCTTCTTCACTAAAAAATACTAAAACGTTTTTGAGGGTTCCTTCTTATGTGGATTAATTAGAATTTCAATATATTATTTCCTCAAGTTAGCTGATTCTAGTAACCTTTAGATTTTATTTTTATTGACTCCAGTCAAATTTATTTGACTTTATTTGATTTATTTGACAAATTTGACTGGAGTATATTTCCAATTAATTGTGCTACATGGTATTTCCCAGAGTTTGACTTCATAAATTTATTTCAAACTTTTAAAAGTTTAAAAATGTATTTTTTTTAAAAGAATAATCTTTTTCCATTCATCCTGAAATTCCAAAAACCTTTTTTAAAGAATATAATTTTTCCATTCATCTTAAATCTTGATACACTTCCTTATGTGTATGGTAGCTAGTTAGCTGCAATGTCATAGATTTTTTAATTGTAAAATTGGACTTGGTTTTATGTTTTCATTCAACTTTTTGCAACTCAGAATAGCTCCACTAGAGGGTACTTTGGAACATCCCATCCTTAGTCTATTAAAACTTAAAAACTGCTCACCGCAGACGATGCTACAGACGCTACAAATTATGTATCCTTAAACTCTTCTGTATGCTCATTAAATATACTCATTTCTAACTCCAAAGCACAACAAATAGAAAATCACACCTCTTTATGCTATATAAAATCAAGGATATTATAATTGTGATGTATTTTAAACATATCATGTGTATTAAATTAAATAATCAAATGTCTCTTCAAGTTGTTGGTAGTCATGTATACTTTACACGTTATTTAGACAAAAATGTATGACTTATAAGCCAGTTTTTTCAAAGTGGTGTTTAGTTTTGATAAGGATTCTTGTATTATATTTTTGTCTTTTACCAGCAGACGGTTCCTTCTAAAATAGATCTATGAATTTGAATATAATATATACACATAGGGTGTTTGGAGACTTTTTAGCCAGACTTTGGGATTTAGTTCTAGACATGAAAATAAATAAAAAATGTCTAACAATATGGTCTTCTTGCTTCGTTAACCGTCTGTCCGTATGTTTGTGAATTTTATAAAAAATTTAATAACTCACGAACCATAAAGTCCACAAATTTCACGTACTAAGTAAGGCTGATAGCATCTAAATGTAAAATGATTTTTTTTCAACAGTTTGGAAATAGCTTAGAATAGGAAAAGTAATGTTTTCCTTTGTCAATTTTTAAAATGTAAACAAAAACTATCGAAAATCATTACACGTTTACACTAACTTACTGCACGTATATGGGTGGGTCAGTGGGTCAGTACCACTTTACATCAATACCACCGTACACATATGGGTGAGCGGGTGGGTCAATACCTCCTCCGTACGTGTATGGGTGGGTGGATGGGTCAATACCCGTACGCGTCTTTGTGTGGCTTGTGCTGGGAATGACGGAGAAGAAAGTGAAAATGATCAAGCCTAAGATCTGTAACAGTAGAATCTTTTTATCAAGAATCGTTTTATCTTTTTAGTTACATAACATTATTTTGTATTTTTTTAGAGTAAGCTATGTTTTTATGTCAATAAACATTTTAGATACTATGTAATGTACTTATTTACCTTCATTTCCCTAACTATGCAAAATTTGTAATAATAATTATTAGAATAACCAACGTTATTAATTTTTTATAAAAATCACAAACATATGGACTGTCAGTTAACAAAGCGAGATAGACCATTATACTGTTATATAACATTTTTTGTTTGTTTTCATGTCTAGAATTAAATCCCAAAGTTTGGCTTAAAGAGTTCCCAAACACCCTGTATATATATTCATATCAAATTATTGTTTTAAGTTAGATGGCGTATATCTTGCACAGTATAATCATGGTTCACTGTTCATGCAGAAAGCGTGCAGATCTAAAGGTTTGTTTTAATCCCGTTGGTAAAATAATATTTTATTGATTTTTTTCATATTTCAATCTTCTTTCTCTTAAAGTTATTGGTATTTTTAGATTTTGTAGAAGTACTTCAGAGTTGATCAGTAGAATTTAAAGGTGGAGGGATTGTGGAAGGATTTTTCAGTAGATTAAAAGTACTTTGTTTTGAAATTGTAGAAAACATCCTTGTAAGACTATCAATTTAGTCTTTTTTTAAAAAAGGCTATTAAAAATAAGTAGTTAACCATCAAACTCTCTCTACAAGTAATAAATGTGAGATTCAAAATCGAAACTAGTTAAGATACTTATGGTGCAGAGGCAAAACTACAGCTTAATGCTTTCTAAAAGAAGTGTTCAAGGAAAAATAGATCATATTTAATTTTAGTAAAAAATTACTAATTAATCAGGAATAATTAAAATGTTGGATCGTTAGTTAAGTTGGTGACAATATTTAACCTCTATGACTCCACTAATCTAATCGAAGGAACGTTTACTTACATGGCTTAGATTCTCTAAGAAATTATTTATATATGTTTGATGACAGTAAAACCAAAGTGAAATTAATAAAAAGTATTGTTTTGGAGGTAAGGACTGCAGAGGGCAAGGTCCAAAGTCTAACCCCCAGCGAAGCTAACAGTCGGTACTTATTGAATAAATTTCACGCACAAGCCTATAGGCCCATGTTAACTGGAAAGTGAAGTTTTATTTCAATAAAAAAAAAAATTTATATCGTATGATTTGTTTTCAGCTACTATTTGTTAATTTTAAAAAGCTGCAACGTAATATTTGGAAATAATATTGGTTAAGTTACCTTTTTTCCCGTCAACAGTTCTTCTTTCATATGAACAGTTCTTCTTTTATGAAAGAAGAACTGTTGACGGGAAAAAAGGTAACTTAACCAATATTATTTCTATAATATAACAGTTCTGGAGGCTAATAAAACAAAATGAGTAATATTTAGATCCCAGTTTCATGATCCCAAAGTCATATTGGCATATTCATTGAATGAACATTTTAAGTGATCTCCTATTACAAAGCTAAGTCCAATCCATCGAGCCATTTGAGACCTGCCTAACTGATTCTGTTTATGCTGGCCAATCCCACCGTAAAAAAGCGCAGGAAGCACTCTGTATCTATGTGACCCATTGTTTAGATAGACTCCCCGCAGTCACATGACTGATCTAGTGTCAAAATGAAAAAAAATAAGATATCATGTATGAAAACTGTGGAGGATGAATGATTGAAGCAAAATTATACTCCCCACAATAATACCATTGTGTGTGTATGGGTGGGCGGGTGGGTAAATACCATATTGTGTGTATGGGTGGGCGGGTGTGTCAATACCATTGTGTGTGTATGGGTGGGTCAATACCATTGTGTGTGTATGGGTGGGCGGGTGTGTCAATACCATTGTGTGTGTACGGGTGGGTGGGTGTGTCAATACCATTGTGTGTGTATGCGTGGGCGGGTGGGTACTAAAGTCTATATTGTTTTATAGACTACAAGTGTTGAAGGTGGAAACAGCGAAATTTGTAAATACAGAGTCAGTGAACATGAGTTTGGCCTTGGAAGTGTATACGGGTGCCTCCCTCTTTGTTCTATCTATATTATAGTATAACATTAATATATACTAGGGAACACTTCTGTACAGTGTTAACAGTCTCGTGATTACGTTAACTAGGTCAACAGTTTTGTAGGACTGTAAAGCAATAAAATAATTTGTACCATTACTTTTGTTTATTAGCTTTTGCGTTTAATTAAAGTTGTTTTTAACAGATAAAAGGGGTTATTTAAGACTATTTGCAATAGAATTAAAAAAAGTCTTATCTTAGTGCACATCTATAATACACATATGAATGCTCTAAAAATGTCGTCAATCAAAATTAACAGAACAAATAATATTATTATTATTGTTTTTGTTTCACAGCTGTTTTTATGATGCATAGACAATCCACTCTATAAACACACAATGTTTAAAACTAACAGCTGTTACATGTAATAATAAAAACTTTGTATTTCCAGGCCAGTGGGGTGGAGCCCAGGTATTTTCCAAGTTTCTGATATTTTCGCACCATCGTTGGCCCTTAAGCTTAAAAATAAATCTAATTAAGGTATCTTCTTCTTAGTTCAAGAAATTTTGTAGTCATCAATTGGCTTATGGAATTAAATGTATGTATTAGATCCTTAATAATTTAAACTAGATATTTATAGGTACACTTGAACTCCTCAAACATAAGCTAATGAGGACCAAATAGTATTTGATTTAGTGAAATGTGCGGGTTATCGGAGAAGAAAAAATTAGTTTTTTTACATCTAATCTGTATCAAAATTTAGTTGTTGCTTAATAATACAACAGTTTGCAAAGAAAGCTACAACTGAAGAAAAACACTGTTCAAAATCTTTTTGACCTTGCTTTAATGTTTAGGGTGCTTTGCTCATTGCTCTGGCGAGAGAGTTTTCTGCCCTGCCAAGTTCTTCGAGTTATTGAGATTCAGTGTTGCGGGACTCTTCTTTATGCTAATCATAATGGGATGCTAAGTAATGTTGATAATATTTAGTTTGTATAGATGACAAATATTATGTACAGCTGAAGTTTAATGTAAGTGTGCACTTCAACAATAGTTTTCCAGCAACTTTCTTCTTTGGGTATAAAAAAATTGAAAACTAACAATGTATTTCAAGGTCAGAGTGTCATCGAACTTCCAGTTTACACAAAAGAACTGTGCTATAGCTACAATTTCCAATACAGATCGTTCAAGAAATGCAGTTCTCAAATTTTATTGTAACACTTGTCATATGTGGAATTTAATGTGAGAAATATTTAATTTATTGCTGTTGGTATGTAACCTTTGCCATGCTTTAAACAATCAAAACTAATTCATTGCCCATTATCTCATGTTTTTATTTTAACAGAGAATGTTAAAATCAATGTGCCAGTATTGGTAGAAAGATGTGTTAAGAGAGAGAGTATGGTACACGAGATTGTATTTATATATGTGATGTTTTTAGAATAGCCATTATATACATTTCAATCACTCTAAGCAATTATGTTTGTGCACCCACTACAATTATTTTTCATAAAAACAGCAACTGAGTAAAAATAAATTCAGTATACAATTGATATAAAATGTAAAATATATAAAACTTAAAAATATTCCTCTCCTGTACTTGAGTAACACATGAAAAAATTGCCTTTTAGATGTAAAAAAATAATAATATTTGATAGGAACAAGTATAAATTAGCATATTTCTTAAGTGTGCAATTTTTAGGTATCATGTAAATAGCCTGTTACAGGTCAGTAATGTGTTTGTCAGGCTAAAATGTGCAATGTCATGTGCATATATACAACAAAACTGGACGTGTAACATTTTAAGTCTGTCAAACGCACTAAAAATAATAATAAAATTATTTTGTAAACTCAGAATATCTGAATATTATAAAAAGTATAAAGAATCAATTTGATAAGGTCAAAACCTAGAAGAGGATATCATCTTGTTTGATATTTACAGGAAGTTTTAAGTATTCCACAGTATTTACTTGTCTATTTTTAATTTTAAAAATTTCCTCCCCCCCCTGAAATTTAACATTAGAAGGTATCAGATTTTTTTCAGAATCAATATTTTGAACAAAGAATTAATTATTTCAAACCAATGATTATATAAGCACACAGACAGATTTATCGTCCAATGTTAAATGTTGTAGTCTGTTGTAAAGCGCTAGTGTAGTCCAATGTAAATGTAATGCAGTTTTAATCAGCTGTGGTTGTGGGTCACATAAACTATGAAAATTACTGGCACAAATATTCTATTTGATGAGATTTATTTTTGTAATTAATGATATAATTAAGGGGTTACTTTCTCATGTGACTGCAAGTAGCTTAACTTCAAAATGCAATAAAAATTATCTTGTTTTTCCATATAATTTTATTTTTTATTGTTATATTCTCTAACAACGATACTCTCTATTAACTTTAATTTAACAATAAAATGGTTTAATTTTTATGTAGATTTGATATCAATTAAATATATAATAAACAACTAAAGAACATAATTCAAGATTGTCAAAATAACAAACATTTAAAAAAAAGTGGAAACGTATACCATAAAGAAAGCTTTCAAGTAAAGTGATAAATTGCAGAATAAAACAAAGATAATTAAAAAAAAGCACTATGCTGTGTGGTAGAAAAGATTAAGGACATATTTTGTCTCGGCTGTTTAGAAAGTATGGAAAAAACAACTGTGGAGAAGACAAAAGTCCTACTTTCTCCTTCACAATATAGGGCAGGCAATAATACTCATTCATTAACTACAATAGACTTTGTAAATAATTGTGCACTTGGGTAATATTTTTGAGAAATGTTGATATGGAATAATTTTATATTTGTGGCCAATTCTAATCTTTGGATCTACCTATACATCTTGCAAAAGTTTGAAAATATTTAATCATCTTATGTTAAAAATCTGGACCAAATATATCAGCGAATTGAATAATGGGGAAAACGGTTTAAGGTGTTTATTAAATCAACTTAAAAACTTTAGGATTTTAACAGAAGGAATAATACATTTTTTTAGAGAATTTACAAAGCAACTCATTCACAGTGGTCAGAAGAATGTTATCAATTCAATCACCTCCTAAACATTGTTTTGTGTGACATTTTTATTATTTTCATGCAGTTATAGAACTATTGCTTTTTGTCGGTTAAGATACTTTATTGACATTTTATTTCATTTTTTGTTTTGACAATAATATTTCCATACAAATAAAAAATAAATAATTATTTGAGGAATAGTAGTTTTTAATTTAGAATTAAGTTATTTTGTCTTACTTTCAACTGAGTGTCTCAGACCTCATTTTTCAATATGATTAAGTCAATTATAGGTTCAGTTACAACAAATTTGACTATTTTAATTTTTAAACGAAACTTAACATTGCTTGGCTGTTTTAAGTTTAGTTATGGATACATTATTAGATTTGACTCTTCCACACGATAACTCTTCAAGCGGTATGGGGCCCAGATTTGTCTCTGAAGCCTACCCACCCCTCCATACAAATAGAGTGGTATTGGTCCATCCATCTACCCATACATGTATGTTAGAATTGATCCATGAACCTGCCATTACACATACGGCTTCTTGTTAATCTATAGGATTTATAGAGGTGTAAGTAAACAGAATAGAAGAAGATCTGAAGATTGCAAGAACTCCCACAAACGTACAGTGATTATGACTCTCCCACCCACCCGTACATGTAAGGGTTGGGCGGGTGGGTCAATGACATGTGTATGAGCGAGTGAGTGGGTCAATACTACCGCATGTGAATTGGCGGGTGGGTGGGCCAATACAATTGTACATGTATAGAAGGTTCGATGGGTTTTTTTTCTCAGTACTCGGTATATTATATATAGACTAAATTCATATAAAGAGTGGGTTTGAAGTTTAGGGTGTAGGGTGGCTGGGAGGACCATTCGAGAGTCAAATGTAGAATGGATAGGTAGAATTTATTAATTTAACAATTTAAAGAAATTGGTAAATCACCCTAGATCTGTTTTGAGATAAATAAACCTGATTTGAACATGAGCTTAATATAAGTACATATTAATTTCATGTAATTGGTATAAACCTGAACATGTAAATCAGGTTCAGTAAAAACTTGCTCGACTGGCTCCAAGTGGCGCAGACTCCTCAAAAATACAATCTAACAATAACTGCGTAAAATTTTGTGATTTCATCGTACTATACATAATCTAGCAAAATTAAAAACTTAACTGGTTAGTACATGAAGTTAAAGCTTACATACACAATGCAAAACTGAAATGTAAATAGTTTTTGAATGGCCGTGGCGAATTTTTGTTTTTTCACATTCAAGCTAAATATAATACAACAGCATTGGAAGGATTTGTTTTTGATTGGAAATCAGGACTACAATGAAAGTTCAAGGTCAATGTTCTGTGCGCTACAATGATAACGGATGGATGGTTTTGACAACGTTTTCCTGCAATCGGCGTTTAAAATGTTTTCTGTAACAAATAAATCATTCAGTCTGGTTGATCCATTTGCATGACCAGTTATATCTTTACTTTTGTAAAGCTGAACAATTTTTTAATGTACGTATGATATCTTTGTTACTGTGCTGTACTTACGATCAACTTCAAAATTGCCAAGCTAACATATAAAGCAGTTAGAGTCAAGAACTTTTAAATATACTATTGATTATACTTTTTCACAGAATTATGTCTCAAGGTGGTTTCTCATTCATTTGGCTTTTCCCTAAATCTGTCATACTGGTACGAAATTAAGTTGGATCAGTGAGGTTGTATTGTATATGACTTGAAACCTAAGATATAGGACTTTGTTCATTTATTAGCTAGATATTTCACCTTTGCTCTGTGAAAGTTATTTGCTAAGGGAGTTCCTAAATCTGCAAGGTCAGGGCTAGGGATGGCAACGATATATCGGAAATATCAATAAATATATATTGATATTTTTATATCAACATTTTCTTTCAATAATATCGACCATATCGATATTTTGGCCCGATATCATATCACTAAATATTAACGTTATTCTCTCTCCTCAAAATCATCACGATTTGAAAAAAAACACACATTTAAAGTGCCTCTTATGCGTACAAAACATGCTTTGACATAATAAAGTAACTTTATTTAGTTTTTTACTTGAGGTTGATGCACTAAAATGTTGTTTATTGTAGACCAGTGGGTGGAAGTTAAGTGTTTATAAGAAGCCTAATAGCATTTTGAAATGTGAAAAACAAAAATAACAATGTTATTACATTATTCTTTTATAATTAATATAATTATTCGTGGTTTGACTTTTTTTCATTCAACCCCACAGACCAAAACTTGTTTCATGTAGATAAATGTGTTTAATTTTTACATTCAGTAGGCCATTCTAAATAGTGGCAGCAAAACATGAGTGTATTTTTGGTCATGACAATAGAGTTAGTGCATCATTTTAAACAGACATATAATTTAAAATTCATAATATTGGTTAAACACCTGTTGTGGGATAGGAAAGTGCCAAGGACTGCTAAAACCGTCATGTACAAAACGTATTATAGGCCCGCTCTCACGTATGCAGCAGAGACGTGGAAAATGACAGAGAAAGAGTGGAGTAGAATACAGGCGGGCGAGATGGCTTTCCTGAGGGCAATTAAAGGAAGAAGTAGGCGTGACAGAATCCGGAATGAGGAGATAAGGGAAGGTTTGGTTAATGAAAGCTTAAGGGTGAGAATAGAAAGATCTAGGATCAAATGGCTTGGACACGTGAAAAGGATGGATGCGTCTAGAGTGCCAAGGAGAATGGAAGAATTGGCCATTGTTGGGAGAAGACCAAGAGGACGACCGAGAGTGAGATGGAAAGATGATGTGATTGGGGACATAGGAAGGAGAGGAGCACAATGGAACACGATTTGCGAGGAGAAGCTGTGGGAAGACAGAAGTGGATGGCGGAGGCTGGCTGATACCCCGACCCAGGACTAATCTGGAACGGGAACGGATATGGATATGGATGGAATATTGGTTAACCGATATATTGATATTTTTCTTGCGATATTATCATTAGATCGATATTGGTTTGCAATTTATCGATAATTCGATACACCGATGTGTTGAAAATATTTGCCATACCCAGTCAGGGCATGTTCAAATAAATAAATCAGCACACGCCTTGAATTGTAGATCTAGGGTGGTAAAGTAAGCAAGTAATAGGCTGTTGGTTTGGTTTTGCATGCTAAGTAAAGTTGTCCCCAAATAATAGTAAACTATACAATCATTTAAGATACAGAAATGAAAAATTAAAATATCTTTTTATCCTTTTGTAATAGTGACATTGTAAAAAAATGAGTTAAGATCGTAGGCACATTAGGATATAAGTAACCTGAACTTACTTCACTAGATTTTAAATTATTCTCTATTTGGAAAAGATGAATTGCTAAGTGATGTTGTTCCAGATTTGACTCGTAGCAGGTACTTGAAATCTCTGCAATATCCTTACACGAGGCAACCTACTGTGGGAGACAAACCCTGCTCTACACCAGCAGAGTTCCGATGTCCTCAGTGCACTAAAGTGTACAATCGCAAGGGTAATTTAGGCCGTCACATGCGATATGAGTGTGGCAAGTCTCCGCAGTTTCATTGTCACCTATGTGAGAAGAGCTTCTTCCGTCGGGAAAAACTGGCCTACCACATTAAAAACCATTCGATGGACAGTAATCTGGCAGTTTCTCGTTCAGATCAGCAGTTCAGTATTCATCAGTCATATTAATTAAAGTTTCTCTTTGGAGAACAAGAATTTCCATTTTTCTCTATGAATCATAGAACAATTTTATTATTATTTACAACTGATAACAATATTATTTTTACTGATATTTCTTTAACAAGAGAAAACTATACCTTACTAAATATTTGAGAAAATAATAACATTATCAATTTGTTGGAAATTTATGATGAATTTAATTGGAAACATATCTTCTTTGCCTTAATAATATTGTAATGTTTGCAATAAAGAATGTTGATATTGTAACAGATTTAAATTGTGTTGAATTTAAATTATTGGTATTAATGAGAGATAAATTATTGATTCAACTATTTAAGTATTTGTTATTATGTATGCCATGTTATTTAATATTTGTATATTGCATTATTTATTCTACAATAAAAGACTTAGTACATTTCTATTCGTAATATTTTCCTTTTATTCTCTAACAGTCTTAATAGAGGGGTTGTTAATTGTGTGGTATACAATGGATTTTAGGAAGCTTTATTACAGCTACGTTTGTGCAATAATTACTACACATGTCTACAATTTATAGACAAGAAAGTATATACTTATGTAATTAGATATGTTTAAACATGTAAACACCAAACAAATAGATTTACTTTAATGTTTATGTTGTTTGTTGATAGTTTATGTTTATATTAGTGGTCTTTTTAATACAGATATGCAAGGTCAAGTACGTACTTAATTTATACACTTAAAAGTAAATTTAATGGAAATTTACTTCAAATTCATGTTCAACCGTACGAATCAGACACATGTCTTATAAAACTGCAGATAAGATTAAGTGTGTATGTATTGTGAAACCTCAGGAAACTGAAAGTTTGCAACTATCCTGAATAATAAGAGAACATTGAAACATTAATAATTATTAATTAATTGTGCTGGTGTTGTACTAAATAATCATTTCTATTGATCAATCATAAAATCACTTATTAATAAGTCTTGCTTAGGACTACATCCTTGTTTAATCTCCACTTTTATTGTTTACGTAAAAAACGTAATTTGATTTGTTGATTCCGTGACTATAGTAAAGAATGAACACTGCAAGAAGTTAATTAATTATTGATTTTCATCAAGATATCTAATGATAAAAAAAAAAAAAACTATGTCTGTTGAACGAGCAAACTATTTTTGTTAAACGTATTAAGCTTTTTTGCTTGAGAGAATTAAGATTTATATTTATTTATTTATTCTTAAGACGCCGATCGTCAAGATATAGGCGAATATGGATTTTGAATGAGTGTAGATTAGCGAATGTAGTCATTGTTACAAACTAAGGCCGACTATTCCTTAGAAAGTGTAATTAATTAATAGCCCAATGAGAAATGAACAGCCGGTTGTTATCAGCTTATCCCTTTCAAATTGTGTTGCGACTCTGATTGGGATAGAACTGAGAACCTTTAGCTTATGAGGCTGGGATTTAACCAACTAAGCTACTGACCAATTATATATTTTAATTGTTCTGAATAAGCCAAATTTCTTATATTTAACACTCCACCAGTAGTGTCCATCTTGAGAATTCATCTCAGGTTTATGATATCCTTAAAATGAGTTTGTAAAAACCCCATTTTTCACTTTTGGAGAGTGAAATGGTTTATATGCAAAGAGTTTTTGCTTGACCTTTTGGGGGAGGAAGATAGGGAGGGTGAATGTATAAAACTGGCTATTATGTTTAATTGAAATAGTTTGGCGCAACAAAAAGTATTAGAAGATATGTAAACAAAACAAAGAATTTGTCTTCATCCTAAAAATAGTTTAAAAAAAATTGTTCTCTCCGCCAAATATGTTAATGGTGGAAGATATGTAAACCAAACAAAGGATTTGTCTTCATCCTAAAAATAGTTTTTAAAAAATTGTTCTCTCCGCCAAATATGTTAATGGTGGAAAATCTTAGTTTCTAAAAAGAAACCAAGATTTTACACTATTAATATATTTTACCGTAATTTTATAAGCAAATTAAAAAATATTTACACTAAGCCATATTTACTCTTAACGAAAGCTTTGTAACATATATCGGTTAAACCCACATCGTTTTTGGGATGACGAAACTCGCCACGTGTTGCAGTTATGAAGCAGCAGAAAAGAGATGTGGGCAAGGAGCGAGGACATCACGTTTGCCAGACTTGTCATAAAGAGTACTCACTCAGAAGCAATCTTCTGCGACACATTAAGTTCCAGTGCAATTCTGCTCCACAGTTCCATTGCCACATCTGCTCCAAGACTTTTACCCGTGGCGACACGCTCAAAGTCCACTTGAAAATGATCCACATGGAACTTGATTGACACTGTTAAAAATCGGTTGCCAATGCTTATGTTATCTGTAAAATATTACAGTTTTATATTTATTATTGGTATGTAATAGACAATTTTTGTTTTTTAAAGCTGAAATCCACCTAAAAATCGCTTTCTGTTTGTTCTATAAAATTTTTTTGTTGGAAGCTCTGTGTTTTAATGTTATCTATTACGACATTGTCATTAAGTGTTTTTGTTTATACTGGGGTAAAAACACTAAGTATTATTTAAAAAAATTATGACTTAAAACCAATGTATCAAGCCTTTCAGAGGTTATCTTATGCAGGAAGTAAAGGTCGATGGGCCATAACTGTTTCTGTATGAGATGCCTTACTACTGTAATTGGTACTTTGGAAATTTGAAGATTAGGTTAGGTGTGCTGTTTCCCATACCAGCTACACTGCAATTTTGGAATTTTTGGGTTAGACAAGTATAGTTTGATTATTGTGTAAAGAAAATATGATAATTTCTAAACTTGTTAAATTCCAGTGACATAAACTGATGCCTTATCCCTTTGAGGACCAACATAAAATAAGAAAAAAAGTGCAAACTTTTTTCCCCCTCACTTTTGAAGTGCGACATGTAAAATATTTAGGCTGAAAATTCGGAGATAGGCAAGTCTTTATACATTTATTTATAAAATCTGTTCTAATAAATATACAAGGGTACTTCTTTGACCAGAATGTTTGTAATTGAGTACTTTTATCAGAATAAATGTCCAAAAAGTCATTTCATAATTTTAAAATATTTATATTTGGTCAAAAAAGTGTATTTTGTTTTGAAAATTTATTTATTTTTATTACGCTTACAGCTTGTAAACAAAAAAATATTTTAAGTATGTGGGAAACTGTCTTAGTTAAGTATAAACTTAATCATCTACAAATACAGAAAACAAATTATAATAATCGGATTGAAAATAAACAAATTATAACATGAAATATTTTGTTAATACTGTCAGATTCGTCTGTTACAATTAACTTTTTGTCTATTATTGTCAGTTCTTTTCATTGACGTTATATTATAACAGCTGGCTCGAGATGTTAAAAAAAAATATTCTTGAACGTCTGCGTATCATCCCAAAGACGTACAAGTAAGCGGTAAATTGGATGTTATACGTAACAAACTTCATAGACAGGATATCGTCATTTGGTCCTCAATGTGAAATGTAGTAATGACCATATTTCGTCATTTTGGTCCTCAAGGGAAAAAACGTAATTGACGAAATATAGTCATTCAGTCCCCAAAGGGTTAAAGTGGGCCAAATGGTTAAATAAACACGATAACAACTTGAATTTAAATAATCAAAACAAAGTTCAGAATCCCCTCAGACATTGATGGGAAATGACAATCAGTTTAATGTCTCTGTCATACAGTCCAAAATTAGAGAATTAAAAAAAATTAGTAAACAAATTTAATGAAATGTAACTAAACTATTCATTCATATGCTGACAGCCATTTATTTGAATGAAGATGAATTTATTCCTTTGAAATTTAATCCTTCGAACTTTACTACACAGATCACATTTGCACTTACTACATAGTCTCATTACTTGCAGTCAGTACAAAGATGTACTGTATGAGCTTGTTTACTCACAGACAGTAACGTCAACATTTCTTTACAAAGAAGAGTAACATATCCATGACAGAACAGTAAAACAATGTGTGAAATTACATTGTCACTCCAAATCTTGACTACATAGTTAAAAAAGTTGTGTTTCAATTTGTTTAAAGAACTTTTTTTGTTGAAATATTGCTATGGCAAAATAGAAAGGAATAAGGCAAACGTTTGAAAAATAATATAATGTGAATCATGATATTCTATTTTTCCATGGATAAATTTGTAATTTTTAGAACATTTTTTAATTATATTTAAACATTTTTGCTCTTGAAAAGCTTGTTTTTTTATAGTTTGATTTGCTTAAAATTGGGGCAAAGGTTTGATATGTGCTTCACTAATTCCACTGCTTTTTATCATGTTCAGATACTGTTTACAGTGCAATAATCATTACGTTGTCAACATGTATAGGGCCTAGGTATAAACCTTCACTCTTTACAAACCAACTAACCTGGAGGCCATTAATCCATTTTATTTTAAATAAATTATCTACAGTTATTTTTTTTTATAGATTTGCTTTATTGCAAGAGAAGTAATATTAATTACTATAGTAAAAAAAGTTTAAAATATTTATTATGTTAATTTTTAAAAGAAAAAGTAAATATATTTGCACACGGTTCTATCAGTTTAAGATTTTGCGATCTAAATGCTACAAAAGCATTCTTATGTATTTACTTGATAGTTTGTTTATATGTAGCAAGAACTGAATTATGTTTGGTTAGTGAAAAAGTGGAAAATGTTTATACATTTCATAAGGCATAAGGCCAACAAAACTTATCAGGAAATAACACTGATGTTAATCTCACAACTAGATTATATAAAATTTCTTAGCACTTGATAAAAAAAAAAAAAAAGAAAAAAACCGCTAAATTGTTAGAAGAATTCTATAACTCTTCAACAATTGGAAAAAATTGGAAGTAAGTCCAAAGGTTCGTTTTCATTCATACAAGTCCAAGACACAAATAGCACGACATGTGAAGGGCACAAGTGCTGCGTAAATGTAATGTTTTCGTTCCTCACGGCACATGTTGCAGCCTCACAGAACATGTTTTCCAATACAGTTACTTGGTACATTTTAGTCCCTGGCACTTATCCTAATATGTTTTGTGGACCGTTTCCATTCGGCAAATTGACATCTAACTTGCACATGACATCTAACGTGTGAAACAAATTTGTGATAATGGAAGCAGGGCTTTGTAAAACAAACTAGCAAGAGTAAAGCAAATTAAAATTGTAACAAGATTATTATAAAATATTGACAATTTATATATAAATATTATAATGTTCTTATTAATACATTTTCAAGAATAATTATTTTCTTTTTATTGCTGGGTTTTGTTTGTTTGTTTCAGATTTAAAATTTTTGTTTTCAACTTCGCAAGCAAAAGGGAGTCAATTTAATTGTGAAAAATGTAACAAGAGCTACATGTCTCAAGCCAAACTGACACGACATCTTAAGTACGAATGTGGAACTGATCCCAAATTCCAGTGTTCCTTCTGTCCTCATCGCACCAGGCACAATTTTAATCTCAAGAAGCACATTCTCCTTAAACACTCGACGCAACTTTTGTTGGAAGAACATCATCTTCCTTAATTGTGATATGAAATTTTATTGTAACTATATCATTCATATTTTGGAATACACTTTTTATTAGTAAACATGGCATTTATTTCCCTGTAAAGAAACATACAGCTAAGATTAAAAATAAATTCTTTTTTTGGAGCCTTGTGAAATGATTTGAAATTTTACTTGATTTCATAGATGAACTTCATTTGAAACTTTTTTAACATCATTTTTATGCAAATTTTAAACTGGATACTTAGATGACTCTAGTTTTCTGGCTAAGCCAGTTATATCCAAAAGCTTGGGACATTTAATTGAGTCAATTGCAATTGATTATTTCTAAATTAATATGAATATTGTAATGATAAGATTAAATTTACATTTTTATTTGGGTAATGGAGATTGTCTGACAGTGGAGTATTGAAAGTAAAGCAAAACTGCTATGGTACCTTTATAGCATAGTATAATTTATTTTTAAAACAACAATATCTAAGGCTTAAGTTATTAAGGAGAGATAAAAGGAAATAAGTCTCTCCTCAACTGATAAAAGTAAAAATAGCACTGAAAATTTGTTTTATGTTTTGTCTCCTAATATACTTTCCTGTGTATTGTGACTGTAGTATTGTTTCTCAGGTTAGTTTGCTGGTATTCTATCTATCCTATGATTTTGATTTATGGCCTAGTGTACTATAACCTAACCTCAAAAAAGCTGAGTTTATGATGTATTTTATTATGACAGTGGGTAGTATTCAGCTATTCCTCCCTCCAGTGGAATTGATTGCCAAACAGTCTGAATTGACATAACCGCAAACTATAATCAGGCCTTACTTGGTTATAATCATGTTTTTTTATAAGTTTTGTACAAATAATGAGGCTTTTTTAATTTTTACTTTGATATATTTGTTCCATTAATTTGTACATATGTTGATGGTAAACACGTTTATTAAATATTTATTTCACCATAACTCTTGATTTGTGTATATGCATAATCTTTTATTGATTAATTAGATTCTACATTTCTAAATCTAAAAATAATATAATCTCTATTTGTTTAAAAATTAATTGTACTTTTACATTTTATTTACAATTATTGTCTCTATATAATTCAAAAGGATTATAAAATTCAAAAAAAATGTTGTTTAATTTTCCTGTATATCGTTATTTAATCACTTGTTAAATGCATAAATTATATATATTTTAAAAATGTAATAGCAAAAAATAGTTTTATAGCAGTAATCTTCAACAAGAAGTAGCAAGTTATCATGGCTAATAGGAGAAACAGTTCTTCTTTGTCAACTGTCAACAGTACAAAGCAGTTCTTGCAACAAACATAAACTGAAGAGGTAGGACTGAAGGTGAGTTGATAGCTTTGTGGATATGTGTTAGATAAGAGATACTATTCATCTATTTAATTTAAATATTTTTTACTATACCAAATGATTTAACAAAACCATAACCTCATTAAATTATGATATATAATATTATTGAAATTCTCATCTATAATAGGTTTGTAATTTATATAAACTTGCTTACTATTTCAGTTTATAATGTCCTGTTAAATAATCATTGAAGCAATGTCTATTGTTCAGTAAGACCCTATATTTTTAAAAGTCAATATCGAAGCCATGCGATGATTTTGCTACAACTGATTGCTATCCTTTCAGTGCCGAGATTGGCACCTGGGAGGTACGATTTTCGAACTTATGGTCTATTGATTAGTTGTCATGACACCGAAAGAAATCAATACCCTCATCACAACCTAACACTAGACTTAGACTCTTACAATTTCCTCACAGAATACTTGACATACCACCATTACAATGAATTTTTTGAACATTCTTTAGATATTCTATAGCTCTTACCTTTGTAAGATATTCTTGCAACTATGTTTTTGTATTTTTTAAAATTCTTGATATTTATGGTAGTTAGTGAGAAATACAAGTGGAACCTCGGTAATACAAATCTGAAGGGGATTGAAAAATATTCGTGTTGTCAAGGTATTCGTGATAGTGAGGTTAAAACGGGCAACATTTGTCGTGTAGAGGTCGGTTTTCATATGAAATAAATTGTTTATTGTTAGTTTAATTACTGCATAAAACCAAACTACTGTATATAAACTCAGATACAAATGTACACTCATAAGTACCGTCTAATTCCAGTTAGCATTGTACTAGTAGTCGCGCCAAATGGGTCAGGATTCCTGTTTCGACATGAATAAAACGGAAATATTCCTTCGTCTTACTAAAGTTTTGACTGTGGGAATTCGTCTTATAGAGGTTGAATTCGTGATATAGAGGTGTTTGTCTGTTGATATTCTTGTTATCGAGGTTTTGATTTCGTGCTCTAGACGTCTTGAAAATGGAATAACATTCATGTTATTGAGGTAGTTGGCCCGTAACTTTCATGTAATAAAGGTTATTTTAACATTTAGTGTTATGGGAAGTTAAAGGGGATTTGAAAAAATTTGTGCTATCTAGGATTTTGTTCTATCGAGGTTTGTACTATCAAGGTTTCACTGTATATCAAATCTCATAAAAATATCTTGAAGGGTTTTATAAAAATATTATTTAATTTTGTAAATAGAAAACAAATGATTATGGTTAAAGTAAATAGAAATAGAAACAAAATTACAGAACTTCCTCATGGATAGGCTTCCACGGTCGTCACTATCACTAACAAATTCTAGGTCTTTGGGGTTCGATCGTGTCACTGGGCTATGTACAGAATATTATCAACTTATCACAAGTAGGATCCAGTTCTGAAGAAAATGCTAAGCTTTATATGATACTCTGTATAAATAATATATTTTAAAGTTCATTTCAGGTTTTTTGTTTATACTTTTTAAAGAAACAAGTATTTTATTTGTGTTTGTTTTGACCTTTATTTTTGTTTAATGTGTGCATCTGCTTAGATATCAACAATGAGATAAATTTAATGTGTACTACAATTTACGGCTGATTTATTTATTAGTAACATATTCAATTTTGTTGAATAACCTTACTCACACAAAAACTAATGCAAAGAACACAGTTGTATACAAAAAATCCACCCCCAGCAGCTACAATAGTCTGTGCTCACAGATTTTTCTTTGTGTCTTAATTTATTGTTCAAGATATTCTTGTTGTAGATTTTGTTTTAATTTTGAGTTGTAAACGTGAAGTTATAGCTGGAGACCATTGCCTGTGTTTTAGTAGACTCCTAGCATGCAATGCTTGTGGTCTATCCATGTGTTTAGCGAGAAACGTACATACAGAATGAGTGATAGGCAGGGTGTCAGTGACGTAAAATAGTACAATGTAGTACACTTAATCTTGTTCTTGCCTTTCAGAGTCTTGTATTACAGCCATGATGTTGTCTAAATATGTTGCAGGAGTTCTTGTACGAAGCCTTTTTCTTGAATATCATCAAAACTTTTACTATATTATTGATTTGCTCTCAAATTAAAGGTCAAATTTTGTTTTAAAATAGGAAATTCCCACATTCTTTAAAATTCATTAATTAATATACTTCATATTTTAACAAACTTGATATTGTTGAAATTTTTTAGAAAGTAATAGTATTTAAAAAGGTCTATTCTGTTCTTTGTCAAAAAAGTATTATTTTGTAATTTCTATTCGAATACGCAAACCATATCTGTCACCCTTGGAGGAGGAAAATGAGTGAACCAGTGCTCTCATTGGTGATTTTTAATTTTCTTTAGTTTTTATTATCTATACGGTGACCAATTTTTCAAAATGTACAGAATATTTTGTTCATGAATTACTTTAATTTTCGTTAATTTCAAGATTCAACTATTTCTACATTTTGTATTGGTTGTATTAGTAAGCTATAAGCTCTACTTGTTCCAACAACCATAATTAAATAATAATATATTTATTTAGATTTAAAATTACAAGTTCAAACCATGACCTCGATTTGCACATTTAAAATTGCAAATGATATGTACATGATTGATCTGCAGATTTAGGTTTAAGTAAAAGTTTGACTACATTTTATCGTAAACATTCATTGTTTTCTCTTGGTCAAACATGGTTATTGTATATCTTAAAACTATATTTTTAAATATGGTTATTTAGTATCTAGAAAATGCTATATTTTTAATTTTTCAAACCGAACTTAAATTTGACAAATTTCAATTGAAAGAAATTTATCATTCTCTGTCTTAAATGATTTATAACAATTTAATCTTCTTTGCTTCTAGTACTTGTTTCAGTGTACATCACTCAATATACTAACAAAGAGGGACCAGGAAGATCGGGATTGTACCAGGTCTTAACAATTCCATTTGTTGCTAGGAGCTGCGGGACCGACGAGATTCTATAGTCGCGAACTACTCTTCCAGTCCCTCAACCGTGCCACGACAAGAGAGTTCCCTTTCTACTTTGATCAGAATCTCATTTCCGTTATGGAAAAGAGAGTAATGATGGGAAATTTGCTACGCTTACAAGAATACAATCGGCTGCGAAACTTCCCGGGGCTTCCCATGGATCCTTCACGACGAGCATTCTGTCCAAACTGTAATAAACATTACAGTTGTAAGAGTGCTCTCAACCGTCACTTGAAGCTTGAGTGTGGCAAAGAGCCTCAATTTAAATGTCCAGAATGCCCAAGAAGATATACTCAGAGAAGCAGTTTAATGTCACACCTGAAAAAATTTCATTGTCGAGAAAATCTGTGAGTACAATGTGTTCAAATAAGTACAAAACTAGCATTAGATAACCTCTCAACAAATATACATCCCTTCCATCCACAATGTTTTATACAAGTATTTTGCAACAGCTTTTTCGAAATAGAAAATGTTAATCACAATAAGAAGTACAAAGCACACTTTTAGAGTTTACTTTTTTTTATGTAAGTAGGTGTTGTTAAATTTGTCTGATGTAGAAACTGTTGTAATACAGTTTATTTTACAGTCTGTCTACAACCCCCATGGAATATTAGGTCAGCAGTTCTTTTATCTTATTTTCTTTTTAAAATATTACGTACGAGTTCATGTAGCCATATGATGTGAGCCATTGTTCAATAAGTCATATACTGACAGTTAATTCCATGGGGAGTAACACTTTTTTAATTGCAGTCCCTAAATAAAAGCTTTATTTAAAATTTGAACAAGACATTTTAACTTTTATAGTATTTTGATATCAAACAAACTGATCAATTAATACACCTAAAATGCAATTAATATATATATATATATATATATATTAAACCAAATGTAATTAACCACTTATTTTTTTTAATATTGTTTTGTTGAACCAAAAAGTATGGAAATACTTGAGTTTTAAATTGTTGTAATAAAATGTTTGAAATAGTTTCAAAACAAGGTAGGTAACCAAATATTCGTTTTATGTTTCTCCATGGTTTATAAAAGTTATCCTTTTAATATAATGGTAAAATGTTAACAATTTTTGCTCACTTTAAGAACAGTTGGGTATATTTTTTCAATACAAATTAGTTTTGGTAGGTAGTATATTAACAATAAATATTTTGTTTTTGTCATAAACAAGTCAAATTTAAACAACTTCAAAAAGTTTAACTTATTCAAAAATATAGACAGGGTATTTACATGTGGAGTAACAATACATTAAGTATTCAGTTTGATAATTTTATAGTCATAGAAAATGTAGTGTTAACAGTATTACCAACTGATAATTTTTTTAGAGAAACACTCATAATTTTCAAATGAGATGCAATGTTTTCAAAAAACAATGCAATACCATTAAAATTTTACATAATTAATATTTTATAATGACATTATAAAATATTAATTATGTAAAATTAATATTTTACATAATTAATTTTAATAATACAATAATTAATTGTAAAATTAATAATACAATAATTTTAAAGGTTTTATTTGTGTGCAATAATGTATGTAATAAATACATACATAGTTCAATTTTTACATTAAATATTGTATGTTGTTATAAATAAGTTATTTAAGTTGAGATTCTTAAAATAAATTTCACTTATGTGATGAATTTTCACATGAACATTGTAATTTAACAATTTAGTACAAATTCAACAATGAATTGTTAAATGTGTTAGCAATTTGTAAATGATTGTAATTTTTGTAACGTTTTTGCTTTTAAACATTGTTTGAGGTATTGATTATTTACAAAAATAAGGATCTGTGCAGTGTTAATGAGAAATGCTGTAATTAATTGAATTATAATTGTAATTTCAAATGAAGTACAAATATACAAATATCACTGTCCTCAGGAAATCAACTGTGTCTATACGGAATTTGTAATATATGTGTATATTTATATAATATTAAGTCAGATGGGGCCCGTTCATCATTTTAAGACAAATGGTTTTGATGAACTTTGTTGTGATAATGGAAAATAATTGTATTATTCAAAGTATTTTGTAAATAAATAGGTTAGGTTCTTCTGACAATTTTCAATACCATCCAAAAGGAAATTTTTTTAAATATTTGAAGCTGTAATAGTTTTTTAAAAGAAATATTGGTACTCTTTTCTAGGTTATTTTTAGAAGTATCAGTTTACACATAAGCTTGATTTTACTTTTTTATTTAATATATTTTATAATGTTAATTTTATGTCTTAAGTATATTTTACTTTATTATATTTTACAATATCATACAATCACAACTTGAATGAATGTACAAATGTAGAATATTTAAAATACTGTATATGTATATGAATGGTCGTGTATGTAATAATTTGTTGTACATACAAGCATGATATTATTATATTTTTACAGTTTTATAGTTCCTGTAAATAATTTGTTACCACCAAGTTATAAATAGTTATATTTTGTATTAATGTTTATAATTTATCACATTTTCTTTACAGTACTTTGAAATAAGACAATTGAAACAAAAATTAAGTTTAAAATTTGGATTGTTTTAAATTTACTTGATGTTTTTAAAACTGATGATATATTTTGCAATCCCAATATTTTTAATGTTGTTCCTAATTAAGTATTGTTCCTTTAGTTGGTTATATTTTGTTGAATTTTATATGTGATAGCTTTATATTGTTGTATAAATAAATATACAGGTATACATTTATATGGTTGGTTAAGAGTATAGTAACTTGATATTTTTAAAACATCAAAATAGCTAGGTGTTATCAATAATTGTATTGGTAGTTTTTAGTGTTCGACTTAGGATGTTTGAAATGAAACAAGCGCTCAATCTGATTATTTAATATTTAGCAACCGTGCAAGAGTTTAATTAAAATTTTAATTTTATCATTAATATATTACGATTGGTAAATATATGACCCATATGTAGAATAACAAGAAAACAATATTTACTTTGTTCAATTGGGTATATTTACAAGACTGTTTTTGTTGTAAAAAGAGACATTACAAAGTAAAGTATTACAATTATACACGAGCAAGCGTGATGTTTGAGGACAATTTGCACCTTAAGCATCTCTCGATGTTGACCCAATATCAGATGAAAATAGGAAAAGAATTTACATGATTTTTATGTAATGGATTTGTAAAAAAGTAGATTACATAAAAAATAACAAATTGGAACTTGTTTGAATTTTTAAATGTGCGCTAAAGGATTTGTTTTTTTTTTTTTTCTAGAGTCAAGAATTGTTTTTTAGTACTCGTTACAATTATATCATACGCCAAATGCATGTACGTATTTATAAAGTTTGTCAAAAATAAGCTGAAGTGAATTGGTAACTGAAGTTTTTTACAGTTAAGCTACAGTCATGACTACCTCAAACTGGAATCAGTTTATATCAATGTTATTGTTATTTGTTACTGTGGTATATTTTACAGATATATTATTTACAGAGACGTTATAATGTTGCATTTATATAAATATTTACAATATACAAGGAGCTGAACAGCTTGATAGTACATTTTTTAAATGCCGAGTTATTTTTATTTGAAAATAGAATTACAGATGGAAGAAGTAAGTTTATAGGTAGTTATATGAGTGTTATTTACGTCTTAGGGTTTATGATTGTACTTTTGTTTAATTTACTAACCATATATAAACATTTTTATAAATGACGTTCTGGAAAAATCATTAGCTATTATATATTTAAACAATTTTTTTTAAAATAACTAGAATTATTCGGTTAAAAATATAAAATGCTATTGTTTTGACCTTATTAACTCTAAATGTGCAATTTAAGACATGAATTTGATGTAAATTCATTCAACTTGCTAATCAAGTTCAAGCCTTGAACTTGCCGATCTACAGTTAATAACAGAATAATCACATGTTTACATAGTTTTAAGTTAATTATATTATTCTAGTCATATACATGAAAACATTTTCATAATAACATAATAGTGATTAAGTATCTTTCATGTATGTACAGCCAAAACAGCCATTGTGATATTAAAGAAAATCATAAAAATGTAAGCACAATTCATTTAAATGAAAGTTTCTCCAAAAATATGACTTTCATTCACCTGGGGTGCAATTCACACGATTTGTAAATTGTCTTGATATCTGTTGAATCTTATTGAAAGGCAAATTAATAATCTTATTATTTTAGAAAATTAGTAGTGCAAATAATTACTTTGATATAAAAGTGTCTTTTATAATATCATAAATAATAATTGATACAGATACTTAAAAATCAATTTTAAGAAAAAGTATTAAAGAGTATCTACTTGATTGAACAACAAATTAAGGATCTTGAAATAAAAATAGAGTAGAACCCCAATAGTTCGACACTCGATATTTTGACAGTCCTGGTACTTCGATACCAGCCTTGGTAACGCAATGTAGCAACATTATTTTCTGTGGCAGGCTGTTTAAAGTGAATAACATTAAAAATTAAAAATTTTTGGACATTATATACTGTACTGTAAGAACCTTGCAATTACTGTATTGTCCATTCTTTAATGAGCACTTGCAACTACTTGCATACATTGTTATAGTAATACATAGTTTTTTTTTATTTTTGTTAAATTTTTAACTGCTTATGAAAAAAATACAGTGCAACTTCTTTTTAAAAATAATTTTTTGTTTATGTTTCCCATACATTTTTTATAGTTCGACATTTCAATACTTAGACACACCCTTTGTAATCCACCAAGTGTCAAACTATCAATATTTTACTGTTCTTAGAATAAAAAAATAATAAAATTGATAGTGACAGAAAAATAGCAATATAGACAAAAATGCTACCGCGGTTATGAATTATTATGATATTTCAAAATTATTCTTTGCTCAAGTCAAGAGGAGAAATATAAATATGTGACTGTAATAATGTATTGTATTTCATAAAATAACAAAAACATAATTTAGTTTCCCCTCACAGATATGAATGTCTGAATATAGTTTATTAATCAGACAATTTGGTAAAAAAAAAGAAACAGTGTCTTAAACAAGCGATTCTTAGTTTTACCTAATTAAAATCAAAATAAATTTTAAAATTGCCATATCATTGAGTTATTAATAACTAATCACTCTTTATAAAAGTAAAATAAACTTTAGACTGTAGAAAAGGCTATGTTTGCTAATCAATACTCAATTGTAATAAATATACATTCATATTGTGATGATTGTGAAATAATCATGACTTAATTATTTATGAAATATAATTAACAAATAAATATAGAAATTTTCAAATTACTGCAACCGTGTATATCTATTGACTTATTGAATCAGAGTGACATTTAAAGCCTAAATAATATTTTAATTACTAAATATTAAATAATATTTAATTTTAAAAGTTTTATTTACCATACTCTCACCTCAGAATTAGCTCAGAGGAATAGTTACATTCAAAATGTGATTCCTTAACAAAATAAAGTCAGTTTTTTAGTGTTATTTAAGTCGCTTTTTTAAAGATAAAAATAGAATATTAGAAAACATCCTTTCAGTATGTCCTACATGATACGTTCATTTAACGACATAGTGCAGAATTTCAGTATACAACCTCTATGTTCATGAAAATAGAGAAGTAGAATTGAAGTCTCTCTACTACATTTCTACATTCAGGAATTGAATAAAATAGAAATAGAAACAAAATTGAATACCATACATCTTAAGCTGATTGAGTTCTTTAGTTGATACATTTTTAACGTAATAGAAAATTCTGTGTAAAGACGTAAAGAACGTAAAGAATATTTCAGTGATCTACTTAATGTCAACAGAGGAGATGAAACAACAAAACAAGACAATGAATGTAGCTATTACCATGTACAACCAAACCTGAAACCACCAACCAAACAAGAAGTGAAAAACGCAGTAAAGACACTGAAAAATAACAAGGCTCCAGGAAAAGATGAAATTACAGCAGAATTACTAAAAAAAAGGAGGAAATGTAGTAATTGAGAAACTGTGGAAATTAATACTTAAAATATGGGAAAAGGAAGAAATGCCAACTGAGTGGCAAGAGGCAGTAGTTGTACCCATACATAAAAAGGGAGAAAAAGAAGAGTGTGGAAACTATAGAGGCATCTCATTCAGCAGTAGAAGCAATCTCATTGCTAAGTATCCCCTATAAAGTCCTTACTAAAATTATTCTAAATCGACTTGAATGCTACTCAAACGAAATAATTGAAGAACACCATGTAGGTTGAAGCTTCATCAAAGGTAGGTCCACTACAGACCAGATATTTTTACTGAAAGAAATTGTAGCCAAGTACTGGGAATATAACAAAGAATTTTATGCCATCTTCATTGACTTCCAAAAAGCTCACGACAGCATTGACAGAGAAAGATTATGGGTACAGTTAGAAAAATTTGGGGTCCCCAGAAAACTGATAAACCTGTCTAAAATGAGTGTTACCGAGTCAAGATGCTCCGTGAGAATAAATGGACAAAACAGCGAAACCTTCAAAGTAAACTCAGGAGTCAGACAGGGGGATGGCCTTTCCCCAATATTATTCAATATGGCCCTAGAGGAGGCCCTTCAGAAGACAAAAGAAATGAACCTGGGTGTTAAAGTCGGAGGAAAACTGAACATTCTAGCATTTGCAGATGACGTAGCTATAATGGCAGAAAAGCTAGAGGATCTAACTACGCTGACCAAGGTCTTCATAACAGAAGCAGAAAAAATAGGGCTGAAGACAAACGATCCAAAAACCAAATTCATGCACTTTACAAGAGACCAAAATTACACCCAAGACCCCCTACGAGTTGATGGTCATGAATTCGAACAAGTACCGGAATTCAAATACCTCGGAGTCACAATTTCAAATAAAAACGCAGAAGAAATTCAGATACAGCAAAGAGTAAATTCAGCCAACAGATGCATTTATGCGTGCAATGGATTACTGTCTTCCAAGTCATTGTCACACAAAACAAAAATTAGGTTGTACAAATCAATAGTCATACCAGTTTTGCTCTATGGATCTGAAACGTGGATACTAAATAAGAAAGAGGAAAAAAACTGATTGTCTTCGAAAACAAAGTCTTGAGAAAGATATATGGGCCCACATGTGACCAAGGGGAGTGGAGAAGGAAGCAGAACAGGGAGATTAGAGACCTGTATAACGACGCAGACATTGTGAGTGAGGTCAAAAGTAGAAGACTAAGGTGGGCTGGGCATGTGTTGAGAGGGAGAGAAGAGTCCCAACTAAAGAAAGTTAGCAAAAATAACCCGGAGGGAAGGCGACCTCGTGGGAGGCTAAAACAAAGATGGTGGGACCAGGTTAGGCTAGATATACAGCGAGTTGGAGCCATGGAAGAGAATGCAGAGGACAGGTCAATCTGGAGAGGCTTTGTTGGTGCGGCTAAATATCACCTGCGATATAGATGGCCCTGGGAGTAAGTAAGTAAGAAAATTCTGTAAGAGCCATCCTTGAAGTTTTTTTAAACATCTTCCGCGACTTTTGATTTTGAAATAGTCTATAGTTTAAGTCCTCTGTTGATTGACTTCTTCCCAAAGTCAGTGAGATAGTGAGTTGGTAAGGTGACATGGGATCCAGGTTTAGGCATCTATCTCTCACAACTTTGCTATATTGTGAGATAGCATCTTGAATATGTACAAAGATACCACTGTCCAAATTTTAAATTATTTGGAAAAGTATAACAACTTCTGGAAAAGAACTTTGCAAAGACTCAATGCTTCCTTTGAAGTATTGAAATCCATTGTAAAATTCTTAATAATGACTTCCGCCACAAAGCTATCTAGTTTGTATGTTTGGTGAAATTACAAAATTGAGAAATATATGATTTTGCCATAGTTATACTGTTCTTATTATTTGTTCTTTATTTTTATAGCATATAGTCTACAGCTGAGATTTTAAAAGTATTGTCTGCATGTTGAGGCCAGGTAAGTTTGTGATAAACGATCATCTCCAAGTAGTAAGCCCTATAAGTACATAATAACTATATAGTCTTGTTATGTAGACTGTATAGTTCTAATCTTGTTCTTCCAAACTTCAATCGTTGAGTTTTGTTCCTATTCAACACTACTTTTTTCTAATGAACATTGTTGTTTTATCTTCTTTAGTACAATATAAGAAAATATTTTAAGGCCTGGTGTTTATTTTTTCGACCTCTAATAGGCCTGTTTCATCAGCATACAAAATAACATATTCACTTGTTGGGCTGTGAGAGCAATATAATTTATATATACAAATGTTCATGTCTACGAGGTGGGAATGTTGGCATGAAAGAGGAGCAAGAACAAAGCCTTGTGGCAGTATGTCATGGAATGTTCTAAAATAGCTTTCTCTAGGACTCGGACAAGCATTAGACAAGCATTACTATGAGCGGAATTCAGAAATCGCAAGAGTAGAAGGTACAGAATCAGATTATAAAATTTAACTAAGATGCCCTTTCTCCAAACCGTGCCGTAGACTGCTGAAAGATATATAAATACTGCTAGTATTTTCTGTTTCTTTTCAAACCCATTTTTAATGAAAGCTGTCAAGTGATATACTTGGTTGTAACAATTTCGACTAGGTCTAAATCCAAATTGTTCAGTAATGATGCTTTTATTGAAAACATATGATATTACCAACACCTTATAACAGACACTCAAAAGGCGGTATGAGGCGGTAACTTTCGGCTTGTTCTGATTCTCACCATGCTTCAAAACAGTTATTATTTAGATCTTTTGAAAGATTTAGTCATTTTGCTACAGGATAATATGGCAATAAAGACTGTCATAAGCCAGTGTTTTACTTTAGTAACAGTATATTTAAGAAATGCCGGCAAGATGTGATTGTCCGGCTGCCTTCCCACGAGCTGTAGCTGTTACAGCCTCGTCTAACTCTTGGAGAGTGAAAGGCATTGAAACTTCTAACAGTGCCTATTGATCTCATTTAGAATGTGTAAATCTTCTCTCAGAAGGTTTTCAGGCTGACTTGGATAAGCCGACAATACACTTTGCTTCATCAGTAGGCCTTGTCGCAGTCCAGTACATCACTCTACTATTTTAACTCTACATCAACTTGATTACATGTTCGAACACGAAAGATACTTGGTTTCATGTTCAAATCAGTTGCATCACAGATCTAGCGTTAAAGGAACTTCTCCCACTCATGGAATTGATGTAATCGATTTAAAATATTTAGCCTCTACTCTCACTCACCTAATCTCCATAAATTATTATCAATATGTCAATAACATTAATATTTGTCTAATGATTTTTTATAAATATTTTACAATAAAAAACCAATTCCAGATAGCAATGAATAAAATAATTTAATTACTATAGGATACAAAAAACATGTGCTTATAATTTTTGGGTTAACTTTTTTATCTCTATGTTATGACTTAGTCAATTAAAAATGTTCATATTTATTAAGCAAATTTTACACTCTGATTTAATTTAAATTCTTGAACATAGAACATCAATTAAGAACATCCTCATTCATATAAATTAGAATTTTGAATGAAACAGTCATGAAAAAATGAAAATCTGTAAAAAAAGACATCCTTGAATATCAATAAATTTCTAAAAATCTATAGACACATTGGCATAGTAAATAATTCTTTTTTGTGGATTAAGAAAGAAGTATTCAAAATGTCCTCCCAGTATGGAATGTCAAAATTAATAGGAATTCACCCCAAGCATCAATACCTGATAGGTTTATACATAATCAAATTAAATTTAGTATTTATTTGATACATTAAATAAAAGTTGATTAGAATTTTGTTCTGGTTTATGTGGTTTAAAATGTTAACGCATACCCTGATAATCCTAATTCAAATTCAATACTGTTCTTCCATACAAAAAAGTATATAACATTACTTTGGTGATATACGTTTTAGGTTGAAAAAGTAAGTTTTTCTTTAAGGTGGCTATTAATATCATACATATTGGAGGTATTTGAAATAAATTTCCTAGTTTTCTACTTAAAAGTAATAAATTAAAGGAGAAACATTTGTTATTATCTGATTGTGGATAAAAATTTATGATTTTATTTTGTGATAGAAGATTGCGCCATGGTTTTTGTTTATAACTAATGAAATATTTAATAATTATAATGCTTGCAATTATTATAAGTCAATAAATACTGTCCATTCAATTTGTTTGTATTATGTCTTGATTATGTATTTTAGTTTGTATTTTAAATAGTTTTAACAAAAATAATAAGTTGTTGCTGAACTAAAATGTAATTAAACTTGTTAAATAAATTTTGTGTTCTGTATTTCATAATGAAACTTTTATCTGGAACAAATTGTTATGTATTTATTTTATCATCCCAAAAATATTCTGTCAATTATGTTGAAACTATCATGAAACAAATTTTGAACACTGTTTTTATTTTTGATGTCCAAAAACTAAAACAATCAATTGTAAAATAAAGTGTTATAAAATGTAGGTAATTTAATGTATTAAAAACAGGACAATATGATCAATTTAATTATTCTCAATTTTGGAAATGTGAGTTTGCAGAGTTAACATCACTTAATTTTAAGCAATTTAACAATATTTGGTATGGGAATTTTACATTTTATTTGGGTTAATTTTTTATTTACCTTTTTATCATGAGTGTATTAACAGTATATAATAATCACAATGATATCAGTTATAATTGGGCTGAGTAGAAAACAACCTGTGTGTTGAATTTAGCGCATGGAGGGGTTACATCATCGAAGGAGAAACGTTACACCACTCCCGTCTCCTGTTGGCATTAGGGGCCTTGTTTGGAGTGGGAACAATGGAAATAAAAAAAATATGCATACGCATTAATATGTAAATTAAACATTAATGTTAGTAGAAATAACTATTATTTCAATTTGAAGGTAGGTTACTCAACATTTTAATTATATTAATTTAATTATTTCAAATATAGTATAACAATAGCACAATAATATAGCAAATTAAATTATAATATAACCTCAATATAACTTGGTAACAACAACAAACCGCCTTTCATCAGCTGATTGATTCCTCTCCCTTCTCATTTCCCTTATGCCATGTTCCAGCTGTGTTAGATTTCACTCCCATATGCCTAGCCCACCGTAGTCATAGTAACCTAGCACAATGATGTCATGGGCTGTGCATGTCACTGCATATCGAGGATGACGAAATGGTAAAGTTGTACATTGGCACGCCGGCCCAGTGGTGGTAGAAGAGTAATTTTTCTTCTCATTTCCACAACTAAGTTCATCTCTCTCGCACAAGTGCTTTCATTAGGTCATAAGCTAAGTGGCTGAACTGAAGCAGAATAATTGAACTAATATTACTAATTGCATTGTATGAAAAATGAAATCAGTAAAAAGATAAGTAGATTATTTCTGATAGCTCAATATCGAGTTCTTGAAATTTTAATTTTTAAAACAAACTTCACTTCAACAAACTTTATTCAGTGTAGGTGGGATCATATTACAAATATGCATACTTAACTACTTTGTTTCTAAGTTATTGCATTTCTAATAGTTTTTGAATCAGATATGAGGGTAAATATTTTTAAAGAATTAACATTGGTTGGTAGGACGTATGTTAAATTGGGGTCTGCCCACACATTAGTGTGTATACGCATGGGCTGCGAAATAGTGTGTGGTTGCTCAGGGAGGGGTTAATAAGATAATTGAGTATATGGTTGATGAATTCTATCTAATTATCAAAGTCTCAAATCAATGTACCAATGAGGAAGACAAAGGTTGTTGGACATTTGCCATCATTACCTGAAAAATAACAATCACGACGTTTCGATTTGGTAAAACCCAAATCTTTTTTAAGTGCAAAAAACTAAATTACATATAAACAAACATGTTACAAAACTACCCTCTTAAACTAATAAACTTATCTACATTAATAATTATATACATTTTAACCTAGATCCTAGAATGGGGTACAACAAAATGAACTTCTACTTAACATAAAAAATGTTAACTGAGTGAAATTAATATAACCAATTAGGCGCTGCCAAGATCACGTTATCAACGAAAAATGTTAAAACACAATTAAATTAATATTCCAATCAGACTGAAATGAGATTACATTAACTAAGCATAAATAAATATATGGTACCTGAAAATCACTATTAATTTAAAATAACATTAAGCATGCAACATCGTAAACCCACCCACCCACTCATACACGTAAAGTGGTAATGACCCACCCACCCACCCCTACACGTACACTGGTACAGTGCTTTTGATCGATCCATATCCATATAGATCGATCGATCCATATAGATCGAAATTTCTCTTTGGAGTGACATGTAGTCCATTTATTTCATATATACCACCCGCCCACCCGTACACGTACAGTGGTATTGACCCACCCGCCCGCCCATACACATACAGTAGTATGTGCTTAATGGCACAATACAATGAACAGTTGAACCATTGTACAACTGTTAAGCTTAGTTGTACAATTTTTTTATAGTAGTGTTGTAAATATGAATGAAGAAGAGTGACATGAAGTTAGAACTAGGCAGTACCTTTTAGAAGAGATTAGTGAAGGTGATGTCATTTGTGGACTGGAATCGGATCGCGATGAATCAAATAATTTAAGTTTACTGGTTTTTCTCAAAATTACATTTTTTATTGCGATTTTAAAACTCCATCATTCATAATTAGTTTCAAAATAAAATTGAGAAAAAATACATAACGTGTGTTTTGTCTGTATACTATCATACTATCATAATTTACAGAAAACTAAGTGATGTAACTTTATGTAAGCAAAATAAGCATTAACTATAAAAAAAATAAAGATATTACGTTTTTCACATAATTCACTGTTAATTCACAAGGCGCAAATGTTTTAAGAATTTAAAATTTTAATTTTATAATTTGAAAAACCCTTTACTATTTTACCCAAATTGTTCAAATGTTTTTAAAGCTATTGTACTAAAATATTTAAATTTTAGTATAATAGCTTAGAAGCCATATAACAATGTTAAACACCCCATTCTATGAAGAAACCAAAGTAGTTCTTAATAAATGTATTTAGTGAGTTTATTAATATTTTTTTAATGGAAGTCTGGCAAACCTCTGCGCCAGTAGTGGTGTCACAAAAACTGTGCTAGTACATAAGGTTTAAGTACTAGCACAGGTACCTTAAGTACAAACTTAAGGTTTGTTTAACCACAGATCTTAATAGGGTCTTCACCTGCCCATTATACAAATAGCTATAAATCAACTTGCACATTGCCTATTATATCTCACAGTCATAGCAACCCAATTACTTACTTAATTATTGTAGATATTCATGTCTCAACAGTAAAAATGTACGGTTGATTCGCCAGTTTGAAAGGTAAGTAAAATTGTTATTCCTATTTTTCAACTTAAAATATGGTACAACTAAAGATTAAAATCAATATAAATAAACATAAATATATAACAAATATATAAAAAAACAATTACCGTAACACTGATAGTGTCATCTGTATAAAATTTTAAGTGGCTATTATCATTGATTATATAAACCTTGTTTATAAAATCAATGGTATAATATACCCTTTTTTGGACTTAATTGCAGATGCTGAGACACATTTAAAGTAGAAAAATAAAAAAAAAAAATAAAACTATATTATGTTTATTTTAAATAACCTACATGTGTTTGCTGACAACCTTATTTGCCAGCTGCAAATTTATGAACATTTTCAAGCATACTTATGTTAGAACTATGTTTATAGGATGTGTCGAAATCTTTGTTTGATAATAATAATAATACTTTATTGACATCATTTGATGTATAAAATTCTATAGAATATAGAACATATGTAATAATATAAAATATATTAAGTGTATTACAAATTATAGTACTGCAGGATTTTTCTTCGTTAGTTCAACGAATTCTTCAATTTTATATAAACAATTTTCTGTTAAAATTTTTCTTAATCTTGATTTGAAATTTTTATAATATAACTGTTGTGTAGAAGCTGACAAAGAGTTGTATAGTTTTATATTTATGTAGATGAAGTTCTTTTTTGATTTGTGATATTTATATTGTTTGATTTCCAATTTATTATTATTTCTGGTGCACATTGGAAATTTTTTACATGAGTAATATTTCCTATGTATTATTATTTATAGGAATGCACATTGGAGTTTTTTTGAATAATATCGAATATATTTTTTATGTTGAGAAGTGACTTGTAAGCTGTAAGGGATTGAAGTGATATAATATTTAATTTTATAAATAATGGCTTACAATGAGTAGTCTGCATTACTCCACAGATTAATAGTAATTCTTTTTTTTTAATAATAAATAATTTCTTAATGTTCGAAGATTGACCCCATAAATGTGTATCATAGCTTAATTGACTATGAATCAGAACATCATCAGTTAAATTGTTCTTTAGTAAAACACACCATTACATTCATGTTTCAAAATGATGTGTACAAGATAAAAAGTAATAACAAGTAATTAATTTCAAATAGCAAGTCTAATATTGTGACCTCAGCAATTTCTTAAATTATTTGCATCGATTTTGTCCAGGTGAATGCCTCCTTGTTTTACTGCTATAATCAATTAAATGAGAGCCAGCAGTAATTAATTGATATTTTAATTTTATAATGGTTACTAGGTCAAGAGAGGAAGTAAAAGATGCAAAAGATCAAACAGAAATGATAAAAATGTAGTTGGGCTTAAGTGGCTCTTTGAGCAAGCAAAGTTTCTTATATAAAAGACAAATAACAATTTCATGAGAATGATAAATTTGTAAAGTGGCTCTCATATCTCAATACTTAGATTACACTAGAATTAGGAGTAGGAGGAAGGAACAATGAATGATGGTATGCTTTCGAATGGGTTACTGGCTGTTTTATGCCAGAAATGTTGGTAGGTCTAGGATGCTTTTGTAGAAATGGTTTGTAGGCATAAGAAACACCTTGGTGTGTTATATTAATGCACACTCATCGTAAAGATGGACATACAGTACTGCAAAAGAACCTGCAAGTGGAGAGTCACATGGCTCATTGACAACATTTAAATCAACTTGGTCTATATTTCTAAGTTCAAAAAGGACTTGAACTAATAAAGGCAGATTTAATCTAAAATTAATTCAGAAAAATCTACGTCTATAGAGATGTATAAACATGTAAATTATAAAACAGCTTAAATAATATAAACCTTACTTAATGGTCCTATCTGAGAAGACCAACTCAGCAACTGATTAAACAATTAGTCTAGGCATGTGACCATGTGCTACTAACCAAATTACTAATAAATATTGCAATAATAAACATCAGCTGATAGTAATAATAGATATTCAAAACCTCTTCAAGATAGTTAATTGTGTAAAACAACGCTTTCTGACAAGAGCCTCACTCCTCGCCCATGTCCAGCTGTCACTGGCCTTGCGCCCAGACTAATTTTTCAATTAGTAGTAGCAATTAATACACTATAAGAAGCGAAAAGCCAATGTTAAAAAGTCAGACTACTTTTTTCTTATTTTGCTATCATGGCGCGGCCGCCGCTAGGTCGAGTTTTATGCACGGCAGCCTTAAGTGAGACAGAGAGGGCAGCGCGGCCGCTTAGAGAGAGAAGGAAGATTACAAATTGCCATGAGATTGAGAGAGAAAGAGAAACGACAGACAGGGGTGTTGGATTGGGAGAGGGGTAAATGGCAGAATATCTCAACCAGTGCTGCGTATCAGCATCCGTGCTAAGCTCACTTTGTCTGCTACAGGAGGCCTGACTATTTCCCTTATCTCTTTTTGCTTTTTATAGATGTGTACAATGCTATTAGATACACAGGTGATCCACATCATCCTATACTTATATAATCATTATTTATATTTATCTTAAAGTACAGCCGTAAGCCAAGATTCATCCCAAATGTGAATCATAAATTCACATTTACTGAAAAACTACCAATTTCATTAATATTATATGGAACAATTAATTTAAGTAATGATTATTAAAACACTCTATTTCCGGTATATTCGATCTAAAAAACTTCAATAAATTTTCATCCTGTAGGCAAACTGACAGAAATGCTTCAGTTTAAACTTTCCCAATAAAAACCGCTAAAGGCTCTTGTTCTCCAGTTATGGTTATTCCCACTGTGTCTGTAGGTAAATTTAATTATTTATTTATTCATAAGACGCCGATCGTCAAAATATGGGCGAATATGGATTTCGAATGAGTGTGATGAGTGTAGATGAGCGAATGTAGTCATTGTTACAAACTAAGGCCGACTATTCCTTAGAAAGTGTCATTAATTAATAGCCCAATGACAAATGAACAGCCGGTGATTATCAGTTGATCCTTCTCAAAATGTATTGACTCTGATTGGGATCGAACTGAGAATCTTTAGCACATGAAGTTGGGATTGAACCAACTACGCTACCGACCAATTTAGTAATATCTTTCAAAATTTTAAGAAATTGCCTTGGTTTAAGTGAAACCATTCCAAATGCAACCACTAGCCTTAATGAGCGGTTCGATTAGAGCCTATTCTCAACAATCAAGTACAGTATAGTCAGTCTAACAAACGAGAAAAATTGTGAGTGTGACTATCCTGGAAGTATTAGTGGAAGACAACTTAACTCTTTACTGCACGGGGAGGTCATGAGGCTAGCTGCACGGGGGGGGGGGGGGGTCATGACGCTAGCTGCACGGAACTTGTCATCCTTTCAAAATCGGGAAAAATCTGTTTATTTCTTTTAATCAAGGCCTAAATGTGATGTATATAGCAATATTTTGTTTTTACACTAAGTGGTTTTATTTAAATGGGGTGATGCATTTTTTACATCACTGTGCAATCCAAGAACTTAAGGTGATGCATTTATTGCATCACTATGCTTACATGACCACTTTTCAAGGAAACTACACTTTATAAATAAAAATGAAAAATCTAGTTTTAGCCTAATTTAAGTTATTAAACACTAAAACATAGGTAAATAAAAGACTTTTCGGCCGAAATAAGTTTATTTTTCTTAGTTATTCATTCAGATGTGAAACATGTAATTCTTTGGATGGTAGCGCTGGAAGCAGTCCTTTTCTTTTCCAAGGCACAAAGGTACTTGACAGCTTGAGCAAATCCAAAATGTTTGAACACATCTTTTCTTTGTGCTGCAAAGGATACATCTTCTTCTTGTGCTTCTTTCGGGTTGATGAGTAGATCCAGACAGCCTCTGTTCAATTGGCACTCTCTTCTTACACCTGACAGACTGTTCAATTCTATTCTGTTCATCAGGCAGAGAATCTCCATGACAAAGCCCAGCTACTAATTTCCTACGGAAGGTTTTCAGGTCTAGACGTGCCACAGGTAAACACTTATGATAAACATAAGCGTTAACAATAGCTGCATCAATCAAGTAAAAAAAATACGATGCCACCACTTCCTACTTTTTCTATCAATTTCATAACAGGCTTTCATTTGATCAAACTTATCTACACAGTTCATGTTTTGGTTGTAATCAAAAATAGTCGCAGGACATGAAATTGTAATTTTATCCCCACTTTTTTGCCTCCGTTGAACTTTCACAGTTTCTTTAGGATCATGAAAGTTTGACAGTACATGGACTGCCTTATTGTCCAACCATTTGATTGCAGCGACACCTGCTTCACTTGTGAACGACTGGTGTTCTCCTTTTTCCATCAAAGCAGTCTTTGAATGATGGTAAATTAAATCTGTCTGGTCTGGTTTAGCTACCTGCAAAAAAGCGCTGTAAATAACTCAAATGTTTGGTATTGACAGCGCCTTTTCCTTGAAAAGTGGTATTTCATATCACTGTTCTATATTTATGATGAATTAAAATATTTTCCCAAGCGTGATTTATAATATTGTGGTCAGTAAAAAAAAAAAAAAAAAAAACTACAGCGATTGCAAGAAAAACCTCAACTAAGTTTTGTCCCAGTATGTTACGTTAGGACATGGAGTGCACAGTGATGCATTTTTTGATGTTTGGTAAAACCCATTTTTTACTAATTATTATAATCTAAATATCAAAACCAATATATATTTCCATAAAGAACTTCATAAATCATTACGATTTACTATTCATTAGTCAATAAAGGCTCACTTACCGAAGAAATGACGTTACATTTAGACAGAAATGGAATTGCCTGACACCACAAAGAACAACAGAGGATACGGACTGAAAAAGGCAGGAAATGTTTGCATAGATGCTTCTGCCATCTAGGGTATGGCCAGAGAAATACATATAAAACATTGTAGGAACAGCACGTTGTTACAAAAAAAAATTGAAAAATAAAAAAGGAGCCAATGCAAATAATGCATCACTGTGCAGCAAGCGACATGAACACGTGATGCATTTTATGCTCCACTGTGCAGCGAGCGACATGAACAAGTGATGCATTCTACTGTGCTGCAAAGAGTTAATGTATGCTAGAAAAAGATGGAATTAAAAGCAGAAAAGACCTCTTTCATATGTCTACAGATGACTAAAGCATAAAATAGCTGCACCCCTTCCCCAAATAAATATATGAAATACACCAGTTACATGAAATAGTAAGCAAATTATATTTTAACTGTCAGTGCTTCAAAATTAAGCAATAAAAAAGACTTTTATCAACAAAAAGCGTAATTTTTTTAGGTAAGTAAATATAAAAACTACGATATGAAGTGAATACCGTTTTTCGACAAAACAAAAATATAGTTAATAGTATAATTATTGACAATATAAGACAGCTTATCATAGACTCTATAGTATACCTAATACTAGGGGAAACCCCTGCACGCTTCGAGTGTCAACCCCGACTCTCCCTGCGCTCAAAACACCTCGCATTCGGCCTCGGCATGCAACTTTGACTGAAAATGGTAGATTATATGTATAATGTAAAATTACAACATTAAATTATTTACAGTATTTCACTCACACTATTTGTGTTGTTACTTATTTATTAGTATAGGGTATCACTTAGACTATTTCAAACGTGTTTATTTAATTTGTGTGTTTTTTTAACAGTTAAAGATTAAAGCATCAATAGGGTAATGTCAACTATATAAAATAAACATGTTTATTTATTTACAAAACAGCTGTTATTAATTTACTAAAAATCAACAAAGTATTATTCTTATGGAAAAAAGGAAATTTTGAGGGGCTGTTTGTACCCCTTAGGAATGGAATTTCGAAAAATCTTTTCTTAGTGGGTCCCTTCGATACTAAAGCTCATTTCCTTTACAATTTCGTGGAAATCCGTTCGGCGGTTTTTTGAGATTTTGTGAACAATCAGTCAGGGAGTGAGTGGTATTTGGCTTATATAAGCAGATTATACTCGTAGGTATAATAGAAGGTCTATGATATTATGCTCTCAGTTTGGTTTTGAAATGAACATTTATTTTGCTGCCTCTTATAAAAAAAGTTATGGCAAGTATGAACAGCTGGTGAAATTTTGTAACTCTAATTTGGGGAAAAACAGAAATTGTTTTCGATTTAGGTTATGTTATGACGGCAGTTTCAGTACGAAATCAATAATTCTTTGGCATTTTTATTGAAATCGTAATTTCGAGCGATTTAAATACGTTACATTAGTTTTTAAAAAACTAGTGTCAAAAAGTGTGTTTTGTGATGTTATTGAAGTGTGTGACTGTGATGTTATTGAAGTGCAACAATATTTGTGTGGATTGTATTAATAACTTTAAATATAAAATTAAATTGTTTTAAAATGTTTACACTCTGAAGATTCCAGATACGGTAAGTACCAGTGTTTTTATTTCATAAAATATTACTGAATAAAAACTCTGTTATTACGTTTTGTTGCATTGTTATTTACATCATTATCATATCAACAAACATGGCTTATTTGGATTGGAAAGTCTAGTTAAAGGTGTCTGCTAACCTCAAGATGTATTAGAAATCAATCGGTGAAGGTAATTAAGGACTGATAGGTCTTTTAATGTTGTGAAAATCTTCACACCCAGCTAAGTAAGAAATCAAATATTAGCTAGACACAAGATTGTATTGAGTGTAACAAGCTCCCATGAATCTTTGTTGTCTTTTGATAATGGCAAAATCTCCATTCAAATATTTCTTGAGTTCAAATAAATAATAAACGAATGAATGGCTGCTTACTCTCCAATTGATTAATAACTGTTAATAATTATTATAATAAACATAAGTTATAAAACCTTAATCTTTTATAAGTTTCAATCCGGTATTTTTGAACCGGATATATGGTTATAGGTGCCTAGGCTTATATCTTAACACCTTGTGCTCATTATGGAAGGAAAGGAGTAAGGATATTACTTGCAACTATAAATTCTGAACATTATATAGGTAGTTCATCTACAGGTTTTCTAAAATACTTTTAATCCTCTAAGTTTACTATTTGAGAATGCTACTCTCTGAGACCACCTTAGATTTCATATCTACATTTAAGTTTAGAATGGTGTTTTGATATTGTTAGAACAATTTTTAGCTTCTCCGGAGATTAAATCACCACATTTGCTATCAAAATCAGAAGGAGTTTGGAGCAAAGGGGTCAGTCAGGACAAAAGTGAGGGGGGTCTAGGAACAAGGATGCAAAATTTTTAAAGTAAACACACCCATAAATTACATTTTACACAAACCTAGCACTTAAACTTAGCTTAAAAGGGCAGTATATTCTGTTGTAACACAACAAATAATAGCCCAATGGTCGATACCTACTGCAATTCCGGAGCAGTTGTAATGAACTCACAAAACAAAAACAAATGGATTTTGAAAAATGAGTTACCGATAATAGGTGGAATTATGAACATTACATACCAGTAACCAAAATTACATCAATCAATTGTTGTGAATGACAAATTGTTGTGTCCGAATTTAAATTAGGCTATATTTACGATAAATTAATAAGCCACTTCAAAATTTAAGTGTTTTGATTGATTATAATATGATATCAAAATTAACTTTTGTTTACCTTAGCTCAAAATTATTAGTATTCAGTGTTTCTTCTATGTCCCCTCTGACCCCTTCCTATAGGTTTAGGGGGGTCAGCTGACCTTCCTGGTTTTGCCGCCACTGATGGTCTAATTGATAAAAAAATATTGCTAATTTAATTTTTTGTAACTTGAGATGGCTCTCACCGATTATGAGTAGTCAATTTGTAATTGTGATATTTTTCATCCAAATAGTTATAATAGAAGCCTATCCTGTTGATCTTGTTCCAAGTTTTATGTAAATAATAATATAAACATCCTCTTAAGCATAAAATGATGGGGTATTATTGGCAATGACTTATTCATTTTCAATTATTTTCAAATTTTAGTATATTATTGTATATTATTGTATCTACATCATAGATTAGCAAAGTATAAAATTGTAAATGTAAGAAGCTTTTGTTAGGGCCTATTCGTTTAGTTTGGATATTGTACCCATCTCTAAGATTATTTGATAGATTAGATTTAACAACAAAATTTATTCAGTTTTACAGACATAAAGGATATAAACATCCAAAGGCCTTGGAACAAGATAATATTTATTAACTCTCAATGTATTGGCATTAGGGCTCATCTCACAGCCACCTCGACAGGCTCGCTAATGCTGGGTAACTTTATCGCACTGTGACATAAGGCATGTGGTTAGAGAAATAGTTTCTCACAGTTAAAAATACACCACAACTCCTTAAAGTGGGCCTGTTTCATGAATTTTGTATGACTTTAGTCCTTATGCCTTGTACAACACCTACTATTGTGTACCTGTACTATAATCATATTATTACTAATATGTACTATAGTACCCTATGTTGTTTAAAAGTAACTTATTTTGACAACTTAATCCTAATTTATATACATCTACGAATATGAAATTATGTCTGAACCTATTTTCAGAAGTTGGTAAGCCTGGGCCTAGTCTAGTGCTTGTAAAATTTATATCTCTGCAAAATTAAGTAATTCTGAAAGGATATTGTTATCAGATAACAGTTCAGGGTGACTTTTTCATCAGTATTGCATATATGGAAGAGAATTTTGAAAAGAAGTGAAATTATTTGATGCTGCCTTAGCATGACGTGTGTTCTCTCTATATATCTCAATAGATGCTCAAATTAACTCAGTACTTTAAGTGTTGTAAATAACAAACATACTGGAGACCATCATGTAACCCTGAAAATATTCTCGTCACCTGCTCCTGACAAACCGTCTGTCTGCCCTAACCCAGCCCAGATTCTCCACTCACCGCCACATCACTGTTCATCCCTTCTGAAAATTAGATTGCAAAGATCGCTCACCTATAACAGGAGATTGAGAACCTCAAAAAGAGTACCAATTAGTAGAAATACTATATAACAAAGATCCTAATAGATTATGCTTCTTGATACAAGTATAGGTTGATATGACATAGGGCCTGTGTTAGATTAGAGACGATTTTAGGGAAGTGGCCATTTTGTAAAAAATCCCAATACATTAATTTTTGAAACTATAGACTGTACTTTCAAACGTTGTAGTTAATGTAGCCCATACACCCCCCTGCCCAGGTTAAAACCATACATACCCATACACGTGCAGTGGTGATGACCCACCCGCCCACCTATACACGTACAGTGGTGATGACCCACCACCCTCCCACCTATACACATGTAGTGTTGATGACCCGCCCGCCCACCTATACACGTACATTGATGATGACCCGCCCGCCCACTCACACACTTACAGTGGTGATGACCCGCACGCCCACCCATACATGTACAGTGGTGAAAGCCTAACCGCTCACCCATACAGGTAAAGTGTATATGGGTGGGCATCAAAAAAGAAACTTGCTGAATGACACCATTGAATCGGAAACTCATTTGAGTTAGCAGATTAAATATTTCTAGTTAATAACTCATCACAATGTGTGATGAGACTGTCCGTGGTCCTGCAACTGTGGACTGTGGTGTTCAATATGAGTCCCTCAACAAACCAGAGGATTCTGCACCCACTGTTACAAACTAAAGTGTGTAGTTTACTCTATTGGTTTAACCCAACTAATCTTCAGCTGGAAAACATGAGCTTCTAAACTGCCTCAGAACCTGAATTGAAGTAATTAAGGCAGAAAATAAGTACTTGAATGTGCAGCTAAAAACTTGCTTGTGCTTGGATCATAGTGGTGAACACCTGAGGAAGAAAGTATTAAGATCAAGATATATTATACTTAGGTAAATACCACCAAAATATCATATGCAAAATGAACTAAAAAGAATATCTTGCATACTCATAGACCATTAGTTAATAACCAAATTCAACCAAAAACTCCTAAAAAATACAATAACCATAAAACAATTCTGGAACTACCTCAAAAATTCACCATCAACATATTGAACTTCCAACTAGTATCGTTGGAGATAGTAGCTTATGCTCGACACTTAGCCGGATTATTGCAAAAACGAGTGGCAGCTAAAACCAAAGTGAGTGGTATCTGTAAGCCAAGAGGCCTAGCTACTAGACATCTTGTTCAGCTAAACAGACCCACCATAACTAAACAGCTGTAGCATCTTAATTGACAATGAGACTGGCGACCATCACATAATCTACGAACTCCTGGTGCAGCCCATTTCCGTCCTCCATCACAGCTTGGCCTGGTCATTATTTTGACTGTGCCGCTTTGTGGTGTCCTGTCTGCTGACCACCCTTTGAATCAGCAGACAGCCCTTGTCAACTCTTTTATTGAAGAGCTGTAAATCAGATATAAAGAAATTGAGCTACTAGATTTCAACGCCATTGGAAAATGCTGGTTCACCCATCATAGCATGCACCTTTGTAAGCCATGCAGGAGGATACTAGCCGAGAATCTAGTAAGGAGCCTGATGAAGATCAAGCAGTTAAGCTCCGCTTCCAAACTATGAACATCTCCTGATGCTGCCCCCAGGGGATCATCCTCAACTGCTGCCACATCAGGATGCACTTACTGGATGTAGCTGCTTCATGTATAGAAAATGTTTTTATCCATCTTGTAAAGTTAAAAAAGTTTTTTTAACTTTAGATCAGGCACCATCAGGATTCCAGTTTTTCCTTTAGATGTCCCATCAGGTTCAAAGCAAGAACTACCAAAGGTAGATGCGGGTGATATCCTCTCATGCTTGAACTAGTTTTCTGGTTTTTGAGTTTCATCGTGGCACAGAAAGAGCAGGATTGTATGTAGTTCCTGTTGTCCTGCAACATATAAACCCCCAGAAGAATTGCTGATAAACTGATGATAGGAGAAAGATATACAGTACATTATTAACCGGAAATTCTTATAGCTCATTTTAAACCGAGATGAATGCTATGTTTGCTAATCCATGTCTTCATTCTGTTGTACGCCAGCTATGTCCGAAGTCTGCCACTTCCTGACATGTTCTCAGCTGATATCAATACCCTCTTGTTTGATTGATAGAAGAGATTTCTTTAATGGTTCGGGAATATCCTGCTCTGATAGCTCCATGCATGATTCCTTGATAAACTATCTGCAACTTGATTCAACTACTAGAGATATGGAAAATGTCTAAGTAAAAATCGGTGAGAATCAAAGCCCATTGCATTAATTTTGATTTAGTTCCAGAAACTTTATTCAAACATCGAAACAATTTGTTATCTGTAAAGAGTTTAAATCTTCTTCCCCTCAACCCCTGAACTCCCTTACATTCCATATTACTGCCAAGGCTTCTTCGTAGTACAAAAATTTATCTCAGTGGTTGATTATTTCCTATTTGCCTGATCAGTAATATCCTTATGCCAAATAGAACAAATAATATCCTTCTATTCATAAAACAGTACGGCTCCGACCTATATCACTTTGTAGGCTAAAAGATTAGCAGACTACGGAAGACTGTACTGGGGTCCAAGTAGGCTAATCTTGGAGGGTTACAAATAGCCATCTCGATTTCCTGAAAGGCTTTTTCTTTCTTGTTGGTTGATTTAAAGGGTTTGATGTTATTGAAGAGATCTGTTAGGGAAGAATCTTTAATTTGAAAACGTGGTACAAAGTAATTGACACTTTATTTGTGGCTTCTGGCCTTCGGCCTCCAGACCCAACTTAGTAGGATGGTTATTAAAATATTTTTTATTTTGGTTTGCATGTTTACTCAACATTTAATAAAAATCGTTAGAATAAAGCTTTAAAAAATTGCTTTCTTAATGTGTATTTTTGCCCATAAAAAAGTGTTATAACCCAAAACCTACTAAAGTTAGAGACATACAGTTTTCACTAAAATATTTTAAATTCTAATTCACATCTTTCATGAAAATGTAATCAAAACTTTTATAGAATTTTTTTAGAAAATTCCATTATTGTATGTTTTTTGCCCATAAAATAAAAAACTAAAATTTCAAAAAATTGAAAATAAAACAGTCTGGAGATATTGGCTAAATACACCTACATACCGAATTTAATAAAAATCGATGTTCGGTTTCCAAGGAAGTGCACAGACAAACATACGGACAGGCACAATTTTTTTAAAAACATGTTTTTGGGTTCAGGGGGCCCTACAATGGATTTTTAGACCAACTTTAAAAAAATGCTTTTTGTGAATCACAGTATACTTTCTCTATGCCATATGAAAGAAATTAAAAATCACAATCAGCAATTTAAATTATTACGAATGATGTTATGATTTTATTGTTTTACTTTACTAAGACCTACTTGTATAGTGGACAGGACATAAATTACCTTAAACGGCAAAACAGGTGTGGGGTAACTACAAGAAAATAACTGAAAAGTTGCTGTGTTACTTTAAGTAATATGACAGTTTACAGTGTAAGTACAAGCACACTATGACAAACAAAGATTAGGAACAAATTTTTTTATAAAACAAACCGACTCCAATGGAAAAAACCAATTAATACAGATCTATAAAAAGCGATAAGAGACAGTAAAATAGTCAAAACTTCGTGAAGTAGACGAAACAAGGTTAGTGCGGTTGCTGATACACAGCACTGGTTCAGAATTTTTTCCCACGAACCCCTCTCCCAACCCAATACCCTTGTCCGCAATTTCCTTTCTCTCTCATTCTCATGTTAATTTATACAAGCAAAGGTTGATAGCAATGACTACAGATAAAATCTTTCTGTAGTAATTGCTGATAGTCTTGAACTTGAAGTACGCATTCCATGATTATAAGTCGCGCCATCCTAACTTGAGGCAACCCCAACTGACCTGCAGGCTCATTAACCACCCGCCGCCGCGACCCTTTTATAATCCTATTAGCAACGCTTCCATGATCGCCTTAGTTCAATATTAACGTAAATCAAATAATAATCTGGTATACTAATTCAATAGTTTATATTGATAACATAGATTTATCAAACATATCTGTTTTTGTCCCATTTAAATCGGACCTTTTTTACGGTTTATAAATTGTAAAGTAAATACCAAGTGTAATAACCCTATATTATTAACTTCACGTTTTAAATATATAAAACTACACGTATTATGTTATTATAGATACTAGTAAATTTATTTTTAGAGCGGGCGAGTGAAACTACCCCTTGGGTAAAGCCATCGCGTCATGTCTTTACCAGGAACTGCCACCCCCACAGCGGATGCCAGGGTGAATCATAGTTCATGGCGATGGTCATTTCTGTCTCTACATCACATCAGCGATGTCGTCTTCAAAGACACCTGATAGGACTATATTGGCTGAGAAGTATATTACGATTCACACCCATGGGAAACCGTTAACAAGTGGACAATGTACTGTGATTTTAACTGTTTTTGGTAATCTGCTTATTGAAAACCCAAACAGTACTCTACGTGAATTATACGAACGTACGGCTACATTAACGGGCACAAGCAGAGCAACGGTGGAGCGTATTAAGAAGACTGTCGACGATGGGAAAGTGCTCACCACGCCGGGGAAAAAGCGACTAAGAGGAGTAGGACTTCAAACAAGAATGAAGAAATGCGATGACTTCACAAAAATAGCAATTCGTCGGATTGTCCATAATATGTACCGGGAAAACAAACCTCCAGCAGTAGCAGCAGTGACGGAGAAAATCAACAAAGACAGTAATTTGCCGACTATGTGTACCAGAACTGTACACCGATATTTGAAAGATCTAGGATTTACTTATGGACGTCGTGTGCGGAAATCTATTCTTCTTGAAAGACCTGATTTGATTGTTTGGAGAAGAAAATATTTGAGAAGTATACGGCAGTTTTGAAGAGAAAAAAGACCCATATTCTACACGGACGAAACGTTTTTAAATGCTGGTCACACGGTGAACTTTGCTTGGCAACAGTCATATGTAAAATCGGCAAGGCAAGCTTTCATAGAAGGCGAAACGACAGGATTGAAAAATATTCCAGGGAGAGGAGGCCGCCTAATAGTTGCACATATCGGAAATGAAAATGGATTTTTGAAAAACCCAGAAAATGAAAACGAAGATGCCCGTTTGATTTTCACAGCAGATAAGAAGAAGAAAAGCAAAGTTGGGGAAACTGATTATCGCACAGAAATGACTGGACCTTGTTTTGAAGAGTGGTTTAAAAAAGTATTACCAATGCTCCCACCGAACAGCGTGATTGTGATGGACAACGCTTCATACCATTCCAGATTTGTGGAGAAATTTCCAAATATGAAGTGGAAGAAAGTTGACATTCAGGAGTACCTTACATCCAAAAAAGTGCAATGGACGACGTCAGACGTCAAAGCAGAATTAATGCGCATCAAAACTTTTAATGCGGCCTTTGGCAGTCTCAAGCCTGCAAAACGAGCTTTGCTCCGAAACGCAGAGAGGAAGTTTTTAATCTTACCTCTACACGTAGTCTCATTATCAGTCTATATCATGCATCTAAATCATAGAATACGTTTCATTCTGTTATAGTTCCAAATTTTTACAGGGGAAACTACACCATCGTACACATTGCATTTTGTACATAGGCTAGTTTATAAACCGTAAAAAATGCCCAATTTAAATGGGACAAAAACAAAAATGTTTGTTAAATCAATGTTATTAATATAAACTGGTGAATTAGTATATTAGATTATTATTTGATTTAGGTTAATATTGAACTAAGGCGTTCATGAAAGCGCCAGGAACTATGATTCACCCTGGCATCCGCTGTGGGGGTGGCAGTTCCTGGTAAAGACATGACGCGATGGCTTTACCCAAGGGGTAGTTTCACTCGCCCGCTCTAAAAATAAATTTACTAGTATCTATAATAACATAATACGTGTAGTTTTATATATTTAAAACGTGAAGTTAATAATATAGGGTTATTACACTTGGTATTTACTTTACAATTTATAAACCGTAAAAAAGGTCCGATTTAAATGGGACAAAAACAGATATGTTTGATAAATCTATGTTATCAATGTAAACTATTGAATTAGTATATCAGATTATTATTTGATTTACGTTAATATTGAACTAAGGCGATCATGGAAGCGTCGCTAATGGGATTATAAAAGGGTCGCGGCGGCGGGCGGTTAATGAGCCTGCAGGTCAGTTGGGGCTGCCTCAAGTTAGGATGGCGCGACTTATAGCAGGTATACAAACTCAAAGGTGCAATGTTGAAACAAGAAACCCAGAATATTATTACTAGGGTTGCCATACATTTTCACAGTAAAATATGGATACCGGATATACTTGTGGGTCTGGTGGGGGGGGGGTTATTTTGAAAACTATCTCTTATGAAATTTATTAAATGCGATTCGGGTTGTTAATTGGGAAACTAATTAACGACTTTGTTATATATAATATTAATATTACAACTATATTTTAATTTAAGATTACAGAATAATACAATGTTAATAGACAGTTATTTTTTTCTTTTAAAAAGTCATTCATTTAAGTTTAAGTTAACTCAGCAGAATTCAATAAATTGTCATAATTGTTCAGGCATCTCTTGGCTAGATGTACTGGTATACTGGTTGAAGGCTGAAACCAGTCATATTTTTCTGAAAATATTAATTTTTTAAGTAATACATGACATGTCACTGTTAACTTTGATGCTCAGAACAGCTTTGCCCTTCTATAATGACAGTCTTATTCAATCGGGTGTTCAGACATTTTCCATTAGAAAAAAACTCGTTCAACTGTTGGCGAAGTACTAAGTAGAGAAAGAGCAAACTCCAACAGTCTTTCAAAAATGTCACACTTATTTTCGACCAATTTCAAGAGTTGAGAAACTTCTTTTTTAAGGGAAGAGAGTTGTATGGTATTATAATAATAAAGCATAGTATGTGAGACATTATACAACCTCTCACAAGTGGCAATTGACGATTGCCCGAAGTAATACATGTTTGTATTTTGTCCAATATTAATTATATATTTAAAATTTTAATAGAACAAAAAATACAGTAAGTTACAATTTACCTGGTTTTTTTCTTTGTACGGTACGGAGACAGACATTAAATATAAAGTACAAACCGTCCATACAAAATACGGACGTATGGCAACCCTAATTATTACAGATTAGCCTTATTCATACCATTCTTGAATGATTCATACAACAACTGCAACCTCGTTTAATTGACCATGAAGGCTTTTTAAAATCTTATCAATGTCTCTTGCCACCAAAAGACAAGTTTACATTATCTGAAGAGGACGAGAAGTAAGTGAAACAACTTGTTTACAAGTATGCCATGGATGTTGGTTGCAGTGAGGCTGCTGCACTAAGAGGTGCACTATAGGTGACATTTCGGTATGGTACAGTTATGTAAATCAACAGAAAAATATCCAAAAATTGCTGTTGAAGCACTTATTACGTGTGACAAAACTACTCTAGCAGCAGTTCACGCATTACTGAAAATATTTGCCATGCTGCCAATAACAACTGCTATGAGTGAAAGGTCTTTTTTGACGTTCAGAAAACTACCTTAGAAACACAACAAATGAGACACATTTAAATTGCTTGGTTTTACTCAATGTCCATTCTATCACAACAAACGATATGCTAGATGAGTATTCTTTAAAACCCCATTGAATAGGCTAGACTTTGTTTCGTAGCTTTTATGGAACCTCGTTTATGGTTGTAACTTGTATAATTTTATCAGTTAAAAGGAAAATATAAACACTAATAGTAAAACAAACATTATACTATTGATTTGAAACCAATATTCCTTCATATTGACGTTTTAAAGTAGTGTGTTTTGTATATTTTGCATTAAAATTTATGTACAACTATTTTGTGTAGTTAATATTCTAACAATATATAAACGTAGTTCTAAGATTATAAGCAATGAATTCTTAAAAGCAATGATTTATTAAATTTAAGCTTTTATACTACCCAATTTAAACTGTATTTTTTTTTCTTAAAAACCGAGTAATAAATACTCGTTCAAAATTACTGTTTTTGAGCCTCAAATCAATTTTTCAACATGAAAAATCTTAAAATTTTCTGGAGGAAAACCACAGCACCCCCTGCCCTGGGGGTATTCCATATCCCAGACCCCCCGGAAGTGAGGGCCCCAAAATATCCAGCAAACCCCCTCCCATTCCAAAATCCTGATTACGCTACTGCGAATACATGGAATTCGAACCATGTAGTATTGGTCTGATTTTCAGCAAACTCACAATCCTGATTCTCAGTTTTTCCTCAAAATATTGAGACGCTATGACGACAACACAACATGGACACCCCAAACTTCTATAATTGTGTCCACGTCGATGGCAACCATTAACCGGACGCTGTTATAATATTAAGACGACTGAGAACATAACTTATCGCTTACATCTCTACAACACATTTTATCTGGCTGTAGCTAAGGGGCTAAGGCGATGGCTTGCTACGCAATCGGTCAGGGTTCAATTCCTGATATGGCTGTTAACAGTTTTTGCCCTGCTGCTCCCATGGTTCGAAAGTCACATTAAGCCGTTGTTTTGTAGGTTAAGTGTTAGAGAGGGCTTCTTAGCCCTAACTTCGCCTGGTAAAATAAGACGCACTTTAACTTTTGACACTTAGCTGGGTTACAGCAATGTACCACTAGTGCCGACTTGGATATTTGAAATAAATCAGTAGTGAGTTAGGTCATTTCATGTGTGCTTGATGTTCGTTTGGTAGTCAGAAATAAATTTGACAGCGTTGTGATATTTTTAACTTGTCTTGCTTTTAAGTGTATACCAGTATTCATGAACAATAAAATCTAACATATCTCTTTATTTGATCTTATATTACAAGTTGTAGATCACTAATGAAGATATAAAGAAGGTTATTAATAATGGGTGCCAAGTATGAAAATGTTTAGTTGCCAAAGTTACAAAAGCTAAAAAAAATTCAAAAGAGGGTTAGAGCATCATCAAATTAAAACATTGTCCATAAAACCAGTTGACTTTGGGCCCTATGGAAGAGTGATGAATTCTGATACTGATCTTAATCAAATGTCAATTTTAATTTCAAGCACATTTTGTTAGAAACAGTCTTAAGCAGCTCTTGTACTGGTATTACTTTTATATGTCTTAGCCAACAGACTAATTTATTAGTAATAAAATATTTAGATTAGTTTTGATTTCTTTAAAGATTAAAAATAGTAAAAGAAACCCTTTATTTACATCCTACATTTGATTTTGTACCCTTAATTTCTGAAGGAACTTACTTAAATTCATACCAGATTTTAATAACTTAGGCTTAATTTATTAGGCATCCCTAAATCTTAACTTGTTAAAACAACAAGGTCTGTCCGTGTCAATGATCTCCAAAACGGAAAATCTGAAAAGTACTCAGGGCGTCGGTATAATCTAGAGACATATAGAAATGGACACAAAAAAAAAAAACTGGTTCAACTATCGTGGTTCCTGGCAAAGGAAAGTTCCAATAAGTGCATTAATTTGATACTAGAGACTAAAAGTAGAAAACTTTTCTAATTTGGTGAATGTTTGAAGATAAAGAATGGATGTAAAAAAATTCAAATACCTCCTAGGTTATCAAAAAAATAAAGTAGGATACCCTCCCTGTACCTTGTTCATACTCCAATATTGATATAGCTTAGATTTTTACCTATAAAAACATAGTATGGAGCAGAAATTGGATGAATAACTTTAAGAAGTACAGTATTTCTACATGTTCAGCATTTTGTTCATATTTACTGAGATTAGTTCATGTATGAAATGCTTTTGATGGCCTCAGAATGTAAAATGCTAATGGTAACGCATCAAATAAGTAACCAAGGAGCAGAACTATACATTTTACTGTTTGTTATTTTATTGAACTCAATGAGTGTACACTTAAGGTAACTTGTAAGACTGTTTGCAGGGAAGAAAGAAGATTAAATTTCAGCGCAATTTTAAATTATATCGCTTGAACACCAATTCTTTCTTCAGTTTTTTTTGTTTTGTTAGTTGTTTTACGTAGGCTACACATTTTTGTAGATGTATTCGAATTTGCAAAGTCTGCAGCAGCAGCTGCCTTTGTGATAATATTTATTATCGTGCAGATATAACATTTTCATCCTTCCTGTTATATAAACGTTTAATTGAAACTTTTATTAACAATTACAGAGCATTTTTAACCTAGCAATACATTGTTAATATTTTTGTATCAAAGTGTTAAACAAAATATTGGCAGGTTTTGTTCCATTATTATAAAAGTTTTCATTGAAGATTGTAGCTCAGAAAACACCTACAATATCCTCAAAAGAAAGGTGAGTCTTAAAATCAAGATTATATTACATTTAAGATCTTGTCCTTTTATTCATGAATCTGTAGTTTAACTTGCATTATCTTCTTAGCTGGCCTTATCTATAATTTAAAGTATAAACTCATCTATAATATGGAATGTTAAGATTGGTGTGTGAAATAGATTTCATAATCCATAGAGAATGTGTTTATTATAACTTGCCTGCGATTGGGAAATTTGAATTGTTAGTTGGCATCCCTGCTACCAGAATGTGCTGTTCTTGCCTTGGCTTGACAACAACTTCGTAAGTAGGTTTGAAGCTTGGAGCTTTCCATTTCATTGAGCGTTGTTGTTTTTGCATCTTGTCTGATTGTTAGATTACTTTCGAGTCATATAAGTTGAAGAGTTAATGCTTTATGTTCACAGTCAACAGAAGAAGGAAAAATGTGATTCGACCTTATCGATGTGACGGTTGCTTCAGGACCTACATTCAGGGAGCATCTCTCTATAGACACAAGAAATTTGAATGTGGGAAAGCTCCTCAATTTAGGTGCCCGTTTTGCCCACACGTTTCTAAACGTAAGGAGAATTTGTCAATTCATGTATATAGAATTCACATTCAGCCATCTGCGATGCAAGTACGAACACGTTACCAGTAAAGATGACTGATTTTGTATTGTACTTGGTGCTTAAACGGGTTATTAAGCTTGTGATTAAAATTATGTTAATCCTAATTAATTATGATAAGCCAGAATGGTAAGGAGTAATATATATTGCTCTCTAACTTGTAGAAATATTTGTTATATGAATTAGTAAAACAACAGAATCTCATTGGGAGTGTCTTAAAATTGGGTTTCAAAATTATTGTTTCATTATATATATACACATATACATATATATCTTTAACCTTAGTACTTGGAATTAAATAGGACTCTAATACAATCAAAATTAATTAATATATAATTATTTAAACGACTAGAAGAACCAAAACTATCTGGTTATTTGAACTGTTAATAGATAAAGCTAGAAGTCTTCTACTTAGTCAGAAATCAACATTTACTACAAATATAATTAATATTTAGCTAATTTATATTTTTGCAATAAATTAGCATATGTGTTTTTCTCTGATCGATTTGCAAATGATTATCCTTGATACATTCAATACAATTTGTAAAACGATTGGATTCTGGTGTGATCATACATATTCTGAAACAAAACTTGGCTGACAATTACTCCAATATAATCAGTGACTGTACGTTTATTTATGAATTTATTACAGTGAAACTTTTGCTAAACTCCGAGTTCAGTCTCAATCTTTCATCTTGAAGTCATAATGTTCTCTAGAAGATTCATAAAATAGTAATAAAAGATTTTAACATAAGAAGTTACTTGTTTCATGTTTGATCATTATAATAATGAAAATGAATTTGCAATGATTTATGTTCACATCTACAATTTAGTTACGTTCGTCCATAAAGGGGCTAAAAGTTTAAATGAAAGGAGTTTAGTGATTGTGTAGTAAAAAAAAAAAAAAAAACTACTAAATACTTTAATGATTCATATTCATCTGTTATTATAATGCAACATTTAGCCAACTTACTTTCTAATCCAAATTTTTACCAAGTATATTTCATCCATATTTTAAAAATTTATTGTTTAAAAATATGTTTCTCGTTCATAACAATTATTATTAAGGAATTACAATAATAACATTATTAATGTAAACATTTTCTGAATAAACAACTAGCAGTAAATTAAAAAGAATATTTATCCAAAGGCAAACATTAATTGAATCTTGATTGTTTGATACAAAACTAAATGTAAAATTATTTTACCTTAATTCGTAGGCTTATGTGGCCATTGTCATTACTTAAAACCATTGCTTCTAGCAACATCTTGGACCGGGTCAAGGTTTTATTTACAATATTTACATCATCAAAAGTGTTGCCTATACTGTGATGTGGCATCCTCAGTGGTATCTCAAATGTACCACTAAGGATGTCACTTTACATCATGGGCCAAACGTTTGATAATATATTTTATGATAATTAAATCCCTTACGCTGTAATTACCGGAAGCTTTAGTTTTATGTAATAAAATGATCTTACTTGTATATCTGTTGGAGTTCAGTCACAAGATATTTTTATCATAATGTTTATGTTGTTTATAAAATGAATGTTTATGAGTGTGAAGTAGCCAATAACATGTTAACGAAACAAAACAGATTTGGTCTAAAGCTGGTATGTTTTTTTTAAAGCCTGAAGTAGATATATGATTTCCAAGATCTAATTGTAAAGAAGCAACTTGGTGAATTCCCTGATCAATACAGTTGATATTCCTTATTTTGAAAGAGATTTTGTCATCTTTAAATATAACTAGTTTTCATCTTAATAAATAGTTAACTGGATTATAGTATACTAAATACCAATTTTAACCAAAATATGATCCAAAGCCACATCTGATAGAAGGCAACTTACCAATTAGAGATATCCTTGAAACCAACTGATGTTTAGGAATGTTGATCAATTTGCTCTCTAGAATTTTATAAATTGAGACAATGATGATATCTAATTGCCATTTCAAAGATCAAATCAAGAGTAATTTTGAGCTAATTGTTTCAAAGAAAGCTTTAAAACATACAAAATTAATATTTATTTTTGTACATGATAGTTTCTAGAATGAACCCATTGGTGGTTATTTTTGTGTGTAGGGTAGGTGGGGTCAGTAGTATATTAGTGTTGTCAGTTATAGGTTGTAATTGTTGGGAAACTTTTCTTTGTCATATTAGTAAGTTATATTTTGGATACATGTAATTAATTGTTTGAACCATATTTTTAATACTATTTTTTTTTTTTAAATAACCTTAAATTTTTAATATTTAATTAATATAGAGTTCATATTTTATGTTGAAAAGTATTTTTTTGTGATTTTATTATGGTAAATATTGACATTTTTCTTATAATATTTTATATCTTGTTTTAATCATTTGTTTTAAATTTGTATGGTTTTGAAATGTATGGTTTAGTCAAGGGTTGCAGCGTGTGTGAATTATTCTATATATTTAGAGTACGTGCATATACTTGAATAATTTTGAAGATATATTTTGAACGTTTTTAAGTATAGAATGTCTAATACAACATAATGTTTACTAATGGCGAAGAAATAAAAGAAAGTACATTATAGATAACATAATTAGTCATATTATTGTGATTTTTAAATCATGACAGAGTATTCAAACCTTCTGTGATCAAAACAATTATAGACTTTATAAAAAGTTAGTAATAGTGACATGGATATGAGTCAAGAATTCAGAAATAATTTCAAGTAAGTAGTTGACATTTTCAAATGTCAGTAATAATATCATTGTTTTTAATTTTTTTTAAATAATAAAATGTCACTTTTTATTTACAAATTTATTTATATAGTATCTATAATTAATTTAATGTTTATTTAAAAGAATTATATTTATAGAAAATATATTATTAATTTAGTTATTACCTGAATACCAAATTTAAATTAGGTGCTAGTGTATTTATAATTTTATATTGTTTAGTAAAGTTGGTACTGAATTAGTAAACATTTTGTGCAAAATATTAAACTTGTGCAATACAAATTTTAAAATCCTAATCTTGCCCTTATATTTAAATCTATTTTATCATATGTAAATCAAAATGTGAGCTAGTTTAGATTGAGGAATACTATTTGTTATTATTGTGTATAAAAACATACCTGTTGCCCAACTGAGGTAAAACACACTGTTAGACATATGTGTTGTTTCCAAAGACAATTCAACTATGATAAATTAGTGTACAGGTTATTTGAAATGGTTCAGTAAAAACATGCTGAAACACCTTCAGTGATTGTGTAAGTACAATGATATTCGCCTTTTCATTTCTAACTGTAATATTTGTATATTTGAACCTATTACTGATAATCAGTGTGTAAAGTGTACTATTGAAAACAATTTAGTTAAAAGACTTGTCAAATTTAGTATGTATAAACATTGGGTATTAACACTTCTTTATAAATATAACTTAAAAAAAAATGACAATAGTGAAAAACAGGAAAACTTGTTTTAAATAAAGATTTTTCCTTTTATTTGTGGAATTTTTATGATAGCTTGAATAGACTTTAAGAGTTCTATATTTCTCTTAATCTCTAGTCTTTATCTTATTATACATATTTGTACTATAAAAAATACATTATAAACTATTGCAACCTAAAAAAGGCATATCTATTTAAAATATCAAGTGTATCTAATAAAATGTAAGGAATATAAAAATGAAAAATGTAATTTCTAACTTTTTCAATCCTAACAAAATGAACTAGATATTGATTTGGGAGTTCATCAACCCGGCACCAAGCTTTATATGTTATAAAAAAACATGTCAACCCGGCACTGGACCTTTCACTGGCCGCCATGACAGTATGTCAACCCGGCACCAGCCACCCCTCTTACCCATTCCACCTACACTACCCCCTCCCAACCCCTCCTTTCTCTTTCCCCTAGGTTAGGTTAGGTTAGATAATCACTTAATACGTTAAAAAACTATTATATCTAGATTATAGGAAATACATTTCTGCCAGTTATTTCCATTAAACTACGAGAAGAAGTGAGATTCGTAAACGTAAAGCAATACTGCTATTGCGGGAAGATAACTCCTGGATCCACCGCTCATTATTATCGCAAAGCACAGCCAAAGGAGTTAGGGCGATGAGATGCCTAGGGTTCGAGGGAGGGAAAGAAGAGAATGAGGGGCGTATGTTTGGTGTCGTGGAGGGGGAACCCAGCTCCCCTACCTTCAAACTGTCTCGGTGCTGGGTTAAGTTGTGACATTAGTAACGCCTGATTAACCTTAGAGCGGTGGTCAGATTTGGTGCCGGGTAGACGTGCCGCCATTGATTTCCCCCAAAAAATATTACTAGGAAACATTAATTAGTCAATTAGGTTTATTTTTAAAAACTTACTTTTTTTATATTTGTTAATTTATCATTTTGAAGTGTGAAGATTCACACAGTCTGTTTAAGAGAAATTGAGAATATAAATCAACACAATTTTTTTGTAATTGAATTTTACAAGTACAGTAGAGAATCGATTATCCGAAACAAATTGGTGCAAAGGGGTGTTCAAATAATCGAACCTGAACGAAATGTGTAAACTTCAGCGTCCAAGTCCTGATTTTCTGCCTTTTACATAGTTTTTCTATGCAAGCTTCCATCTTCACTGTCTAGCACACAAGTAAACTTTATAATAGATTCACTGTTCTTTTTAGTGTCAGTTATCGTTGAATTACTGACACAAAAACTCCCGATCCAAGCATCAACCATTTACGTCTCTTTTTAAGCAATCTACAGTTTTAAGTTTATCAGATAGACTAAACAACACATTTACATTTTACCCACATTGTTAGATGTCACACTGTACAAAGAACAATAACAAACAGTTTAAACAACACTGGTTTTAGTGACACAAAGTGAGGTTAGGTGGACGTGGAACAGTGCATAACAGTATGGTGGAATGATGGAGTGTATTGTGTGCGCTCCGGCCGGCCGGTTTCGTTATCTGTTCGACCACTCGTAAAATTTCAGCGTGATTCGGCTTTCGGTTAACTGATGTTTCAGATGACTGACTTTTGGATAATCAACTCTACTGTAATCGTAAGAAGTCATATAATATCAAATGTAATAAGTCCTTGTAAATTTAAATCTGTCTTAAATAACTTCAGCTAAGTATTTGTCAAGACTGCCGCAGAGATATTTGCTCCAGGATTGATATAATTAATAACATTACGAACTAGCAATAGTGGGTGTTTCTGACTATAACTTGCAATAATATGTGTACAACAGTATAGCCATAGCTCTATGAACAAATATTTGTATTTTGTTTAACAAAGATTATTATGGTTATAAATGTGAAATAAATTTTTGTAACAAATTGTTGTTATTTTTTTTTTTGTTACCTGTACATGACAGCTGTTTTTGTTATAATTTAACCCTCCAAGTGGCGGTCAGAAACACTCTCAGTGGCGGGCTAATTAGAGTGAATTTGCATACAGCGACTAAAAGATTCATATAAAAGTCTCAAGTAATCAAAATAGGTCATATTATATATCAAATTAAAACTTGTAACATGCACAACACAATAATAACATAGTGGAAGTACTTACCAAAAACTGGAGTGAATAATCTTGTGTTGAAAATAAAAAATTTTTTTTCGAAAAACAAATTTTTTTAGAGTGCCCAATTAGAGTACATGTCGAAAATTGATACAACAAAAGTGAGATAAGTTTAGCTATTTTTTTATAAATGTTATTGTGAACAAGAAAATGTATAGTTTGTCAATACTACTATATATAATAAAAACACAAAAAAATAATAAAAGAACTATGTACACAAATTTTTTTCAACAGCTTCAGTCGAAGTCAGACACATCTACTACTCTCCTCTTCTTTCCAGGCCTAAGAGGCCTCCAATAATGCTCTAAATATGTAAAACCTTCCCTGTGCACTCTAAAGTTGCATGGTGGGTACCAAAAATGGCTTTTGCCCCCTTTTTTTATGCCCACAAACAACACAAAGTCTCACTGCGTCTAGGTAAGTGTGCTATCTTGTGTTCAGCGTCTCCAGATGGTCCAGGAGCTGGTACAGGGGGAGGTTTTGATTTCTATGGGGCTCTACTAAGCTACATAGAACTTCTGATAAGTAGTCCTTTCTTGGTAAGGGATTGTCAGAGTTTTTGGAGTATAAAATGTAAGAGTTTAGGAGAGACAAGTCGACTAGATTCGTAAAGAGTCTTCCAGTATTTCTTTGTTGTCCTTGAGCAAGAAACATGATATATAGACTTATCACTAGTATCTACTCCTCCCATATAAAGGTTATACTGGTTTATTACCACTGGTTTTATTGCATTGAGGCCTTTCCTGCTTGTTATATTTTTATATATCAAAGGCTTACGTTGATAGATGCTGTAGCATCTCTACCATTTTGCAGAAGGGGGAGATAGACGCTACAGCATCTTACGCCACCTGGAGAGTTAAAATACTTTATTGTTATTGATACTTATTCTGCAGTGGTGGATTAAGCACAGCAAGTTTAAGTTGTGGTCTCAATGTAAAAGAAACTACAACATTCCAATGAATAAGTTGTATTATTAATATTTATTTTCATCAGTATCATATTAAGAAATAATAAAATATTAAATAAATTAATTTGTAAATTAGAAACATGAAGGAAATGATTGATCTGGATTTAGTTTGATTAATTTATTATTATCTTCTTTATTCCTTACATGTGTCACACGTAGTAATAAATAAAGAATTTTTCAATCAGTCACATTTCCGTTCTTATTTTTTAATTTTGCATGCATAGTCATAGTAAAAAAATAATAAATATTAATTAACTGCTCAATAAAACATTATAATTAGTGCGTAAAAAGGTATACATAGATATTGTAAACCTTTTTATCACATAATTATTTGCACCTTCTTGAATTCAAGTTTAATAAAACTTGTGTTTTGTAATGAGACAGTTGTTACAAGTATTTAATTGCAGATTTTAAAAATTACTAAACACATGCAAGTGCGTAAATAAATGTTTTCTAACTATGCTACTTACAACTATGCTATTCTAGCTACACTATATACTGTAATAAGAAATTTGGTTGAAATACATCTACTGGCATATAATTAGGTTAAACATCATTAATTAACATAATGTTTTTTACTACATTAATTATTTTTGCAGCAGTATATAAGCTTATTTAAGAAAATCTCAAAAATTCCAATAAAATATTTATTTCGTGAGGCCTTTCGCCTACAATGTAGGCATCGTCAGACATCAACATAAAAATTTATGTTGATTTTTTTAAGAATTTTTATGTTGATGTCTGACGATGCCTACATTGTAGGCGAAAGGCCTCACGAAATAAATATTTTATTGGAATTTTTGAGATTTTCTTAAATAAGTTAAAATTTTCCAATAAAGAACTCAAAGAAGAAATGGAGTATATAAGCTGTTGCCATACAAATTTTCTGTACAATTTAAAGTTAATTGAAAAAACTGAACTCTCGAAAAATTTTGCTGTTAATAGCCTTTATATTACATTAACCAGTTTGGAATTTATAACAAAATGGCTGTTGGTAATTAGTTATTCAAATGTTGATTAAATATTGTGTTAGTTGGCGATTTTTATTAAGTTTGTTTAACTATATGTTGGCGTAACTTTTTTAGTTAGACTTATTTTTGGTTTGTTTCAAACATTACATTTGTTTTTGGTAATGTTCCATATTTTTACTCCAAGAAAATTATTACAGTTGGATATTCCAGAATTTGTTATAACCTCTTGTTTTGTTAATTCTGATATTTTGTCTATAATTTTGTCAAATAACATAAAAATTGTCTGTAAACAATTTTTTACTGAGCACTTTCATACGTAATTATATTAACTAACAACATTTAAAAGTTAACTCAGGATATGTTAAATATGAACCAATTCATTGTTGGTTGTTAATTTTTGACATGACTGTATTCTCGTTAATTTTCCTTGATAAGATTTATCACTTGAAATAATTTTAGTTTAAGAAAATGTGATTCTTACCACTGAAAAACAGCAATTTACTGCTATAAATCAGCTTAATGTGGAGTTTGTAAAATTCTATTTAGGGCAACGTCACCGTCATATTTTTTTTGGAATTATTTATGTATATCACGTCAAATTCAGATTGAGTAAATTATTAAATCGAGAATCACACCTAATCTGAGTGTGTGGAACATCTTTTATATTCTCAGTGAATGTCTATCTCAAGAGGTACAACAGACTTGTTTGAGTCGTCCGAGGAGACTACAAGGGCGTGTTTCAAAACGTGAACACTGAACATGCATTTCTAGAATCCTAGTCAACTTTTTGAATGTTTTCTTCTTTTTTCAAATGTCAGGTTGTAATTTCAAAGATAATTTAAAAATAAAATCGTTCAGCAAGCTTTATAACATATCCATACCACTGTAAGTGTATGGACGGGCGGGTGGGTCAATACTACTGTTCGTGTATGGGCAGGCAGTTGGGTCAATACCACTGTACGTGTATGGGTGGGCATATGGTCAAAACCACTGTACTTGTATAGGAGGACTGGTGGGTCAAAAACACTGTACGTGTATGGGCGAGCGGGTAGGTCAACACCACTGTACGTGTATGGGGGGGGTGGGTCAAAACCACTTTACGTGTATGGGCGGGCGGGGGGGTGGGGTAAACACCGCTGTACGTGTATGGGTGGGCGGGTTGGTCAACACCACTGTACGTGTATAGGCGGGCGGGTTGGTCAACACCACTGTACGTGTATGGATAAGCAGTTCCTCACCAAATTTAATGCAACTTGTCAGTAAAGTCCATGTTATAAATGTTAGATATATATTTACAAGTATAAATATACTGTGATAAAATCCGTTATTTGGGCCACATTAATATATGTACCTACATTAATATACGTACCTACATTAATATATGTACCTACATTAATATACGTACCTAAATTAATATACGTACCTAAATTAATATACGTACCTAAATTAATATATGTACCTACATTAATATATGTACCTACATTAATATATGTAACTACATTAATATATGTACCTACATTCATTTATATAGTGTATAGTGTAGTTTACACACCAGTTTAGAAAGAGTCATGCAGTTTGACTTTTTCTGCCATATCTTATTTGTCGTGATACAACAATAAATGCTTCCTACTAAACAATCGAGATGTGATATTAATTAATTAAGATAAACAAATATATTTTCCTTATTTCCAAAAGCCAGAAATCCCTTTACCAATTTGTGGTTGTGTAGTTTTGTTTCTTTATTGTGTACACTTGTTCCTTTGTTTTCAACAATCTTAATTGTATTTACATTATAAAATGTAATTATATTCATAATATTTTTCACTATAGTAATACCATTCAAATATGGACAATTTATATGATTGTTTCATATTTCTTACACAATTTGGAAAAATCAGTGGAGCTGAAAAATCATAACTAAGCTAAGGTAAGCCGCTGATTTTCCATGCAGATAATTGATATTTTCCTCTCTCGTATTAAACATTCGAAAGTCTATTAATTAATGTGAAACTGGATACACATACACAATTATTACAAGGTAAGATATTGCCATTTTATATTTAGTGATGTGATAAAGTTAATGTGAGTTTTAAATTTAAAATAGATTCCAGTTATTCCTTCTTTTTTTTTTTTCGTATAAAATGTATAGAGTTGTAGATCCTTGAAGCCTGGACCTATGTTTAAAAGCTGTGAACATATAATTTAAATTCATGTTATATTCTTGTTATAACCTATAAATCAGTATCCTGCCTTAAAACTTATGTAGAGTCAAGATCACTACTTTTTTTGGAGCTATTATAAAAAAAAATAAATTGGCCATTGTTTGTATGTAGATTAAGTCAGACTGACAACTTGATATATACATTCATACAACAATGTGATATATACATTCATAATTCAATGATATATCATTGCATGATATAATCTTGAAATTTAATATTTATTTCTAAATATTCTTTTACGATCATATTTTTACAAGTGTGAATGTATTATTAATTTACATGTGATATGTGATTTATAACTCTGATATGTTGTTAAACTAATTGATCTGTTTTGCTACTAATTTACGGTAATAGTTGTGTTGAGTCTCGTTTGGACAACTTGGTAATTTATATGTGCAGGACGGTTTAATTCCAGCTGTAGTTCAACATTAAACTGTATGTTACAAAGAATAGTAAACGTCAATATTGACATTTCTCAAATCCTTTCAGGCCAATTTGTACGTCTAATTCATCTGCTCAACACAATGCACACTGCCCGCATGACTGCCATGGCCACCCAAGTCCCTAAAGACTCTGATGCTTCATTTAGCTGCGGCTGTGGCAAGAGTTATGTCCATTACAACTCACTCTGGCGTCACAAGAAGTATGAGTGTGGCAAGACGGCTCAGTTCCACTGCCCAATATGTGCTGCTAAATATAAACAGAAAAACGCTTTGGAAATCCACTATCGAGTCAAACATGGTTCATGACTTTAAAATTATGTTCAAAAGTATTTTGTGCCAATAAAACTTATTTCAATCCTATTTTCATTAAAGAAATGTCTGTTATTAGTATTTTACTAAAAGTGTGTTATACACATTTCTTGAAAAACAAAGTTTAGTAACATAACTAAATTCTATATTTTCCTGTGACAACCCCTTCAAGGTGCTATCCACATTATTACAAGATAACCAGACGTTTCGCCCATGCTGTGATGTGGCATCTTCAGTGGTATCGAGATACAGTGTCTCAGGATACCACTGAGGATGCCACATTACATGGGCAAAACGTCTGTTTATAATGTAGATAATACCTTGACGCGGTTGTCACAGGAAAATATAGAATTTAGTTATGACACCGGCTACTTAACCCTAAGTTCTAAGATTTAGATAACATGTTTTTATTGACCTTTTGTTTTAGCTCTGAAGACTTTTTTATGTTTACATGTTTCATTGTTTGTGTTAAGATTGTACAAAGATGTCCAAGCTAGATAAATGTGATATTTTATACTCATTTGGTTATTTTTATTGTCCTTCTCAGTCACTTTCAAAACATAGAGAAATTGAAATTAACTTTTTGTGCACAATTAAAAGGTTTTTGAAAATTAAATATTTTATAATCATGATGAAGAAACTGGATATTTATAATTTGAATAGTAAAAATACATTTTTAAATAATACTTTTAAATTTATAATTGAAACCTTAAAAACAGGTTTTCATTATCAAAAGCAACAAGTAGCTTTAAAAAAAAACTTCTTAATTTAAACAGATATGCTTTTATATAGTCCTACCCATTCACCGTGAGTATGTCAATACTGAACGTGATCTTGAGTTGTAAGCTTCTATTTTTTTTCTTGGTGGTGTGAGAGTATATTGTAGCTATTTCAAAAATCAGGTATATGTGTGATAATCTACATATAAGTAACATATAAGTGTTGTTTTGAATTTATCTATTTTGTACAAAAAGTACTCTTAAACCATCACATAGAAAGAGGAATACCAGAAAGAAAACAAACAATTCAGGTACTTGTAATATACATAAATTACAGAAACAATATTTTCTAGTATGTGTGATCTAAAGTCATGCCTAAAGTAAAGCTGTATCTTTGTGTTGCTGTATAAGTAAAATGAGACATAGTTTAAAGATATTCTATATTATTTTTAACAGGTATGTTCATTTACACTCATCGCACTATTTTAATTTTAATAGCTTATTATTTAATGATCAGTGCGGCAAAAAAATTGTAAGATTTCAAAAAGCAATTTTTTCAATTAAATTTAAAAATGATATTTAATCAAATAACACACGGAGAAAATAAATGTCTATAAAGATCACAGAATTGTTTGGTTTGTTGTAAAGTGGACATGTACATTCCCAAAGAAGATTCAGGTTTGTCAACTAAAGGCAAAATATTATATAAACTCTTTGATTATGGCTTTATACTTTACTTAATGAATGTTCCGACTTAATATGAACATGCTTGGTTGCATTTGAATGTAGCTTTGACACGTGGTGTTGCCTAGAGTTTGACATAGTACGACAGACAATAATTACTTGTTGAGGCAGAATCTGCTTGAAGAGGCATTTTTAATTGGTTCAAATAATAATGCAATAAAACAATATATAAATAATGCATTGAGAACAATCCATAAACAATTGGAAACAAAAATGTAGAAAACAATATAAATAAGAAAGTCAATAATAATAATAATCTTTACCCCCACTCAAAATCACTTATCAAACAAGTAGGTTATAAAACATATGCATCTAAACAAAACTGAAACGTGGCAACAGTGCTAAACGTAAAGCCATTGCTATGGTTGTGGCTGACTTACATTGTCACACTATTGATCATAACATTCCTAAACTTCTCATAGTTCCAGAATTTGCTGAAAGATCGCCCTGAAGACAAATTGGAACATTCAATAAATAAACAATAATAGAGTTAAAATAAAATGGTTAAAATACTAGACAAAATAATTATAAGTTGAGTTGATGAATTGTAATTGTTACTTCTTGTCCTGTCCTTTGAATTACTTGTTCTCATCTTGGAGAAACGTAGTGAATGAGCCATTGAGAGAACCACAACAGCTGTTGAAGAGCAAACACTATGATAAACGATGTATACATGGGAACAAGTTTTTGCATGTCAGTTCCTACTTTTGTATACTACTCCTTAGAAGTTTACAGTGCGCATGATCTTTTTTTACCATATTGAACAGGCTGGAAAATTAAAACAAACGATACAAATATTTCACAATGACAACTTTTTATATTTTGAAAAAATACAATCATAAAAATCTCATTCCTTACGAGTGTTGAGTAACTTCCAAAGCATTTGTATATTTTTTTTCAATCAAACAGGTAACTCTTTATATATAGTGAGATTCTTTATACTTATAGAAAAAATCAGTTCAAAAATATTATTTATATTAAATATTATTATTAATATAGTTGTTAATATAATTAACTGCATGCAATTTTTCCACCCTACAAAATAGTGTATTGAAATGTATTAGCTACTGGTGAAGGAGAAGAAGGGAGTTTGATGATTTAGTTATTACTTTGTTTTACTACTACTTTTGTTTCCTCTTTTGCACAATTAATATTTAAATAAATCATTTATTTTCTAATTCTTGTCAGTAACCATCACTGTGTATCACTAGTTGTGGGAAAACAACGTGCGAATCGCTCAACTCATCACAAGAAAGACGCAGACGGACTGTTCCCATGTGAATGTGGCCGGAGGTATCGACACACCACTTCACTGGTAAACCATCGCCGCCTCGAGTGTGGAAAGGAGCCTCAGTTTTGCTGCACCTACTGTGGAAGTAGATTTTATCGCAGGCCTCAACTACGATTACATATTGCAAACAAACATGGAGACTTTTTGGTGGCGGATATTTTACTAGAAGACTCTGGAAGACAATAAGTTCTTATTGTTAGACTGAAGAACTATTTGAAATCACTTTCTGAAAAATTTACATTTATTTTAAGGCTTTTTGTATTTTTGTATCTTGTTTTTTACAAAGCATATTTGTATAATGCTAATTAAATATTGAATTGATTATAAAGAAAAAAACGTATAGTCATTTATAACCCTTTATTTAATAATAGTGTGGGAAACATTTTGAATACATAATGAGTTTGCTGCTTTTGATATCTTTATGATTTTAATATTTTGAACGGAGAGGTAATACAACTTATCAAGGACACACACACTTGGATTTTATAGCCTCATAACAGCCACCCTCTTTCATACAAGATACTTATAATCCAATTTTTTGCTCATTAACAACCCTAAACCCTTACCCCCCTCACTCAGTTCCCTTCACATGTGTTCTTCCGGACCATAGTCTCTCTGACAAACAACTCTGACAGTTGACTACCCTTCTCATGAACTCCTCTGGTTACAGCTGTCCACCTTCCTTCTCTCTGTCATATATAACTCTAATGGCCCACCTGCCTATAACAAAATCCTAATTGTTGTTCTTAACATCTACATGTATGCATTCTGAGGTTAGGGGGTTACATAAATATGCACATTCCATGATACATTTAGTAAAATCATTTTTAAAACTAAATCTAAGATTTTAGATAGTCAAATATCAAAATCTTTGCTTATAAAAAACAATTTATACTGAAATAAATTTGTTTTACAAAGGTAAATTATGTTTTAAAAACATAAAACACATTTATTTCAGTATCAATTGTTTGGTGTACTTCAAACAAAATTTATTTTTATTGAAATAGTACAGGCAAAGAATTTGTTAGTTGACTATCTAAAAACTTAGATTTCATTATTTTTGAGAATGAATGTATTAAATGTATCATGGAATATGCATATTTATCTAACTTCCTAACCTCAGAATGCATACATGTAGAAAGTAAAAGAATATATAAGTTAAAGATTATTTTTCAGTGCTATATAGCAATAATAATTATTACTACATTTATAAAATACACCCATGAAATAGTTCTATTATTCATTTTTACTTCAAAATGTTGACTTGGCCTCATTGTTTATTTTAATGTAGTCATTTTAAAAAAATATAAAAAAGGAGATTTAGATTAATTAAAAGATTATATAAATAAAAGCCTGTCTAATAACTTTACTTGTTTTTTACTTTAATTTCACATTATCTACGATGGAATCTCAACATGTATAATCCAGCTGTTCTAACTTTACCTCTGAGGAGAGCACAACATGGCAACATTGTATATCTTGAGCACTTGGCTCCTTCCTGTCCCACGGCTAATTTGTTTCCGGTCTAGACAAATCACAACTAGGTGATAAGTTTTACATGATAAGATAAAATTGTCCTATTGATTTCGTTTGTTGATATTTGTAAACAGTAAAAAAAGTACTTCCCAGTTAAATACTAAAAAGATTTTAATTCCTACTAAAAACAATAAATTTGTACCTTCCTACATACTTCCCAATTGTAAGTCGCCAAATATAAAATTTAGAGGAGGGCTGTGGTGGTCTTGATGCGACGTTGCCTATGTCTATTTTCCAGTTTAGTCCGCAAACCTGAAAGGTAAATTTAGAAAGGCTGGACTATAGTTCATGAACAAGGACAGGCTCAAAGTTTGTATTGTGGATTACAGTATTCTCATTTTGAAACCTTGAAAATAAGAATAACTTGTAAAATAAGAAAAAAGATAGTGGTATCAGCTGTTGTATCTTACAGAGCAGTTCCAGTGTCCGCAGTGTCGCCGGAGGTATCGCCACAAGGGAACGTTGGTGCGCCACCTGCGCCAGGAATGTGGGAAGCACCCAGCACACCACTGCCCTCATTGTCCATACCGCTCTAAGCAGAAGGCTCCCCTCAAACGCCACATGTTGCTGTTGCATGGCGATACCAGCGACCCTATCTCAAAATATAAAAAATTGTTATCCAAACAAATATAACTTTTAACTTTTTTAAGTTCAGAATAAGTTGGATTCTTTATAAAACATAATCTATGTTTGTTTTTAACTGTTCATTTTTTTTAGTTTAAACATTTGTTTTCTGTATTTGAAATATTTTTAAAACAATGTTTTTACTTACTCATTTGAAAAACATTTTAATTAAAGAAAGTAAATTAGTAAATGTCGTCTGTTAAAATGTAAAAATAGTTTGTCGTTAATTGTTTGTTATATTTCCTAAAAGACAAAAACACTTACATTTTAGTTTGTAAATTAGTGTAAATTATTTGTCTAATATTTAAAAATATATTTCATCATTAAATGGTGTCTATAATGTTTTAATGTGTAATTTTATAATTTTGGACAGTTTGATTTGTTAGATATTAAGAAAAAATTGATTATGTATGTTATAAAATAACATTCTCTGATTCTATTGTGTTTTTAACTAATTGAGTAGTAAAGAGTTTTTTATCTGGTGTATTTTGTACCTAAAACTTTTGTATTAAATGTATTAAAGTAACTGCTTTTTAATCTACCTATTTCAATTAGGCAGTCTGTAGTGGGGAGTGTATCCAAACATGGATCATATAGTTACAGAGTACACCTTGCACTCTTTTATGGAGCTTTTGACAGGAGATCACTTTATATTTCAATTCAATTGAAATACCATTATGACTTTTGGATATGATCCAAATATGTTGCACAACTTTTTCAAATTAAGAAATCGTAGCTGCCAACAAACAAAACGATATATATAAAATCTACCCTTTATTTTATAATAAAGCCTTAATAATTTTTAAGAAGTAGTACTTATTGACGCGAAACTAGGTGTACTTAAAAAGTTACCTTAAGGAATGTAGGTATACTGGTTTGTGTGGGGAGGAGAAAAAAAAAATATTTTCTATACAAAAAGATCAATATGAAGCCTGGAAGACATTAAAATAAATGCAAAATTATTAGTGTATTTAGATGAACTTACATAAAGAAGGTAAAACACAAGTCAAAGTATTGTTTTGCAAGCTGTACAAAAGACAGTGATCTAACATATTGGCTGTTAACCAGTTGGAGAGTACGCACGTTGTGACGTTTTAATGTTGTTTCAAAGAGGTGTGAGCTATTTCAACAGAATTAACCTTAAAGGCTAATTGTTTAATTATTTATAAAAACACATGTTTCAATGTAAATTACAAGTTGAAATTTTTTTAAATCCCCAAAATCTTTTCAAAGCACAGAAAATACACAGAAAAAAATACTTGACACGTTGAACAAAGAACTAAAATAACACCGTACTGTTCAGCTAAAAAACTAAAAAATAAAATTATAACAACACTATAAACAAGAGATAGTAGTAATTACACAGTACATTAATTGAGCAAGAGGTCTTATAATGTTAACAGGACGCCAAATACTAAATAAAAATGGCAGGACAGGCATCGTACTTGACGTAACCAGTTCCTTCTTCACTACTTCAGTACACCATATTACGGCTGCTTATAAGTTTCAAATTGTTACTGATAGAAATTGCACTATGCATAATTTGTTTGACATTTGTAGCTATTAGATTGCTTAATATATTTATATATATAAAAAGAACAACACTTAGCAATCTTTTTTGGTGTTTTTAATTTTCAAGATCGATTTCTGTCTCGAAAGACCATCATCAGTTGAAAAAAACTTTGAAAAAAAAATCCTTTTTTTCAACTGATGATGGTCTTTCGAGACAGAAATCGATCTTGAAAATTAAAAACACCAAAAAAGATTGCTAAGTTCTTTTTATATATATAAGTATAATTTGTATTACTATTATAGTCACATGCAATTAAATAAATTTACCGTGTTTAATTTGCAAAATTAGAGAATGTATTGTTAAAAACCTCATATGACGAATGTCCTCATATGGGAACAAATGTCATATGACGAATGTCCTCATATGGGAACAAATGTCATATGACGAATGTCCTCATATGGGAACAAATGTCATATGACGAATGTCCTCATATGGGAACAAATGTCATATGATGAATGTCCTCATATGGGAACAAATGTCATATGACGAATGTCCTCACATGGGAACAAATGTCATATGACGAATGTCCTCATATGGGAACAAATGTCATATGACGAATGTCCTCATATGGGAACAAATGTCATATGACGAATGTCCTCATATGGGAACAAATGTCATATGACGAAGGCCCTCATTTGGGATCAATTTCACCATTCTTAAACAGGCTAACCCACCCTCCTACGTATAAAGTACACATAATGACTGAAGGTTGCAGGCTACTGCACCATTTTCTCTCATGGATTTTCATGGTTTTTAATATTTACTATCATGTTAATATTAAAAACCATTTAATGTAATATCCTTTTTAACATAAAATTGTTTACAATTGCTGTAATTGTCTCCAAATTAATTTTAATGAAGAGCCAAGCAAAAATTCACATCAAACAAACTCTTTAGTAGTTTGTAAAAAATTGTGTTGTAATAATGTCAATAAAAACGGTAATAGCAAACCATTTATATCTATTTTATTTTTATTTTTTATTTATTCATAAGACGCCGATCGTCAAGATATGGGCGAATATGGATTTCGAATGAGTGTGATGAGTGTAGATGAGCGAATGTAGTCATTGTTACAAACTAAGGCCGACTATTCCTTAGAAAGTGTCATTAATTAATAGCCCAATGACAAATGAACAGCCGGTGATTATCAGCTGATCCTTCTCAAAATGTATTGACGCTGATTGGGATCGAACTGAGAATCTTTAGCACATGAAGCTGGGATTTAACCAACTACGCTACCGACCAATTTTTGCTATCTTCAGCTTCTTTTCTTGAAGTTCTTATAATTGCTCGTAGGATCACTAACTGATGAACCAAACCTAACTTAATTTCTGACTATCTTTCCTGAATAAAAAGGTCTTATAAAGGTAAGTCTCAATCCCGTATTATTGCATATAGTTACTGAATTTCTATCATATTTCAACTGTACATTAAATTGCTTATTAAAGCAGTGGTTTGAAGTTTATTAATTGTTAATAGGGAACTATTATGGAAAAATTAACATTTTTTATCCTGGATCAATGTTAATACTAGAAAATGTAACGGATGGAGTAGTACCAGTAATCCTCTGGTTGTAAAGTCTCACTCGCTGTGCCCGTAACACCTCAGCCTCCTGTCACCCACTCATTCATCCAAACACATACAGTGGTATTGATGCAGTAGTAATATATATTATAAATATACACGTTTAACATTAGCTCTGCTGATCCATTTCAATGCATTTAATGTATGATTTTCATTGAAATGATGCTCAAATTTGCATTGAAGTAATTTATCTAGGATTAAATAAGTGCAAATAATTATTTTTCTTTGATAAAAGGTTTTAAATTTTAAAAGGAAATATTAACTGATTGCTAGTGGCCTTGACCAGAGGGTTCTGATTTTATCGCAAGATAACGGTGTCAAGCAACATCGAGCGTGATTGTTCCTTGGATGACCATCTGAGTGATCCCGTCCTTGCATGCAGCCCATCAGCTTGGTTACTGGTGGTGGTTCGGAAGTCACCCTTAAGTCGTTGGTCCCCAGGTTAAGTGTTAAAGAGGGCTTCTTAGCACTAACTTCGTCTGGTAAAATAAGACGATTTTTAACTTTAAACTTTTTGTTTTTAACTTTGACATTTGTAATTTGTTATTTTTGAATTATTTTCCAATTAAATTAAACCAGGACCTTTGTTAAAAAAGATAATGCAAAACAATTTAGAATGTTTTTACATTACTTAATAAATTGAGCAATCAACATATAAGGCATAAGTTTGATCTAACTTTATTACTTAGTGAGTAAACATTATTTGATGATTCTAAGGATATAGCACTTCACGAGTCGAACAATAGATTTTGGTGACAAATTTAAGGAATCATTTGAGAGATGAAAGGTTAACCTGAGCCATTTTAATAAATTTCTATCTGACGAAAAGTGACTCGGAAACAAAATTAAATTACAGCGACGTCGCACTTGTCTGACCCCCTCAGTAATCAGACTGCCTGCCTGACAGTGCTTACATGTCGAGACAAGTTGGTAAAACAGCTGATTTGTCTAATAAAGTAATGTAGTCCACGGGTTGCCAGATGAGCATATGTACGTGTCTACTGAGTTGTGATACAACAGTTATAAGTTTTATATGAATGTGTATTTGTTTTTCTTTGTTTTTTCCTTTTTTTTTTCTCATATGCATACTTTAGAGTTACATTTTGATTTTATTTTGTTAGGCCTGGATACTGTATATTATTTTTATGTTGAATGTCTATTTCGTAACATATAACGAATACAGTGTTGATTCTATTATAAATTGTTCTCTTTTTGACGAGTCCTTGATAATCTGTCCTTTTTCATAATTCGACTACCTCAACCAAAGAAATAGTCTGATTATCGCGACCTCACTGTAATTCATTAATCTGTCAGATAACCCAAATCAACAATAATTAAATTAAGTGAAATGATATGTTTTTATCAGCAAATTTTACGAGGTGATAATTTAGAGTTAGTTGGAGAAATTTAGTCAAGAAGTAAGTAAAATATTGTACATCACTGTGTTCAATGATCATCTACAGATTTGGAGAGATGTCACACTTGCGGCTGTGGGCGCCGTTATAAGCATTTTCGCTCGCTGTGGCGTCACCAGAAGTTTGAATGTGGCAACTCACGCCAGTTCCAGTGCGAGCATTGTCTGAAACTGTTCAAACGCAAGGAGCATCTGCTTTCACATAGCCAGGTCCATTGCACACCAAGACTGCCTTACGATATTAATTCAGAGACAAATCGGAATGAACAAGTCTAGGAACATAACGAAAACTATACTTAAATAGCTTATACCATGTAAGAGTTATTTACGTTTTGTTGAATAAATTATTTGTATTGTTAATAGATGATTTTATTATGCACCTGTAATTGTCTTGTTTATAGTAAAAAGTTAATGGCAAAAATTTGTTGTGCGTTATTTAATTACATTGGTTATTTGGACAGCTGATGTCACTTGTTGAAATAAGTATATTTAGTTGCCCTTCAGGTTGCTCAAAATGGACATGTTTGTCTAGTTAAGAATGTTACCTAATTCGTAGTCAAATATTTTTTTAATTGGAAAAACCCAATAAAATTGTTTTTACTGTTTGGTATTTTTACTGTTTGGTGAATTTCTGGTCATTAGAGGAAGTTAATATTTTTCCAGAAGTAATATTATTTAATTATAACGTATATATTAGCAAGTAATATATAATAAATAAATGATCTCAGATTTTCAAGCTATACTTTTTTTTTTAACTTCTGTAGTTTTAATCTTTTTAATTAAACTTTTTAAATAACTTTTTTGTTTAATTTTATCTTATGTCAGTAAAATGTTGTTTATAGCAAAATATGTAAACAAATTAATGATAGTGTTACAATTTATTAATTTTTTTTGTTTAGTTCAGGTCATTTCTTCCCGACTTATAACAAATTAATAGGATTCTTATGATTTCTTAATTATTTGTTTAGTTTAAGTTATTTCTTCCCGACTTATAACTTTATATGTAAACAAATTAATGATTGTTATTATTTATTAATTTCTTTGTTTAGTTCAGGTTATTTCTCCCAGACTTATAATTGAATTTGTTCATGTAAAAAAGTTATCAATACTTGATATAGAGGCTGAATGACACTAAAATATTTTATTTTACATAACAGTTTTTAAAGATGTACACAATAGGAGTTACAAATGTTTGCAAAATTTAAGATTATGAGGGGGACCAATAAAATTAACTCAACAATGTATCTTCATAAAGTTAATATCTACCAGTTTGACTTTCTGTTTTAGAACAACATTAAAAAAAATCTATTGTCATGAACTAATGTTTTATGTAATTAACATGTATAATGGGCTCGCAAAAATAACAAAACAACATATAAACAATAAGAATAATTGTAAAAAACAGAAATAAAATAAAGAACAAAAAATACAAAAATTGTTCAATAATATAAATAAAATAATAAGCAGTACTGATTTTATTGTAGTGTTGAATTAATTTTTTATCCATCTTTGTAATTTGTTTCTAAATTTATTATTATTAAAGTACTGTATTACAATTATGGCAATAATCAGATTTTTACAATTACTTTATCTGTAACAGTACAAGTAAAGTCACACAACACACATTTATTACAATATAAGCACAAAATGCACAAATACAATACAAGTAGAAAATGCACAAATATTATGGTGATCGATTCTTTTGTGAATCCCTCTGGTCTGAGGAAGGTGAGTGTGGTTCACCGAAATCGATCACCATAATATTTGTGCATTTTGTACTTGTATTGTAATTGTGCATTTTGTGCTTATATTGTAATAAATTTGTGTTGTCTGACGTTTACTTGTACTGTATATGTACCAACACGTATTATGCTAATTAAAAAACTATTTATCTGTAAATAATCAGACTACTTTCAAATCAATAATAAATTTATAATAAAGATAATTCAAATTGTTGGATGCTGAAAAGAAAATGTTGTGTTTTAAATAACTTTTCTCAGAAACGTTTCATTATTATTATTATAATTATTTTGATTTTTATTACTTCTAAATTTAGTATTAGAACTCTTTTTCTTAACATTCTTTGAATAAGTTTCATTTCTTATATAGCTTGTATTATCATGTATAATATAAGTTTTTTGGTTATAAAGTCAGTTTTGTTAAGTTCTTGAATATTGTACGATTCATAAATTTTGTTTGCTGTTAAACTTTGCAAGTTAAATTTTATTTTATGCACATGAATGTTATTCTTATTAAGAATATATATTTTTAAAATTTGCTGGCATTAAAAAAAACATATTTCATTATGTATTCCTTATTAAATGTAAAATACATGGCTTTAAAATACAATACTATTTTTTAAACCCAACATTACATATTATTTTATTTTATTTATTTTTTATTTATTCATAAGACGCCGATCGTCAAGATATGGGCGAATATGGATTTCGAATGAGTGTGATGAGTGTAGATGAGCGAATGTAGTCATTGTTACAAACTAAGGCCGACTATTCCTTAGAAAGTGTCATTAATTAATAGCCCAATGACAAATGAACAGCCGGTGATTATCAGCTGATCCTTCTCAAAATGTATTGACTGTGATTTGGATCGAACTGACAACCTTTAGCACATGATGCTGGGACAATTACGCTGTTTACAATTAATTGTTTTAATTTTGTAACCTAATTGAATTGTTGAAAACATTTGTAGAGTGTTCACCTCCATTTGCCCTTCGAAATTATACATAAAGGTAGACAGAAAAATACCAATATCCTTTGATTGGGCTTTAAAAATACTTAAGGTTGAGATATTTGTATACAGTATAACTGCAAACATCTTGTTATGTAGTTCATATATAATAACTTATAAAAAATAAGGAGTATAATAATAAAATAGTAAAAATAATAATAATGTTTTTTAATAACTTATTAATTATTTTTATAGTAACAGTATATTCTTACATTCGTACATATGAGACGCCGACACAACGTTGTTGGTATTTTAAGGCGAAAATGAATGGTTATATGAGTGTAGGATGAGTGTAGTCTGGTTACTATCTGAGTTCAACTGTTCCTCAGAAAGGGCAATTTATTAATAGCCCAACAGCCAGGGCAACTAAGGGACCTATAGCTTTATGTGGAATCCGAACTACGTAGTGCTGGTCTGATTTTCAGCTAATTGACAAGCCCGATACTCAGTTGTGTAAGTTATCTCCCCCACACAACATCCGTACAATGATTACCACCCAACATGGACACCCCAGACTTCTCTAGTAGTGTCCACGCCGATAGCAACCATCAAGCGGATGCCATGTCGGTATTAAGACGACCGAGCATCCAACCTATCGCCTACAATCTCCCCAACACTTTGTCCCCATGTAGCTGGGTTATAGCACTATGCCACCAGTACCACAAACCAAACATAATACAAATGTATACTTACTTATCTCTGGTATAACTAACATAACCATAGATATAACACAAAATGAAAAATATTCATAATATATTCCGTTAAAATAAATAACTAAAAATATGTTGATATTTATACTAAAACCAAGTAAAACCTGAAAATGTGAACCTGTGTTCGGTTATTTGTTAGTAAAAATGTTAAAACAATCTTTAAAATATTTCTTAATTTTTGAAGATGTTAAACTTAATTAACAAAACACAGAAATAAAGCAACCCGGAGAGCCTTGTTATCTGAGATACTCATCCCAATAAAATACTGCAATAAAAATTGTTTTAAAATAATATGATTTATTATATTATTCCGTAATGATGAAAACGTTTTTGGGTGAGCCGATGGCCGAGCGGTCTATGGTGTCAGGACTTTAAGCTTGGGTTAGAGATAGCGCTGGTTTGATTCTGGCCTAGACTGGAAATATTTATCAGTAATAATCACTTTGTACTGTACTGGTTCGCCCCCTTACTCTGTCTGAATAAGTTCCTCGCACAGATCAATAGTCTATGAGGAATGGGCAGAATAAGGTTAAGATGAAGGTCATCCTCTCCTTTTTATATAAAAAAAAAAAAAAAAAAAACTGTCTGGTAAGGTTTTTTTACCCAACCAGCACACTGTTTTGATGCTTACTGTAATTAACTTTATGTTGGGTTCTGTACTGTGTGAGCAAACTTAATAAAGTTTGTCAAAGTGTTGAATATATGAAAATCAAATGAAATGAAAATTGTCTTTATTAGGCAGAGTTAGGACTATTAAATCCTCTCTTCCACTCAACCTTATTAGTCCTAAAAATATATGCTATTTTTAGGACAGACAGTACTTATACGAAGCAGGAACGACCTTGTGACTCATGCACTCTTATTCGTAGTGTCCTGGATGGTTACATGTATTAGTTCGCTGTATTACTTTACAGAATTTAATACTGTAAAGTAATTTTATTGGGATAATGTATTTTTGTTTTTGGAACTTTAATACATCGTTTTTGTTTGTTTGAATAAAACTTATTGCTTATAATGTACTGAAGTGTAAATTTTTAATAGCATTCATATTATTACTATTTAGAGTTTTTATTGTCATCCCCTGTTAGTCAACATTTTTACTTACCAATATCATCACGGCCCGTTTACTTCAAATAAGTAAGGCTCTTCTGTTGCTGCTAAAAATATTTTAGTAACAATAATTACATAACTTTTTATATAATCCTACAAAATCAAATCGGTGTTAGAAACTAGTTCCAGAAGTATTATTTTACACATGGTTGGAGTTGTAATTCCTTAAGGTGAGTCAAATGATCTGGTATCAGTGACCGTTGTTGGTTATTTCTAATGAGTATTCTGTCCAGAAGGCAGTGAAGGGGAGAGATGCCAACTGCCAGCCATGTGCACCTCATGTGGTAAGTGCTACCAACACACTAGCTCCCTCTGGCGGCACCAGAAGTACGAGTGTGGCAAAGCCCCACAGTTCCAGTGTGTCATCTGCAGCATGAAGTTCACCCGTAAAGACTCTATGAAAATGCACCTAACTCATATACATGGAGTATCTCATCCACCAAAAACAACTGTTTAATTTTGTATTTGTAGTCATTAAAAATAATCTTTACTTAATGTTGCTTGATTTTCAATTGTTGTACCTAGATTTAGACTATTACGAAAATTTTTCTCTGAAAATTAAAATAAATGTTAATAATTCAAAGAAAGATTAATTATGTACAGTCTTTGAATTGGTATCCCTAGATCTATTGGTTCGAAGTATTTACCCAATTTGAATGTTTGAACTTGAATTTTATGTAAATTTACATTACATTTTTTGTCCAAATGTGAAAATTTAGTACATGCCTTCAACCCACAGTTCTAGATAACATTGAATATCATGTATTGGTTAACATTACATTTCATAGTTATCTTAAAATTTAACTATAGTAATATGTGGTTGGATTTTGAATGTTTTTGATATACGTTTGTATTCAATGATACATTAAATTTATCGATTGAAAATTACAAAGTTTCATCAACCGAAGACATTTCTGCCTGAAACCTTTTTATTTTGATCAATCTGTGAAAGAAGGAAAATATAAGTATTCAGCATAATCAATGATGTGTGAATAACTTGAAATAGATGAGCACGGATTTTTACTTCAATGTCTATTAATTCCCCCTCCTCCCCTAAAAAAACCAGCATTGTAAAATAAATAATTTAGGTTTTCATGAAACTAATGTAAACCTCAAAATTGTTTTGTCTTAATTTGTATAGATGTAAATTTTATATAAGTGTTTTATCTGATTGTGTTTTCATACAAAAACGTGTGCTCTTTGTTACCAAACAGAGCTAGTTTGGTAGTATCTTCCACACAACAAAGAAAGATTAACCAGTTCCTTTATCAATTTAATGTGCTCATATCATTGTTTATTTACTGGTGTTATAAAAAGCTTAACAATAAAATTTATTATTTGAAATCAATATGCAACTCTGTTGATTTTTAAAGCAAGTTTTAGTTTGATTGTGTTTTACAATCTTTGCATTAACTTGTTATATAATTTATAAAATAAATTAGAAACTATGTAGCTTTGTAATATGTAACTAGAAACTTACGTATTTGAAATTTACTGTAACCTGACAATTTTTATATGTTTTTTTATCCTGTTGCATTAAAGTATTTTAATAAACAACCCCTTAATTGTCTTAATTAAGAATGCAATTTTATTGGTTATGAGAAAAGATATAATACTTTTAAAAATCACAATTTCTGAAATTTACTAGATTTAAAAAAATTTTAGCTAGTTAATTTAGACGATGAATTAATTAATTGTTGCTATCTTTTCTTAATTACATTATAGAAAATGTCAATAATGGGAGAGAAGTGAAGAGTTCTAATCCTCACGTGTGTGTCTGCGGGAAGAGCTACGTTCACTCCTTCACGCTGACTCGTCACCGACGCTATGAGTGTGGCAACCAAGAATGCAATTTCGTCTGTGATATCTGCGGTGCGAGATTCAAGCGTAATGACAAACTTACCTCTCACTACCATCTGAAACACAGCGTGAAGACTGTTGTATAAACTATTTCTGTGTCATTTCTTTTATTAAAAACATTTTTTACTTTTTGCGTATTTCCAATTTATTTTGTAACTGTGTTCATATTTTAGAAGTAAATTTAGTACAGAACTAAGGATAAATTTACTGCGTTTATTTGTAGTAATTGATATAGTTCCAATACTAATAGCTATAACAGTGTTTATCGTACTATGCCAGTGGAAATATGTCTTAGGAGGCTGGATTTATGCCTGATTTCATATGATTCATACTGAAGGGCGTAATTTAATATTTAAATTAAATATTTAATTTGTTTGCCTTAAAAGCATAAAATCATTAAAGGTACGTTACTTGTTATATTTTAAATTTCTTGAAAATAAATTCCTTTATTTAACTGAAAAGTATATGGGATAAAAGCTAAATAATTGTTTATATAAACAGTATTTTGTAAATCCTTACCATTTTATCTGTATTTTATCAAATTTAGTAATTTTGGCATGAAGTCAATGTACAACATTATATATAGAGTGTTCGAAAAGTCCAGAGACTATTATATTTTTTGAACCATTGCACATTAAGCAATAAAACTTTACATATACTTACCTAAAAAATCAACATTTTGATAAGACGTAATAAATCTACATTATATAAGATTTGCATCAAAATATAGATTTTTAGGCATTGTATCTATTTGTAAAGTGTTATTGCTTAATGTGCAATTGTTCAAAAAATATAATACAGTCCTCGGACTTTTGAAACACTGCATATACATGCAAACATTCAAAATCAGATCACTGCTTTGAAACACAGATAAAGGTTCAAACTTTAATATAAAAATTAATGTTGCAAAAGAACTGCGTATATTTTTTAAAGTATACTAATTTATTTTTTAAATGTTATTGCTATTTGTGTTTACATGTGATGATTTTCTGATGTGTAAAGTTGAAGGTAGAATTTAATTATATCCAGTTTAAGTAAATTATTTTTAATATAATAAATAAGGAAGTTTTCACAGTAATTAATAATCAGTAAAAATAATAGTAACATTTAAGATAATTTGTACCTGTTCAGTTCGCAGGAATAAAAAGTTCCCATGTGACTGTGGTCGGTCATATGCTCAATATGCTTCCTTGTGGCGCCACAAGAAGTACGAATGTAACATGGAAAGACAATTTGGCTGTGAAATCTGCGGAAAGGAATTTACTCAGAAAGGAAGCCTTAAATCACACATGGGAAATTTCCATAGTGTTTTTAAATGAATTAAAGTATATTTGGATATGTTCTTACTTTCTTTTCCGTATTTGTTGTTAATTTTCCTTCAATATGTGTATCAATTTGGAAATATTGAAAGTGTGATTTTATTGTCTATTGTTCATGTTAAAAGACCCAATGACACGTGACAAACATTTGTCTAACAAGACTTTGCAAGGTGTACTGGTGACATAATAATTTTTTAGCAATAATGCAATTTTTAATGAAATTTTGTAGTTTTATATTCAATACAATTGTGACGGTATTCTTTGTTTGTTTTTATTCAAGCACAATTGAACTGAAGCCATGACCTCAGAAAAATCATATTATTTGCTCCAGTCTATCGCGTTCAAGTTGTCATTGGTTATCTAATTTAATAATGTTTAAAATTGCTTTGCCATAAGAGTGATATATTAAAAAGCAATATGACATAAATGTGAGGAGAATGTAAATAATACCAATAATAAACTTGTAATCCGACAAATGTCACTATCATAATTCCGCCATCCTACCCATCAGGGTAAATGTGTTACTTCGACTAGTCAAACGGTCACTATCTCATAATGGATAGTACATAATAAAAAAAATCTCATTGAAACACTGAATTTATTACTATCCACGATATGTAGATAATATTTGGAGAATTCCAATACATCGAGTAATTAGGAAACAAACACACCGTTTCGACAGGTATAACAAACTACTGCCATCTTCAGGTGTACTTACTACTAACTTAGCCTACATCTAAAACTACTTTTTTCCCCCCTTAACCCATACTAAATCAGAAAGGACTTAATACTACCTGCTTTGATATTAAAGATTACTGTTGAAAGTCAACGTTCTTAAAAAACTATCACACATAACATAATTATACAAAATATAATACACAATATGAAATACATAAGAAATGCAAAATATGAAATTGTTCAACAAAACACAGAGCAAGTTATTAAATAGACCAAATATTCAATGAGATACAAAAATAAATGCAAAATATGACAAAAAAATCCACAATACAATCCATTTTACAGATAAGTAGCGCTATATCAATACATTTCACAACACAAGTTGCTGTAGATAATAGTTACTCAATATATCAGCTACAGTTTAGAAAATACTCTCTGACTGCCGTGCGCAGCCCACTCTCACTCAGCACTTTACTCGTATACTGTCCAGGCCAAACCGGCTTAAGTATTCGTCATAACCACAAATTTAACAACCTGTTGTGCGATCAGTTAACTATTGTTGTTCATGCTGATTCTTTGTTCAGAAATCAGATGCTATTGACAATGACAAAATCAGACTAGAATTTTATTCTTGCTGATGCATATCATGATGAATTTAGTAAACATAGACCCAGATTCTGGGTTCATAAAAAAAGATTGAATGCGGTGCACATGCTCTCATTTGTTAACATTCATACATACTTTTTTATGGGGGCTAGGACAGAGTGGGCAGGTGCGGTCTGCTTGCAGTGCTCACCCTACTGAACTCTTCTACTATTTTTTTTATTTTTATTTCTCTTTCCAATGACAGTGTCATGTACAATTGTGTGGATACACATAAAAACAATACCTTACAATAAACATACGAGTGCAATAGATACATTATATAACAGATTAATACATATAATATAGTATAAACTAATAGATACAACATTCAATAATCAATACAAAACATGCAGATATCTACAGATAATGAACTTGATCAGTGGTTGCATTACAGGTGTATAGAGAAGGTGGAGTAGAAATGGGGATCAGAGGAACCAATTATTTGTGTGGTCGGGTAAAGAAGACGGAGATCCCCTGTAATCTACTCATTAGGGCATTTTTGAGGTAGTTTTTTCTGTGGTGTTAATGGGCAAATATATCCTGTGATCTTGTTCTGACAGGAGTCCTCAGGTTGACTTTTACCAATAATTCTGGGCAATCGACAGTTCCTCTAATGAGTTCTAACAGAAATACCAAGTCAACAACGTGTCGACGAAGTTGAAGAGGGTGAAGGTTGAACATCTGCACTAGAAGATCGGGCTGAAGTAGTTGGCCAGTTTTGAAGTACAGTTGTAAAACAAATCTCTTTTGAATTTCCTGTAAGCGGTTCGACAGGTAGAGCTGATGAGGCATCCATACAACAGAGGCATATTCAAGGAGCTGTCGAATAAGAGCCTTGTAGAGAAACACCAAGGATTCCTATACAGCAAACCTAGAAGTCTTGAAGCGCGAGAGCAGATGTGATCAATGTGTTGGTTGGGCGTTAAGGTTGAGCTGAACCACACCCCAAGATCTTTGATAACTTCACAGCGACTCATCTCTGCTCCATCAATCCTGTAGGCGATCAATAATGGACTGCAGCTTCTTGAGTAAGTGAAGACCTTGCATTTTGAAACGTTTAAGAGCATAGCAATGATGTTATCAAGTGAGAGTTGCAGGCGTCCAACGGAGCAGTCGTCTTCTATTGAGAGAAATAGTTTAATATCATCGGCAAAGTAGAGGAATTTGAAACGAATGTCTTCTTTGATATCCTGGAGAAAAAGGTTGAATAAATAAGGCCCCAGAATTGAACCTTGCGGACTCCTGACTGCACTTTGACTGGATTGGAAAGGGTCCCCACATATGTTACCGACGATGTTCTGCCAGTTAGATATGATTTCAACCATGATAAAAGAGGGTCACTAATACCGTAGGATTTTAGTTTGGCCAGCAGATGGATGTGGCTGACCTTGTCAAATGCTTTATTGAAGTCCAGGTAAAGACAATCCACCTCATGACCCCTGTTTAAACTATCCATTACATATTATTCAAATACCACCAGGTTGGTGACCGTACAGCGTCCCTTGGAGAATCCGTGCTGTTCATCAATGTTGAGTCTAGCGAAAAATACCTGTAGCCGATCAAGGACGATCTTTTTGAAAATCTTGGCTATTTGAGAGTGTATTGAGAACGGCCTGTAATTCTTCATGTCCTCTTTCACACCTTCCTTGAAGATCGGAACAACATACCTTGTTTTGAGGGCGGAGGGGTATATATCTGCCTTAAGGCTCCAGTTGAATAAGTTGCAGAGTGTCAGGGAAAGAAGTCCACTGGTTTGCTTCAGGACGATTGGCGGGATTCCAATCAGTACACACCCCTTTCCTGTATCCAGCTGGTTAAGCAAGGATTTGACTATAAGTGTGCAATCGAAATCAATCTATCTCCTTATTTTTTAGAAACAGATTAAAGTAAGAAATAAGGGACAGACGTTGAGGGACAGTAGATGGGAGAATTTGGCTGACGACGCAGTTGACTTGAACATGAAGGATTATTTTTGAGTTGATGTAGCAAACAAAATTTTTATTTCTCATACATTGTTATCGGTAGCAATATTTTTGTAATTTTACAAAATAAAATCTGTAATAGTAATAATAATTATTCCTTATTTACCATAATATCTTAATTTACTTTTGCTGATTAACATTTTATACAAATTGGTAAATAATAGGTACCTCTAGGTGTACACCGTTTGGGAAATGGGATCCCATCATATTATCAACTATACTGAACTAAGAGATTAGGAGCCAACTGTAAAATAAATAAATTCATTAAAATTATACAAGTAGTATTAGATTATAGAGAGAAAATATCAGCTAGAATACATACAACTTCAACAAGGAAAACAGAAAGAAAAGTAAGAAAAAGATATACAACCAGACAAAAATACATACATACACTACTGAATATCAATATAATTATAAATTATGTTACAGTTAATTCATTCACACTTATGTCCTAGTAATATGATTAGGGCCTCTGAAAATTGTTAATGTGGGTGCTTGAAAAGACTATCAATATTGTTAATATGTTTTTGGGTACAAGGGTCAAGTCAACATTGCATGTCGATGGGAGAGTCGTCAAATGAATAATGCTTGTGTATGTTGGGAGGACTATCAACATCGACTTTGCAGGTTGAAGGGCCAGCAACAAAGTTCAACTGTATGTGGGTTAAGGATGGGATATCAAAAGAAAATATAGATAATGGTTTTGATAAAATATCGTAGCCATAATATCGATACCATTATCGTATCAATATCAAAATATCAGTAGCCGATAATATTGATATTTTTTCTGACTTGCACAAGTACATCAAATACTCTATTGAGGGGTGGCGTGACATTGCATTTATATACTAATATTTATCATTGCTTATAGTTTATTTATAAATTGTGTGTTGATAAAAGGCTTTTGTTCCTAATTGCAACCTCAGTATGTGAATAATACTTCTATTTCCAATGATTGTTAAAATAATTCATTACATTTTTTTAACAAAAATAATGGAACTTCTTTGTTTTGAGAAGACTGGTATTGTAGTTAAGTTTTAAACAATGATGATCTGGGATCTAGGTTGACATCATTGGTTTTGTGTTTGACAGTAGACAACAGCGCAGTCAGTTTGGCGGGAGAGAAGGAGGAAGGAGGGAGAGTACGGGGCCAGGGTGGCAAATTTCAAAGGCATGAGCTAACCCTTGTCATTAGCTTAGACTCAGCCCGGTCTACAGTCATTCCAGTAATCCAGTAGCAAAATATTTGAGAAAATATCAAGTTAAACTCATTAAATTAAAAATATTCCAAAGACCGATATTATTGAACACAAGTATCAATACTTCGATATTATCAAATAAAGAATATCGATATCGGATATCGAAAACAAAATATCCATATTTGGATAACATCGATATTGATATCCCATCCCTAATGTGGGTGGGAGGGCCATCAAATCAATATTGCTTGTGTATGGATGGGAAGGTAATGAATGTTGACAATGTTAGTGAGTGTGAAGGTTAATGAAATAAATGATGCTACACAGTAGAACTTGTTTGTGTTAAGTAATTATAAGAAATATATTGATTTCTTATCTATTACTTATATTCTAGATTCTATTGAATTTAGATTTATATAGAAGAAAAATATGATGATTAGTATACAATTTAGTTAGTATATGAAGTATTTGTTTCAAGTAAAGTTTAACTATTTTTGATTAAATAAATTTCTATATTTAATATTTAGACAGATGAATATTTAATATACAAAATTATTCTCTTTTGGCTTAGTTCCCATATTTTATTTTTATTCATGCATTGATCCATAATAGGCCTAAGTATAGTCAATGCTGTTTTGATATGTTGAGTTTTCCTTGTACCCAAAGTAGATCCATACTATCGAGCTCTCTTAATTTCATTACTTTACCAAGTTGTTCCAGTTCTTTTTTTGTCACCCTCTAACCACCTTACCGTTCACAAATCTGTTACGTAAATGTTTCTGTTTTAATTGTCAGTTTATTGTATATCTGGTGATTTAGGCCTTTTTTTACTGTCACAATCCATGTAATATTTTTGTTTTGGCCCTTTAGTTTTCATGAAGTTCTACAGTTTGCTTTGTTAACCTAGAGGGTTGTACTCTCTTGATGAGCTCTGGTTTTGACATAAGAATATATATAATTTTTTATTTCAAATAAGAGTATTTAGATAAACTTATAGATTGGTGAATTTTCTGATTTCATGGTAGATAACTTAGACAGTTCAGTTCACAGGAACAAAGAGTTCCGGTGCACATGTGGAAAGTCTTATGCACATGATGGTTCCTTGTGGCGACATAAGAAGTTTGAGTGTAACAAGGAACGACAATTTGGCTGTGGAATTTGTGGCAAGAGGTTTACGCAAAAAGGAACCCTTAAGGCACATGTGGGAAGCATTCATGGAGTCTTTAGCGAAATATAATCTTTTATGATAAATTGTTGTTTTTATTCCATTTGAACACTTTTTTGTTGATATTCCTATATACTATGACGATGTAGTATTATACAGTATATCAATATATCCCAATTACAGTTTGTTTAAGATTCATCATTTATGCATAAAAATGTGTTAACTGAGCAACTACATTTTTGATGTATACAAGATTGACATGTTGTTTACATATTTTTCAGCAACTTCTTTGAGTTGAGTAAAAATGAGCATTTTCTTTTTTATTTAAGGGTGTCATTATAATATTATGGAATAAACCTAATTTGTTGTTGGATGTTTTCACTGGTGCTGAACATAATATAGAAATAAGAAGATTAACAAAAAAAAAAAAAAAAAAAAAAAAAAAAAAAAAAAAAACGCAAAGTTCATAATAAATTTTATGGAGATTTTTACATTAATTGGTGGTGGCTTAGTGGCTAAGGCTTTGGACTGCGGAGGCCAAGGTCCAAGGTTCGAATCCCCTTTTTCACCAATTGTAACTAGTGCTAATATACTGAAATTTTATGTTGAAATATTTAACCATTACTACGTTATTCATTTTTCCTGGTTCCTTGTATTTTCTTATTATGTTCGATTACAGAAATTATTTGTTCACTGAAATAAAGATAACTACTGACTAAACTCAATACACTGTATGAATGGCCATAATAAACCTTGAAGTATTTTTATTTACGGTTTTAAGTTAAACATTTTACGACTTGCCGGCTGGCATGACGAGTGGAGGCTGTACCCCTTCTAGCACCAAAGAACACCCAACTGTTGCTTGTACAATGGTATTGACCTACTCGCCTACCCATACACGTACAGTGATATTGACCCACCCATACACGTACAGTGTATTGACCCACCCACCCATACAAAAAAAAGTAAAAGAATAAAAATTAATTAATTTTTTCATAGATCTAGACCCTATTTTACCCTATAAAATTAAAGTAAAACTAATTGCTAGTGTCACAGTGCCTAGAATTTTTTAAAAAGATTCTAAAAATGTTTAAAAGTAAGTAAGCATATTTTTACAAATTGATTATTCTTTAATCCGATAACCATTCTTGGTTTAATGATTTATTTTAGTTATAATCATTAACTATAGAAACAAGAAAACTGTCAGCTCATAAGGGCGGTGTGAAGCCGGTTTCTGTTCTATGACATTAGTTCTTGTACCATCTCCACAGAGAGCACCAGTGGTCTTCTTTCCCACTTCAGCTCACACTGAAGCTGTGCTAATAGTACGCAAACCAGTTGTTCAAGATCGCTCATTTGAAACCATTTACTGTTAGATAGCAGCACAGACGTGTTTCTACAGTATATGCATTGCTTTGGTCTGTCTGTTTGTTTCTATCGTCAGTATAGATATAATCTATGTGTAATGAAAGAAGAAAATATTGTAAGCAAGTTTTCATAACTATCTTGTTGGTATGACAGGTTATATTTCATTAAAATGTGTCTTTAAATTGAAAAATTTTGTTTTTAGGCATATGGTCCTAATTTTTTAATTAGTATGCTAAGTTTGTTAGGCTATAGCAAAAAGTGGAATATATGCTATACATTTAAAAAAAGAGAACTTTAAAATTTCATCTTCACTGAACGTGACTGGGTAGGTGGGTGGTTCAATATCACTGGACGTGAAGGGGTCGGTGGGTGGTTCATCATCACGGGACGTGAAGGGGTGGGTGGTTCATCATCACTGGATGTGAAGGGGTGGGTGGTTCATCATAACTGGTTGTGAAGGGGTGAGTGGTTTATACCACGTTTCTCAACACATTGTTGAGTGTTATTTATTACAATAAGTTTAGGTACAAATATTATAAATTCCAGTAAGTTTTTTTTACTCTTATCAAAGTTATGATTATATAATTAGGAAATCATGTATGTAAACAATTTTACTAATAATTGTTTACATACATGATTTCCATATTTAACATATTTAACATTTAACATATTTAACAATATGTTAAAATTTATCATCTTATTTGTTTCATTTTTTGTATTTATATGTCTATTATCTTGTTGTTTATTTCTCTAACTTTAATGTGTATTATTGACTATAAAACAAATTATTAATTGAATATTAAGTCAACAAATATTACACATATATAAGTACATACATGTATAAAATAAACACTAATTAATGGTATAAGGGACCCAATGCTCTAATAACAAATGTTGAACAAAAAATACTGTTCAGCATGTGTGGTTCTTGTCAGCCTATCCTTTGATTGTTATTATACAGACCTTAAATTAAAAACTACACCTAATTTCATTTCTTCAGTGTAATAGTAATAAAATGTTATTGTTCTTTTTTTTACAAAAATATATAAATTATTAGTTTTTATAAGTTAGATTAATATTACCTGAGTTTATTTTTGTTTCTGCTAATCTCTAGGAATGGAGGAGCAGTTTGGGTGTAATATGTGTGGCAAGACCTACCGGCTGAAGCGTTCCTTGTGGAGACATCACAAGTTTGAGTGCGGGAAGGACGGACAGTTTATGTGTCACATTTGTGGGAAAAAGTTCAGGCAGAATGCTAACAAGAAACTACATTTGATGCTAGCCCATAATTTTATTGAGTAAACATTAACAAAAAATTTTTTCAACAAATTATTCTCCTTAGCCCTTTTAATAGTATGTGTTCTTTTCATATAATTATTTTCATCTTTTATTTAAGAATTTCAATCATTGTTCTACCATTGAATCGTGTCTTCAGGACATCCAAGTAGAATAAATTGCTAATAACAATGCATTTATTTTTTAAACATAGATCTGTAAATAAATATAATTGCACAATTGAACAGGATCTTGATAAAAACGTTAAATTCACGTTCAATTGTGCAAGAGTTTTGCAAATATATGTGATCTCATCTATTTTGGTCTGTTTACTTATTTTTCATCGTTACATTTAAATTAGTCTAGGCTAAGATCCCTTACATGATAAAAACCAATGATTCCCAACCTGTGGACTGCAGCAAGGGATCAAGAGGTCCACCAAAAATTTCTGATAAATGATTTTACTAACAATTCATTGCAAAATAAGAAGAATTTCTGTTAGCGCAAAATTTATGTGAGAAAGTTGCTTTAATCATACAAACTCCATCGACTCGTGAGGCGTCGATTGCATCCCAGCCCAAAATACCGTCGACCCCTCAGGCATTGAAGATCAGCAGTTGTATAAATCTATAATTTTTCCCTTATATACCAGTTGTTAAACTTGTTTACCAGTGCAAACAAAATATAATGCAAAATTCTTTCATTCTGTACTCTTTGAATTGATCAAGAACAATATTAAAAACATACATAATTTTTATTGTTTGTTGTCGGCTGATTACGTTAGACACTAGATGCAAACAACTGGTAGTGTTGCAGCTGTATTTATATTTTCTAAAAGTTATACATTAATATATTGTATATAATTTCAAAGGGCATTAAATTGTGTTATGAAAATATGAATGTTGTCATGGAAATGTAATTTTAAAATTATTATACACAAGGCATCTTAACATTACATTAGAAAAAAATATTTTTTAGAATTATTTTGCTATAACTTTTTTGAAATGTTTAAAAAAAACAAAATTACTTATATATAATGATTCTACACGTTTTTCTTATAATAATAGTAATTAATAATAAACCAAAAGAGTGTTATAAATATTTTTAGTGATGTTTTTCCTAAACGCTTACAAAACAGTCACTAAATGCCCAGTATTATAGGTGAAAAACGCTGGAGCGTGTAGGGTTAAAGTAAAGTAGATAAGAATATATTTTATGTTTGATAAGGTCCTTAGTGTTATAATAAAGTAAATCACTTTAAAAAGGTTAGCAGGCAGTAGCTCTCGATATTTATTCTAATAAGTAAAAGGTAGATAAACTGCTGCATCAGTATCACTTCTTTGAAGCCTAATATTGAAATAATACTTGGTAGTGAACTACAAAACCAAGACAGTCACTAATAGACTGAGCGTTTTTTTAATATAGGCTTGTTATTTCGTTCGCACTTATTGTTATTTCATTACACTTTTATAGGTCACTTTTATGATACCTGATAATGCGGATGCCTACTGTGTACTGTTTTTATACTGTTTTATGTTTGCAATTTCTTAAAATATAAATACAGTTTTAAAATATAGTAAATATAAAACACACACATTATTTCAGTACATTAAATCCCTTAAGTTGTATTCACATATTACAACAAACATAGGAAATTAAATTATATCCAAATTAATACACTTATTACTGTTAAAGAGTCCGCAGAGGCTGTTGGCCATGTTGGTTTTAATCCCATGAGAACAATCCAGACTTTTTCGTTATTTATTGACCAAAAGTTGTGTATGAGGTGTTTACGCTGATTTTAAACGTTATCATATTGCGCATTGGGTATGCTTTTTATATTTTGAATACATACGCCTATTTTTGAAAAATAGGTGAAAATAAAAACTTCAAACGGAATATTTTTAATATAAAACTAATTAGGAATTTGTAAAGCAATTCCAACGTGAAATTTCATTCTTAACCAAATACAATTTGTTTGGGGAAAATCCAGTTAAAAATAACTGTTTAATTTGGAAACATGTATGTCCGGTTCGAAAAAAAAATTGTTCTTATGGGATTAAAACCAACATGTGCAGACTCTTAATACTCAAGTTGGGAGAAAATAGAATATGAACATAATGAAAGACATTTGTGTTTGTTTTAAACCATTATTGTTGTTTCTTTATACATTTGATTGTTTTAAACCTTTATCGTCATTTCTTCATAAAATGTCATCAATGTATTATATATATAATGTGTACATTTTCTGAAAGTAGATAAAATTTTAAATATTTTGTCTTACTCAGGTGTGTAACGCTAACATAATAATTGCATATTTAAAGATAAATACATATGATTATATGAGTGTTCGCCAATTCAGATAGTCCTATGTACAGCCATTAGTAAAAAAGACCATCCTCAAAAAGGGTCATTTATAGTCCAGTATAAGGCCAGCGGAGAGATTTACCGAGGAATCTGATCCACCTGGTATGTGCCTGATGTTGCTGTCCGTATTGGTAAACTTGAGTCCAGTTCTCTCTCACGATTAGCGTCAACCAGTTGCCATAACTCAATCTGAGCACTCCAGCTATACTGACTGGTAATGATGACACAGCCTTCCTTGTTCAACCTGAGAATACTAACCACACAACCTTCTATCAACCAAACTCCTCGCCAAGTAGCTGGATTATAACACTACACCACTAGTTTGGTCATTGCCAACAGTCAAATTACCGAACATTGTTAATAGCCCATTAACTGTTGTTAATTATCAGCTGGAGGTGATCAGCTGATTGCTTTAAAACATTCTTTTGACACTGAGGACAATTGTATGTGATATTTCAAATTATTTAGCTGGGCATTTAAATATGTCTTATGCCTTGCCTTTTGACACACTAAAACATCTCATTTAAGTTGGTCTTTTTTTAACCTTTTACCCTTGAAATAGCAGCCGTTCATTTTTTAACAACACAGACTGCACTTGAAATGGTAGTTGTTCATTATTTACTGACATGATCGGTCTAACGTATCGAAGATATCTAGGTACTGTTAGAAAGAGGACAAGTTTGTCTTTATGATCAGCTCACTTTTATTTTGATCCTCTTTGTTTTGCAGACGTGATTGTTGATGTAGTATGCTTAATGTTAATGCTAATGTAATAAGCTAATGCTGGTACGCTTTTTGGCATTTACAAGTTTTATAAAAAAACTATTCGACCCTTTATATTTTCTTAAAGTAGACAAAATTTAGCAACTTTTGGCTATCTTGGAATATAAAATCTTTAATATTTTGTTTATTTCCTAGGTATGGTCCACTTTTTTACAAATTTTTAAATTTATATTTTTATAGTATTTAGTGCTGTTTCCTAATAAAAATTATGTATACATTTATTGTATTTTAATATTTTATAAATTTTTAATACATTTTTCAAAATACGATTGCGACACAATGAAAAATGGCCTGCCACTACAGAAATTTTAACCACCACTTCTAGGGTTGAAAATAAAATAGTTTAAATAACCAACCTAAACGCATAACATCATAATAAACATTTGAATGTTTAATTTACATGTTGTAACTTTCAAGTAGGTAATCCAGTTTACAGCTCTGTGCAATAGCTTTTTCGAGGCTTTTACACATTCATCTAAAGGAAACATGACCGTGTTTATTCAATTTCAAAATTTTGGGCTATTTTGCACAAACAAGGGAACAGGGAAGATGCTAAATTAAATTAATAAAAATCTATTAAAATACAAACTCTAGCCCTGTTTTCAAGATTCAAAGAATTGGAATATGAGTTTAATGTAATATTACTAACTTTATTTTCAAATGTTTAAATAAAGTAAATTCCTTTAACTATGTTTTGTATGTCTAGGGTTAAACAGCAATGGTAATTCAAATTCAAATTTCTTTATTGTCCAGAAAACAATACATTTACATGAAGTAAAGTCTGTTATAGACATTGTCAATCTGTAGTTATCATAGATAACAGTTTCTTATTCAGTGCCATGTTGTATATTAGTTGTTGGTATTTATTTTATCAGGTCCACCACTTAAAATTGTTATCAAGATGTTCTAAATTGCTTATTACATTGAAAATAATGGTTTCAGAGAATTGGCACAAACTTTCCCCTATATTAAACACTAAAAAATCAAAACTTTGAAAATTACAAGTTTGATTTCCAAAAATGTTTTTTTGCTATATCTAAAAAATTAGTCAAGTTAGTTACGTGCGGTTTTTACTGAAATATTTTGAATTGTAATTCACATCTTCCCTAAAAATTTAATAAAAATCGTTAGAGCCGTTTTTGAGAAAATTTCATTTTTGTGTTTTTGCCTATAAAAATAAAAAAAGAACTAAAATTTCAAAAAAGTGAAAAACGGTCTGGAGATATTGGCCAAATACACCTTCATACCGAATTTCATAAAAATTGATCCATCCGTTTGGTCTCCAGCGAAGTGCACATAAACACGGACAGACATCCAAAATATTTGTTCAAAAAACCACGTTTTTGGGTTCAAGAAACCCTAAAACGGATTTTTAGACCAACTTGTAAAAAAAATTTTTGTTTGACGATCTGGATTTTTGTATGGGATCTTTTTTGCTAACGCATATGGGAGAAAGTAATATCTCAAAAGATCAATTTCATTAGTTTTTGTACCTTATTAAAATTACTCATCAAACTGTAACTTTAATTACACACTTATAACTTGTAGATAACTAGTAATATGCCCCCCCCCTTTAATAGTTCTCTTACTGACCTTACATGTGCATGAATTGACATGGGGTTCCTCCCCTCCACCCTACTTAAACACTGAGTGATAAATTAGATTTTATAGGTTCTGTGAGAGTGTCTTTAACTTCAACATAATTAAAAGTAGTGCATAGAACTTGCCTGCTTAGTAGTCATAAGTTAATTCCTTCAATAACTGTGTAGAGTTTCGAGAGGGGAAGATCACATGTCCAGTGTTCCGATGTACGAACTGCACTCGCAGTTATACGTGGCGTCAGACTCTCCTCCGCCATATGAAGTACGAATGTGCCACCGAGCCCAAGTTCCTCTGTGTTGTCTGCTCATTACGTTTCAAACAGCGAGGTCATCTCTTGCGACACATGAGGAAGCTGCATCCAGCTCAACTCGATCTTTATTATAAATCTAATGGACCACTATGTGATATGTAGTAGAATATCATTGTTACTTTTTCAATTTGACATCATTTACTACAAAAATTGTTGGATTGTTGTTGAAATTAAAGCTATATTTTCTAGTCCATAGGTTGTTTTCTTGTATATTTGCACATAACGATTGCTATTTGATATTTAATTACTTGTTTCTTATACTAGATCAAAGGTGTGAAGACAAGCATTTGATTTGCAGATTGGAACATTAATTTAATGCAAATTTACAATTAATTCTTGTTCAATTGTGTCAAATCTAGTAAACGTCTTAAAACCATTACATGTCTTAAAATCACAAATGGAGTACTGAAGTTGACATTGTTGCCTCTTCGCCACTATTGGAGTAATGGCATTGACATTGTTGCATCAGTTTTGAAGTAATGAAGTTGATATTGTAGCCTCTTTACCTCTATTCCAGCAGTTAAGTTGAAATTGTACCTTCATGCCACTTCACCATGGCATGTGGTCAAAGTAATAAAAATGACATTTTGCCTCATGCCAGTATTGAAGTAATGAAGTTGACATTGTCGCCTCTATGCCACCATTGGAGTACTGATATCGACATTGTCCCCTTTATGCTTCTAATGGACAATAATTGTCTCTTTGCCACTACTGGAGTTTGAAGTTGAAATGGTTGTTTCTGTAAATCTCTGAAGTGTTATATGATACTGAAGTCTCTATAAATTTAACAGTGCACTGAAGTTGACAGTTATATAAAATGCCCACATTATTTTTTATTTTTTCAATGTTAATCTTTTGCTTCTGCTAATATATTTTATCTGGTAACTCATACTGTATATATATCAGATAGATCACTCGAGTGTTACTAATAATGTTGTCTAACTGCTTCAGCAAAAATGTTACAGCATATTACCAAAAAATTAGATTCTCACACTTGTTACAATTTTAATTTTCAGCATTGAACTGTTTAAATTATGTAACTGTTACAGACCTTCAATCCCATTTATTGCCAAATGAGAGTCGTGAGTCATATGTTTGTGTGTGTGGAAAGCAGTATTTACATAAAGGATCGCTGTGGCGTCATCAGAAGTTTGAATGCGGCAAACCCCCTCAGTTACAATGCCCCCAGTGTTCATCCAAATTCAAACAAAAGGCTAACTTCAAGACCCATTGCATAATGCAACACCAAATGTCTTTGGAATCTATATTGGCTATTATCACCTCTTCACTTTTATAGATTGTGATTATTTGTGTAAACATATAATTTGTTTGATTAAATATGTTCAAAATTAGTTTAACAATATTATTTTTAATGCCACCTTTCATGTAGATTTTTTTCCAAAGTACTAAGGTAAGTATTGTAATAAAAATTAAAGTTGTTTTAGTTAGCAAAGCTTCCAAGAGACAACAATATGTCCTTTACATACACTTAAGAATCAGGATCAACCCTTATCTCAATTTCTTCCTTCCGGTAATCTTAGCATTATTCATGTTCTCGAAGAAGTTAGAATACTGTTTCTGATGGAACTTTTTCCTTTACATGTGTATAAAAATTGCCTTTTTTATCTTTGGAATTCACTGTACGACTCTGGGTCCTATTTATTGTCAATATTTTGTTTTGACGAGGTCATATATAACTAAATATCAACTGTTTCAGTAATTTCGCATTCAGATTTTAGTCAGTTTAAAATCAGGCCTACTGAAATGCGGAACATTTAATTACCCAACATAATTTAAACATAACCAAGTTTATATTTTGATCTTGTAGTAAAATGCAGATAACAATTAGTTATATTATTAATTATTAATATTGGTAGGATTTCTGGTTTAGTTTACTTCTTGTAACCATACATATTATATGACCACTCCACCAATAAATTAACAAGTTTCAATCTTTAATAATGATCATAAAAATAAAAAATAGGCCTATTGCTATCCTAGTGTTTAGCAAGTCTGCTTCATATGCAGATGGTTACGGGTTCAAATCTTGGGAGGTCCATTTAAATTTGCCATAGTGGTTCGTACCGTTGTCCCTTAACAACGTTTGAATAGCACATTCAAAATGCCCTTGGCGTAGAAAGAAAAGAAGAAAAAAATAGTTCCAAAACAAATACAATATCCTTCATCCTTATTATTATATTCTATAAAGAATAATTTATAAGCTGCTTAGTGACACGTTTAACCAAGACCTAAATACAAACAAGGAATATAATCATGTGTTGGTTATAGTCACTGTATTACAGTTAAATTTTTATAATGGTAGACTCAAGCTCCGGAAGCGGTGGTAGGTTAGAGGCAAGGAAGAGTATTATTGTAAAGGGTGTTTTACAAACATTTGCTCAAATTAGGTCACTCAATGCAGGAATGACTCATCAAATTGCATTCATAGATTAGGTTAGTAGTGCACAGCCAAGTCTACGATTATAAAAATTTTACTGTACTGTGATGTTTTAGCTCCATCTCTCACTATGATAGGTAAATCTATTAATTCAAATAGCATAATTTCTTTTATAATTCTTTAAAATACCATTACTTTCCATAAGTTAAATTTTATGTGAAAAAAAGTGTTGTATGTGTTTTTATTTCTTGTCCTGTCTCTTTTTTCTAGGGGAGATGTATCCATGTGAAGCTTGTGGCAAACTCTATCAACGCAAGCGCTCCTTGTGGCGACACTTGAAGTTTGAATGCAACACAGAACCAAAATTCCAGTGCTTTTGTGGGGCTAAGTTCAAACACAAGACTCACTTTAAATCTCACACCATGCTAAAACACAAGGAACTATTGTCAGAGAAATTCAGTGTCTTAACTTAAGCTTTTTTTACTTTTCTAATAAATTGACTTTTTTATCAACTTGATAAGAAATTGTGTGTTTTTATCCTCATGAAATAAAATTAATAGCATGTTTTTAAATGGTGATAAAAAATTTGCTCTCACATTATCAGTTGTGAAACATTTGTTAATCTGGTTACTAGTAGTTTCAATTAAATTGTTTAGTAAATTTATATTTGAAATAATTATAAATGCACTCTAGTGACTGTAAATAGCTTCATGTGTTTAAAAAAATACAACGTTTCGGGAGATAAAAACTTCTCAGTTTATAAATAAACTTAGATTTATATTTAAAATAAATTTGACTTTATCTACCAGCTGTATATGTATAAAGAAAATAAATTACAACGTTGTCTACCAGCCTAAATTCTGACTTCCACTGAGGCCACAAGAAAAAAACTTCTGTTTATTCCTTCTTTGTGGTTTTGCCACAACATCGAAACAAATTTCATGCATTAGTTTAATATATTAGAGTAATATATTAAAAAACAGAGTAAACTGTGTAAATGATTTACCTAATCTGAAATTAAGATCCTAAATTTCATGGTGTTTCATAAATGATAATTTTTGCACTAATGGGTTATGTAAAGCCCTTCAAAGAGTCAAAATATATTTTCTGTAGCAGATAAAATTCCTGATAGGTTCACTAACACTCTCTGATGTCATCATAATTTCTATAAAAATTTTAAATGAATTACAGCCAAGCCAGTGTTTTGTCAGTTCAAAATCAGGCCTTTTGAAATTCCCAATATAACGTAATATTCTTGGGTATTAAATCCTTTTTTAACTAATCAGCTAGTATAAACAAGAGGTTGCTAACTACAAGGTAGGCATGTCAATCAATCAAAACTCTTTATTCATGAAATGTATACAACAAACATAGAATAGTGCCAATATTTTAAACTTATCTAAAACTACTTCACTTTAACTACAGAAACCCATAATTACAATACAAGATACAAATCAGAAATTATTTTCACACAACACAAATTGGAGTTTTATAATAAGTCTCCTACATACGAGTATATGGGACTGAAATTTTATCAAAAACTGCCTCATGAAATAAAAATTGATACATGTTATGTCTTTTATAAATAAGCTTAGATACTATTTAACTGACAAAGCATTGTACTCTGTTAATGAATATTTTAAAACTTTGTTCTAAAATATGCACAATGTATTTAACAGTTTTAAAACATGTGATAGATTGAAAATAATATGAGAAATATTGTAATTGCTTTAATGGTCTTCTCAAAAGATTCTAAAAAATGTTGATAATTCATTTCAGGCTGAAAAGAAATTAATTGAATATCTCAATTTATATTTTTTCTGTGTTATTGATTTATATTCAATGTTTGATTTGTAATATAGAAGTGGATGATAAAAGTGTATTTCTTTAGTGATCTATATTTCCACACAGTAAATAAGGATCTGTTGATCCTAGTGGAACATATTCGAAATGCCTTACCGACTCAAAACATAGTTTTAAACATTCCTGCACTTTTATATGTATATTAATCTGTTTACCTTATGCAATCTTCATCTATTAAGAATCATAATAATATTAAAAATGAATACCGAACACATTCAAAGGCTGTAAAGAGGAAGATAGTCCTTGCAGCCTGAGCCCCACCCTTGTTTATCCTGACCCTTTCTTATCAGTTCCTGCCAAATAAAAACACCTGATGGCAACATTCCATTCTGTTTACAATTTATATCACATTATGAATATGATTATGCTTCTAGTTTTATTGTGTATAATAATTAAAAGGTTTTTATAGTGAGTTAAATATATTAGAGTTTCTTTGTTTAGACATGTTATTAATAATGCAAAACATTGCATTAAAAAAATTATAGCAAATATTATTGAAAAATACAGATAATATTCTGTCAGCACAAGACAACTTTTAATCATTTTTTTATTTAATTTTTATATATTTTATTTAATTATTTATTTTATCAATAGTACCGGTATCAATAGTTACATATTATTTTAACTATTTTCATTTTTGCAAAGGATTAATGTTTTCAATTATTGTAAGCTTTTTAACTTGTTTTTGATGCATATACAACAGTGTTATAAGGAACGAAAAGCCAGACTACTTTTTTCTAATTTTGCTATGTTGGCACGGCTGCCGCTAGGGTTGAGCTTGTAGTACTCGGCAGTGTAGAGTGAGACAGAGAATGATAGAGAGGACACCCCTGCCGACTGGAGAGAGAGGGAACATTACAAATTACCATTAGAATGAAAGAGAATGGGAACGGCAGAAAGGGGTTGGGAGAGGAGTACATGGCAGACATTTTCAACGAGCGCTGCATATTTAATTCAGTTTTGTATGTACATTTTTTATTGTTGTGGAAAGAATAATTTAGTTCTTTAATAAATTTATTGTTTTTTTATCTTGTTAAAAACTGCTAAAACATCCAAATATTTAAGCAAAAATCAAGGGAAAAGATCATATTTCTTTTTTTATTTGTTTCAAATGGACAAAGAAATATATTTTCAATGAAACATGAAAGTGGGTTGGCTATTGCTGTTTCTTCTGTTCGATTGTAGTACATATTTTGAAACTGTAAAGTATTTTGGGACATACTTACATTTATTAACAACATATATTCTTCAATTTCTGGATTTGTAAAATTTTGGTTTGCTAACTAGTTTTTATATCAAGAGCTTCTTTTATTGAAACATAGGGCAGAGAGTAATAACATAAATTAAATTTATCACTTTGATTTGATTAATACAATAATTGTATCTATCTTTCACAGTAAAAGAATCTGGTTGATTAAATGATTTTTTAGTTTTTGAACAAGGAATTTAGAAATAAAGTGTGTTTGTTAACCAATATAAGAATCAATAGGTCTCATTTTATTTCATTTTTATATTTTTGGAAGACAGTATAATCTAGGAATTATTGGATTTGAGACAGTAAATTTTTCAATTACATCTTTATTGAAAATAATTAATTATACTGTCTCTAAGTGTTTTGAAAACATTTGTGTTGAACTTTTTGTTTGGATTTTTGTTACACATAAAATAAGGACCTTTTTCAATCATACTATTAACTGTTTTATAGTAGTTAGTTTTGTCTAATATAATAACTGTAATGCTTTTGTCAGCTTTTAAATAAAGCATATCTTCTGAGGTTTTTAATTAAATTATACTAAATTAATGGAGAAATTTGAATTGGTGGAGGTTCATCTTTACAATTAATTTATTATATTTTGTAATGTAGAATGATTTAGTTGCATCTAAATATTGATTATTGCGAACTTTTTTTAGAACTTCAAATTTTGTAAACTTGTGTCATTCTTCTAGTGCATGGTTAGCCATTGTGGATATTTCAAATTGTCCATACTTAAAATTTTCTTTGTATGTATTAATTAAATACATAAATAAATAAAATGTATTTATTTATATATAGTTATTTAATTATTTTGATAACTATGCTGACAAGGCACTGCTCTTTTGCAATACAAGCATATTTTTAATTTACATCCTTCATGTTGATTTTCACAGGATGTCTGTTGTTGACTGGTGCAGAGGAGTTATACAGGTGCTCCTGTGGCAAGACATATCGCCGCAGCCGATCACTGTGGAGACATCGGCGTTACGAGTGTGGCAAAGCACCCCATTATACCTGCCACCTGTGTGAAGCGAAATTTCATCACAAGGCCAACATGAAGATGCATTACATTGGCAAGCACAAAATCCACCCCATGATTAATTGAAAAAGATCCACTACAATGTATTTATATTTTAAATATATTTTTTACTTTTTTACATCGTGTTTATTTTATTGATTCTTCTTAAATACCTAAAAAAATAAAATTATAATCCTAAGTTTAAAGTTAGTTGGTTATATTATTATAAATGTTTGCTGATTATAACCCTAATTTTGAGCACCTAAGTTGTATACATTTTTGAATTTTTAACATGAATTTTATATATATTCACTTAGAATTATTTTTGTAAAGTCACAGAGAAGGAAGAAACAGAGTTTGTTTCCTTATAGCCACAGCAAACGACTCTGTGGCATTTAGAATTTAGACCAGTAAACAAAGTCGGTATATCAAAATGCCATCAGAGTCTGCTGTTGATGTTTAAAGTGAATGTTAAATAGGAGGAAGGGAGAGAGAGAATGAAGACTTAGGAGAGGAAAGGACAGATGATAGTGCTGCTGGTGCCTTTCGTCATGATGAACAAGAGAACTTACTATTTGACATACTAAGTTCCTTACTCAACGTATATTCAGCACATTATTAGATGCAACCTCTGTCTCTTCTTTCTCTATGCAGAAGTTCAAACCTCGAAAATAGATCCAGGGTTAAACATTGCTTTTACTCACTCAGTAATAGTTAAATTGGTTTTATGATGAACATTTGTTGATTTTTTTGCTATACTCTGTTTCTTCCATGGTATGAAAACATAATAAATTTGACAGTTAATTACTTTTAAGTAATTATAATTTTTATAAAGTTAATGTTATACAGTTTTGTATATTTGCAGTTTTTATAGGATGTGTCTATTAAAATAATGTATAACACAATAAATGAGGACTATTTATATTAAAATAAGTAGCCAAGGCTGTAAATGTTCTGTCCGATTCTGAAAATGTTTTAGGGCATGGAATAATTGTTTATTATCATTATTTAGTAAGAGCTGGGCTGAGCTATTTGAGTTAATTAATAGAGTTGATGATAAGTTGCATTTGTATGTAAGACGAGAGAGTTGGGATTGGGTAAATTGATATTAGAATATAATATGAGCAATTGATTATTTATACTTGAAACTTCTTTTATAACTATTGTCTTAAGTGACTTTCTTTGTTCAAGTTTCCTTGTCATGCATTTTGCTTTTTCAGCAAACTGCAGGAGACGCACTGTTGACTACTCCATTGCTATCAATGGGCAAGACATGTTTCGTTGCTTAAGCTGTTCCAAGGTCTATAAACTATTGTCCTCGTTACGTCGTCATGAGAAGTTTGAATGTGGCACAGGTCCGCTGTTCTCATGCCCAATTTGCCAGCAGCGATTGAAGCAGAAATCCTACATTCAGTTGCACATAAAAAAATGTCATCCAGATAAATCAAATAATATTTTATTCTGAAAAATGGTGTTTTTATTTCTGTAACAATATCTGTTACATTAAGGCATATGTACAGATCTACTTTCTTCCTGACTTTGTCAACAATGGTTGATTAATATCTGGGAATCACGTAGGACGTTTAACGTCACTAAAAACTAAGGTAACAGTTTTATCAAAAGTTTTATTCAGAACGTATTCATCACCATAACACTGTGATACGTTCGTTAGTAGAAACCTTTATTCTTAGCTGTATCTGGCAGCATTATTCTAAAAGATAAAGTTAATATATTTACTGCAGTCAATACATATTGATATACCCTTATAAATCAATATCTAAATATTCTCACTTTTTGTAATATGTTAATAAGTTCAGAATAAGTGCCAAATCCATGTTAGTACAAATATATCTCATTTTGTGACATCACAAACTTTAGTTATCCGTAGCACTGGTGCCCAGCATAAGACTGGCAGCACACTCAAATCTTCATCAGTGCATGTTATAGTAACGTGCTTACTGACCAACTGTCTCTAATCTGTAGTAACTATGAGTACTATTTAAAACCATCTACTCTACGGCCCAAGAACGGAAGTATCTATTGGGTCGTTATTAGAAGAAAACAACATATGAACATTCAGTAATAAACTAAAAAAAAAAATTAATATAGTTTTCAAGAGTTGAGAAGATCCCTCAAGCGAATTGCCAGTACCAGTATGTTGATTAGTACCACGGATGTTTTGCAGGAGGTTCACCTGCAATGTGTTACTCATATATGTTGGCTCTACTGCACAGCCAGACTAGAGCCTGCAAACATGTTAGGCAATTGCTCAAAGATCCTCTTAACTCTCGTGGGAGACAATCAATGTTTTATGTTAATATGTTCACCAACTGATATTAACATAACATTATGTAAAGTACTTCTCAGTCCCTGTTGAGCCTCATTGCAAATTAAAACCAACCATACGATGTAAAGGGTAAAAATGCACTTCATCCGTTTCTATTTATTATTACTATTCATTATGACACCGACAGTTAGGATACGTGCAAGTGTGAGAGATACTGTCATTAAGGTTAAAGCATTATGAACTCCCTGATTTTGGTCTTTCCTTGCCGGGCTTCTCACATTGAACATGTTTCATCATATACATAGGTATTGGTAGTAAAAAAACCTGTGTATAATTTTTTATAAATCAACTCATTTAATTTGCATTTTTTAAAATCTGGCCAGCCATTTCATCATGGGTTGTTAAGTACAATTAAGTTAGAAGTCTGTAAATAACGCAGTTTTGTGGCGTAGCTTGTTGTTTAGTTGCAAGCAGCTGTTCAACTACAAATAAGCGCACTGATGCAGTTGGAGCTGTGTTTTATCAATTACTGTATAATGCCAGCAGAGACCCTATCAATCCTAAGTTGAACTTTAGTGAACTTATCTTACTTATCATTAAGTAGTATTGTGTTACAGACAGAAGCAATGAGAAAGTATTTACCAAGTACGGTTCAATTGATCAACTCTTCAGGGAGACAACAGAAAATCAATTTCTTCAAATTAGTTAATGCTATGTGCAGTTACTGAAGATGAGCCTGGATTTATTTTTCTAAGTATTATTGTCTCCTGAGATTTTTGAAAGCTGATGGAATAAGTACAAAATGAATATTTAATTAGTAATTTTACCTTTTTATAATTTTACCACATTTTTTACAGTTATAAGTTTTATTTTTCCAAATATAAATGCACTGTGTTCATTGTTTACATTATGTTCCTTTGGACATATTAAGTATATTTCATTTAATCTGGGCATTCATCAATTCGTTTGACTTGAGAAGATGTCCTTCTATATAATTTGTAATTCTTTCTATATAATAATATATATATATAGTACATTTTTGATAACGTTTTCCTGAAGGTAGTTTTTTCTATTTTTTTGATAAGGAATTCAACTTTTTTTGTGTTTGTTTAGATAAAACAAATTTTTAATTCAAATGTTTAAGTGAATATGATAAAATTCTAAAATACATATATTAAAAAACTACATTCTTGTCTCACTAAATTCGTCAATTATGCAGAAACCGGCCGTGTTTTGTAATAGAAAATGAATAAAGGGTACTTTATTGAAATTATTAATTTATTTATTATGCATGTGCAGATTTTTCAATCTATATGAAAAGACGTTGCTAGTTTAATGTATGTTGACAATAGTAATACATTCTAACTTTGTATCTTAAAATTTTGAACAAATAAAGCTACCATGTCTATCACTGAAATCCAAAGCTACTCTACTAAGTTATAGTATTGCCAGTAATTTTCTTTCCTTCGTCCGTTTTATGACAATGATCAATCAATGTTGTATGTAAAATCAATGATAATACTCGTATGTATTTAAGCTTTTTATTACATTTTTAATTAGGTTTAATTTATATTTGTGTTACCAAAGAAACCTAATAGATTACTTTTCTTCTAGATATCCCTGGAATGTTGGCAGAAAGAAAGCTGATCTCCACAGCTTTGTGGCATTTGGAAAAGAAAGTAACGAGGACAAAATCAGCTGACTCTGTGGGCTTCACATGCCCTGATTGCGGCAATTACTACAATCATTTTTCCTCACTCAAACGCCACTTAGATTTTGAGTGCAATAAAGAACCTCAGTTTGTTTGCCCCCACTGTCCTCAGAAGATTAAACAGAAATCTTATCTTCTCAAACATATTCGGAAATTTCACGCGGATAAAATAAACTCAAGCTAAACAAGCTGTACTTATAAAAATCAACAAAATAGATCTAATTTAATAATATATAATATTGGAGTATTATATGTAGTCAAATAATCCTTATGTTCCTATGTGCCAAATGTTTTTACGCTTATTTTATGTAATTTAGAAATAATTCAACTTTGTATTTTCATTGCTTTCATTGAATGGAATAGTAAGCTTACCATATTATAGTTGTGTATTTATTATTACGATACAATAATAGGTATGTGTATGTCGGTATGAAATGTATTTAATAATATCAATAAAGATATAATACATACTGCTTCAATTTCTTATTTTTTATTGTTTCTTTTGTCTTTACTCTTCTTATAGTCATTTTTCTCAAGCTTAAGGCATTTATATCTATGTATCAAATATTTGAAAAATTGCGTTCATAAATTACATGCATACATAACCTCTTCCGGTCCAGCGTCACCGCCGGGTCTGGGCGCCCACTAAGCCTCTCCATCTTCTTCTGTCCATCTACCATTCCTCTCTTAGTACACATCCCAGCACACTCCTCTCACTTCCACTTCTTTCTTAACATCTTGTAACCACTTTTTTCTTGGTCTTCCTTGTGTTATCTTCCTGTTCAGAGTCATTTTTTTTCATTTTTCGTGGGATTCTTTCGTTCATAAATTATTTTAATTAAATTGAGTATGTTGAAATCAAAAATATAAGAAATAGCATATCAGATGTTGGTAGAAATAAAGTACAATTTTGTAAGTCAAACAACACAAATTTGTTACAATATAAATACAAAAAAAAATATATTATGTTAATTGATTTTGATAAACCACGTTTACCATCATCAGAGCAGAGAGATTGACAAAGGAATCTTTTTGAATTCCTTTGTGAATATGGCTATAGTTCTTGTTTTTGCCTTTAGTATTCCTTATAACAACTAGAGCTCTGAGTGAAAATGTTGTCTCTCTAATATTTATTTGTTTAGTTAATATATTCAATATTTAAACAATGCATAACATAGAATGTGCATTGTTATCTTTTGTCTGTCTAATTGGTAAATGACCTATTAAAATAAAATATTATAGCCAGTTCAAAGAAAGTTGTTAAAAGGAGCCTTCTCCTCTACTACGGTAAAGTGAACTTCCACTCCCCAAGCCGGACACCGTATATTTAATGTGGGCTCTACGCCATGCCCCAGACTAGTGCCTCTGGAAAGCTGCTCAGAAAAAGTACCAAAGTCAGCTGGATTTGGACTCATGATCCTTGATTAAAGATGCACTGCAGGAGCATGAAGTTAGTAATATTGCCTTTTTATTTTTTCTTTAAATATCATTAGTGTAAATATTGTACCTGCTTATCTTATTCAAATTAAACATTTTTAAAATTTAATTTCATGTATTGCAGCAAACGTACAGTACAGCCAAATGTCACAAAATCATAACTATACATCTACTGACATAGTACAGCTTATATTTAAGGTAATTATAAAACTGATATCAAAATAAAGTAAAAGTAATTTTATTAGTAACAATTTAAAAGTATAATTAATTTGTATCTACCACTGATAGAAATAAACTAGGTTAATTTATTGGCCAATAAATAAATTTTGGTGTTTACCTAAGATATTTGTATGCTTACAGATTATCTGATATCAGAGGAGAGCTTAAGAAATGTTACGGTACCACCAGGTGATCATGACTATATGCTGAACTCTGATTCAGAACTACAGCCGTTAATTTATCTATGTACTGTCTGCAAAGAGCATTTCGTGAACCACACCTCGTTCCTTCGCCACTCATGTGTTGAGCAAGTACAACCCAAATCCTTTGATGAAAACAAAGTTCAATCTGTATTGTCTGAAAATTATGTAAATGCTGATCCAAATAAAACGTTGCTGAAAATTAATGAAGAAAATTCCACACACCAACATTCTAAAATGATAATAGAAGAGGCACCACTGAACAAGGTATCGGTTGTTTGTTCTACTTTGGAAGAAAATAACATTTCCTCAGTGGAGATATTAAATAAAGAATCAAGTTCTTTAGAACTGAATAAAACCCTTTCTGACAAAGACTTTCCAATCTCAAACTCTGACACTAACGACCTACCAGAAATCATAGTATCCGATAGCCCAATTGTTGAGTTGGGTACTACTACACATCAAAAGCCCAAGCGAAAGTTTTTAAACCACAATATATTATGTAGTGGTTGTGGCAAGTTCTTCAGAGGCAATTACTATCTCACCCATCATGCTTGTGGAAAACCGCCAAGTAATAACCTCTTGCCTCGTGGAGCTTTGGGAAAACCCCCTTATAAATGTAAATGTGGCATCACTATCCACCACAAATCTAGTTATTGCCGTCACATTCACCACGAGTGTAAACTTCGGAAAGTGATGCCTGTTCATGAAATGTACCTCACGAGACCCACACAGGATCTTGAAGGCCCACCTTATACATGCAAAAATTGTGGAACTGTCTTGAAACGCAAGTTCGCTCTGTCAAAGCATCTTGAGATATGTGGTGTTCCAAATCAGCACCCCTGCAAACTTTGTGAAAAAAAATTCAAAACTGTTTCGCGACTTAAGATCCACATGCATAACAATCACAATGTTTGCTCTCTCTGTGACTCGCTGTTTAACACTTTTACTGAGTTAGATGAGCATCAGAAAACTGAACATGAGCAATGTCCTTTGTGTAAAACACCATTTATTCATAAAGCAGACTTAGAAAAACATGTTCAGAAATCTCATCTAAGTGTTTGAAAGTTTTTTAATTTGTGTGCAATTAGTTTTTAAAATTATATCAGTACATACTGATTTAAAATGTGATATATGTTGAGTCATGCAGAAAGACTTAACATAATGATACTCAAGTAAAACTCAGCATTTCAAATTTTCATTGAAGGAAAAAATAATAATGTTACTACAGACTCTAGACAACCATTTATTAATATGTTTCGATTTTTTCAATATAATGTTACTTAATGCCATTGTAGTCGAATCTCATTATTTTCAAGGAAAAGTAATTTCATTTGAGCTATAGACGTTTTAGGTTTAATTTAGAACTGAATTAAAATTATTGAGGTTTGTTTATTAATTCGATCCTGTTTTGTTCAACCAAACATTAAAATAATTCTGTTTGCTAGTCAATGCCAGCAAACACATTTTTCAATTCAGACGATAACTGACTGACAAGTGACAATGGTAATAGTGTCATCGTACAAGTACTGACTGACAAGTGGTAATGGTGATAGTGTAATCGTACGAGTACTGACTGACAAGTGGTAATGGTGATAGTATAATCGTACGAGTACTGACTGACAAGTGGTAATGGTAATAGTGTTATCGTACAAGTACTGACTGACAAGTGGTAATGGTGATAGTGTAATCGTACGAGTACTGACTGACAAGTGACAATGGTGATAGGGTAATCGTACAAGTACTGACTGACAAGTGGTAATGGTAATAGTGTTATCGTACAAGTACTGACTGACAAGTGGTAATGGTGATAGTGTAATCGTACGAGTACTGACTGACAATTGACAATGGTGATAGTGTAATCGTACGAGTACTGACTGACAACTGACAATGGTGATAGTGTAATCGTACAAGTACTGACTGACAAGTAATAATGGTGATAGTGTCATTGTACGAGTATATATTATCATTTAGTATATCACCATCAGCTATATTAAATGGTAATAAACCTTCCCTTTGCCAACTTATTTGTCTATTTTTTACTTATTTTAATTGTAGGGGCTTAAGAGAAAATATCTCTACTCGACATGGCTTCAAAATTCTGAAGTAATAATTTGATGGATTTGTAAAGAGGTTACAAAGTCTAAGGTCAGAATTTAAGAATTATAATTACAGAGATTTGGCAATACTCTCTGTAATCCCTCAAATCGATATGAAGAAAGTTTGTTTTTTACTAATGAAGATTTTTCAAGGGATGGTATACATTTTTATATTTGTTAACCATGATTATCCTGTGAGTTCTACAATAAATCGACGTAAGAATATACTATATATTGTATTCCATAAATTATTACCATAATGTTTTTTACATTTATGTTGTGTGTTTAACCTAAAGACGAAACCAAAGGTGAATTGCAACTTCATATTTAATTGCTGAAGATGGTATTGATACCGAAACATGTAATAATTTACCTACAGTACTATTTTAGCCGCTTTACAGAATACCTACAGCAAGTAGTACATATATTCTTACATTTATAAATGTTGAAATGAAATTTTAAAATTAAAGAGAATGAAATTAGTGTAGTTTTCATATACTTTATAACCTATTTCCAGTATACGCAGACTCTTGTTCAACCTAGACATAATTCATCTGAATTTATCTTCATCAGATGTAAAAACATAAAGGGCCATTTTAAAATTACATAACGTTTAAATCTGCCTTTTCAGACCCCACCCCCCAGTGTAACAGACTTGTAACAATAATACTAAATCCCGTCAAAAATTACGTAATGCTGTCACTAACCCCTCTTGTAATTTTTCTCATCTACTTTTGTGCATATTTTTATTTATGATGAAGTCATTGTTTAGACTTTCTTCCGTTTGTTTTCTAATGAGGGGGGAGGGGAGTATATATCTACCTTTAATATCTTTTAAAAATACCTTGTATTTTGACGAGAAACAATAACATTTTGTGTATGAATTTAAACAAATTGATGAGGTTTAATAGTTACGTAACACTGTGTAGAACTCCCCACCCCCTCGCGTAACGGTGCATAACGCTGCCGAAAATCCCCTCCCCTTCAAGCATTACATAATTTAGGGACGGCCCCATATCTATTCAATCTGTGTTTTACATAAAGAAGAAAAACTTTTGTATTGCACTCACTTGATGATTCTTGCATTCAGACGCTTTTAATATCAAGAATTGTTTACATTATGAATGTACACATTTACAATGATCGGTATGTACCATATTACATTCTCTGAGCTAGTGATAGTAGTTCTTATCTACCTGTGTTGTATACATAACCAATCTTTCTTACCTTATCTTAACGCAATGGAAATCATGCCATGGTTATGAATGTTGCACAAAAGTGTCTCTTTATAAAAAAAATAAAAACTTAACAGGTTATTTCAGTTAATTGTAGGTCCCTCAATAATTTATTGTTATTTTTATTGTAAACATATGTTTCGTAAATATATGTAGTCATTAAGTATTTTTACCATTTTAGAGTTCAGTTATTTTTGCTGAATTTGGTAGTATATCTTGAAACACTTAATTTTGTAATTTACATCTCGTTTTTCATTGTTAGTTCTTCAGTAATTCACATTATGTTTATTATATGTTGTTTTTTTTTTTATCTAATACATCTAAAACGTTCTTTTCTTCTTAATTCTTTTTAACCAAACAAATATTTACAAGTATTTTAAAATAGTAATTATAAATGTAAACTGAAATAGTAAATCAAAAATAGTTATGGAGGAATGGTAGTGTCTTAAATTGGTTTAGTTATATTTTACTCTACTTATTTTCTTTATTGTTTGTATTAATAAGCTTAATAAAAAATCAACACATTTAACAAGTAAAACAAATGACTTAAGCACACACAGTAAACTGTAATAAGTGATATTTTTCCAGTGACATAAAATATCTATAAGTGAGATTCTCTTACCCACCCTATGTACACATGATAGTATGTAGACCATGGTTCACCCACTTACCCTACATATTCATGACTAAACCTAAATCTATCTCAAGGTGGTATTCTCTTTGCATGTTTGAACAGGTATTTAATTATCATGTTAAAACCTACAAATCTTGTACATGCCTTGAACTGTGGATGTAGGATAAATAATGGCACATTTATAGAAAACCCTTCTCAGACACAAATACATTAACCCTAGAAGTGGCGGTTAAAATTTCTGAAGTTGCTGGCGATTTTTCATTGTGTCACAAGTGTATTTTGAAAAATGGATTAAAATTCTTTAAAATATTCAAATACTATAAATTTATACATAATTTTTATCAGTACAAAGCACAGAATATTGTAAAAATAAGTTTAACCTTGAACAAAAATGTATATGTTTGCTATATGTAAAATAATAAAAAAATAAAGTTAAAAAATTTGTAAAAAAGGGGGACCATACATAGGAAGTAGGAAATAAACAAAATATTAAAAAATTTGTATTCCAAGATAGCCAACCAAAAGTAGCTAAATTTTGTCTACTTTTAGAACATATAAATGGTTGAATAGTTCTTTATGAAATTTATTTTTATATTTGTAAATACAAAAAGCGTACCAGCATTAGCATATTACATCAACAATCACGTCTGCAAACCGAAGAGGATCAAAATAAAAGCGAGCTGATCAGAAAGATAAACTTGTCCTCTTTCCAATGGTACCTAGATATCTTTGCTATGTTAGACCAAACATACTATATGACGTGAAATACCAATCCATGTGTTGCCGAGTCGAGCGTCAAGTGCCTCACGCACACGCATACTGAAGTGTGGCGGTGCCCCATCTTGTTGGAAGTGTACTAAACCCTTCTCCGCCTCAATATCATCTAACTGAGGAAAAACATGTTCCTCCAACATGTCACAATAGACATCACCATTGATAGTTCTTTCAACAAAAATGAAAGGACCTATGACTCTATCATGCATAAGACCACACCAAACATTCACTTTAGGCGTGTCACGTTCATACTGAATAAACTCATGGGGCGGCTCTGAACCCCAAATTCTACAATTATGCCTGTTTACAGTCCCGTTCACACTGAAAAGTAGCTTCATCAGTGAAAATAACAGTGTTTAAGAAATTATTATTTTCTTCAATTTTGTCCAGCATAGAAACAGCAGTCAAATCTCTTAATCTTGTCTGCTGGTTTAATGTGGTGTAACAGTTGAATCTTGTAAGCAGTTAAACGAAGTCTTTTATGAACTACCTTATGAACCGTTGATCTCGGTAATCCCAACTCCAGACTGCGCCTTGTTATCGATTTATTAGGGCTTCGAAGGCATGAAGAACGGATTCTGTCCACATTCACTTGTGACACACGCGGCCTACCCGGTGACTTTTGTTTTAAAACACTTCCGGTTTCCTTGAAAGCACTTAACCAGTGACGAATTGTTTTGTCCGTAGGCGGATCAACACCGTAATTACGTCGAAAGTTTCTTTGTACCGTAACAACAGAATTAGTTTCTATAAGCCAAATAACGCACTGAGCCTTTTGTTGCGGCGTCGCCATAGCGCGGCAGTCCAGACGGCACTGAGTCACTCTTGTTGTTTCAAGGTCAAAGCTACGCAGAGCTGCCAACTGTTGAAGAAAACATTCCCTATTGGTATGAGTAAAACTTGACAAGCTAATCGTTTTGAACAAATTATAAACATTTTTTTATCTTCTATAGTTATTAATATATGAATTTTTAAAACCCCGGAGTTCTTTTGTAGACACCCTGTACAAAGAGAGTGTGTGTCGTTAAAAGATTGAACGACTGCCATTTTAAAGGTTAAAGGCGTCTCACATACTTAAATAGACCTTATCTCCGTAAGGCAATTTATAATAATAACAATGAATTTTAATTACCTCTCACATATACAAATGATTGTTCATCCATCCTCCTACATTCTGAAATTCATGTAAAGGAAAGATGCTCCGCTTATTGTTTTGTTGATATTTTTCTAATAACATTTAGTAACCTTATATTTAGTATATGTATTTCAAATGTAAATTTATATTAATAATTATGGTTATTTAATATTATCTTGGTTAAATAAATCACATTTTAAATCTAGGACGTCCATTGTCTTTTTCCCAAGCATAAAACACTATGTAGAAAAAAACGAACAAAAGTTTTTATGTATATAATCTGAACATTAGATTATTACCTTCTATATATCTCATTTCATTAAAAGCTCTGCAATAAGATGATAAGTTTTAATTTATAGAAAATATTAATTACTTTTATTATTTTATCATAAAATAAATGTTTCAAAGAATTGGCACAAACTTTCCCCCATATTAAGCACTAAAAAATCAAAAATTTAAAAAATCCAGTTTGATTCTAAACTATGTTTTTTGCCATTACTCAAAAAAATAGCAATTTAGAGACATGCAGTTTTTACTAAAATATCTTGCATTGTAATTCACATATTTCCTTAAAATTTAATAAAAACTGTTGGAGCCGTTTTTGAGAAAATTCCATTTTTGTTGTTTTTTGCCTATAAAAATAAAAATAAACTAAAATTTCAATAAAGTAAAAAAATGTTCTGGAGATATTGGCTAAATACATATAAATACCACATTTCGTTAAAATCGATCCATCCGTTTGGTCTCCCGCGAAGTGCACATACACACAGACAGACAAACATCAAAAATCTTTTTTGAAAAAAAACACTTTTTTGGGTTCAGGGGATCCTAAAATGGATTTTTAGACCAACTTGTAAAAAAATTTTTTTTGGACGATCACAATACTTTCTCTATGCTAACGCATATGGGAGAAAGTTAAATGATATTTTTGATTGAATTTTATAAAAGCGTAGTTACAGTACAAATTACAATTTAGTATTCTAGATTTGATAGTTATTTTCTTGTTGAAATCATATCTGCATATAGAAAGATTAATTTTGCTACCCTGAAAGCTTGAAAAAAACCAATATTTTGAGAAATGCTTATAGAACCAGAGGCAGTGGTCATCCATGCACATCCTACACATTCAATTCTGTTGTTAAGGTCGCCGTTTTCCAAACTGCCAAGCCACCGCTGGAAAGTCGACAGCCCTACAATAGACATTCAATCTTACTGTCAGCGGGCTGAAACATGTTCTTCTATTTCAACTGTATATTTCGTGTTTATTATTATAATGAGTTATAGAGAATATTGTATAATTATTAAAGGTCTAGTCAACTTTAGTTTTTAAATTTAAAATCGTCAAGGATGATGTTTAAAGTTTTGCTTATTCAACTGTAAAAAGATATTAAAAAATATTCAGTTTTATCAACAGTTCTTCGCCTATCAAATGACCCTTTAAGTGTTGTAATATGATCATTATTAAGAACCAAATCCTTAGAATATAAACCCATATGTTTGCCATTTTTCCTTACGTAAAATAAGAATCGTCAAAAATTAATATGTATTTGAGGATTCTTTGTGTAACAGCTGTGTTTAGTTTTATCCTAAGTGAATTAGTATATTTGATTTTTTCTCTGACTAAGGATTTTATTTGTAATGATAAAATAACAATAAAATTAAATCAATATTTTCAAATTAAATTTGAATACTGTACATAGGCACTATTATAAAAATAAACTCTGTGTATGTAAAACTTTGAGCCAAATTTGACTTATATAAAAAAAGAGTTCTGAGCACCTTAATTGGCCATTGCCAACAAGCAACCAAGGCTAATGTGGCACTGTGTCAGTAGGTACTATGGCACAACCCATCCTATGGCACTCCACTAGAATATGAAAAGTATAAAAATATACAAAAATCCCTTATATTTTAACAATATCATTTTATGAAATCTTCTAATTTAGCTCTGAACTTACTTCACTCCAATTCTTCAGTTTACTGAAAATATCTTAGCTGGCGTTGATACTTTTCTAGTATTTTAATCGTCTAAGAAATTACATCTAAGATTATATTAACTATGAACTGAACCAATAAGACTTCTGTAGTGTTTTCAATTATTATTTGATTGTACAGTAACATAATAATAATTTTACCATAGTTAACTGTTTTCAACACTTTTTAAAATGCTATTTGTTAATTTATTCTCCATTTATAACAGTTGTACATATTATTATAATACATAAATAGTGTCACAACATTCTTTAGATAATGCAACTAAATACTATAATTATGCCAGGCAGTTTGTGACCTGCATGCAATATTTAGGGCATAGGTTGGAGCAGTGGAGGTGAAATGCTCCACTAGTCCACCGCTATACATAACTGGTGTGACCAACAATATCCTTCAAACTCCCTTTTGTACAACTTCCGCAACAGTATTTTGCTGTAAAAAATAACTGTGTTATAACACAAGTGTGTCTTATTGCTATTATTGTTATTTTTTTGTTTATAATATAATGATTTAATTTAATCTTTCTATGCTTGCTTTGTTAGTGTTAATAAAAACTAACCAATGGTCACTGCTACCAATGACGTAGTAGTTGGGGCTTGCTACTGCGCAGTCAGCCAATACATCTTGGGCCAACTATCTACTCTTAGTTTCCATGACAACGATCTGTTGGCATGGCACAGTGGGGGAAGAGTAATTCTCTCTCACTTCTACTACTCAGTACATCTCCCTTGCACCAGTGCTTCCAGTAGGCCGCAATCTAAGCAGCTTAACTTTAACTTAAATTCTCCTTATGAATTATTCTATGGTCTGATTGATGATAATGTTATTTATTCTAGTTATTCTATGAATGCAACATTAATATGGGACAATGATCCAAATCCTTCTTAAGGTATGGGTTTTGTTGGATTTAACCAAATTTTGTTGGATTTCTAGGTTATTAGGAGGCCTAGTGATTTGAATACAAGGGAAGGGTCTATAAACACTAGCAGTTATTTCTTATAAAAAGAGCTTCTGTGAGGAAAATGCTTTAATCCTCATTATGTCAGTGAAAATCAATTATTGAAATATTATTACTTTTTAAAAATAATTCTGTACCTAAATCAACAAAGTAGAACTTTTCTCATAAGAAATATTTGCAAATTTTCAAATTTTTAGCGGATTTGTATATAAAGTTATGTACTTATGTAGTGGGTGAAACTTTCTGGGACCATTGATATTCTTGCTGGGACCACTGATTGTACTTGCTCAGACCATTTATGTTCATACTGGGACCATTGATTGTACTTGCTGCGACCATTTACGTTCTTGCTGGGACCATTGAAGTTCTCGCTGGGACCATTGTTCTTGCTGGTACCATTGATGTTCTCGCTGGGACCATTGATGTTCTCAATGGGACAGTCATTACAATTTTTAACTTTATTACAGATTTGCACTTCCCCTCCCTAACACTTGTCGACCTATTCCAAATGGCAGTTCATGTATGCTTAAAAAGAAACAAAATAGTAATATTATGCAATGGATTAATTTAAAAGCATGAAAGCATCTACTTTAGGCCTAAGTAAGTAATTTGAATAATTTTATGTAATATATTTGAGTTTTTTAATTTCCTGGATACTTTACATACTCAATTTTGTTTATCATTAAAATTATTAAACTGATTATTAACTTTTACGTTTTTAGCAACTTTTATAATTTTTATAGTTGATGAAGTATTCCACTTCGAAAAATAAAACAATACAATTTTATTAATAAACAAGGACAAGAAACTATAAATATTTAATAGTATTCATAATATAAATAAAAACATAATATTAATCATAGAATAAACCTTTTTTACAGTTCATCTGTTTTTTGTGGAGATCACAGCAATTTTTATTTACTACATTTTTAAATACTTTTATTTATAGAAAACTAACAGTGTTAAAAAAATTCAGTTATTTATTCTTATTGTTGTTGCTGATTTAAACTAAAGTTTAGGAGATTTTAAACATTCAACATCTACAATATACATAAGAATTAACAAGTGGAGGGTGTATATTTTGTCCAAGCTCAGAAGGTGGATCAAAGATTAAGAGACACTTCTCATACTAACATACACTGCCAGACATGGACAATAGCTTGGGGCTAACTTGGTCTGAGGGACAAAAAAACAGTAGTCGGTGAGCCACGAGAAGTCTTCTGAACTTCATGCCTCTGTGATATTGAAGGCGCTTATTTCCATTGAAACAGCACGAGTCATGTAGTGTACCTATCGTAATTACTAATGATGTATGCGTGCGTGAACGGTCACAATCTTTCAGACATTTCCTTGCTTGGACAGACTATAGTTAGTTGGGTAGTATTATTTAAGGTGCTTGAATATTTGAGATTGCTCAGTCGATTTATCTTATTGCAATATTATTATAAATTGAGTTATTTATAGTAGATTGTGACTTCAGCTGCTTGTCAAACTTGTAAAACTAATCGTTACTACAGTTAGACAATTGTCTAACAAGGGTAGTTAGGTTATAAAATATCTATATTTTATTCAGACGTTTCCAAGAATGTTTCATCATTTGTAAATATTTATTTACTGATTGTCTGAAACATGTTATGTTTGTCAAGGGCTGAACCAGGAAGGTGCTAAGTATTTACGAAATATTAACTACAACCAACACGTGTGTGAAGATTGTGGCAAACGTTATCGCTGGAAAAATACACTTCAACGCCACATTCAATCTGAATGTCGTAAGGAACCAGCTCATGCATGTCCACATTGCAGCTATCGCGCCAAACAGCGAGGCAATTTGCAAGTTCACATTCGCAAGTATCATACATTACAAGAAAATGTAATTAGTAATAGCAATAAATTGTACTTTAATTAATTTTATTTAAATTTATCAAACTCGTTGAACATTTTGTGTTTAAAGTTTTACTTGTATGAGTCATTTCAGTATTTTTATATTTCATATTTATATTTTGAACAAAATAAGATTAAATTTGTTACATGTAAATTTAAATGTGATTATATGAATTTATTATGCAATCCTTACCAGCATTCTACTAACTAAGGTGAGCTGTTCCTTAGAAAGAGCCATTTATTATAATACCAATAGCTAGGGGATCTAAGGGACTTACAGCTCTTCTTTGAATCTAAAAACTATGTAGTATTGGTCTAATTTTTAGTTAATTGACAAGCCTGATACTCAGTTCTCTTCTATATGCAAGAACCAAACTTTGACTACCACCCAACATAGACACCCCAGACTTCTCTAGTCCATTCCGATAACAACCATTGAGTGGATGCTATGTGGGTATTAAGAGGACCGAGCATCCAGCCTATCGCCTACAATCTCCACAAAACTTTAGCCCCAAGTAGCTGGTTACAGCACTACGTCACTACTGTCGGCAGTGAATTCTCCTAGTACATTAAATTAATCTTGAAATTTATCTCTCACCTCCACTTGCAAATAGTTATGTGGATCATGCTTATATACAATACATAAAGCCATTTTTGTCAATTTAACTTTTTTCTTAATTCTTAACCGATTTAAACGGATGAGGTGTCAAGATATTTGCCTCTGTTCGTAGTTGTGCAATAAGGTCTTAATTGTTCAGCATTTTCTCTCCCTGAAGGGTATGGGAAGCCCTCAATATACGTTTTTTAGCCTTAAGAATAACACAAAGAGAGATTTTGTTGAATCAAAAAGTAACAGCTGTTCAAATGTAAATAATAATTTCCAAAAAGTTTTAACAGCTGTTGGAATGTGAACAATGGTTTTGTAATACTGAGGAGATCTTTTCTAATGTTAAACCAGGGAAGGTTGTAAGCATGGTATTATTCACATTCGATTGTAAGGCTCTGCTCTTCTGGACTTGAAGGCTTCGATGGTATTATAATGCAAATATTTTAGTTATTTAAATAATATTCAGCTGTTAAACAAAAACAAATGAAATGAACACGTTTGAAACAGGCTGAGTAATTTCATTGGATGTTTATAATAATAAATAGGCAACAACGCAAATTCTGTGAACAAGATATAGTAGATACATTAATTTAATTTTGTAATTTTGAATTATACAGTTCACCTACTATTATTTGTAGTCAAAAGTCACAGGCTGAGGTGTAACAAGTGCAGCAAGTAACAGGGTTGGCATATGAATTTCTATGGCAATATTAAAGATGAGGTACAAAGCCTATAATATTGGCTCTAGGGGGAAATGGTTAAGTATGGTTAGTACTTCAAAAAAATTTAACCTTTTTGTCAACTGAACTAATATGTAATATTTGTCACAATATTTTTCCATAAACCTATTAACATATCTTTTTTTTTAATTTGTTGTATATCAGTAAAAAAAATATTAATCCTAATAAATAATATAGACTATTCTGCAAACACAAGAAAGGCATATTGCAATATTTACACAAGTTTTTTTTATATTGTTTGAGCATTTTGTTATTATTTTATCAAAATAATTATATATCGTTGGAATTTACTTTTCTTACTTGCTACATTCACTTGATAGTTTTCGTACCTTAGTCAGCTGAACAATCAAACGGAATACTCTTGGAGCTGCCAGTAATCAAAACAACCTAAGGGTTCAAGGTAAGGACTCAGTTTTGTATGGAATTCAAACTATGTGATATTGTTCTGAATGAAACTCTGTTACTCAAAATAGTTTAAGTGCAACATATTTATAATGTTTATGTTATAAATTAAGGACTTTGAAATATAACGGTTTTATAGATTTGTAATATTATTAAATAAATGAATAAAACAGTAGTAATTGTAAACAAGAACTAAACACAGTAAGTATGAATAAAAGTAAAAAAAATACTGAATATAGACAAAAGTGTACAAAATTGAGACAACATTTTCCTTAAGTACCGAAATTCATGATCAGTGTGAAATTTTCTCTTTATATTTCAGAATAAATGTAGGTAAGGGTAGGTTTGTTGGTAGGTTAAAGAGCTAGGCCAGGAATTTAGAAAATTTACGATAAAGGGCATTAGTAAGCTTTAACCAGGAAGATAAATAAAGTCTGATAAACCACCTAATTCAGTCTGAAGAGAGAATGACTTTGTTTTAATTATCTGCAGGTGAAATGGCAGTGGGGTGGGGGGAGTTTCTATGATTGTAAAACAGTTTTAATACACAAACTATGTATGTACAAGTTAATGGTATCAATTATCAGCAATGGTCATTGTAACCAATATGGCTGACAATCATATGAATGTTAAAATCTTACTAAGAAATAAGTATTTTATACCATATTTTATATATATTTAATACCACTTGATGCACCTACCAACCACCACACGTACAGTGGTATTGACCCACCAGCCCACCCCCACACGTAAAGTGGTATTGATGGTGGGTCAATACAACTGAACTTAGAGTAATACAAGGGCTCTCATTTTATTGGTAAGTGGGCGGGTCCATGCAATATGGACGCTTGCTTTATGATAAACACGTTTTATTGAGTTTTACAAAAAAGCACACGACGTACCTACTTTCGCGATCGTATATACGTTTGAAAATAGCACGCTAAGCGCCAGGATTCACGATCTAGGGTTAAGGATGTTTACTGGACACTCAGTACTAGTATATCATGCCTAAGTAATTATTTCCCATATAATGCAACAGGCGGTAAAATATTATACCAGTGCAGAATAGAAGAATTCGTGCAGTCTCATTTCCTAATAGGGCAGTGGTATAATAATTTACCACCCCATTTCTATCATATTTCAGGCAAATGTTGCCACCATACGGTGGCATTGACCCACTCGCCGACCCATACACATACGGTGGCATTGATAGGTGTATGGGTGGATAGATGTTTGCCCCATAGTGACTCTGCTTCGGACTCCAGAGACCAGGGTCCAAGGTCCTGGAGCTGAGCGATTAGTCATAAGTGCCAAATTTAGTTATATCTTTTATATATATTGACCTGGAAAAGATAATAAAATTGGTAAATACACTGATTGAAACTTGTCTACGTTTGTTTGTTTCAACGTTCATTAGAATGCAACTGGGGATCGATCATTACTAAATAAATCTAAACTTTATTATACTCAATACATTAGCATTGAATAACATTATTAATGTTTATATCTTTTATAAAGTATTTCAAGTGTATTTTATTATTATAAGTAGTATAATAAGTGATTGATTGTGGTAATTCTTATGTTATTGGTGCAACAGGTGTTCATAAGTGCCTGACGTGTGGCCGAGCGTACAAGTACAAGTCTGGTCTACATCAGCATATTCGAGCGGAATGTGGCAAGCAACCGCAGTGTGTCTGTCCTCTCTGTGACTATCGCTCTAAGCACAAGAGCAATCTCAAACGACACATCATTATGCGTCATGCTGAAAATCTTCCAACAAAAATCTAGGGTTATATTTGTAAATAAATCTAAAAGTTAATGTTTTATGAATAATCTGTATTTAAGAAAAAATAACAAAATACTATTTCTTATGATAGTTATTTATAACATACATTTGATAACATTTACTGTTTTATTTACTGATTTTATACTACAGTAAAACGCAAATAAATTTTCATTATATTGTTGAAAATATTGTTTCTGTTCTATTTTTGACATTCTTCATATGTAATTTATAATGTATAAACTTTTAAAATAAATCAAAATAAAAAATATATTTAAAAGTATTTAATTTCAGTATAAGATATTTTATTTCCCTGTTTGCATGCTAATAAAGATATCGTATAATTTCCTCAAGCTAATGGTAAACTCACCGCTGTTAGAAAGCTATTTCGCTTGTTATAATTGCATTATTTTATTCATCAATAATTCATTGAGGTTTTTGAGGAGTTATTTAAATCATGTACAAAAAATAACTGGTAAAGCTTTAAGTATATAATAATGGTGTGGGCTTAGTAGCATTTTAAATGGTTAGTTGGTAAACATCTTCTCGGACAGTTCTGAATATTTAAAATTTTACTGAATATTGCAAAATTCTAACTAAACACATATTAATGTAACAAAAATTATTATTAATTTTATTGTAGAATAGTATCTTCTGATTAGTATTGAAAACACTGCTGAAAAATTGTTGATTTTTACGTACTTGACTACTAAAGATCCTACCCACCCTTTCTATGCACTCTAAAGAGACAATTCCTAGTGGACCTGATAAGTACAAACAGTGTGTGGCAGTTATAACAGCATTTTCTCTAGTAAGAAACAAAAATACTTTTATTTATTTTAATTAAATTATTTATTTATTACTAAGACGCTGATCATCAAAATATGGGCAAATATGGATTTCGAATGCGTGTATATGAGCGAATGTAGTTGTTACAAAAATTGTTACAAACTAAGGCCGACTATTCCTTAGAAAGAACTAAATAATGGCCCAATGATAAATGAACAGCCTCTCTGATTTAAAATTAATTTGTTCTAAGGGTGCTGTGTAGGGGAGTGCATACCATATACGGTGGGTTCGGGGAAAACAGAATACTTTGGTTGACCAACGCTGGCAGTACGGTGCATCAGCTCCTCATGTTGTTGATTGAATAGCTTTTACAGTGAATATCATGTTTTAACTGCTAGATCCAGTTAAGGTGATTACAGTCACAATAGGAAGGGTTATAAAATATCGGATCTTTTCTGTTACACAGAAACAAAAACCTATGTATATAAAAATCAAACTTCTGTATGTTTGTGTATAACTCACGAGGTGTACCAAGGCACTTGGCCAGGTGACATGCAGTAGACTATTTGGAGTGGAGGGAGCTGCCAATTGCCAAATTGAAGTTGGTATGTGCCATATGGTAAATAAAAATAGAAATAAAACCATCTGAAACTTAAATTGTTGTTTACAATCTGACAACCTTGTTATTGTTAATATATAAATAATAAATAATTGTAATAACCACAACTAATTAATTAATTACACGTTTAACTTTTATTATTTATCTATAGATATATTGATTATATCATAATGTAATTTTTTGATTTATAAGCAAATTAATGTGCCTATTTCCATATCAGACTTTGTAAAGGCAGCATAATGTATTGTTGAAGTTATACTTCTTTGCGCCCGTTAGACACTTTGGGATGGGATGTTGGTCGAGAAACCGCGTCACGCTGAAAAGTAAGAACAAATTTTTAAGAACTATCGCATAATCGATTGTTAATCGAAGAAATTTAATCGAAGAAATTACTGATAATGATAATATAGGTGTATAATATAATAATGAAGTCACGTATAATATATTGAAGATAAATATATTGAATAATATTGAAAAATGTCTTATATTTCATTTATATATCCTGTCTGTTTGTGTGCGTGAGTGGGTGTATGAGAATGGCCAAAGAAGTATAACTTCCACCGTGTGGTCCGATGCACACCCAATTTTTTTATTTTAGCAATAAGAGGTTTTAATTCAAATAAAAAATGGAAACTACCTTTCTGATTGGTTGTTTTAACAATGTAAACAAACAACAGAGGAGGCGAAAATAAATATTATTTTCTACAAAGAGAGTTGCTGCAACCGCAGGAAATACGGTAACCAAGAGATCAGTCACATGGTGAAGGAGTACAATAGTGATGGAACTGCCCTCCCCTCCACTCCTAGTATTATTCCCCTCACGCGCAGGCCAAGTGCCTCGGTAAGCCTCACGAGTTATACACAAGTGAAACTTATTAGATGAAACTTAAAATCTGAACAAGAAGGTTCTTTATAACTCAGGATTTTTAATAATATACTTTTAATGTATCATTAATATGGTATTTGTTTTTTATTTTCAAAAATATTTATTAGGGCAAACTCAGAACTATTAAAATAATTGAGTTAATAAATAGTATGTACTCATATTATTTGATAAAGATATTTTGAAGGTATAGAGTTTAATATAAGAAATATCAAGGTCATTATATTATCATAAATCTTAGAATATATAAATTTTCAACTTATCTTCAAATTTCGGACACTCACATTTTCAGAATGTTAATATAGGTTGTTTTAATGTGGGCTCATCATTTTCCTACTATTATACTATTAGTAAATAATAATTCATATAAAACTTAACAAATAAAGCATAGGACACTTTGCTACTGATAATTTATAAGTCATTAAGTAAAGGAATGACTAATATTTTGGATAGTTATGAATTCTTGAAAGTAAAACAATAAATGTACAGTTTCTGATAATTTTTATGATACAATTATATGTATGGGTCTTTTTAGTCTATATTAATTTTTACATCAACGTTGTCGGATTCAAGTTGCATTGTCCCAGGAGCGACTCTTGCAATAGTAGCGGAGCTACAGTAGCTCATCACTGGTAAGCGTTGTTTCAAATGAGACCATTGTCTTTGACACAACCGCAACTCACGCGGCTAGCGGCTGAAGTTTGTAACTGTAGCGAGCCTGGTCTGGCGGCAGTCTAAGTCACAGTCGCGGAGTGATTGGTGTCGAGTGTATACATATATTATTATATTTTTTGGTTGTTTTAAGTTGTTCTCAAAGAATGCCTTCGAAGAATACTTGAACACAAGCCTTGAAGAATTAATAATATTTTGCCATACCTTAACGTTAGAGCAAGCTCCTCTTGTGCTGTGATTGGACGGTTTCGTAAGGTCATGCTGTATTAAACTTTCCACAAACTGAAATTGTTCTTTTGAAAGTCTGAAAAACTCAGAGAAAATTGTGTCGTCAACTTGCAAATTGTTAGTTATTAATATTCTAAAGTAGCCTTCTACTTGTCTAGTTGCAAAAATGTCATGTATACCAACTCGTGGGACAAATATTATATCTATAATTTCTTCGTCCTCAATCTCCTGTCCCAAAAGGTATTTCAATAACAAATTCTGTCTCAAACTCATAACTACCACTTCACTTGCTAGTCAGCATATGAATGAACCAGAATTGCTCGAGACCAATTGCTTCAGGGGCAATGACGTTGTGAGCTACTAATGCCGAGCTACTGTAGCTCCGCTACTATCGCTCAGCTATTATCGCAAGAGTCGCTCCTGGGACAATGCACCTTTACAGTCATAAGAAATATTTGTTTAAAACTGTTTCAAAAAATTTTAATCCATAAAAATTCCAATACATCAATGCCTCCTTGAATAATATAAAATAAAACATTTTTAAATACCAAGATTATCTTTTCTTTCCTCAGCATCATGTTAATGTATATTGTGAGTTGCTTGTGTTGGCAGGACGCTACGTTTGCGAGGTTTGTCATAGAGTGTACAAGTACAAGGGCGGGCTGCTGCAACACCGTCGACTAGAGTGTGGCAAGGAGCCGCAGTTCAGCTGTATGTTCTGTGGCTACCGCTGCAAGCACAAGAGCAGTTTGAAGAGACACATCTTCAAGATACACCCTGGTGAACTACCTTCTATCTCCAACCTTCCATGAAATGGGAATATAAATAAATGTTAATTCTGTTTTTATGTTATTTAAAACTCAATTTTTTATAAAGATGTTTGGCTGTTTTGAGTTTTTTTATTATTTTCCTCTTAAAATATTTGTATCTGAATCAACGTATTTTGAATTCAAAAGGCCTTAATTATATACACAACAATAGATATTTCATCTAATTGGAATATTTTTGTCCGTAGTGTTAGTGTATATTAGTATATTAGTTATAATATACTAATAATTATAATATTGTATATTAGTTAGTTAGTGAGGCCTGCATCCACAGCTGGTTTAAACTGCATTACATTTACATGTTGCAATCCACAATGGACCACAAAATAGCTGATAATTTTAGACATAACTTTTTAACATTGGATGAGAAATTGATATTTGTGTATAAAATCAATGGTTGCTGCTGCCATTTTCTGTAATATTCAAATTTTTAATATTCAAATAAACTGTTTAAGCGTTGTTACATATTTTATTCATAAAAAGATTTATTAAAAATGTTATATGATACCAAATATTAAATTTAATTTGTTTTAAGTTTTAAATATGCATAGCCCACTTAAAATTAAAACTCAACCAATTTCTAAAGTAACTTTCATCAAAGAAACCCCATTCTAAGTTTTTTGTCATTACTATGACAAGTACCCCTTTTGTATATGTTAACATTTTTAACTTTACCGATGTTTTGTTTAATATTCCAAATCTGTATTATGTATAGGCATAACACAGATTTGTCTGTATATTCTATGCATAGGCCTGTATCGAATTGTCATTTTTTCAATCCCAAGGAAATGAAGCTGTCCTGAAAAAAGATTGGAAAACAGATCCATAGTTTTTCTCAGAAGATATTTTAATATGCTATGCATGAATAATTATTTTGGAAGCTCTGTTTAAAGAATCGTAATACACAAACCTTTACAAGTTGTTTGACGTTTTCCAAACTTACACTCGTATGAAATATTTAGTGTTTATACACTTATTAATACTTAAGTATCTAATCGATCACACAAATTAATAATTTTTTCATCTTCCTTACAGATGACTTGGTCCATTGTCATCAAGTAAAATTGGATTTATTAAAGGAAAATCACTAATATAGTACTCTAAATAACTTTTGATTAATGATGAAAATTGAACCCTAGAACAATGTCAATCACATTTATACTACAAACATGAATTTCTTGTAAAATTTCCATTAGATTCCTGTTCAGTTGAGCACATGCAATGTTGAAAATTGGAAACTTAAAAGAAAAAAAATAAAATGCAAACAACAATGATATTAGATTAAACGTTCATATTCTCATGTAGCAGAACAAAATCACACAGAAATATAAAAGGGAACTCATAATTTACAGCACTTATACTATAGTAGCACACCATATCTAAAACTTTGGAGCAGCTGTAGCTAAGGGGCTAAGGCGGAGGCTTGCCTTGTAGTTGGTTCGGTCTAAATTCCTGATGAGACTATAATAGTTTTTGCCCTGCGCCGCTCCCGTGATTCGGAAGTCAAGTTAAGTGTTAGAGATGTCTTCTTAGCCCTAATTTTGTCTGGTAAATATTACATACTTTACTTTTTTTCTAAATATTGCTTTATTTTCAAACTTTACAACATGTAATAAGTCTAGATATTGCAGTAAAAATATTGCCTCTGAAGATTTTTTAGAATGTGGAGTGTCTGAATATGTCTGAAACTTTTAATACATATGCATTTTCTCGTATCTAAGGAACTGTTGAGACTTAAATTTATGTTTGGCACAATCAATTTTATATAGAAATAGTTTTCATAAATTTACTTTTTCGTTTGCAAGTAAATTGTGGAATGAGTTCAACCAGAGAGAAAAAAGAAGAAACAACTTTTCTATTTTCTTCTCAGTGATTAAATTTTAAGCCAGTGATGTCTGAAATTTAAAACTATACTTTTTAGTCAAGATCTTACTTATCAGTCATTCCAAATAATATTGCTTAGTAAACAAATTTCAAGTTGGAATAAAAAAATGATATTTACATGTTGTTTCATTATAACCCATAAAAATAAATATCAAATTACGTTTTGGGAAAAGTGGTTTTTTTGGGGTCATTAAGTCCGTAATTTTGAAGAGCCTCATACTCTATTTAGTTAGTTTTCATCTAACCTTAATTTAATTCATATATTAGACATGTTTGATTAAATTTAACAATGATTATCAATATATATTGCCGCAGATAGTTTTTATACTTTCATTTATAAAAACACTATTCTCTCAATCACATCAATAAGAATTATAAACATAATAATAACCCCAACTAAGCAAAAAAGTTAATTTGTAATATCTTTGTAACCCAGATAAGCAGTACAAGTGTGACAAGTGCAGCCGTCAGTACATACGGATAGATAGTCTCCAACACCACAATAAGCTTGAATGAGCTGTACACCGGCAGTTCCATTATCCTTACCGCGAGTACAATGTACGCCAGTGGGTCCATCATGTCCGTAGATGTCATCCTGATCAAATGCAACTCACCTTTTGAGTTTATCAAGTATGCAAAGTTTTCTAAATCAGCTGACTTATTTAATACTTACAATCTAACATAATGTCAATCAGTTGATTACAAAAATTAACTAATAATCTTTATGCTTGTAGTATTTGTATTGTTGATTATTACAAAATTCTATTTTTGTATTGTTACATGGTTCAGATAAAATTTATTTTTATCATTACTTATCTTTCTATTTCTTAATTTTGTATCTTAATACATTTAAACCATGGTATATAAAATACCCAATAGTAAATTATAGAAATCAAACATTATCTTCCTTACAAATATTGAGGTGTGTTTTCATACGACTGTCTGTACTCCGGCCATGCTTCTATTGTACTTCGACTGTATTCATGTCAAGCTGTTTTGTAAGTGAGTAGCCCAGTACCAACCGCATAAATGTTGTGCTGCTATTATGATATTACTATGTGCTCATACAAATATCCCTTCACAGCACAGCCTTTGATAAAATAAAAGTAAAGGTTTGATTCTCAACCCAACAGTTTGCTTTGAAGACAGCATCCATCAGGTAGATTGGAACAGTTATTCTAGGAAAATAGGGGAACGTGCAATCCAACAATTCCTTATTTCAAGTAGAAATATACTCTCAAGAAAATGAAAGCGGTGGAATTGATGATCAGAGTGAGAGTTAAGATTCCTCGCCTCTTCCTTGAAACATTGAAGGAACTGAATTTGCCTTCAAACTAACCTGCAAAGACTGTCGCTCAGAACACTCTTCAAATGTCGATCTAAACTATCAAAATACACATTTATACTTCTATATCTCATTATTCTCACTGATCCATTCTACCCGTTACCAAGCACTCTCATCTTAAGAGACGTATCTTAATTTTACAAGCATACAACTTGCCTATCATTTAATCATTCCTACAACAAAATCCGTTATTGTTTCATCAAGAATCATATGTAGTATTATAATTTTATCTTGGTATTGTAAAAATTTCAAATAGTTCTATAAAAACCAATATCATTAAGTAAATATTCAATATTTGCTAAAATCCTTGATTATATAATTACTTATAAATAAATATCTCATATAATAGGATTATTTGTTCCAGTAATTTGATTAGTTAGTGGGGTTTGCTACTACAGCTGGTTTAAACTGCATAACATTTAGACAAGGCTACACAATGGACCACAAAAACAGATGATAATTTCTATCAGTGGTTATAAAATTAATGGTTGGGTATAATTCTTTCTTCAAAATATAAATTCTCAGTAAAAAAAAGTAAAAGGTTCAGAGGTGATGACCCATCTGCCCATGTATTTACATACAGAAGTGTTGACACATCTGTGTACCCACACTTGTACAGAGGTTATGACCCACCCTCGCATACATGTATGGTATAATGACTTACTCGCCCTCACTCACTACACTTACGATGGTATTGATAACAGTACGTGGATAACTACAGTATGTATGTAGGTGGGTCATTACCACCTTACATGAATGGGAAGGTGGGTCATGACTCCCATGTGTGTATGGGTGGGCCGTGAGTCATTAATACCATCATTTGTGTTTCTTAATTATGAACAATTATGTTTATTTTGATAAATAAGTTGATTGCTGAATTGTGATAAGGCTAGAAGGGGTCAAACGATCTATCTCGAGGAGTTACCGCCCAAAATTATCTGATCTCAGGATTGCACTGATAGATCACAGTAACCTATCACTATTGAAGAATACATATCTAATATTTGATTAAATATAACCAAATTTATTGAAATATATTGCAGCAGAAGGTATTTTTATTTGTGAAATCTAATCACCCAATTACATTAATAACAACTGTATTCATAATAAAAGTTAAGAAAATAAGTTAATTTTAACAGCTGTGATGTGATGTCTTTGTAACATAGGGAAGCAGTATGAGTGTGACAAGTGCGGCCGTCAGTATCTCTGGTTGGACAGTCTCAATCGCCACAAGAAACTTGAATGTGGAATACCCCCGCAGTTTCATTGCCCTTACTGCCAGTATCGTGGACGCCAAAGAGTGCATCTAGTCCAGCATGTCCGTAACCGTCATCGTGATCAAATGCAACTGAATAAGCTCACTAAATCAGCAGACTTATGTAATACCATTGATTATATAAACATAAATAAATAAACCGTGTAATAGGAATATTTGTGGCAGTAATTTTGTTAGTTAGTGAGGCCCGCAATCACGGCTGGTTTAAACTGCATTACATTTACATTGGACTACACTAGCGCTCCACAATGGACCACAAAAACAGCTGATATTTTGAGACTCAAAATTTAACATTGGATGGAAAATCTATTTGTGTATAAAATCAATGGTAATACTTACAATGTATACAATAATGTGAATATTTTATCTTTGAATATTTATATTGTAGATTATTAAAGCTATTTTTGTATTGATACATTCAAATAAAGTGTTTATTTATCATTACATTTCCTTCTACTTATTAATTTAGTCTCTTCTTACCTCTAAACTATGGTATAGAACATACTTATAGAGAATGATAAATAACAAACATTATTCTTCCTTACAAATAATGAGGTGCGTTGTCATACAACTGTCTGTGGTCCGGCAGTGCTTCTACCGTAGTCTGACTATGTTCATGTCAAACTGTTTTGTCAGTGAGAAACTGGTGCCAGCCACACTACTGTTATGTTGCTCATTAAAATGTCCCTTCACATATTTTATAGTTAGTAAATAAATCTATAAATGCATGTCCAACATATAATTGTATCTTAATATTTAAAAAAACCTAATATAGTAAAATTTATGAATAGTTTTATAGATACCAATTACTTTTTAGTAAATATTCAACATTTGCTATCACTATCTAATGCCAAACATAATTAATAGCTTTGCTTATTTTCTTTTTTAAGCATTTCTTTCTGCTTAAGTTATACTTGCCAATCTTTGGCCTAGTTTTACAGATGAAAAATGATGATTTCTCATTTCTTCTCTGTGTAATATTCCTACTAAGTGCAATTTCGATCAATATAATCATTTTAATTCGGTGAAAATGAATTAATCAGATTATTTAAAGCAATTGTTATAATTTATGTACAAATATCTTATGTGTACTATTATATAATGTATGACCTGTCCTGATCTTCGTTGAAAAAGTGAAAAGTAGAAAAATAAAGCATATAACAATGCAATATACATGTACTGCTGTTTCAGTAGTGGCTTAGTTATAAATTAAAACAAAAGAATTATATTACTTTTTGAAAAAGGAGGTTTATTCCTTAGATTACAACCTACTGAAAGCAACGTTGTGCGAGAGATGCACTGAGTAGTGGAGTTGAGATAGACAACCATTCTTCTTTAACTGTATAATTTCATTTAAAAATTGTCATGGAAACAAGGTAGAGGTGTGCTGGCAGTGCAGTAGCACACCCCACCCATTATGTCATCAGCGGCAGTGACCATTTGTTGGTTTGATTAACATTAACAAGTCAAGCTAAACAATTAAATTAAATCATCATTTAATATTTAAATAAAAATTAATAACTAGAATAAATATGAATAGCTAAACTATGAATAATAATGTAAACAATGAATAACAATACTACAAACTTGTACAGTTTTATCACAATACTCTTTTATAACTAATGTTTCAATTAACTTCCACAATGGTTTTCTTCATTGTAGTTATTTGACGAGACTCTTTAAAATCTTATGTAACAACTCAGCTCTGTTCCTAAACTGTCATTACATCTTTTCCTTTTAGAAGTCATATAAAATATAAATTAGACTTTTTTGCAAGTAATAATCCTATTGTTTTTAGGTTTATATTTATTTAAAGAAGAAATAAAGCGATTCACATAATTTAAAAAAAATACCAAGCACTTTTAAATATGAAATATTTCATATTTAACTTTGTATAATTCTGATAGATAAAAGAAACACTAATTTTAGAAGAAAATCGTTGTTGACTGTTTTATGGTGTTTTAGGATTGAAAACGTTCCAGTGTAGAGAGTGTGGTCGAGCATATCGCCATATGGAGAGTCTGTACCGGCATCGCCGGCTCGAGTGTGGTGGCAAGGCCCCACAGTTTGCCTGCACTCTCTGCCCATACCGAGCCCGCCAGAAGAACCACCTGCGTATCCACGCACTTAGGAAACATGGAGTCGATGTTACTTCTATTAGCAACAAGATTCAGGGAGAAGTTTACTAACGTTTTTCTTATGAGTGTTTATTCATGGTTTATTGACTAAAATCAAACTAAATATTCAGTTTGTCATTATGTTGCTATTTGTAACATTTTAATAATGAATAAAATACAGTATTTGATAAAATATGATGATTCTATACTTAATTTACATGTTTGCAACTAACAGATAGAGAGAAAGAACTTTATTCATACATTTTGAGAACAGAATAAGTGTTAAAATTCATAATACAAACAAGAGAAAAGACAGTACTGTAAAAATTTTCACAACACTACCATGAGTTCAGCTGTTTTCGTTAAGTGTTTATAACCAGCGAAATGTCATATTTCCCACAGCTGTCTATTGTTGATAGTCAAAAGTAACATTGTTTACGTTCGAAAATTTTCCACTATCAACAACTTAATAACCTTCAAAAGCTTTTAAAAATATTTTGAATGTATTGAATAAAATTCCTAATAAAGTAATATCTATTTCCAACAATTATAACCGTACAATTAATTTAAGTGTGCATTTAAAATAGTGGAGCTGATTTTATAAAATGTTCCTAATTAAATAAAAAGTTAACATTCCAATATTTTTTATTCATTAGTGTTGTGAAAAATATCATTCAAAACTCAAGTGAAAATGTTTTGCATGTTCAAAATCCCATTTTCCACTCTTGTTATGAAATATACTATTTCTTTACAGTATGTTTGTGTATTTTTGTTGTTAATAGTAATAGTTCTTGACAATTTTTCAACAAATTAATATTAATATTAAAAAAAGGAGGATTTAATGTAACATTACCTACTCTGTAATCACTGTCCACCATCACTTCATTAATGCCAGCAATTAAGAATTTCCAGAATAGAATCTCTCCTAAAAATATAAATTTGCATTTTTTAAATGAATGAAATGAAAAATAACTTTACTGACAGTGTGTATAAAAGGTGAGGTTAGGATTTAAGTCCTCTCTTACACCTAAACCAACAATAACAACCACAAAAATCATGTCAAAACATAATAAAACGAATAAACTAACTTTACTTCGCACATTTACTAGTTAAATAAAATTAATACACTTTAAATCTGTTATTTTTAAAATATTAAATAACATTTTAAAAAGTATGTAAAAATTAACAAAATTGAAAACTAAAGAAATATTAAATTTTGCAGTGCACAGAGGATGTTTCTTTTTCAGGCGTTACATTAACCACACATGCGTGGTTTTCTACTGGCTCTTATTTCCCTCTTTTCCGGTATAACCTGTAATAATTTAAATTTTATATCAATACAATTCATTTTTCAAGAGTGTCACCTAAAAATGTCACACAAATTTATCACAATACAAGTACAACATGTACAAATACTACGGCATTGATTTTGGTAAACCATGTTTACCATACTTGGGAAAGTTAATGATTTTTTTTTAACTGAATAAAATTAAAGTTAATACTCTAAAAAAGTAACTAATTGAAGTTAAAAGTTAGAATAAATTGAAACTAACTGATTAAAGTTAAATTATTAGAAAATTAACTGAAATTGAAAGTTAAAAGTTAGTTTTGGTACAGTAAAATATACATAAACCAATACTTAACCTGTATTATCTTTTATTATTTATAATATTTTAGATAAATAGGCCTATTTATAATACATTATTATACAATACTATTAATTAGCTATAGCAATTTATACAGTAATAACTGTCCGAAATCTGAAATATTTAATTTCTAAAATTATTAATAAAAACTGACATAAGTCATTGAAATTAAAGTTTTACAATTTTAAGCTCTACTTTAAAACATCAATAACTATCTTATAGGAAATTCACATAACAACACTTTTTTTTTTTAATTGGTGCAGATAATAAGAAAGGCCAAATAATAGTGACATGTTGACTCCAGGTGATTTTTATCAGGCTGGAGATGATAAGGAAGGGTCACTGATAAGAAAGTATGGGGATCAGTGGTAAACAAAAACTGAACAAAATATACTCACTCTATAAGTGAGTGAAAGCAGATCTATTCATATTATTTTCTATAACCAATTACGTTTATTAGATGTTTAAGAATTTGCCGTTCTGAGTGCATGTTTTATTCTTACTGAAATAAGTTAATTAAAAATTATGAAAACTATCTAAATCATTAAAAAATACAAAACTTATTACCATTGATAATATTATTAATATTAAAGGTAGTATTATCATTATATTTTCTTTTCGACGGTGCCGATAGCAAAATAATGAAGACAGAACGAATTATAGCAATTGTTACTTGAAATATGTTCTGCAATGTTGAAGATAGTTTATTCTGTTGCGTGGTACAATATAATGGATTGATTTTACCTAGTAAGCCTAATTTAAAATAAAGTAAACGTTTGAGGAAATGTTGGTTTGATTAACCATTCAAATGGTTTTTCCCGACTACTTGTGAACAGGACAATTTAGATATGTAATGATCAATTAATCAAGTATTGACAGCATTAATGTCAAAATGCAACTGATTTTCTTAATTAATTATATAGATAGAAGGGTAAACAAGTAAAATTACAGTATTAGAGTTTATGAAAGATAAACAAGCTTAGGCCCAACACGTTGATTTAAAACAAGATAACTAAATGACAACCATAATTAAAGAACTCGAAGAAGTTCATTATTTTTCTCTTATAGTTGATTCTACGCCGGACGTGTCGCACACCGACCAGGTTGCAGTTGTTTTAAGATACGTTTCACTGAACGATGCGTGTGCTAAAGAACGTCTCGTACAACTTTTACCTGGTGTTGGTCATAAAGCGGAAAGCCTACAACAAGCAGTTTTAACTTTACTTAAAAAAATAAACTTAGATATTGAAAATTGCCTATTTTTTTAATTAGTATTAATTAATTAATTAATTAATTATTATTATAATTATTAATTATTAATTAATTATTAATTAATTAATGTAAATTAGTATTTAATTAAGTAAATTAACTACTCAGGTCTACAGGCAAGAATAAAATCCGAAAATAACAAAGCAGATTATGTTCCGTATACTGCACATTCCTTGAATTTAGTTGGAGTTTTTGCAGCCGAAAAATCATGCCTTGAAGTGACTAGGTATTTTTCGTTTTTACAAGGACTTTTTACTTTCTTCGCGGGGTCAACTTACCGATGGGGATTGTTGAAAGAATGTATCAAAAATGAAAACAAAGAAAGGCGAAAGCAAAACAAAAACAGTGACACGCTCACTTTACAGAAAAATTTAAGCCAGACTAGATTGTCTGCTAGAGCAGACGCTGTGCACGCTTTATCTAATGGTTATAAAGAGTTTGAACTTGTGCTGAAAAACCTATCTCAAGATGTTTCACAAACACCTGAAACGAGAGTGGCGGCTGAGGGGCTTACCAAACAGTCGGGAAAGTTTGATACGGCTTATCTTCCTGTACTGTGGAATGATTTGTTAATGAGAATTGATAAAGTTAGTTCAAACTTACAAAAAGAAGAGTTGGATTTTCTTGCGGCAGTTAAACAATTACAAACGCTTAAAATGTTCTTAGAAGAAAAGAGGGGCAACTTTGATCACTTTGGGAATGAAGCAACAAAAATGTATTCCACATTTACACGCTTAATGACCCAATACATTATGTAAAAATAAATTGTAGTACATAAATTTGGACTTTTGTGTACCTGTAAAAAAATTTATTTTACGTTCATTTCAAAATATTGAATACTCAATATTCATGGATGTGCTGGATCCCTTGGTGAAATGAAACTCACCATAAGCAAACATGATTCATATTAAATTTGTTTAACCTTCACTCTCTAGTTCGTATGGGCCTACTTGCCTTTGCGTGTACTTTATTCAATAAGTTTTTATCGTAAGCTTAGTTGAGTTCGAATCCTATTGTACATAATATATGTACAGTGGTGTTGAACCACCCACCCACCTATACACGTACAATAATGTTGACCCAACTAAAAAACTAACTAAAAAGTTAAGCAACAAACATGAAAGAACATAAAACAAAGAATTATTACTTACATTATATACATAAATAAGAACAAATTATTCCAGAAATTTCCACACCAAACACACATCACTCATACACACAGTCCAATATTGACAGCACGACCAAGGCCTACAACCCCCACAAATTCACCGACAACCACTCCCTCAGTGAAAGAGTGTGAAAACACACTTACAGTGGTATTGAATGTAAATGTATTGAATGTATTGAAGATTAAAATACAATTAATCTTCAAAATTCAGAAATAATTGTGAAGATGGGGGGAGTCTACATTGTCCTGTTACAACTTGTGAACAGGACAATTTAGATATGTAATGATCAATTAATCAAGTATTGACAGCATTAACGTCAAAATGCAACTGATTTTCTTAATTAATTATATAGATAGAAGGGTAAACAAGTAAAATTACAGTATTAGAGTTTATGAAAGATAAACAAGCTTAGGCCCAACACGTTGATTTAAAACAAGATAACTAAATGACTATCTCAACTTATCCCTAAACATAAACTAGTCAAGTGATATGATCACCCCAGGGACACAAGTCAATCCCACAACAATGGTATACTCGTTTGGTCCACCTTTTTTATTTATAAGGCAGTAAAATGTGAGTAAAGGGGAGGGGATGCATCTTCAAAACAGTGACCTTGCTTGTCGGTGACAATTAGGGGATAAGGAAAACAATCGGTCTTTGACCTGAGTTTTAGATACTTTCTCCCCAGTCCACATTCCTCGGACCAAATGGCACCTTTTATCACATTTGAAAAACTAACTGAGTTACTTTAACCGTTAGCCAAATTTTCAACTAGTTAAAGTTAGAAGTTAAACATTACCAAAACTAACGAATAAGTTAAAAAGTTAATAGAAAAAGTAACGATTAAATTTAATCGTTAATCCCAAGTATGATGTTTACCTTCCTCAGACCGGAAGGATTCATAATAGAATCAAACATTCTTTGTTGTATGAATATTTGATTCTTTTGTGTATCCTTCTAGTCTGAGGAAGGTAAATGCGGTTTAAGAAAATTGATCACTGTAGTATTTGTTCTGTTGACTTCATTTTGTTCTTATTTTGTAATAAATGTTGACATTTAAAACTGTGACATTCACTTGTATTGTGTTTCTACCAACATGCACTATACTAATTGATGCACTATGCTAATGTTAATTGATAAACTATTATTCATTCATTTTTATCGGGGGGGGGGGGGGGGAGCCACTAGGATCTCTTCAGCCTGGGATAGCAAGCAGACAGCTCTAACATGTTTATTCATGATTGAAGACTGTTAAAAAATGAACCAGACAGACACAACATCTTTAAAAAACCTATTAATTAACATTGGAGCATGTTCAGATATATTTATAATCCTAAAAAACTAATGAAAAGGATGTGAAAATTGCCACCACGTTGATTCATAATAGCAAGACATTACTATTGTAGTAGTTGGTGGTTCTTTGAAATCCGTAGAATGATTGATTGCTAAAAATTAATGTGAGGAGAGAAACATCCACACTAATGAATTGTGCTCAAGGTTTATAACCCAACTACATAATTACTGTAATGAGTATCGGAAACCTGACCTATGAAAACAATTTGTTGTTTTTCAAACTAGTAATCTACTAGGTTAAAGCCTTATTTTGTGATAAAAATCATGTATGAACTTGAGATATATATCAAAATTAAAATTGCAAATACTAGTAATCTATTGTTTATAAAAACACTACATATTCATTATTAGATCCATGCGCAGTCTATCCTACCACTATATCAGATGGAAATAATGCGCAATCTCTCCTCAGCACAAATTGTGTAATCTCTCCCAAGTGGATAGGTGAGATTGCGCAGCCTTAAATCAAGATTGCTGTCCGAGGTATTCGACCTAAGTCTACAAGTTTAGTTTACCTAGGTCAATAGCTCACTGTTGGGTTGATTAGTTTTAAATTATTCCGTCGTAACATCATTCTACAAAAATTATAATATACTGTAATGAAAATTCAACCACTTACCTAGCAGAACAAACATGTAAATTGGCGGCAATTCACATACGCACAGACAAAACAATCTATACTTTTAACTAGTCACTCAACTACTGAAGACTGGTTGGCGACACTGATTGATTGTGCACGTACCCGATCCCCACCAATTGAACCAAAGAGTGTGCAATCTCTCTACCCGCGCAATCTCTCCTAGCTTTACCTTAAATGCCTATAAAAGTTTTAAATTTTTTTGTTATGACTACAAAAATGATGTCATAGTTTTTGGCTCCCAGGGGAGCTGGTAGCACTCTAGGCACGATTAATGTTTTTTAAGTTGCAAATAACTGTTTGTTTCTTTCTAAAAATATAACAAAATACAAAAATTACTTTATTTGATGAAATAATTATAGCTTTTTAATTAGCATAATACGTGTTGGTACATATACAGTAGAAGTAAACTTCACACAACACAAATTTATTACAATGTAAGCACAAAATGCACAAATATATTACAATACAAGTACAAAATGCACAAATATTATGGTGAACCACGCTCACCTTCCTCAGACCAGAGGGATTCACAAAAGTATTCTTTTGTGAATCCCTCTCGATCACCATAATATTTGTGCATTTTGAGCTTATATTGTAATAAATTTGTGTTGTATGACATTTACTTGTAATGTATATGAAATAATTCAATTCAACTAACAGTTGAAATGTTTGAAAATGTTGAAATTGGTGGAATGACTCCGATGGGAGACAGAAGCACCTGAGTGGTAGTACCATTGTACGTGTATGGGTGGGCGGGTGGGTTAGTACCATTGTACGTGTATGGGTGGGCGGGTGGGTTAGTACCATTGTACGTGTATGGGCGGGCGGGAGGGTTAGTACCATTGTACGTGTATGAGTGGGGGGTGGGTTAGTACCATTGTACGTGTATGGGTGGGCAGGTGGGTTAGTACCATTGTACGTGTATGGCCAGCCCCAATGGGAGTCACCAGCACTGAATGTGTTAATAACAAAATTAGGTAATCTTTCCACTGTTATTGTATACAAAATCAATTTCTGGACTCCAGAGCCTTTTGAATGGTTATTTGAAATGACAGGATTAGCATTCAAAGTGTTAATGCATAGAAAAGTAAACAATCTTTTCAAAATCAGTGGCACATTGCGAAATTTACTGTCTACCCTTGTGGCAGTAATTCAGCCACTTGAAGAAACTTCATATTGTTTGAGCAACAACATTTCCGTACTCAGTATTTACTGTAGTTGTGCTATAACTATTGCAGTTTTATTCTTATTGAGAATATTTTATTGTTTAAATGCTGTCAATGAGAATGAAACTACAGTAGTTATATAAATAGCACAGATTCTTTAATGAGAATGTATGATTCATATAAATTTGTATCTCAATTAATTAATATTGTGGTAATCTTAAAAATAATTTGATGAATTCTGAAATTTTGATATTATGTTGTTGATTAAAATTTTGTACTGCACTAAATATTTATTAATAGTTTCAATGTAAAACAAACTAGCACTTGGCCAGTAAGATAACCATTCTCTGAAATTAAACTAAATGGGGACAAAGTGTTTGGGAGATTGTAGGCGATAGGTTGGATGCTCGGTCCTCTTAATACCGACATGGCGTCCACTTGGTGGTTGGTATCGGCGTGGACACTACTAGAGAAGTCTGGGGTGTCCATGTTGGGTGGAAATCATTCTGCGGATGTTGTGTGGGGGAGATAACTGAGTATCAGGCTTGTCAAGTAGCTGAAAATCAGACCAGCACTACGTGGTTCGGATTCCACGTAAAGCTGTAGGTTCCTTAGTTGCCCTGGCTGTTGGGCTATTAATAAATTGCCCTTTCTGAGGAACAGTTCAACTCAGATAGTAACCAGACTACACTCATCCACACTCATCCTACACTCATATAACCATTCATATTCACCTTAAAATATCAACAATGTTGTGTCGGCGTCTCATATGTAAGAATGTAAGAATTTCATTTACCCTGTAATAAGTTTTTTGTACAAAAATGTTGTTTAAATTTGTTAGATTGGAAATGACATTTTTATTTACTTACGTATTTTAGTCAATCTGTCCACTAGAAAACTTGACACTAGATAACTAAAACACGTAAGTAAATATTGATCGTCTGTCCGGGGCTAAAATGTCTAATTTTAATGTATTTTTAGCTTACTCATCAATTTTCTTTTCATATAACAAAACTTTTCCAAACTTTGCTTTACTTTTAACTGGATCAATAATGTTTTATTTCTTTTGAATAAATAAGGTATGATTTATTTTTAGTTGATAATAAATTTCTATATTTTTGTTAACGAATTTCACTATCTTCAAGATGTTTAAACTAACAAAAAAATTAAGTTTTACAGAACAGAAAATGACAACCACCTCTGTAATTGATAATATCCTGATTTCCTAGAGTAATTTGTCTATCAGAATATTCACAATATTTACTGTCTCTCTTGTATTAAAGTATAATATACTAATGTCCATGATATAACAGGTTGTTGTTCCATATAAGTCTATTTGACTATTTAGTAAATTACATCAAAACGTGTTACTAAATGAATTTGTTTGAAATAACTTTTGTTTTATTTTTAAGATTGAAATTAAAACTAAATAATTTTCCAGAGAAACAAATGAATCTGTTATATCCCAAAGTGATGACACACGTAGTGGACCAAAGTTACCTCCCTGACGGATCCCCTGGACAGTTTCTCCCCATCAACACGTTTGAAAAGACTTATGTATGCAACACTTGCAGCCGCAGCTACCAGTATATTCACAACTTGCGGCGACACAAGCAGTTTGAGTGCGGTAAAGCTCCTACATTCCAATGTCCTCATTGCACATACAAAGCCAAGCAGAAATCCACATTGAAGCTACACATGAAGCGAATCCACCACTACGTCGATAAACAGCAAGTCCAACGAGTCAAGATGCCTATGACTTATCATGTTAACAATCAAGTCAATGTTTAGCTTTAGGGGCCATAATATAATTTTAACCTTTTTAATTTCATACCATCCAGATAGTCTACATTCAAGTTACTTTAATGTGTACAGAACATATTATCCACTAATAGCATGATATCAAGAAAGCAGGGCTCCTTCTAATTAAGAAAAGAAAATGTAATACTACTGTCGGTACAGAAATTATGTGTACCTGAGTTTGAAGGTTGTTTACTAAGAAACTGCCAATGAAAAATCCACTCTAACCATTCTTTTATTGTTTTAATTGTACATTATGCCATATGCTTTTTTAAATTTTATTATAAGCTTTAGTAATTTTTTTCCTAGTTCGAAGAAAAAAGTACCGGAATTTTAACTAGTTTTCACTGTGCATCAACGTTACACTTTTACTGTTCAAAAACCTGTAAATGTATCACATTTATATTTTAATACATGGTTGACATAAATTATATCAGTTATGTATATTTCAGATTTTTAACCTCTCAAGAAGAAAAGTTTGTATACATTTCCTGAAACAATGTTTTCTTAGCTTCTAGAGGTCATACAATTAATTACTTGGTTACATTTTAGTCCTTATGAAATGTATAGTTATCATACATTACTTTCAGATGCGTAAGTAAATGCAGTGATTTAAAATTACTTTAAATTGATCAAGATTGGTATAGAAGCCAAGGAAACATTGTTTCAGGGAATTGTTAAAACATTTTTTCTTGAAAGGTTAAAATTCTGAAGTTTAAAAAAAAATTAGAAGATACTCCTGTTAACCACGTGTATAAAAATATAAATGCGGTACATTGAAATGTATAGATATTATACATTACTTTTATTTAAGTAAGTAAATGCATTGATTTAAAATTGATTTGAATAAGTTTTAAATAACTACAGGTTTTTTAGTTATAAAAGTGTAAGTTTTATGCACAGTTAAAACTAGTTAAAATTCCGGCACTTTTTTTGTTTCTACTAGGATAAAAATTATGAAAATTTATAATAAAATTTTGAAATGTGTATGTCATAACATACTATTTATATAAAGTATATGGAGGAAAACAAAACTGTAATTGGATTTTCATAGGCCTCTTGATTTCTAATAAACAACCTTCAAAATCAGGTACACACAATTTATGTGCTGACAGTCGTATAAATACAACATAATCAAGATAATTTAACCCCAATCTTTTGTATTAAGGCATCTACTTTTATTTGTGGGTTACAAAACATGGATGTAATTTAAATGTAACATAAATTCATAATCAAATGTGTAAGTCAATTACATGCTTTGAAACGATATATCTAGAGTTAAAATAACTAACCAGACGCAAACAAAGCGAAAATCGGCTCTGCAGGTAGAGGAACTTTAACTGTTGGATTAATTGAATGCTGAGATCATATTGAGCGTGATGTTTAATTGAATGTGAAGGCTAGGCAGAAACTCATAGCTTTGTATCATTTTTTTGTACAAAGGATTTCAAATTTGACTCAACCCTGAGTCAGTCCCTCGCTCTGTCAGTTGTCATAATGCTTATTATGGTTGTTGAATTTTAAATCAAAGCAAATTAAACATATAAGTTACTAATCGTAATACTAGACAAATTTTAAATTTATGAATTTATATGCGTTGTTCAGAAACATTCATTGTACTTTGGTCTGTAGTTAGATCAAATGGTTCCATTCCACATAAGTACAATATATTGTATTACATAGAATGTAAATTGTGTATTGAATATTATATTTGGTTATCCTTACCAATTCATGTACAAATATACAAGACTATAAATGTTAATAAATATAAAAATTATGTTCATTTTCTTTCTGCACTAATCATAAATAAAATAATTACAATTTACAAGTACTGTATTTCAGTACAACTTACGACATTAAAAAAAAAATACAATTTGACTTGGTATAAAAATGTTTATTTAAAGTCTGTTGTGATAAAATATATGGAGTTCAAACAAGCAATAGTTTTTAAAATAGTTAGCGTAGTATGTTAAAAAAACGCTTAAAAGATTTACAAATTTAGAATAGTATTCAGTGCAGAGCAGTACAGTTCAGTTTTAAATTAAAACTAAGCCAGTTTGACTCACTAAGTAAAATACAGGGGAAAATAATCTTTATATAAACTACTTTAGAGTACAACACTTCTATTAATTATTTTTAATTTTTAAATGTTAAATTTTTATTTATTGTTATTATTTTTTAGAAATAAATACAAAAATATTATTCCAAATAGCAGAGCAGTCCAAGGCATCAGAACTCAAGAATCTGAGTTAGTGATAACGTAGATTTGAATCCTAGTCTTGACTGGAAGCTGTTATCAGTAATTTTCAACTTGTACTGTACTGGTTCTCTCCCTTTGTCTGTATGAATAACTTCCCCACTCAGATTAATAGTCCCTACCTACAAATTAAAGGTAGGTAATTTGTAGGTTGACACCTAAAATTATTACTATAACTACTTTAATTGTTTTGTTTGTTTGATGTGTATGTTTGAAATTGAAGATGTTATTCTACAATTACCAAATTTATAAATTAACATAAACTTTGCTTTCTTATTTGCTCTTTTATTGATTGTTAATTCTTGTTGCAATCTTATAAGTTTTATTACGATTATTGTCATTTGTTGTTGTTTTACTATGCTATCATAAAGTTATACAATTTTTCTATTTATAAAAGAAACGTATAATCAGTTACCCTTTTACTACTTAAACAATATGTTTAAAATTTGAAGTTTAAGAATTGTTTGTGAATATTTACTTGATTTATGATTTTTCTTAAATTAGAAGACGAGCAGCCATTTGCATGTGAATGTGGACGAAAGTATCGCCAGAAGGCTACGTGGTATCGACATCGGCGATATGAATGTGGCAAGTTGCCGCAGTTTTGGTGCATCTACTGCTCGTACTGTGCAAAGAGAAAGGGCAGGCTTGACGAACATGTCAAGTCCAAACATTTTAATTCACTTACCAGCTTGCAAAACCCTTCTTGAAAATGATAATGTATTGATTGAAACACTATTTTTCTGACTTCCAATAAAACTTTTGGAGTTACGATGTTTTGTATTGAAATTGTTATTCCTATTTATTTTTTACAAGAAAATGTAAGAGAAAGAAAAGAAGAGGAAGGATATCTAATTACACTAGTTCGAGTTGACATCATCACTTATCAAACTACAGGTAAATACACTAAAAAATAGACAGTTAGGATGTTTCATATCTACTTTAATTTTACTATATTAAAGCACACTTTTAAGATTTCAGAATATAAATAACTAATAAACTTCTTTATCTTTCCCCCCATGGTTCCCTATAATCTATTACATCGATATAAAAGCTCAAGCTGCAGCACCACCATATAACACCTGTGCTTTTATGTTTAGTTTCTGATTTCTAACAATCTCGAAATATATTGATCAAACTAAGAGGAAATGTCTTAAAGAAGTTTATTTGACAGGATTTAGTCATGCCCTTTGGCCAGGTTATTACTGTATTCAAGTTAATTTCAACATTTTGTAATTGAAATCCAGTTGTTCTCCTAGATAACAATGTTACATATCTAGAAAACCCTCCAAGTATATTTTAGAAGGGTGCAAAGTAGCACGGAGTCATAGTTAGTAGAAATTATGTTAAAAACTTTACAGTGAAAGCCTCTTAAATGGCTATATTTATAACCACTGCCTTATTGCCCATTTACACCATAAGGAGATCCTCCATGTCAAATTTCAGTTTTCTAAACTTTATCATCTTTAAATAAAGTAATCAGAGAGTGAATTAGTAAGTCATATAGTCAGGTTTTGCAATGTACTATCAGCAGGCTATGGCTGTATACAAATAAGTTTAGAAATGTTCTGATTGACATAAGTTTATTCTACTAGATAACAAAGTTTTATAGCCTAGAAAAATCAATAAGTCTACTCTTAGAGGATGCAAAGAGGGGCAAATGTGCCTGAATCAGTGGTTTCTTGCAAAGTTTACATATTCCTTTCGATATGAAGATTGCTGTGAGTCTACAGATTTTTCTTTTTTCCAGCAAAATTATGTTTAGTATATTGAATGGAGATGTGAGAGTTTTTTTTGACGAGAAAGCCATATAAGTCTACTTTCAGAGAGAGTAAAGTAGCCGTTTTAGCGACACACACAAATTATTGAAAATCTAGCTCTACCTAAGGATTAAGGATGCAAGATATAACAAAAAGAAAAAAAAACATATGAACAAAGTCATAGATAATTTCAAATCTGAAACTGAAAATGATTATCATTTTTCAATAGGACCATTTGTTTAGGCGTCACAGGAAAAATTGGAAAACACTGTTTTCAATATTTAAAAATATCTGCACTAAAATGGCTGCCATTTCAAAACTACGAAGAATTTTAAAAAATCCTTTCTTATTGCACACCATATAAGACCAATCATTCTACATTATTTCAGCCTCGGAGGTGTAGTAGTTGTTGAGATAGAGTGAGATCAGTTAGTAGTATTTGGCTTTATACAGGGTGTTACAGAAAGGTTGAGCTGGCTATGCATTTTCATATTCTATGTGGTGATTCTAAGCTAAAAATGAGGAATAACATTTTTAAATTTCCGCTTTGCTTAGCAGCTAGATGCCATTTCTTCTTTGAGTTCTTTATTGGAAATTGTATATAATTTAAGAAATTCTCAATTATTCCAATAAAATCATTTTATTGGAATATTTGAGAATTTCTTAAATTATATAGCTAGATGCCATTTTGTTTTTTTATAAAACAATTCATATCTTTGTTGTTATCCTTAAGATTGTTACAAAACTCAGTAAATGGGTTCATGTTATAAGGTAAATTTAGTAAAAAAATATATTTTGAATATCTTAATTTTTTCAAAATGGCGGCCATTTTATTTTTATTTGAACAAATATCTATAAAACTACTGGTTTTATACAAATTGTGTAAACCACAAAAAAATGTTTAAACAACTCTAACTTTCCAATGATAACTTGTTTGTTAAAATCGCTTACGAAATTACTATTTTATGAAAGAACCTTAATTGAAATGCAAACTAAATGGCTACTAATTTGACAGTACGTGAATTAAGGTTATTTCATAAAATAGTTATTTTTTAAGTGATTGTAACAAATGAGGTATCATTGGAAAGGGAAATTTGTTTACAAACTTGTTTGTGTCTTACAACATTTTATAAAACCAGTGTTTTTTTAGATGTTTGTTAAAATAAAAAAAAAAATGGCCGCCATTTTGAAAATAATAAAAATATTTGTTTACTAAATATTACCTTTTAACATGAACCTGGTTACCGAGTTTTTTAAAATCGTTTGGATAGCAACAAAGATATGAATGGTTTTATATTAAAAAAAAAAAAAAAAAAAAAATGGCGTCTAGTTGCTAAACAAAGCAGAAATTGAAAAAAAATATTCTTCAATTTAAGCTTAGAATCACACATAGAATATGAAAATGCATAGCCAGCCCAACCTTTTTGTAACACCCTGTACGCATATATACATGTGATATATATATGTATATGATTCCATGTATGGGTAATAACTGTTGATGTAAGTTTGCAATTTTTGTGATTAGATACAAAGCATTATGTGCTGTTTTGGGTTATGAGCAATATCCTAAGTTGGCTTCCTAATATATAAGCTCTTGCATTGCTGTTATTTGGAACTAATTAAACTGTTGATTAAACACTAATTAAACATTCCTCTCCAAAGTCATAGTAATTAAATAATGAATGTAGGAAATCTTACACAGCTAGGTACTAAATTCCAAATGAAAGATTCCAACTGGCCTTAGTGATCCTTTAATTAAACAGTATCAGCTGCGCTCAGCTCATTTTGTCTGCTTCAGGAAGTCTCTTTCACTCTCTTTCCGCTTCTTCTAGATTAGTATTCATTTGTAATATTAAAGCTCCTTGGTTCACTGTTGGGTGGTAAACTAAGCACAAATATTTTAGTTTCCTTTTAACTGTGTATCTCTCTTTTGTTTTGGAATCTGGAGAATCTACGATGGCAGGAAATCTGAAATTAAATTGAGCAATCATAATAACAATGACCATATAATAATAAAAACACTGTAATAATTTAGTTTCTCAGCATTCTTGGTTGGTAGCAAAACAATACAAGTGAACGTCACACAACACAGATTTTAATAATACATGTACAAAAAAAAAAAAAATGTGGTGATCGAATTCAGTAAACAACGTTGATCTTCTTCATTACAGAGGGGTCCACAAAATAATGAAACTGGTGTTCAACTACTGTACTCTAATTATATACATATACTAACACTTGATGATTGGCTGGAATTGCCAATATGGTGACTACTGAAATTTTAGTACTGAAATGTTTATTCTTTCGTTAGTACATAAGTAGAGTAGATAAACCATCAGTTTCATTAATTTGTGGACCCCTCGGGTCTGAGGAAGGTAAACTGACTTGCCGAAATCAATTACCCGAATATTTGTGCACTTTGTACTTATATGGTAATAAATTTGTTTTTTACCAACCTTCCATTTTCGTGACGTGTCAACACAGATCAAATAGTTTCGCTCTTCTCCCCAATAATTTACAATGTGAAATCCTCCTCTTCCTCCAAATCTTCTATCAGGAAAGTTATAATTGAAATTTAAAATGTAAAATACCAACTACAATCTATTGAAGCTAAGTTTCAAAATGTTCCTGAATGCCTTTATTGGACATGACAGTACACCAGCCACATTCAGAAGGAGCAACATTTTCATGTGCCTTTGACAGCGTCTCTCACACAAAATTGATAACCCAATTAAAGGAACTTGGATTACGTAGGAAAGAAATAAATTGGTTTGAGTCATATTTAAGTGAAAGACCTCAATATGTAGAGATTAAACATAGAGAAGAAACTCATTCGTGTAATTACATAAGAAAATTTGCATCAAAATCTCAAAGAGTTAAGCATGGGGTGCCTCAGGGTTCCATTCTGAGACCTCTTCTTTTTTTATGTTACATGCAAGGCCTTCCACAAAAAGTATTTTATAGTCATCTCTGTCTTTATGCAGATGACACAAATATGGTGGTTACTGGAAAAAATCAAGAAGATATTGAAATATCATCTTTTTTAGATTTATCAGAGGCCAAATCATTTTTTGACTCAAACAACCTTCTTCTAAATTCCACAAAATCTACCTTTTTATCGTTTTCTACAAAACAGGCCAGAGAAAAGCTTCAACCACACATTTCAATAGATGATGATGATTTGATGATTTTTTGATTCAATGCAGCAGTACAAAATTTCTAGATTTGACTATAGATGAACATTTATCGTGGGATATCCATATGAACAACATTAGTGGGATATCCATGTGAACAACATTACTCGCAAACTTTCTTCTGGAATCTATGCCTTACGACGAATGTCAATATTGTGCAATACAGAAACCATGAGAATGATATACTATGCTTTTATACATTCCCATATATCTTACGGTATTAGTATATATGGCGCAAAAAAAAAAAAAAAAAAAAAAAAAAAAAAAAAAAAAAACCAGAATTTAGATAAAATCTTGATATTACAAAAAAAAGGCACTCAGAATAATGTTCAAACTGAATATAATAGATCATGTAAAGCACATTTTTTCCGAACAAAATATACCGACAGAATACAGGCTATACATTATTGAATGCATTAAATTTTTTAAGTCAAACTGCAATGAATCTCTAATACAATCCCAACACAATTATAACACACGTAATAAAATATCCTTGGATTGACACAGCTTGGAATTCTATAAAAAGAAAACAAGCTACACTGGAAAATATTTCTTTATGCAGTTACCAACTGACATTAAGCTTGAAAATAACGCGAAAAGTTTTGAAATCAAAATAAAAAGATATCTAACTGAAAAAGCACTCTATTCAATTAATGAATATTTTTGTTCTTGAGTACTGAGAGCCTGGTCATCCAATAAATGCAATAAGTCTCATTATTGTTATTATTTGTTTTATCTTTTACCGTCATGTATCTTGTAGTTTTACTTTAGTTTAAGCATTTAAGTATTAAGACGCTATTCTTTGTATATTTGTACAAAAAAAATTATGCATAAAGAATTTTTGACTTTGAGCTAAGTTAATATTTCTAAACTATATTAAATGTTGTTATAATGTTGTTGAAAAACACGTGCATCCGCCAAGCTGTTGAGGTATTCTCCGGCCCACATTATCACAGGAACAGTTCAAGTAGATGGGGAACATATGCTTTTTAATGTGGTATGAAAAGAGCAAGAAGGAGACTTCTATAAACAATGTTTGCTTCATTAAGACAATATATAATATCAAACCAGACATGTCTTCCCTCCCGCTGAGGGAGAAGCAACGGAGTACAGTTTCCAAACATATTAACTGGTTCACGTTTGGCTAAGAAATGTCTTGAAACCCAAAACATGGTTTTCTAGAGTAACCTCTTTGTTCCTATTCAAATGCAAATTCCAGCTGCACCATTTTGAAGAAATTCCGAATTTCACATTTTGATAGCGCTCCAGTAATAATTATAGTAGTGGTATATGTGTATGCAAGATGGTTTTGATACTTTGCTCCAAAGTTTGCCTCAAGGAACAAACTTTCAAACAACTCTCAAGGAACCTGTTAAAATATACATCATTTTTTTGGAGGCGAGGAAGATTGGAGAGACCTTCAGTACATTACAGTAATGATATGATTTATAATGTACGAATATACCAAAGCAGTACTAATATATGATGAACCAACCAATGAAGAACTAACCAAGAACAAGAAATCTGGCCCATAAAGAGCATAAAGACAAGTATGATTTTGACACCATCCTTAATTAAATTAGTCTATTATTATTTTGCTGTAATTATTACTTAATACACAAATAAATATAACTGTATGTTATTTTTTGAATGTTTTAATTGTAACTTTTCTAATACGAGATTTAGGAAAAGGAAGATTTCACATTGAAAATTGCAGGGGAGAGGGAATTATCTTGTATGTGTCGATATGTCATGAAATGGAAGGTTAGATGGTTATAAATAAATAAATATTTTATTGTCATTAAATATTGTCATTAAAAGTCATTAAATACAGTAATAGACAAAGACAGAAACTACAGTCTAAACTTACATACTATTTACATTTCAATACATTATATTACAAAATAAAAACCAAGTAAAATAACCCGAAATTACACATATATTTGACAATCAAAAAATTCAGTTACAGAGTAAAAAGGGTTGTTAACTAAGCAAGTGTACAATTTGCGTTTAAATACATTAAAAGGCAACTCAGTAAGCTCTGAGGGTAAATCATTGAACATTTTTAAACCTAATACTTCATAACTATTTACTGACGTGGGCAATCTATGGAATGGTACATTAATTTTATTACTTTGTCTGGTATTGTGTTTATGTATATCTTTTTTTAAGGCATGACATGGCAGATTGGTTTTTGTATAAAGTAAAACATGATAAAAATATAAAGATTAACAATGGTGAGACAACCTAACTGGACAAATAATGGCTTACAGTGATCTAATTTGTGAGAATCTGTTATAATCCTAATTATTTTTTTTTTGCAAAATAAGAATTCGATGGACATGTACACTATTTCCCCAAAGCAATAGACCATATGAGATTATACTTTGAAAAAATGCAAAGTATGCTGATCTCACATAATTATCTGGCACACAATCTTTCAGTTTTCTTAAGAGATATATAACCCTAGACAGCTTTATAGAAATATAATTGACGTGTGATTCCCAAGTTAACTTTGAATCTAAATGTAAACCTAAAAATTTAACACTATCTATACAATTTTTAATGGGTAAATCTCTAAGCCCAAAATACATTTGTTGAGTTTTACTGTCATTAAGTAAAAGTCCATTAGCTCTAAACCAAATTGAAGACTGTGTGAGAGTTTCTTGAGTTAAATTTGTCAATTCATTAAAATCAGAACTACAATTTAGGAAGGTTGTATCATCTGCGTATAATATTGTTTGAGTATTTAAGAATTGTGGAAAGTCATTGATAATTAAAATAAATAGCAGAGGACCCAACACAGAACCCTGCGGTACACCAAAATTAAGATTGATCGTGTCAGATCCGTCGCTACCTATACATACAACTTGTTTGCGGTTAACTAGGAATGATCTAAGCAGCGACATACCTTTGTCAGATACCCCATAGTAACTTAACTTATCTAAGAGAACATCATGATCTACACAATCAAAGGGTCACAGAACGTAGCCCGAATAAAGCCCTTGTTTTCAAAAGTGTGCAAAACCTTTTTAACAAGCGAATCCATGGCATTGACATATAGATATAGATGAGAAACATTGAAAATAATGAGCTGATAAAAGTGCTTCAATTCATTATTCAATATTTTTCAATAATGAATTTGAAATTCAACATTCATTATTGAATGTTCAATTTCAACATACAAATATTACACTTTATTGGATATTTTTTTTAATAAAACAGCTAGGCCTAATGAAATTATTTTTATTTATTCCCTTATAGAATTTAATTGTCTACAATTCTGTAACTGAGTAGGTTTTCTATGCAAAACCATTTATAACACACACACACACACACACACACACACACACACACACACACACACACACACACACACACACACACACACACACACACACACAGGGGCGCAGCCAGGAATTAAGTCTGGGGGGGGTTTTATGGGCCACTAATACCAGGAGGTCTGGGGGGTATGGAATACCCCCCAGGAAAAGCGGGGTCTCCCCCACCGGAAAATTTTTGACAAATGGTTCAAAATTGTGAGTTTTACAGCTTTCTGAGAACTATTTTTTAATCCTTACACTCGTCAATAAGTAATAGTAAATTCATTTAAGTAAAACAGATTAAACTTAAAACTATTTTTTAATAATATACAGAAATTTTTAAGAGCATCAACACAAAATTATAGTATACTGCTAAATGATTTAATGCAATATGTAATTAGTAATTAAAAACACATAATAATTCTTTTGAAATTAATGAAACCGTTATTAAAAATCACTTAAACTTTTATTCTTAAAGGTTACAAAGTAATATTAATTCTTCGAGATTTTTTGGCCAGCTCATGTAGAATTTCGTCCTCTGTTATTGGAATCCTTGGATGAATAAAGGCTGAAGCCAGCCCATTAAGCCGTTCCTCTGATGTTCTGTTCTTCAAGTATGTTTTCAGCAATTTTAGGGAGGAAAACAACCTCTCTGCTGTGTTGCTAATATAGAAAGAAGGGAATGGACTGTGGGAGTGAGACCAGCATTGCAGTGTTGCAAAGCCTCAACTGCATTTTTTGGCTTCCTTTCCTTTACTATTTCCTGCCATATTATGACTTCCCCATTTATTCCTGTCGTTTCTAGATCATAAAATTCCGCCACATTCTGAATATCGTCTGAGATATCACATTCTTTATTGGGTTGCTGTAATATTGTTTGGAATTTGGAAAGTATTTCACTGTGCGTTTCAAACTTTTGCCCAAACGCCTCAACCGTGTTCTCAATAAATCGGATGAACAATAACCTCCTAAAGTAATCTTCAACAGAGTCAGCTGGTACATTGTCCCTCATTGTCTGCCGCCCTGTCATTCTTGGTTTGACTACAGGTATCTCGAGATCTGCACAGAGCTCACTTGCTTTCTAAAAAATCGGTGCAAAGGTTTGGATTGCCTCTTTTCTATCCTCAGCTAACTTATTTTTTACTGTCATAGCAGTCTTCATGGCAGCCGAAAGATCAAGGTTTTCTTTCTGTAGATACACACTCAGAGGTAATGTCAGTGAAAACACATACTCAATAGAAAAGAGGCTGATAAAAAAATCACATTTCTCAATTGCACACTGGAGAAGCTGAGCGTCAATAGCTGTTTTTTTATTACTCCAGGTTTTTATTTCATCCAGCGCTGCCAGTATAGGGCGGAGTAACTCCACAAAAGATTGAACAGAATCATGACATTCAACCCATCGAGTTGGACACATTCTTTTCAGCTTTTCTTTCTTTCGTTGGTCATTGTCCATTTTTTCAATCTGTGCCGATAGAATTGTTTGCCTTTTTGGTGTGTTAAAAAAGTTGTATGCACTCTCAATTGTACCCATGCAGTTTCGCACTCCTTGAACAGAACAACCTTCTGAAATGCAAAGATTCAAGCAGTGTGAGCTACAATGAACATATAAGGCTTTAGGGTACTTTTCCTTTATAATAGCTTGAACACCATTCATATGGCCACTCATAGCCCCTGCGCCATCGTAACCTTGACCTACCATAAATTGAGCTTGAAGACTTAGATCGTTTATAGTTTTGCATATTACGTCAGCCAAACCTTTTCCAGTCATGTCAGTGACAGGAATGAATTGTAAAAATCCTTCGTGAACTTTTTCATTTTCTACAAATCTAACACAGAATGTCATTTGAGCTATAGTTCCTACATCTGTTGTTTCGTCAACAAGAATAGAAAACCACTGAGCATCCTTAACTTTCTCAACTAGCTTTGTCAAAATAATTGTGTTCATGGATGTGATTATCTCGTTCTGTATCTGCCAGCTTGTGTAAGTTGCATTTGCTCCTGCATTCTCCAAGTGATTTTGCAAGACAGAATCACCAGATTGAACCCTGAATCTCAATAAGGATTTAAAATTTCCCTCTCCTCTTTCACTAGGCTCGTTGAGCAAAACAGGTCCAGAGTCCCTGTGTCCACGGAATGATAACCCTTTTCTTGCAAGAAATATCGCTGTAGATATAATTGGCTTTAATTGCTCTCTGTTCTTGTTTACTTATGCAGCATAACCTGCATCTAACACCTTGTCAATACTCGGGATGGTTTCGTTTGTTGTAGCTACAAATGTGCCTGCTGTTTTAAGACAATCAGAATGATATTTTGCCTTTTCATGCTCCCGAAAAACTTCCCTGGCATCTTTCCAGTTTTTGAATGGAACCTTTACTAGTTTTCCAGGACACGATCTTTGTTTTCCAACAGTAGTACAAAATAAAGCACAGAACTTACAATATGCTCCGTCTTGGGATGGTGAATATACGAGCCAATCCCACTCTCCACACCATTTTGCAACAAACTTCAAGTTTCTTGGCCCAGACGACGGAAATGTGTAACTCAAGGTAGGTGTCCAAGGGTTTAGAAGATGTTGTTTCCTAGTGCTGGCATCAATCTGAAATGAACAGAAAATAATTAAACACTGTAATAACCCACAAATGAGATGGATAACGACAACAAACCATTTTAAAAATGTGTTATTAATTTTTTCTTTATTAGGGGGCCTACTAAAAACTGTTGAAAGTATTTGTTTTAAATTGATTGATTTGTAACACAAAATTTAATTTAAATTTGTTTTATAGTACATCACTTAACTCATACTCGTGGCACCCCCCCCTCACCACAAAAGTAGGGTGAGTTGTAAACCAGGCACAGATAAAATTTTTCTCATTGGTAGTGAATGCCCATTGCAATAGGTTTATCGCGTTTATTACTACTACTTCCATTATTATATGGAGGGACCTGAAAAAGAATTAATATTCGCACACAGGCACGCGAGCGTGATCAAACTTACACAACAATTAAATTCATACACAATTGATTAGTACCTGTTTTCCAATGTATAGGCCAATATCGTATTCAAAAGTTGTTGTTGTAGAGCATTACTTGTACAACAGTGGGGGCTGATGAAATATCCTTTTCTATTCTTGGCTTTTTATCTGTCACGGCACTAGCACTTGGCCCATCTTTGTCTTCCATGTTTTCCAAATCTGGAGTTTTGTTGTTCACATCTACAACAATACAGTACAAAGAAACTAATTTTAGGTTTAAAAATTATTTAATTTATCTCTAACGTGTGTAACTGTGAAACTACTGTAAAAACTGTGTAACAGTTTTATAATAATTTATCACTAAGTACTCTTTTAACAGTAGTTCATACACAATGCGGCCAAATATAGGCTATAAGAAAAATGGAAGATTACGTTTACCTGCACACGTTAATGTTGAAGATTCCTTTGATGCAGAAGCATCCACACTTTGGCTGAAGAATCTCCTAATATCCATTTGTGCTTCTGCCTACTAGCAGCCACAGCACTTATGAGAATGATAGTCACTCCCGAACAATCCTAAACCTAAACATAGTGACACCTAAGTGACGCAGATTCGTTCATCGTTCATGCGTTAGGTCAAACCACCACTGCGGCGCATGCACGCTCTGTCTCCTGCGATGCAGTGTTGCCAATCCAAAAAAAATTTTATACCTACGCACCTATACACGCCACGCCACCCACCCAGCCGACTCAATTGTAAACTCTATTCTGTGAATAGTTTGACGTTTTGTTTGTGAGTCATCCGTCCCCATAATACTAGTTTAATAAATTTGACTCATTAAAATATTTTTCCTAAAAAAAAAAAAACGCTGAGCTCTGGGGGGGGTTTCAACCCCCAAAACCCCCCCCTCGCTGCGCCACTGTACACACACACACACACACACACACACACACACACACACACACACACACACACACACACACACACACACACACACACACACACACACACACACACACACACACACACACACACACACACACACACACACACACACACACACACACACACACACACACACACACACACACACACACACACACACACACACACACACACACACACACACACACACACACGCACACGCACACGCACACGCACACGCACACGCACGCACACGCACACGCACGCGCACGCGCACGCGCACGCGCACGCGCACACGCACACGCACACGCACGCGCACGCGCACGCACACACACACGCACGCACGCACGCACGCACGCACACGCACGCACACGCACGTACGCGCATATCCATGTTATACAAAAGAAGAATTCTTTAATATATACATGAACATATAAAATAACACATACTAAACATGGATTGTAAGCTATCCTGTCCAACCATAGACTTGACCAATCCTGGGCTGTGCCCAAAGAGAACTGAAATGCCCCTGTCTTGAGGAGAGTGGTGGCGAAGAGGAAGGTAGAGATATTAATAAGACAGACAGCAAACATTTAAAAATAAAACTTATTGTCTCGTAAATGAGTATTTTGAAGAACATCAAACTTAAAATAAAAGAAAAGTAATGCCATAAATAAATGCTCACAACTGCCACCTCACATACACTTAAATTCTCAACAAAGGAGATAAGTTGACGATTCCATAGTTTCCCACTACTACAGAGAAGAGGACCCTAGTAAGTAAGTTCATTTATTTATTTATTTATATATGAGACGCCGACACAACGATGTTGGTATTTTAAGGCGAATATGAATGGTTAGATGAGTGTAGGATGAGTGTGGATGAGTGTAGTCTTGTTACTACCTGAGTTCGACTGTTCCTCAGAAAGGGCAATTTATTAATAGCCCAACAGCCAGGGCTTTTTTCCAATTCAATTCAAATATTCTTCATTCGAAGTTTGCATAGTATACCAAGAATAGTGTCATATGATATTATGATAATATAAATTTTACCTTAAAAACTATTAAACCTTAGAACTAGAATATGATCTTCTAAAGGTCTACAATTGCAATCCAAAGATATTTACAATTGCAATCCATAAGGACATTTGTTAATTAGATATTTCTTTAATTCAGACTTAAAATTATTACCATTTAACATCTTTATTTCTTGGGGAAGTGCATTGAAAAAAATTGCTCCCTTAACAAAAGGACTATTTTCAGTAGTTTTGAAATTTCTATTTACCCTATGAAAGTTATATTTGTGCCTTGTATTGTGATTATGAACATCCACATTTTTGTTTGTAAATTTTTCATCTTGTTTAACCAACATTATTACTTGAAACATGTACAAGGCATAAACAGTCAAAATTTTTAAATCGGTAAAAATGTTTTTGCAAGACACTCTAGGATTTACTTTTGCAATTATTCTTAATGACTTCTTTTGGAGAATAAAGACCCTATCCATGTGTGTTTTCGATGCACTACCCCATAACAATAAGCCATAAGAAAGATACGGATACACAAGACCATAATACACCTTGATTAGCATAACTGACTCAAGATAGGAGCTGAGTCTTCTAAGCAAAAATAAGCCAGGTGATATTTTTTTACATACATAGTCAATATGTACCTCCCAGGAAAGTTTTGTATCTAAATAGATGCCAAGGAATTTGCAAGATGAGACCGCCTTAACACTAAAATCATTACTATTTACAACAATATTTTCATTAACACCACTTGGGCTAAAACAAACTAGTTGTGTTTTGTCTACATTCAGTAGCAAGTTATTGTTCTTGAAATATACATTACATTCATTCATGAATCTAAGGATTTTATTCTCTAATGTGGATAAGTCTTTTGCCCAGCAGAGACCAGATGTATCATCTGCATACATACTTAGAAAATAACTGTTGTCCATTGAAATTTTGAAATCATTAACATAGCAAATAAAAAAAAGTAAATGTTTCGTGAATGTAAATAATATAGAGGAACTGTACATCACTCTGAGACCGATAGGAACTGTGCTTGTGAGATAAAATATGGACATACCTGTATCTCTTGTTCTCTTTAGCGAGGCCTTTAAAATACAAAGACATCAAAACTGTGTTAAGTTTCAACACTCAAGGCAAGGCTAGATTTACAGACTTTAGTAGGCGGTGCGCGTGCGCGAGTGTTGTTTAGTGTTTTGTTTTTCCGAAATTGTTTTAATAACATAATAAAATTATGGCTATAATTCTTCGGTTGGTGAGTACAGTTTTGAAATTAAATTGCTTTTGTACGTCTGGCTTACAGATTACCAGGATTATCGTCTCGACTTCAAGAAAGCTGCTTTCTTAGGTTCATCTGTTTTGTTAGGTTATGTTGTCCAATTGAGATACATTTTAATATTTTGGACAAAATTTAAATCTTAATGTCTTAATTTTTATTTATTAATGAATCAGATTCTTCAATCAATAATATGGAGATGCAAAATAAATTTCTGGAATTGTCTATATGCAATAAACTAAAATGGCCACAATTGGGATAGGCTAGGATTGTTTATGTTAGCCTACTCACATATAAATAAATGTTAGTTCTTCTAGGTAATTAAAATACTGATTTTGAAAATTTGTCATGATTCTGATTATTTCAGTTCTTATGTTAATTATGACAATTTTATAGTCTTAACCTCTAAACAACAATTTTGCTGTTAAGAAATTGAGAGGCTTGGTTTCAAAATTTCCAATCATTTACCATGCCTTTACTATTAATTACTTTTATATGCCTCTTTTACTGAGTTTCAACTGAGATTTTGTCCCTAGGAGCATTATAGCCTCTTGAAAAAGAATTCATATCATTGTTGATATGTGACTTTAACCTAAAAATCACCCAGGCTTTCAAAAGGCTAAGCTTAAATTGTATTGCTATCTTTTATTAAAATCAAAACTGTGTTTTATAAACAAAGTAATTAGTTTTCATTGTGGATTTTTTAATATTACAGTAGTTGTAAGCTACACAGGCTAGATGTGGGTAACTTATTGGGTTTTGTTATATCAATTGATTTAGGAGTATATGTGATTATTGCATTACATTCTATTAACATTTATCCAATACAAAATATAATGTTGTTAAAAGTCTACCTTATTTAAATAAACACTCTGTGTAATATGAAATATGGTTAATCAACAATAACTAAGCCCAAATATTATTAGTGAGGTTAACCTCTTCAGGGACGTTTTTTTTTCAATGTTTATAAAAACCTTCATAATTTTTTTATGAAGTTTTAGGGTTCAGAACACAGGAATATTTTTTTTATACCCATATAAAATAATTACTTTTGAAGATATTTAATAAATTATTAATGTACTCAAATGAGTACAAATTTCATATGTGGTACCTTTACCACATGCTTATTTGCGCCTAATATGCTAATTGTCACAAATGAGTACATTAATTTTGGAATAGTATTAATTGGTAATTATTAATAAAACATGTCATACTGCTATAAGAAATACAAAATTTAATACATCTTTATCAAAATACATAGTGCTAAGTAACAAAATATGTGATTACATAATTACTCTTTAAAATTAGTTACATGATAAAACTATTAAAATAATAAATTGACATGGAAACAGAACAATTAATTAGATTATCATAAGACAGTTACCGGTATATAAATAAGCCATACACGTATTTTAAAAACACAGTACAGTTTATTTTAAAAATATAACTTTTAAAATAAACTGAAATGCTTGAAATTGGTTGGTCAACAGAATGTATAACACCAATAACATAAAAACACAACACATATATGCCTATTTAAAAATTGATTATGGCTTCTTATGGAAATTTTCCATACAGTCTGGACATATTGGTACATCACATTTGCTGCACTTCCATCTGGTGCGTCTTGGACAGGTTTTCTCTCTGCACCGACCTGGTGGACACTTTGAGGGATAATGATCAATTGAATCAAATCGTATGTCTTGTATAACTCCAGGCCTACATCTTTTTTTCTGTGGAGGTGTAATAGAAGGTGGCCTACCCACCTTTCTCTTAGTGCTCATTTGAATCATGGAATTAGCAACATTAGCTTTAAAATCTACAAATGACATCTTATTGTTTGTTTGTAATTTATAAACTATCCATGAGTTTACCATTGCTACATTGAATAAATAAAAAAATATTCTATGGTAAAACTTTTTACTTTTTAAAGCATGGGGGTAGTAAGCTACCATTCTATCGCTCAAATCTACACCCCCCATGTACTGATTATATAGCGTGACGCAATAAGGCCTTTTCACCCTAACAACCTTTTTTTGTGCTTTGTCCCACCGATCGACTTCACATATGGGTTCAATTCCGGCAAATGTTGAACCAACATAAACAACACCTGTGTCCTTCCACTGTACAATTGTTATGTTGTCCTCAGATGTGGCAACATTCATGCTGCCCCTTTCTTCTTTCGAAAACTCTTTATTATTTTTCAGAACTGTATAACGCAAAGCCTGTCTGAGCGTATAACCCCAACAACATGTATATCGTCTTCTCTAAGTTTTTTAAAAGTCTATAACTGACAAAGAGGTTGTCCAAAAACAATTTTTGGTTCAATCCTTTTATATCAGAACACATTCTTAACACAGTATCTCCTATAACACCTAGATCTGTTGTAGGTTCATCTCTTTTACCTTGGTAGGTACATTTCAAATTTGTGTACATATCCATTAGACGCAGCCAAAACCCATGCCTTGAATCCCCATTTCTTCGGCTTTTTCTTTAGATACTGTTTGGCTCTTGAACGGCCTTTGAATGGAATTATTGCCTCGTCAACTACTAAATACTCAGATGGGGACATGGTCTCTTGAAAAGTATTGTTCAAGGTTTCTATCACAGGTCTAATTTTTATAAATATATCTTTGTTCTCTTTAGTTATACTTGTGTTATCAATAAAATGAAGATATCTTTTTAGCTTTTCAAACCTCTTCAAAGGTAAAGTGTCAGCAATTAAATCCATACGGAGAGAGGTCAGGAAAGACCAATACATACGGTAGTTGGGACACCGTATGTATGTCATTATAAGATTTATTGCTAAGAATTTTTGTATTTCCTCCATACTGGTTGTAAAATCAGGTTCACCACTTTGTGACGCATATCGTGTAGTCTCCTTAGCAATAATATCAACTAACTCATCTGGGAAAAGGTGACAAAAGAAGTGTAAGGGGGTTTTTACACTTTCATCACTATTCAAATTAAATGTAATTTGTCCTCTAAATTCAGGGGGATTGCGAGACAAGTCATTGTCTTTTAGGGCCCAATTTGGAATCAGAGGTTTGTCCTTCTTTTTAGGAATGGCATTCGCAATTTTGTTGTGGGATTGTTTTTTATGTTTACCTACTTTAGTTTTATTTGTGTCTAAAAGTACAACAGATTGTACTAAAGTAGTTTGAGTTTGATTATTAGATGATGTACCTATAGTGCTAATGTTGTTATCAGTAGGATTGTTTTGTGAAACCTCTATTTCATTATTTGTTTCCTCTTCAGGTACATTGTTTGATTGTGTACCATATGAACTGTGTGATGGTCCAGGAGGTATTATTTCTATAAGATTGGCGTTGGTTTCATTAGGAGATTCGACAACAAGAGAATCTGTCTCTATTGTATCTAAGATCTCAATGATAGGCGAAGTATCCTCTATATCATTAGATATTGTAGCATGCCTTTCTTCAAATGTAGCTCCCACAGTATCTTTTGGTAATTCCTCGAACAAATAACTTTGATACTCAGGTAAACTACAATCATCATTACTTTCATCTTTATCGTCTATAAATTCTAACTCTGAAGTGTTAGGGTCATCCAAATTACACAATATTTTTTCTACAAGTTCAGTTTTATCAGCTAAATTTATAATGTCATCCATAGAAACTATAAAAAATATATGGTATACGGTAACTAATTTTGTGAAATGCATTTATAATAAGCATCGTTTCATAGAGAAAATTACAACGCAATGGCTTTATAAAACATGTACAATTTCGAAACAGGCCTACAGTAATATCGTAATATCACTATTATTATATGTTTACATGTGCTAATCTGTATCCTTTATTCAAAATAAAGAGTAAATAATAAAACATTGTACGACGCATATGGGTACAAAAACATCAAATGAATACCACATATGATAAATGGTCACAATTGCGTACATTAACAAACTGACTACATTTGGGATTTGTACCCATATGAGTACGCTAATAAAAGTCGATATATTTTATTATAACAAAATGTGTTTGGCCATTAGCATAATATAATAGCATAATATGAAGTATGGGGACCATAAAACAAAAATTATTAGATACATACTTACACTATAAATGCATTTCACAAAGGTTCAAAATCACAACAAACGCCTCTCACTCACTTCACATCACATAACCTGACTCGCTACACTTGAACTGTCTGCCACCTGCCTGCACTACATGTCACTCCAACAGTGACTAGTGGTACCAACATTTGAATAGTTAAAGGTCTCATTAGAGTACTTAGATCAAATGTGGATCAAATATGTATTTTTTTTCAACTCAGAAAAGTTAATGTACCTATATGAGTCTTTGTCCCTGAAGAGGTTAAATAAATGTGTTGAGAAATTTTGGTTGGAGGCATTAAAAATAAAATAGGGACCACTCCTATACGGTTTGTGTGATAACCTCTTCACTCAATTTGCTTGTGTAACCTCGGCCTTCGACCTCAGTAATTCTAATTGGAAGTATGTTTCACTCGCTATTTGTAACACCTCAGCTTTTGGGTTTGGTTTGTGACTCTTGACTACAAATATTGGTAGGTGAACTGTATCAAGTAAAATTGTAATATTTAATTTCACTTACTCTAGCTCAGTCACTATTGCATCGCTACCTATTTATTATAAATACCCAATGCTATTACTTAGCATATTTCAAAAGTTTTCATTTCTTTTGTGTATATTTACCTTTTGATGGTTAGTTAAATAAATTCATAATAGTTAAATAAGATAAATAAAATCCTTTAGATTACTTACCTACCATTATAAATTTAAAGGCCATTAGGACAGAGCCCTATAGTCAGATGCGAATAAAATCAAGCTTAAAAACCTTCCCTATGAAAATATATATAACCATGGAGATTTATGATGATCCGAGGAATGGCTAATAATGCATATCTACATGCATTTGTTTATACTTACAGTATATAGATCAAACGAAACTCCTTTGATAAAATCAAACTACTCTTTTTCACATGAAAAAAATCAATTACCTCCAGAATGTTATACTAAGAAACATAATTATCAATATTTGAACATCTGTTCCTTTTTAATTAATTTAAGTATTTCCAATTTTATTCTAATGTGTGGAAAACTTACTTGAGGGCTTCTGAATAAAAATATTGATAAATGAATACCTGTATGTATGCATTAGTACGATTAAGGACAGATTATTATTAGAAACTTAAAACGTTAAAATGTTGTTATTTTGTCAGTAAAAAATGGCTTTACTTCATATGAGTCTAAATGATTGAACAATATATTAAATAGATGTATAAATCAATATTCTTTCATAATTTATTCTCTGATTACGTTCTAAAGGTTCTCATAATACATTTGAGTATTACTATACTATTTTTAACAATAGTAAAACAAGTTGAAGTTATATGTTAAAAGATAAATAAATTTGATAACATTTCAAAACCATTTACATAATTTCCTTTTCAGAAATTATATAGAAGATGAATATTTTGATAATTAAGACTATTGTAAATTCTCTTTATGGACTTTTTACGATGGTTTCTGTTTGGGATTTGAAATGAAATAAAAAATGGCTTTATTGACAACAAAGTGTACAAAAGCAAAGACAAAGACAAATGGTGAGGTTAAGACTAGTAAGTCCTCTCTTACACCTTACCAACGAAAAGAGGTGTCTATGATTGGAAAGGAAAGATTAATGTTAAATTAAAAATAATTCTCTACCATCCATCCTTCTTACAAAGGTGCAGAAACGACAAACTGATGGTGTTGTTGCAGTAGGAGACTTAGTATAGTTTTCATGAGTGAAAATAGTTTTCAAGAATTATATTACCGTTTCAGATGAAAAGTAAAATTAGGCCACCTTCACATTCATCTATTACAGTCCATCACTGGCAGCGGCTAACACAGGCAGTATCGTGCCAGCTGCAGTGTATAGTCTTGGCAATTGAGTGCAGCCACCATGGAAATGGCATCAGCCTTTAGGAAGCCATTGACATGCTTTTCATTAAAAAAAAGAAGAAATATAGCTAGATACATATATACACCATATGACAAATAAAAGAAGATAAAAGGTTTTGATCACCCAACATTTGCAAAATTTAAAAAAAACTGAGGTATATCAATGTTGATATTATAAAGTCAAATATAGCAAGAGATTTCAGTAGAAGAGGGACTAATGACATGATGATAATGTGAAAGATGATAACGATAATTTATATAATTAGTGGCTACCACAAATGGTGTAGTTAGAATCTCCTATTTCAAACAATCTTACAATAAAATCAAACTGATATTATTGATTTAAACTTATTGAAAGAATTAGTGGCAGCTACCAATGTTTCTGTGGTGGGAAATTCCAGTAACAATTGACATAACAAAGTTAGATTCTTTATGCATTCAGAATTTCCCAAGAAATGATAAGATACGTAAATTAAAAAAAATATTTACATGAACTGCAAGAAAATTGGTTGAGCTGATAAAACTGAGGTAGAGATAAAAGTACTAAACATATGTAGGCCTACTTATTTAAATAAAAATGTTATTGAACTATAGGCTACATAATTACTGTGACTGCATGGGAAGTTTTGTTCTTGATTTATATTTTACCATATACTGTATTACATATTTAATCACTCTAGTATACGTAATACTAGAAAATATTTAACTTCCTTAAAAAGTAAAAATAAGTCAGCTCAATCAATATGCTCTAACAAATTAATACTATTATTAATAAATGCATTTTAAGAAAATAAATTGTTGGTAAAATGATTTGCCATGAATCTTCATTCTACCTTTTCATAGACGTTAGAAACATATGAATAGGCAGTTTGTACGTTTGTGGGATTGGTGAGTGGTCTCTGGATCTCGAAAAAACCCAAAATTGCCAATGAAAAGTATGCTATGTTTTGTTAGTTTGAATATGAATTTTACTTAAATTAACATTAAATTCACATACAGGCATGTAAATTTTAAATTTTTTAATTTTTTTTTAATTTTTAAAATTTTTTAAAATTGTATTACTAGATTTATATTGTCAGTCTTTAGTAAACAATATTAAGTTTCATGTAAACGATTTTCTGAATCATGTAAATTATGTTAGGTTTAGTGCAAATGATGTTAGGTTTCATTTAAACGATGTTAGGTTTCATGTAAGTGATGTCAGGTTTCCTGTAAACAATATCAAATTTTAAATAAATAATGTTAGGTTTGTGTAAATGATGTTAGGTTTAACGTAACCCACGTTCGGATTCATGTATATGAAGCCAGGTTTCTTGTAAACAATATCAAGTTTCTTGTCAATAATGTTAGGTTTCATGTTTAATGATGTTAGGTTTCATGTAAACGAAGTCAGGTTTCTTGTAAATGATGTTAGGTTCCAAACAAATATTTTTTTCTACATATAGTTTTCTATAATGAAGTAAAAAACAAAATATCTCTACTAAATTTTAGTATTATATTGATGAAAAATTGTTTACTAAGGTTTGACTCTCAATGAAGGTGCAGGTTTTTTAACTTGAAAATAATTATAAATTATATTTATGCCTGATATAATTCAAACTGCAATAATGATTTTTTTCATTAAAATTAAGTAATCCTTTATATTAAATACATGTCTGTCTGTGTGCATGTTATAATCACCTGTTAAATAAAACAAAAACATTTGAAAAAGGTTTAGTAATAACATTGGTTCTTTGTAATTATTATAGAATAAATGGAGTGCAAATCAAGTGCTGTAAGTGTGCTACTGTAAATGAATTTACTTAATATAGTTTAATTACCAATATTTGAAGTCAAAAGTTACATAACAAGGCGTAATGAGTGCAGCGAGTGAAGAGGTTGGCACGCAAAGCGATCTGCATTACGCTGCAGGGGTGTCCCCTTGTCTACATTAAGTTTAACATTTTATAGACAATTCCCAGAAAATTTATAATTTTCTTTTTAAAACTTATGATGAGAAATTTTATTTAGTAAAATCATTTAAGTTTTGGATTTTCCTTAAAAAAATATTAATCAGTTACTTTTAAATAAAAAAAAAAAAAAAAAAATATTAGAACAACATCGTCTAGATCATCATGGGAGTCTTCAAGACAACTATCAAGATTTGAGATTTTCAGGAATTGAAGAAGATTATAGTTAGTGCATGGTTTTACAGTGTGTTAGTTAATTTTAGATTTTCTTGTATTCAGGTGCTTATGTGTATTTTCATGAATTGTATTTTTTACTTTAAAACGGACCTTATCGCTGCGTTAAAATAACTTTGCCATGTACAATTCTAGATACTATAACGTATAATTGCTTTAATGTACGTACTACAACAAGGACAACAGTTGGAAAGTTGAAATGGTTGGAAAGTTGAAAGAAAATTGTAGCTGAGGGAAGGGGATGAAGATAACAACCGGATTCGAAAAGCATTGGCTCTCTGGAAGAAATGAGTATACATTTAATTCGAGTAATGTTTTTCGGCTCAGTTTTTGATTTTTTTTTATCGGGTATAAATTTTACTTTACTATTAATTTACTTTACTTCATTTGTTGTATCAGTGCTTATTTGTAACAAATCCTATGAAAGTGAGCTTTGGCACTTTTATTTTTATTTATTTGATTGATCATTCAGATTTTATAGGTATAAATATTTATAACTCACTAAATCTAGGTGTTGATAATCAATTTTGAACAATAAAAGAAAAATACTATTTCCTGATGTTTGCCGGTTTTAAATTCGAGAAATGGTAATTTAAAAATATATCAATTCATTATTTTCAAAATGTTGAAAATATTTTGTAGTGTACTTTTATATTTGTCCTGTTTATTAAGAAAATTAGTTCCATTAGACCCATCAAATAACAGTTGTCATAAAATTTGAAATGTCTGTGAGAGGTTGAAATGTTGGTAGGGACTTCCTGCTATCTATTCTGTAGCATATCCTGATATAAAAGGTGTGAATTGACGATTTTTTACCACTGAGGTAGCTTTAATGCATCCAATTATTTTTATCTTGGTTTAGTTTAGCGTTAACTAGTGAAACTATTGTTTCTATTAATGGTTTGTAGATAACTGGTAACACCTCTTCATGGTGCGAACAACGATTGTGAGTTCATTATTTTATAAGTCTTCTGTTGATTCATTAACAAACAATTATTAGTTTACTTTTGGTAAACCAAGATACAGTATTTGTATATATTCTGGCTCACTACAGCAGTCACCTCAGAAGTTAGCATTATATCCATGGCAATTCTAAACTTTAAAGATTTCAATATAATGACTATTATTACTGTATTTTGGCAGGCTATTACTGAGTACAGCCACATAATTTCTTAATTTGAAAGGAGATATTTAATAAAATGTTGGCGTGGTCATCATATTAACAAAATATCAGATTAACCGAGAGTGTTTTTAAAAATTTTAATTCTTTTTTCCACTTTCTAGTAAGCAGGATAAATTTAAGGTTTACAGTAACATTTTGCATTAGATGAGCTAGTAGGCTTTCTTGTTACTTTGTGATCTTACAAATATAAAATCTATATATTTCTATTAATTTGGGAATGTGTTATGTTGAAAATCAGTTCATGACTAGAGGAAAGGAACATTATCTACACACAATATATGTAGGCCTACTCTTGAATATCTTCAATAACAGATCTGGTTTTAGATTTTAGCATAATGAGGGAACAAAAGAAAAGGATTTTTTCTGACCATAATCTAAACAGATTTTTAACTCTGTAACCAAGTTATATTAAGTCATAGTTGTATTGAACATCAAACCATGTTGTTTGCATGGTTTAGACTTTCGCTGCAGCAGGCATAATCGTCATTCTTGTCCCAGGTGCTAAGTAATTTCGGGTAAGCGTGTAGGGCAGGTTTGATGAAAATGTCACACCTGAAAATGTTATATAAAACACATTATACACATTTTAATAGTCTTTGCACTATTTACATGTTATTTTAAAAAGAATTTAACTAAAATACTGAAAAGCTGTCCCATGCCACATAGCCACTTTCGGTATTGTCATCAACGTCTAATTCAGCCATGTCAATTTCACTCTCATCCATATCAGTTACACTTTGACTGAAGTCTGATTGTACACTGTATTGTTCTTCCAAAACTTTCTCAAATAATTATTTGAAGGTGCAGCCATTATTTATAATTTTAAAAAATACATACCTATAATACTAAGTATATGTTTCACTAATTACAGTATATGATTACACTACTACACAATACTAACAAAACAAAACTGACACAAATGTTAAGTATTTAGATCGCACTGACCACGCTATGTACAAAAACAAAGTTTCACTGGCGGGCGCTAATTTGATACAGAAGGTATTACGAAACAAACAACTAGCATTCCCGATAGAGTACGGTAACATCCGGATTGAATCCAGTGCCATTCTCGAAAAGGAACGGCCGCATCGAAAGTTTCAAGCATGGTGAGTAAATAACCGCCATTTCCACCATAAATCAGTTTCTTAAATTATCAGATATTCAACAATGCTTTACAAACATATTTATTTCTGATAATAGAACCAGATTATGAACTAATATATGCTTTTCAAATCCAATTAACAGCAACAATCCACCATAGTCACGCATTCACCCCTAAAAGTACATGTTCATTTTTGTATTAAACTCCAAAAGTCTGTTAAGCGTATCTGTAGGCTACATCAATGAAGTTGTCTGTATTCAACATATTTAGAAATTGTTGGTATGTAGACTCTAATCTACTTTCTGTTGATATTTACAAATTGTAAGTTGCTAAAATAAAAAAAGTCCTATTTTGAAAAAATTGTATTTTTGGTCCTGAAATTGGTCTCTTCTGGTTTTAGTCTTTCTAGCAATTCAGTTGATTGACAAATCGTTCGTTCTCTTTCCATCAACATTTTCTATTGCATCCACCTATGTAACATTTACTTATATGTTATCTGTGGAATTTAAAATCATAAAATTAAATGAACATTTGTCGTAATAAAACCATATCTTATGATTTAATTAAATGCTAATCTATAACCTTTTTTGAAACTCGGTAAACTATAAACTTGTAACTAATATAAAGTGCCAGAGTTTCCTTCATAGTTTTCAGCTGAAGCCAACCAAAGGTAGGTGAAATTTTTTAAAATTTAACTAGCAATAAATTAAGTTTTAACCTGAATACAAGAAAATGTTTGTGTATCTCATACTAGCTTACCATTAAATTAAATACAGGCATCCATCTTGAATTATTACTTCAGATTCAATGAATAAGGCACGAACTTTTTGATAAATTAAACATATCTCTGTGATTGTTTTGATACTTGTGAATGTTATGTGTAGTAAGCTAGTATGAAGTCACAGTATTGATTTTTGGTTTATCATGTCAGTTAAGATTTGTAAATCAAATAGAGATTGATTCACATCTCTATTCACAAATCAATAGTATACCAGTTATACGGTAATCTGTCTTTTCTCCTAAACCTGTTTGTGCCCTTCATAATTTATTTTGTGAATTTACTTCGCCCATACTTTTAACACGAGAAACATTTCAGGATTTCTATACTTCAGCCACAATATATACTTATTAAAAAAAACCTCCACTATGTATGCCTTTAAAATTTTATTACACTATTTCTTATAATATTACTTGCCTTAATAATCAATCAATTATAAAATAATTTAAAAGAAAAGTCTTACTATAAAGTAGATGAATATTTTCAATACTGATGGAACTACAATAAGAAATGCCCTCCCTAAAAAATGTTGATATTTTAATTTATTTATAGCGTGTTTTATTTTACTTGAATCAGTTTATTTATATTTTGACAATGCACAAGTATTATCTACCTTTGATCTTGTTTAACTTATATGTGTGTGCAATAGAAAATGTCTATTATTAAAGTTTTGTAGTATTTAAAGTAGTTCTTCAAAATAAACAATTTAAAATACATTTATTTTAAATAAATTGCAAGACTATAAGTAGCATCTATTTGACAATAAATAGATTGATCTAAATTATTGGCCAGTGTGGTGACCAACGAACACATAATACTAAGTTGGTGGTGGCTTGGTGACAAGGGCTTGGGACTGCTGAATCCAATTTCCTAGATTCAAATTCCCAACTGAGCTAACAGTTGGAAATTCACTTGTTGAATAAAGTTGACATACAGGCCTGCAAGGCTATGCGAAATAGTATTTGAAGTTTTAAAAGAATAAAAATAATTGATTTACAAAAAAGTAGCATTTAAGTGGAGTAATTACCCGTGGTGTTTATTCCCTTTATAGGTTATTTGATTACAAAATTGAAATAAAACAATTAAAATGAAAACAAATGATTTAAGCAATATAAAATAAAAATTTAGTGATTTAAACAAATCTTGATTTTGCCATATGCTATGTAAACATTTAGGACATGTATTCTCAGAAACGTCATAAAACAGTGCAATTGCAGTTTTTATCCATGTAAGTAAATAATGAAAAAAGAAAAAAAACTACTGAACGTGTATTATTTACCTAAAATCAAATTGCAAAACAAGAGAAATATAAGAATTGCATATAAATATGTATACACAAAAATATTTGCTTCTAGCTAAAACAATACATACTTATATAAGTTAAGTAATAAAATAATTTGTAAAACACAGATACATAATTTTTTTGTAGAAAATGTAACAAATTAGAATTCAGTAAGGTTTAACTTACAATCTATTTAAATCTTTTTACTAATTTAGCTGTGACCTGGTTTGGTCACATAGGTTACAGAACCACTGAAGTTAAAAATCTAGAGCTAACAGTGTAAACAATTCTAAAAACAGTTTTTAAAATAATTTTCAAAAAATCAACAGTGGAAACAAAGAATACTGTTGTTATTTACATATTGTTTTCTTGTTAAAATTTTTAATTGGATGAATTCATTTTTTGAGCAATGAAGTAAAGAGCTTTGTACTAATCTTGTAAACACTTATTGTACAAGTTTTAAAGTAAATCATTTTGTTATATTTAAAAAAATAATTGTGAGTGCTCGTAGTTTTTATAACATTAAATTTGCTTGAGCTGTTATTTACTATCCAACGTTAAACTAGAGTAATACAACTATTTTGGATGATAGTATAATAATAATGCCTTTCATTTCATAGTATATATATATATATATATATATATATATATATATATATATATATATATATATATATATATATATTGCAATGTTACATTTCTATAGCTAAAAAATTATTTCTATCCAGCATTTAACCTAACCATGTTTAAAAAATTACTCATTTCCAATATAACTTAATCCACAAATTAAAAATTAATGATGATGATTAGATTTTAGATAAATACTAAAAAAAAAAATAAAAACTACCAAACATAATAGTAACTAACTTCCTTAAAACATAACTAATAACTTTAACTTTGTTACTTTTATGTTGTTCAACTGCCAGTTCAAATGGGCTACAAGCCTGTGCATGAACTTTATTCAACAAGTACAGAGTATTCAAGTTAGCTCATTTGGGGATTCGAACCTTGGACCAGTTCTCTGCAGTTTGAAGCCTTAGCAACTGAACAATCACACCGGCAAATTAAGTGACAAAAGTTCTTAAATACTGTACACACTAATTAGAGTCAACAAGCATACAAAATAACATATCCGTCAAATTACCCATAAATATGACAAATAAATAAATAATGAAAAAATTGTTAATATATAACAACTCTCAAGGATATTGTTAAAAACAATAACCAAAAAAATAAACAATAAATAAGTTACCTTACGTGTAATGTTAAAAAAATAGTCTTTGCTAAAAGACAATTTACATGTAATATATTTTGATATCTCAACTATTCCGTTTAAAACGACAATTATACTCGGCATGAAACAAATTATTGTTTTTATTTACATTTGAGAAATGTAATATATTAAGAAAAAAAGAATGAACATTTGATATCGGTGATAGATACGGATATAGCTATTGCAGACAGAATTAATGTTTAATATCTATTGGTAGTTTCGGACACAAGTAGTTCATTTTTTTCAGTGTTTTGGTTCAAAAGTTGCAAGTTAACCGTTTATCATCACCTGAGTATTATACACTTTCCTAGAAGCCAGAAATACGATTGCATATTTAAGAAGAATCACTGATCAAACATAATGCAGATATGGAAATAGGACTTAAAAGGTGAGACATTTTTTATTTGTTGTTGAAAAAAATAGTATTTATTTTATGAATGTTACAAAAACAAATTCTAACTATTATGCTTTTTATTTTTATGTAATTGTTCACTATTTGATTATTTATTTTTACTGTTATAGTGAATCACTTAAAATAATATTTAATTCATCTAAAATTATTTTTGATATGATTTGATAGTTTTATATAAGAGAAGAGTCCTAGTAGGCCTATGTATGTGTTTATAATATTTCTTTTAAGTTATCTTCTGAAAACATCTGTGAGAGCAATTTCAGTTCTGGATTTGAAAAGTAAGTATGTTTCAGTTGTTACTTAATTTAGAATGGGACCGAGCTAACATCTCTTTAAATTTTTAGTCTTGTTGCATGATCTAATGCTTGATATTCAGTGATTAAGTTATACCTAAAATAGAATAAGAATGTTTAGTGATGAGATTTATTAGGTTTAGTTTACATACATATATGTATATATAAGCGTTTTGTATTTATAATGTATATATATAAATACATTATATATATATATATATATATATATATATATATATATATATATATATATACATACATTATATTTATACATTACATATATACATTATTTGTATTTTGTATATAATAAATACATACTTGTAATTATAATGTTATGACGTTTTGTTAATTGTGAGTTTTTCAGTGCCAGACAGCAAAGTAAGTACTGTATATAAAAGAAAACCTAATTTTATTTTTAAAATGAACTGTGTGCAACATTAATAATTTGTCTTCTTAGTCTATAAAAACTTTATCTACTTTTCAAGATGTGCATCTTAATTTATACGTTTTGTTATGAATTTAAAGTCAATTTACATTAAATTTATATTCCAGCATGTAAATAAGAACATGATTTGAAAAGTAAGTGTAGGTAAAAAATAACTGAGTAAACTTCAAGTTGAATGTTATTCATTATTCCTCTAAAGTAACAGTAGAATAAGGCCTCTTATATTCTAAAAATGTTTTCTAATGTTATAGTGATATAAAACCTTTATTAAACACGTGTTTTCAGTGCTTAAGGGAAGTAAGTATATACAATTAATAAGTCAGAAATAGTAAAATGTCAATTTCTACATTCCAGCAAAAACTAAAAAAAGTACCATGGTGTATATTTATGAATGGCAATTTGTATCATTTGTCTGTTGATAAAATATGTTATGTTGATTACTAATCCAAATTACGTCTGTTGCAGTTAAGCTATAGTAGTCTTCAAGTATCGTAAACAAGCAATTTTTTTACTATCATAAAATTAGACATCTATTGATTTATTAGTCTACAATTGTTTACTTTATTACATAACATTAAATTAATATTATAAAATGTAGATAATGTGTGTATATTTATTAAATGCAATTTAAATTTTTTAAATTGATATATTGTTTTGTTTTCATTATTAAATGTAGTTAGATTGAATGAAAATTGTGTAATAAATGGCAAATCATTAAAAATAGGTAATTTTAAAGTAATTTGTTATAATTTTAATTTGTAGTTCATTATATTTAGGCTACTTTTTTAATTTTCTGTTATATTTAGGCTACTTTTTTAATTTTCTGTTATATTTAGTTTGCTTTTTAATTTTCTGTTATATTTAGGTTACTTTTTTAATTTTCTGTTTTATTTAGGTTACTTTTTACTTCCATACTGATAGTATATTCATTTCTGTACAAAATAGTTTATTTGCTAAAATGATAACAATTCATTTAGTTAATTTTGACATTTCTTCAATTATTTTAATATCTATTTTGAAATGTAAATGCTTTTTTCTAGTAATTTTTATTAGTAAGATTTTTAATAGCAGTGTTTTACTAATAATAATAATCAATTATTAAATAAAGCTTTTACAATATTTGTATAACACAAATTCATAACGTTTGAAATTAAATATAAATAAATAACTTTCAGAAACTGGTCAAAAAATTAACTATAAATTCAAAAATGTTTACCAAATTCTAAAAATGTCATGTATCACTTTACACAAATACATGACATCAAAATCATACATGAATTTACACATACACTCCACATAGTCAGACATTTAGGTCATTCATTTCACAAACTTTAATGCACTCATTCACATGTATTCTAATTACAAACACTCTACAAGAAAGAAAACAAAAGTCTGAGTACTGGTAAAAATATATTGAGTTATAAATTTTTGATAATTTTGGAAAATAAATATTCCAAAGCAATGTCTATTGGAAGTACTAATGAATAATTTTCTAATTATGGCATATACAGAATAAATAATACTCCACACTTAAACACTTTAACATTTTACAGAAAAAGAAACAATGTATACAAGAGTACACTTTTTAACCTAATCAACTTCTTAAATTGTTGAGAAAGTATTAAGAAGTTGTTCTTATTAGAAAGCATGCGCTTATATTTTATTAAAATCTAATTCAGTTTATGCCTTATTTTTTCATTTAATGTTGTGTTTTATATTGTTTGTTAAAAAATGTTTTGTTAATATATTTATTCTGTAATGTAATTAGTACTTATTTTAATAATTGGAGAGGTCACGAGAGATTGTTTTTATCCTAAAATTAAAGTTTCTTAGTTTTGTTTTATTTTATATTATACTATTTATGTGTAAATTATAAAAGTATTTGTAGTGTGATTATTTACTAAGTTAACATATTCTAATCATAATTAATTTAGAAAACCAGCTCTATATATTTTTCACATACTAAATATTTTTTGTTTAAATGGAGTTATATATTAAGTTATTTACTCTTAATAACCTAACCTTTATCCTAATTCCTTGAACCTAACCTTAATCCTAATTCCTTGAACCTAACCTTAAACCTTAATCATAATAACCTTAATCAAGTGACTTAAATTAATTTGTCCTGATTGTTGTTTTTTATCTTTGATTTTTATTCAGAATTTGTCAAGCAATTACTGTTTATCGTTTCAATATATTCATACGGCTAGAATATATAAAAAGAATCTAAGGCTTAGTACTTAGTTAAATTATGAATTTAATTAATAATTTAAATTTATTTAATAGATTACGTACAGTCAAACCCAATTATAGATTAATATAATGCGAAATTTTCTTTTGGAATGGACATAAGTTGACCAGGCTTGGTGTTTTACTAAGCGTTAAAAACATATGAAGATCAATTTAATTATATAAACTCTACAGTATGTAGTGTTTATTTCTGAATTATTTCTCAAATAAGCTATATTTACTTGGAAAATATAAATCAGTTTTATGTGAGTTTTAAAATTTTTTACTAAAGCTACTAAATGAATTAACTATTTCAAGATTTGTTGAAAAGATACTTATTCATTGTTTAATTATTTTTTTAATTTCTTCTAATTGAAAACATAAATTAAAAGAGTATTATGAAACTGAGTACCTATTAAATATTACAGTTGAAGTTAACTTCTATTTAAAATTCAAAAGTTAGAGATTATGTTTTCAAAAGTTATACAATTTACAATGGTTATGTTAAACATAAATGAAATTAGTGTTATGTTTGTTTTATCTTTGTTGTTTTGTTGTATCTTTGTAGTATGTAGATTATTTATGAATATACAGTAAGTTGTAGTTTCATTACTTTTAGTTCTAATGTATTGAATACTTGTCTTGTTTGGTACTGAATTAGTGTGATAATAATAATAAAAACAATTTTTATCGTATCAAAAATATTAATGTGATATAATTTAATAATGTTATTTAATTTTTACCTTTCTAAGTAAATTTAAATGTATGGTTTAGGTTAAAAAATGTGCAATATTATTTAATCAATGTTGGGGTCTGATAGTGCTGCTACCTAGTGGAGAGCCAGAGAACCATAACATGAATTCAAAGCAGAAGCAGAATCAATTGAATCTAAAAACCTGTTTTATTTCATTGTTATTGCTTGTATTGACTGACAGATTAGTGTAATTTTCAAACAAATGATTAAAAAACTATGACATTTAATGATTAAAATAATAACAACAAAATGAAATATGCTCTTATGTAGTATTATAAAATATGGATCTAGGGAGAATGATCATGTAATAATGGATCTAGGGAGAATGATCATGTTTTCTTTGTAAATTGGATTGTTTAGTAAACAATTAAACATATAATAATTAATATTAATAATTTTCATAGTAAATTTAAAATGTAAGATTAGTTAAAAAAACAGTAATATTATTTTATAAATACTGAGGTCTGTTAGTGCTGCTACCTAGGTGAGAGCAAGAGAACCATCACTGATTCAAGGTATAAACAGAATTATTGGGCTAAATAACCTACTTTATTTCATTGTTGAAAACTGTATTTAACTGTATTGAAAAATTGATAAAATGTTTAAACAAATATTAAAAAATTAAATTAATTTAAAAATATTATATATAGTGATTAAATAATAATAATAAAAAAATTAAATATAAATAATAACAATAAAAAAAATAAAATATTCCCTTATGTAGTCTAATAAAATATATGGAGCTAGGAAGAATGATCATGAATGTTTCAAAAATTGGGCTGTTTAGATAAACAATTTTACTTATAGTAATATCAGTGTGAAACATAGTCAGTAAATATTAAATTATTTACTGAACTAAATTTAATCGAAATGTTTAAAACGCTTTGGTTTTAACTGTCATACGTAGGTTAAAAAAAAAAAAAAAAAAAAAAGAAATATTAAAAATAAACAATAATACTAACTATTTTTGTAAGTAATTATTTTATTTATGTGTATAATATTGATGGGTAGTAAAGTTTTATCATCTCTAAATACTTTCATACAAGTTCAAAAATTTCAGAAATAATAGAATCTTAAGTATCTGAATCCGGAAATTATATTAACGATTCAGCATCAACTTTTACCTTGTCATCAAACATCTCATTGCCAGTCACTTTATTTCTCTTGTAAACATTTTTTGAATCTTTTTTTTATTTTTTTAGTTATTATAATTAAAAACGCAGGCTCTTCATAAGTAGTAGACAGAGAATTTAAATGATATAGGTATACCACACTATGATATTGTCTCATTAAAATATTTGTTGGAAAATGTTACAAATTCTTACTGCATCAATTGTTAATAAAAGAAAAAGTGATAAAAATGTATATTTGTGAATAGTTCAAGGCCATCCAATGTGTTTAAAATGATTTCCAAGGTTTAGGAAAATTATAGGTCTAGTTAATTATAAGGAGGGAAGGGGTTGAAGTTTCATTTAAAGTACTGTAGACTGAAATCTCATATCACAGATCTGCTGAAGGGAAGAAACTATATTATTAAAATATTTTTAATAGATGAGTATAAATATCTTCATTTGTAAAATGATGTTTACAAATAGCGAAGTGAGTGCCCTTTCTTTCACCTAATCTTAAGTACAAAAGTGATAGGAAAGTTATAAAAATACAAATAAAAAAATCTATAAAACACAATTAAGAGATATACAGCAAATTAAAAAAACTTTAAATAAATTGTATGAAATTCATTCACTCTTACAATCATTCTTTTCACTCTCCTGTCCATAACAAGCAAGACCTGAGACCTAGGTAGATCGTGCTAGTGTCATCCGTACCAACTAAACCGGCCTTTGGCAGTGATTCAAACACCACCCATTCAATAGTGAGCTTTAAAAAATATAGCGATATAGACCCTCTTACAAAGAATAATTGTTTGAGGGAGACAAAGGTAGTTGGACATTTGCCATCATTACATGAAAATTAACAATCACGACGTTTCGATTTGGTATGTGTTTTTGTGGATGTAATTTAGTTTTTAGCACTTGAAAAAGGTTTGGGTTTTACCAAATCGAAACGTCGTATTGTTAATTTTCACGTAATGATGGCAAATGTCCAACTACCTCTGTCTCCCTCATCTGATACTCCATCATTAACAAATTTCAAAAACAAAATAATTGTCGTATAAATTTCCTACTTTTTTATTTTATACTGAAAATAAACAGTGAAGAAGCACAGTTTCGCAATGTATACCATGTTTGTCACAAAGTCTTTAGGAATAAAAATAAATGAATAACAAATATTTTGATCCTTTTAATAATTCACTAATAAGTACAAGCTAGCTAATAACAATACAAGTTAGGCCTAAAAGTTTTTCTCCAAGCTCTAGGAATACTAAATGTAATAGTGAGTAGGCAAGACTAATCAGCAAAGAAACTTGAGAAGACACGTTCGCTAATAACAAGTAGAAGAAAACTAATATAGACACAACACAGAGCGAAAATGTTCAGTGCCTCCTGATAACCTCCCACCCACCCATACGTGTACAATGGCTTTGACCCACACACCCACTTATATATATATATATATACAGTGGTAACGACCCACCCACCTATCCATACATATACAGTGGTAACAGCACTCTTCCCACCCATGCACCAACAATCGTAAAGGCACACCTACCCATCCATATACAGTTCAACCTCGGTTATCCGGTCTAATGTGGCGAAGGTCAAGCCGGATACGATAAAGCCGGATAAAACGTAAGTCATAAATAACTTGGTTTTATTGGAGAAACACGTTTAGTAACTGATAACAGACAGCATGCATAAGCGGGGCACCTACAATTGCATGTGACGCAACGTGTTCTGCAGCAATTGTAATGAAATGAAAAATTTTTATCACAATCGCCAACTTTGATGCTGCTTTACGATACAATACGAAAGATATTTAAAAAATACAGCTGTGTTTTTTACAACCACTTTTTTCCTTTTTATTTCACTGATATTAGCTGAAAAACACTTCCTCACTTATAATAAACCACTTCTTAAAAAAAGGAGAATATGTGTTCACTCCACTATATAAACAACAGACTGACAATGCTGAGGGCGTGAACGTAAAATGAACTGTTCCACTTCTACTCTCGAAATGGACTCTTACAGTCAGCCATACTGAACAAAGTAAACAACATTGCCAGCTCGGATCTTCAGAAGTATTACTAAATTATTACGCAGAGAGGGTGACTAGTCAATACAGCGCCTGCAATTTGCAAAGTGCAAATCCGAAACACTCGTGTACGACTTTTGCGTTTCAAAACTAAAAGGTGCTTCCGATTAATTGTAATTTTATCTTGTAAATAATTTTTATTGTTATCTACTTGCCGAACCGGATAACACAGACTGCCGGATAAAGCGAGGCTGTATAATCAAGGTTATACTGTAAGTACAGTGATAATGTTTCACTTTTTACAACATATCAAACTAATATTTCTAAAACCTAGTTAGAAAAGTCTTAGCAAAATGTGTGAATCAATTGGATGGTCTTTTATTTTAGTTGCTCTTTTAAAAATATTGTAATTTGTATTTTAATTTTTAGAAATTACATCTTTAATTAAATTAAAAATTGTGTAAAATTCATCCAAAGCATGGTGTAAATAAAATATGTATAAAGCATTACATAACAGTGTTTTTAATCCAACTCATTCAAAGAAATATTCTCAGTATGATTTAAGATCTATGTTAACACATTTTAACAATAAAAATTGTTTAAAAATTTGTACACCTTTTCAAGCTGCTAAATCAAAGTTGTATAATATTGTAACCTAGTTTGATCAAAATCACTCTTTTGTTGTACCTGAGGAATCATTTTTAATTTTAATACAGATTTTTTGATCATAAATTGTCAGGGTATTTTATGTAAGCAATTCATCTTTCTCAAGAAAACCTGTTAAAATGATTTTATCTTAAATGCAGGTACAAACTTACATGGTACCAGTTTCATGAACTATTTATTGAATCAGTTTTATGCTCAACAGGATTAGAATTTAGTTCCTATTTTGCTACAAAGAAACTATTTATGTCACTGTCATAAAAATACTAGAGTATTCTCTTCTTTAAGAACTGTGAAATAAATGAAATTGTCAAATAGTTAAACAGTTTACCTTTGTAACCATATAAAACTTTTATAACAACTGATTAGGAATTAAAAGAAACAAATAATACCATAAAAAAAAATAAAAAAAAAAAAAAAAAAAGCTCTTAACAAAAATAAAGTCACAATACAGTCTGTGCAATTGGAGTCTCAAGATAAATTTTTAAATCCTAATAGTATATAGTCTCACACTGCATTTAATAAAGAGTTTTGTTTGACTACTATTTATTTATATTTTGAAAGCATATAATAAATCCATAATTGTCTGTTCTCGTATTCATTTTTCCATGGTACATATATTCGCAAACAGATTGTTAAACTGAAAAGATATTTTCATTATAAATGACCCAAATAGTTTCATTTCACAATTTCTTGAGTAAATGTTAAGCGTGTGTTTTTTGTAGTAAAATTTAAACTGTGATACCAACATCAGCAAATATTTTTAATGGAATCTAAATATTTAAACCACCAAGTGCAAGCATTCACAAAACACATTTAGATGGGATAGTGTTGATTTGATCGTTATACTACTAGAAAGTCATAACTTGTTAGGAATATTTTATTTTCAAGTTAATTACATTGAGAAAGTTGGGTCGCAAAAGCAAAGCACTTATTACTTGAGATCTAACAAGAATCATAAAATTGGTTTGTTTTGATAATTTTATAATTTTAGGATTATTTATAAAATTTTGTTTGTAAACAAATTAAGAGTTTGTACATTAAATGGATTGTAAGCATTCTTTAATAAAATTTGTATATTTATAAATTGTATGCTCATTTAATTAAATATATTTAATAATGCTTGTTTTTACACTGAAATATTTCATTTTAATAAACCTATATTATTTTTAAGCTGATTGTGTTTTCTTAATTAACCTTTGGCAATTTTAGTGTTAAGTAAATGTAAGTTTTTAAAATTAAAACTTAGTCCAATATTGGGAAAATAATTTACACTGTTATGGCAAGGCTGTTAAAAATGCCACACATGCTACCAGAAAGTACTTATAATATCCACTTCATCAAAATTTCATTTGCTGTTACACAATCAATCTGTTGCTAAAAGTACATATATACTGTACATAGAAAATGAAATAAAGTTAGTAACCAAACTTAAGTTAGATTCAAGCAATAATAATTTCTCCTGTTCTAAGTATTATGACAATATTATTCTTGTCAACTCTTTTCAAGTAGCTTGAACATTTTGAAATAAATATAAATACATAAAAAATTCATATACAGGGTGTCTTAAAAGTCCCACCCCCCCCTAATAACTTTCTTATGAATACAGATAAAGTGATTTACTTCTGGGAATGTTTATATGACCAACTAAGGAGTTTTTTTATGTATGCAAATTTTTTACACCCCCTCTCAAAAGGGGGTAGTTTGGGGGTAAGTCAAAAATTTTAAATAGAAACCCCTATCAAATGCCACATCATTTTAAAGGTAATATTAAAAGAAGAAGAATGGTGGAAATTAGAGGTCTCTAACATTAGTCTATCAAATTTGGTGGCAGTTTAAAGTTGGAATTATTTCATAAAACCCCCGCAGCTTATGTTACATTTAAAATTGTTTTAAGGCAGACAAAACATTCACCCACCAGTTAGTTTTGAAAAGTGATGACACCTAATCGTAAAACAAGTTATTACAAGAATCAACAAACACCAAAAACCACAAATAACATAGCATTTATTTGGTTTTGGTTTGTCTGACCAAAGTCCAGTAGGGCAACCTGGGAATACCAGTGGCTCCTTCCTTATCTCTTATTAGGTTACTAGTTAGTACGTGTAACACTTTCAGTTCAGTTACTGTGTTAAATTTCTTTTTATTCGTATTTAATAAAAATGGCTCGGTCAAATGAAGATAAAGTAGAGATGATATTGTTCTATGAGGATGCTAGGAGAAATTTTCATGAAGCAGTTCGTTTATTTAATGCTGCCTATCCGGATAGACCAGTAGACAGGGCATACATTAGACGTTTAGTAAACAAATTCTCAACAAACTTTAGTGTCAAAGATGCACCACGATCAGGGCGCCCTGCCATTGCAACAGAAGAGATCCAAATTCAAGTTTTAGCAAATTATGCTGCAAACCCACATGAATCTCTGCGGTCCACTGCCCTTGATGTTGGAATTTCAAAAGATACTGTTCACAAAGTGTTAAAGCGTCACAAGTTCCACCCGAACAAAGTACAGTTAAATCAAGAATTAAATGAAGACGACCCTGACCGAAGACTTCAGTTTTGTGAGCAAATGTTGCAGAAGATTGAAGAGAATAATAATTTAATATCACAGATATGTTTTAGTAATGAAGCATCATTCTCTTTGCATGGGACAGTCAATCGGCACAACTGCCGTTATTGGGCAAACAGTAACCCCCACTGGATGGTTGAAGCCCATACGCAACAGCCACAAAAATTAAATGTATGAGCTGGAATTTTGGGAAACTCTGTTATTGGGCCATTCTTTATTGATGGTAATTTAACTGGCGTTAAATACTTGGACATGTTACGGAACGGCATTGTCCCAGCAATAAATGAGGTAGTAAAAGGTACTTATGAGCCTGTATTTCAGCAAGATGGTGCTCCTCCACATTACAATATGCTTGTCCGGACATTCCTAGACCAAACGTTTCCCGATAGATGGATAGGTCGACGTGGCACTTTGGTAGAGTGGCCGGCACGTTCACCTGACCTTTCACCTCTGGATTTTTTCTTTTGGAGTTTCCTCAAAAGTAAAGTTTACGACACAAAGCCCGCAAACCTCGATGAATTAAGGACAAGAATCGAAGAGGCCTGCCACCTTATCACGCCTGAAATCTTACAAAATGTGAGACGTGGTTTTCAATCCAGGCTTTTTTACTGTCAAGAAGTTCATGGCAGCCATTTCGAGCATCTCATCTGAGTGAAATTGAGGTGAGAGTTCACCATTTTGACCATTTTTCCCGTTCTAAAATTACTTAAGGGGTTTTATGAAATAATTCCAACTTTAAACTGCCACCACATTTGATAGACTAATGTTAGAGACCTCTAGTTTCCACCATTCTTTTTCTTTTAATATTACCTTTAAAATGATGTGTCATTTGATAGGGGTTTCTATTTAAAAATTTTGACTTACCCCCAAACTACCCCCTTTTGAGAGGGGGTGTAAAAAATTTGCATACATAAAAAAACTCCTTAGTTGGTCATATAAACATTCCCAGAAGTAAATTACTTTATCTGTATTCATAAGAAAGTGTTTAGGGGGGGGGTGGGACTTTTAAGACACCCTGTATATATATATATATATATCAATAACAATGCTACATAACATGTCTTACTCAGTATATCAATTACTAATATACCAAAATACAAAATTGGTAACATACAGCAGAAGTATCTGTGCTAAGAAGTAACAAAATAAGTACTTATACATATAAGAGTAACATGCCACAAAAAAAAAAATCAGTTAATATTTCAGTAATTACTTAATTTATTTATGGAAAATCAATAAATAACATGGATAACTAAAGCTTCTGGTAACAACCGCGGCCAGGTCTTATCTACAATACTTACATCACCATACCTTGACAATATTGTAGATAACACCTTGAAGTTGTAGATAACACGTTACCAGAAACTTAAGTTATTAATAATGATATCGATCGCTTAAGACTACAAAATAAAAAAAATAACTTTGACCTCAGTTATAATATATTTTGTGCCATTAAGTGAATGTTGACTTTAAGTTTGAAAATTATAAATTTTTGATAAAAGTATTCTTCTTGAAGCAAGATTAACTAATAAATATTCCAAAGATCCTATTAAGATGACATTTTTTATTGATTTAATTAGTCAGAATCCAGTAAATAATAATAGTAGTATAATATAATAAATAAATAAAAACAGCTTTAAAATAATAGCAATTTAATAAACTTAACACATTTATTATTATTACATATTGGAAGGGTAGTCAACACCTGTTCAGGGATGACGCTTATTCAACTGGATTGAAGTGGCAGTGAATACGTTAGCAAGTATTTAGAATTATTCTTTTGATGTTCTTAGTCAAAAAATATCAAAATGAATGTTTCTACTAATTAAACCTTTCATTGTATAGTGGTTCATACAATGAAATTAATTCTATTGAGAGGAATAATCGCCAGTTTGCTACTAAGCAACATTTTTTACTGAAGTTCGCTGATAGAATGTTTCTCAAAACTTGAAAAAAAATCATCAGATGAGACGAAAATGGCATCTCACGTGATGGTAGTCTTGTTAAACAGTACAAGTGAACGTCACACAAGACAAATCTATTACAATATATGTATAAAATGCACAAATATACTACAGTACAAGTACAAAATGCACAAATATTCTACAGTACAAGAACAAATTGCACAAATATAGCATAATACAAGCACAAAATGCAGAAAATGAACTTTTGTGAATCAATTCTTTTGTGAATCCCTCTGGTTTGAGGAAGGTGAGCGTGGTTCGGCGAAATTGATCAACATAAATATTTGCGCATTTTGTACTTATATTGAAAATATTTGTGCATTTTGTACTTGTATTGTGCTATATTTGTGCAATTTGTACTTGTACTGTAGTATACAGTATTTGTGGATTTTGTCCTTGTATTTTGAAATATTTGTGCATTTTGTACTTGTATTGTAGTATATTTGTGCGTTGTGTGCTTATATTGTAATATATTTGTGTTGTGTGACATTCACTTGTACTTTATATGTAGCAACACGTATTATGATAGTTAACAATTTATTTGTCTGGATAAAATAAAGATGACTGCATTTTACAGGGTTAGCTCAAAGTCAACACCTTCATAACTTGTTGGTGTAGTGATTAAAAATAAACAAACTCAAATATGTTTACAAAGAATAAAAATATACTTTTTTGGGGGAAACTTTATATGCTCCCATAATAGAGTTTGTGAGATAACAATTTTTAATGTATACCCGTTATTTTGTGACCTTTCTTTTTAAGGTCCTTTGTGAAATAAGATTAACAGTGGAAATTTGTGTCTATCTTAAATTTTATTTAAATGATTGAGGCAATGAAAAGGTGTATCATTTTTTCATCATAATTAAATGTACTGACATAAAAGAAAACTTGATTCATAGTCTATGGAAATTGTGAATGTGTAGTTGTCATTGTTTGACTACGAGCTTAGTTTTTCATTGATAATGCTTAAATAATTTATTGTTTTGTTGTGAAAACATTTTACAAAACAAAACCACAAAAAGTAATTAACCTTAGACAAAAATAATATGCGAGTTCTAACTAATTTTCTGCTAGTTGCAGCTAGGAGTTTTGTGTATAGTTTTTTAAATTTGTTTTACATATTATTTTCTTTTATCAAGATCTTAAAAATGAAGAGTCACAAGTTTTATGGAAAACTTCACCTATCCAAGCAAACTCCAGTCTTTTATCTCCCAACGATGGAACTCATTTGTAATATAATCTGACCAAACTTAATTGAATCAAGTAATTTTGAGAGCTTGAAAGCTTTGAAAAGTTCAAAAATATAAGTTGGTAATTTATTAGATTTATTTGCAAGTTTATTCTTAATATTAAATTGCTGTAATTTATTCCTAGTTTATAAATTTTCTATACTTTTGCGTGTTGTTATCAATAGGTTACAAAACTGGAAACATACAATTTTATATCTAAAAGCAAAATTAAATAAAATTTTTAATTATTTGCATTTTCAGATTAATTGTGAGGGTTTAATTGTTGCTTTTTTATTGTTAGACTTATAAAAATACAAAATGAAACTATGACCAGTTTACTATGAAATAAATTGATATCAGAGGTTATTTCAACAGTTTTTGTATTATTTGTCATAGCCCAAAAATGGGCAGAGCAAAGAATGTGTCATATATGTCTAAGGACGTTGTTGTTATCCTGGTGTGATTAAATGTCAATGTGGCTACAAGTGTTAAGAGTGGGTATATCATTACTGTATCTGTCAGTAAACCTACACCATTTTGCTGTGAATAATCGTGGGAAGAGTAGCATCACCCATGTCTGGTGGTTATATAAAGACCAGCTGTGAAGAACACCATCTGTCTGGGCAGGAGTAAGTAATGTACACGATTATGTACACTTCCATTAAAAGTAAAATTTTACAAGGAATCTGAGTAGACAGCCCACTAAACAAAGAAAAAAAAAAAAAATAAAATAAAACAATAACAATATTCAATTCAAGGGGCTTCTTTAGGTGCTTGAAGAGGAACTGACTTGAGTATCAATTATGGCCAGTAGAGGAGGGAGTGTTCACAAACTAAAATACAATATATATAATTTTCATACCCACTAGCCAGATTTTGGGCACCCAGATGGTGCTAAAACAGGGATGATTTTTCACATCTTAAGAGTGTTACTCCTGAAGCCATTAGGTTAAAATGTATAAAATTGAATATAGCTAAAAGCTGAGATTCTTCTTTGCCTGTTTTCTAAGGCCAGTTTTACTTGCCTGTACCTTTCGATTTAAGGTTAAAAATTATTTTATAAATGTAAGGCCAAACAGTCAATGATTCCTTATTGATAGAGGGCGTGGGATACACATACAATTGTTGATGAAGGGTGTTGGATACCCTTGTGTGTGTGGGTGGTTGGGTGGGTGGGACAATACCACAGTGAGTGTATGGGTGGGAGGGTCAATACCAATGTACGTGTACAGGAAGGTGGGTGGGACAATACCACAGTGTGTACGGGTGGGCATGTGGGTCAATACCAGAGATTGGATGTAGCCAAGGGGCTAAGGCGGAGGCTTGCCATGCCAAAGGTCCGGGTCTGATTCCCGATAAGACCACTAACAGTTGTTGCCCTGCCACTCCTGTGGTTTAGAAGTCATGTTAAGCCGTTGGTCCCCAGGTTAAGTATAAGAGAGGGCTTCTTGGTTCTAACTTCGCTTGGTAAAATAAGATGATCTTTAACTTCAGGATACACATATAGCTGTTGATACAGAATTTGACCTGCACTCTCTCTGTGCATGTGTTAGTCTGTGTGTTTAACAGATGAGTAGGAACGTCTGTTTGGAGCTGCGTGTTTGATGGTTGGGTAAATGGTCCTGTAAGCTATTTGTACAATTTGGTTGGTTAAGGATACTAATTAGAGATCATGTATAATAAGGAGAGCTGGAAGGATCTCTAAGGTGTTAGTGTTTTGGGCCTGAAAAAGTAATGAGCGTTTTACTCATCCGTACACAAACTATGGTGTTGACCGTCCCGTCCTGCCTATCTATACAACCATACAAGTATGGTGGTGATGACTGTCCCACCCACCTACACACCTACGTAAGTAATGACACAAAATCTTAATGCCTAAAACCGCTTGGCCACTGGCTCTCCTTATTATAGCAGTAAAATCCCTTACATGCTGCATCACACAATATAGTGAACTTAAACATTTTATTCTTTTGTGAATTCCATAGGTCTGAGGATGGTAAACGTGGTTTAGTTAAACTTAATCACTTAAATATGTGTACTTGTTTGTACAAAGGATAATTTGAATTTTTTTTAATGTTTATGTTTTTAATATTTTATTCATAACAATAATTTATTAAATGAAGTGAAATGTAAAACATCTATTTTAAAGATATTAGGGCTTCACAGTACTCTCTACCACTTAACTTTATTAAAAATTAACATTACTAATACACAATATAAAACCAATTGAGAATAAGTAGAGAATGATTATTTAACCATAAATCAAAAGACTTAACACATAAGAAAAAAGAAAAAATAAATAAATAACTATAACAAATCATAATTACCCAATCTTAGTCAATATCTTAGTCTAACTACACCAGAGGGATTTTTTACTTTCAGTACTTAGTTGTTAAGGGACAAAGATTCAAACCCCCCCAAACAAATTTCAAGTGGACCCCCGGGATTTGAACCTGTGACCATATGCATATAATGCAGAAGTATTAACCACTAGACTAGCAAGAGATCTGGTTGTTTATTACAGTACACTCTTGATACTCCGACATTTACTAGTCCGACACGTTTGGTAGTCCGACGCCACATAAGATGACGTACCTATTGTACTTACCTATTGTACAATACACAATGCCACATCAGATGACGTACTGTACACTTAATACTGTATGTAATAAACCTTACTGTGTTACTGTACAAATGTTGTATAATTTCTTTGCTTACATTTATTCAATTGTGTTGTCAGCCTCATTTTATCACGGCTGATAGCGTGGAAATTCTAAGAAGGGTGTACGTAGTGCATTCAGTTTATCTTAGAAATCATAATTATCGTGAATTATAATGGACATTTGGTAATCCGACGTTTTTGTTAATCCGACACACCGTCGGTCCCTTAACTGTCGGATTATCAAGATTAAACTGTATTAATATTAATCAATACTAATACAAAAATACAATTTTTAAAAACACAATTATTCATCACTCATACATACCACCCGCAAACCATAACCATTGAAAGCACCCGCCCGCCCAGTCTCCAGGTTCCAGAAGAATAGTTGTAGCTCCGCCCCAAAGCTTGAGCCCTTGTCTATAATTATTTTGTTATTATCAAAGCTTATTCCACGATTGGCACGCCGATAAAGTTTTAAAGATCAGTTGTACAGAGCAGTGCGATGAATGAGGACTGATAGTAAAAAGGCTCTCTGATGACTGTTTCTAATTTCAGAAATAAACTTGAAACGCTCAGACAGTTAACTTGGAATTCTATTATTTAAAATTTTATGAAGAAAGGTAAGTATGTGGTACTCTCCAAGCTGTTTCAATTTCAATTACAAGTTTGGTAAAAAAATATTGTAACATGTTCCTCACAAAGAAGGTTAAAAATAAATTTAACACAGTAATTTTGTGCTAGTTGAAGTTTATCAGAGAGATACCATTTATGTCATGCAAACAAATTAATTGCCAAAATAATTAACAGAATAAGATTTAGGACCAAGGAAAGATAATAATAAATGTCTTTATTTGCAAATAATTATTATTTACCAAAGGGCAAATTTAGGGCCACTAGGAAAGATAAATCAAGTAATGGAGAAAATATGTAGCAATGAGACAATTGTAAACCAACGTAATGTTATAATTTTGGTCATTTAAGCATGGAAAGGCAATTAAAATCAACTATAAATAAATACATTTAACATAGTAAGTACATTAAACAGAGTAAGTGTTCTTCCACTGGTGATTCCAACTGGTTTTGTACCTGTTGTGTTGATCTCTAACTGGATACAGAAAAAGATTTCAAGATGTTAATTTAGCTATATTGGTGTAATTCTCCATTTGTGCAGCTTCAGTGTTAGGGGTAGTTGTTTAAACGTACTACAAAGCTAGGATTTAGGTTGTCAGACGCTCAGGATGTTAATGTAACTGTCTGGCGTGGTCCTCCATTTGTGTAGCTTCAGTGTTATGGGTAGTTGTTTAAACCTGCCACAAAGCTAGGATATAGGTTGTCAGACACTCAGAAAGTTAATTAACTCTCTGGCGTGGTCCTCCATTTGTGTAGCTTCAGTGTTAGGGGTAGTTGTTTAAACCTACTACAAAGCTAGGATTTAGGTTGTCAGACACTCAGGTTGTTAATGTAACTGTCTGGCGTGGTTCTCCATTTGTGTAGCTTCAGTGTTAGGGGTAGTTGTTTAAACCTATCACAAAGTTAGGTTGTCAGACACTCAGGACATTAATGTAGCTATCCTTGTATGATTCTTGATTAATGTAAGGGTTGCAAAAATAGAAAAAATTAAACTAAGACAAATATCTTCTAAAAATGAGTTTATTTAGTGAAACTGTAAAACATTATTTGTTGTTTTATTTTATTCTATTGTTTGCAAAATAATTACACTTTATTTAATTTCATTACATAGTATGTAGCGTATATATAACTAATTGATATAGAATATTATTTACAAACAGAAAAAATTTGTAAAAAAAAGAAAATAAGATTTCAAACCAAAATATATTTTATTGATGACAGATTAAATGAAAACAATACATTTTATCAAATCAATATTAAATCTTTAAAATATAAATTTTCACACTAGAAGAGTAGCAGCAACACGAAGGCACCAATGTCAAAGATGTTCTCCGAACTAAGATGACTAGACGGCTAATTATTTTTCACATAAAAACAATATATCTTTAGGAATACTTTTATTTTAAATGGATGAAAATGAACAGAGTAAAACAATTCTTTTTGCATTTTTCCTGTTGGCCCAGTACACTTGTATGCATTGGGAGAAAGTTTTTTCACTAACAATTTGTTGGTCTATAGTGTTTTTTAGTGGCTTGAATTTGTTTGATCTTTCACTTCCATTTTTGAAAATGTCTTATATATAATTTCTGTTTATTTTATGCCAACCTTTTTGAGACATTTTTTATTTTGCTTACCCAGGTAGTTGGACTTTTTCGAGAAATTGATATATTCTATAATTTTGATTTTCTGTCTGTTTCCTGGCAGTCTTTTCGGATGTCTGAAGAATTTAATTTTTTTTCTAATGTCAATTTATATGTTTCATCATTTTTCAATTTCTTTGATAAATTTCAGTCAACCCATCTTCTGTTTGTTTTATTCCCAAGATTTTTTTGGATTATATTTCTTTGTTTCTGATGTTCTCTGTTTTATTTTTCTTGTTCAGTGTCAGTGTCTTTCTAAGGAATAAAATGGCAGGTTTTATTCCTGTGTTATAATAGCGGATTTTCGTATTTCTTGACATGTTTTTTTTTGTTATTAATGTTATTGTTCTTCCAGGTTTCAACTCATTCTTCCTAGCTGAACTTGCAGTTGGACAGTTCGCTTGCTCAGCATGTGGCAATCGGTATAAACACCAGAGGAACCTCCTGCGTCATCAGCAATACGAGTGTGGTAAACAAGCACAGTTTCAATGCCCTTATTGCAGTTATCGTTCTAAACAGAAGGCCACCCTTAAACGCCACATGGTCCACATTCATCCTGCCTTCGGTGGTAATACAGGAACACCCGCAAGCGACAGTACTTTATCCAACTGTAACACAACCCTAATGAATTATTTACCAATAATAAAAAATGTGTAAAGTGATGCTGTATTATTTATTTTCCTTGAAAAATATTACTACACTGATTGTTTAAGTAATACGATTGACTATAGAAACAAGAAGACTGTCCGCTCATATTGGTCCTGTGAAGCCGGTTTTCCTGTCCAGTGAAATAAGTTCACGTTCGGTTATTTACAGGAAGCGTCAGCGGTCTCCCTCTCTATCTCACTTTAACTTTCTCTCTGTCAATCTCCAGCATATGCTGAAGTGACCATAGCTATTGCTAATAGTATGCCAAACAGTCGTCCGAGCGTTTATTTGAAACCAATCACCGTTAGATAGCAACATATGTGTACCTATACATCAAATTCATTGCCTTGGACTGTCTGTCTGTTTCTATAGTTAATGGTAATAATAATTTACACTCATAACAGTAATTTTGCTACAAGAAAAGTGTTCAGGTTATCACACTGAATCTCTGACTAACATTCAAATTTAGAAAACTAACTTGATTTATTGTGTAGTAGAAGTTTGAAGTGAATTTTATATTGATATAATAAGAAATACATGTTAAAATTTCATTTTGTATTAATTTAAGTGTCTTTTAAAACAATGTCTTTGAGAATCGCGTAACATAAGCCTTTAACAATATAGTTGCTGAGTGTTTATTGAGCACAAGAGTTTGTTTAAATCCACTCAACTTTAGTGATTATTGTGTTATTTTAGCAAATATTAGCTCAATGATTAAAATTGATATTGTTTTAAGAAAAAACAAACAAACAATTGTCAAAACAATTTTTACAGTTATGCAGACATTGCATTATATCAGATTTAGGCTGTAATAAAAATATTACATTTTTTGCAACGTGTGGAAATAAAACAATTAAACCAAAACCAATTTAATTGATACATAATATGTATTAAGACAAATTTAAAAGAGAATTAAGATTTGTTTCTCTCCATAAATATTACATACAGCAGAATAGCTACATTAACTTATGGTAAATAAAACATAATATTTAATTTTGAGTAAGATGAGTAAATAAAGAAGTATTGTTTTTAAAGTAATATTTTTGAACTGCTCCAAAAATGAATGTTAACAATTCCACTGAACTTTTTTGCTAGTTTAACCATGTTGAACTAATGCGGGAACAGAAATGATTTTATCACAACATTGTTAGAGAAACCAATTAAAGTAAAAAAATATATTTACATAAGAAATAATTTTGAGATTTTTGTGTTTTTGAGTTTTGCACAGTTATTTATTAAAATGCTATTTAGTGTTATTTATTTAAACACTATAACATTTCAATAAATAAAAATAAAAACAGAAAAAGGTCATATACTTTGTGTCTATCAATTCATGTTCATCATTTGATCTACTCGAGTTTCAACACACTCTTTATCATTTTCAAGATCTTAAAATTGTTTTATATATGATCAAATGAAAAGTTTAAAAAGTAGTTTTATATATTAATTATTTTATGCAGTATATTAAATAATGTAGTAAGATATATTAGCTTAATAGTGAAAGTACGATTAAAATTGTGTAACTTTTTAGATAATTATGTGTAATCAAAACACCGTACAGTTTTAGAAGTTGTCTTATGTACATATGTTTTAAGCAAGTTTTTTAATAGAAAGTTCATGTTAAATTGTATTAAGAGATAAGAATTGATAGGGGATTAGCTAAGGGTAAAAATTTAAAAATCTAAAAGGTCTTCTTAGCCAAGTTAAGAGGTACTCTTACTCAGTTTTCAAAACTGACAATGACTTTAAGTAAATTTGCAAAACACAGTAGTTAGTGGCCAAAATAGTGTTTAGCAAAGGTTTAATAAAAATTGACTAGACCTCACTTAACCAAATTTTTAAAATAGACAAAAGCCCACATGGCCACATTATCAAAATTTACAACACACCACTTAGACAAAACAAATTATGAAAATGGACGAGACCTTACTTAGCTAAGTTGTAAAAAAAGATACAGCCCCACTTAGTCAAGTTTTAAAAATTGATAGGGCCCTACCTAGCTGAGTTTTAAAAATTGATAGGGCACCACCTAGCCAAGACTTAACAATTGATACGGCTCTATTAAGCAAAGTTTTAAAAATTGATAGGGCCCCACTTAGCCAAGTTTTAAAATTTGATAGGGCACCACCTAGCCAAGTTTTAAAAATTAAGAGGGCCCTATTTAGCAAAGTTTTAAACATTTATAAGGGCTCACTTAGCCAGGTTTTAAAAATTAAGAGGGCCCTATTTAGCAAAGTTTTAAAAATTGATAGGGCCCCACTTAGCCAAGTTGTAAAACTTGATAGGGCACCACCTAGCCAAGTTTTAAAAATTAAGACGGCCCCTATTTAGCAAAGTTTTAATTGTATTCTATGTTAAACTGATGATGGTCTTTCGAGACCGAAATCGATTTTAAACATTAAAAACATCAAGAAAAGATTGCTAAGTGTAGTTCTTTTTATATATATATAAAGTTTTAAACATTTATAGGGCCCTACTTAGCCAAGTTTTAAAAATTGATAGGGCTCGACCTGGCCAAGTTTGAAAACTTGTAAGGTTTCATTATCAAGTTATTAAATACCAGAATGATGATTAAAAAACTGACCAGTTGACAAGTTGGGAAACCTGTCGTGAGAAAATCATTGATAGCAGTAAACTACAGTAATCTATTTTACACACAATATTACTGGTTAGGAAAAACTCATCTAATAATCATAAAGGTTTGTTGATCCTGCAAATTTTTAATTTATTATTAAATTGATCAAACTTTTGAATGGTTTTTAAATCAGTTGGTAAATGAATAAAATATGTTATTCCAACACAAGTAGGTCTTTTCTCATATAGTTTGAGAATATGAGTTTTAAAATAAATTTTATTTTTCCTTCTGTTATAAAATTATGGCTGGAAATGAATAATTATAATAATTGAAGATATGAAAATTGCATTTAACATGTTAAATTAAATATATATAAACTAAAAACAGTAATAATACCCAATTTATAGAAATGGACTTTGGCTGAATCACGCCACTTTAATTTGAGCATAGTTCTTATAGCACACTTCTGCAAGATTAAAATTCTGTTTAAATTTGCATGAAAAGTACTGCCATACAAAGTGATACAAAAGAAATAAGTGAGTGTACTAGTGCAAAATATAAGGATTTCGTAGTTTAAACGTTACAAATCCTTGATAGTTTTCTTAATGAAAGTAATCCTATTGAGAGGCGGCAGTTCAGAATACAATTCATACAGATGCCATTTTGTAAATAATAATGTAATTAAAATTGGTAAGGTTAGCATCATATTTATAGTAGAAAATCAATCTGGTAATTTAAAAGAAAGTTAAAAAAAGTTGTAACAATAATTACTTTGTTTTTCATGTCTCGTAATAGATGAGCTGGATAAAAGGCAATATAACGCAGTTTATATGTTTGATTGATTATACCTTGTTTTGTAACTAATATTGTAATGATGTCAGGAGGATGGGGCGAGGCTATGCACGTGTGTCCCTGCTGCACCAAAGTGTATAAGTATGACAAGTCGCTGGTTCTCCATCAACGCTACGAATGTGGCAAAGAAGCTCAATTCCAGTGTGCAGAATGTCCTTACAGAGCCAAGCAGAGAGGAAACCTCAGACGACACATGCTTCGACAGCATAAGCAAACAAATTTTCTCACACCATTACGGGATTCCACTTTCATCCCATCAGAACCTCTAAACTCCAGTTTATCTGCAAAATGTGCCCTTAACAATTAATTTAAGTTATCAAAAATAATACTTTTAATAAAAAATAAACTTATATTTGTATAATTTTTTTACCACAATGTTAAATGAACAGGAAATGTTCTAAGTTTATTTATCAATATTTTTTCTAATTAAAAACTTGTTATATTGAAGAATACTGGTCCATAACTTGATAATCTACAATGGAAATAATTTTAATTGATAAAGAAAAGCTTATTCATTTGTTGTTGTTGTTTACATTAAAATAATTAGTACAAAGTATTTCACCATTCAAAATTGTCTGAACACATTTTCCATAAATATTAGGGTAACCAAAAAGGTATGATACAATTAAAAATAAATAAAATTCAGTAACAGGTTTTAATGGTATATCACTATTGTTTTTGAATGAACAATTGAATGATTAACAGTACTTATAAGAATATTTTGAATGTTTAAAATTTGTTAATTACAGTTATTTCAATTTTGTATACCAATTATATTATCATTTTTGTTATTTTAAGACTTTTATTATGTTTTTATTTATCAAATTAAACAATTTATAAAGATTGATACTGTTAAGCAAGATCGGAGTATTTATAACAATTCTCTAAAGAAAATGAATTATTTTTCATAAAATATTAATTGAGATTTTAATCACTAATAGAGCAATTAGTGATGTTATAATTATGTTATAATTATGATTTATTCCCCTCCATAAGTAAATTTGTTGGGGTTTTCAACATTCAAGCGTTTTTAAAAAACAATCAACTTTTTGACAGGTATAAAAACTGTTTCCTTCCGGTGTTACTAACTTATCCTTTATTTAAAACTAGTTTTTTTATTTCATTTAGTTAGCTTAACACTTTGTACATTCCTTTCTTTTGAGGGCCTTTCTCATATCCATACAGTTTCTTTTGTATTGGATGAGAGGAAAGCACAAATAAGTTTGTATGTGTGACCAAATACTTTAGTATTACATCATGAGTGCTCTTTGGATATCAGCTCACAAGATGCAGAATTTGCTATTAAATGTAAAACTAATGGTGATAAATTATGTTGATCTAATTATAAGTTTAAAAATTTGGTAACTATGCAGTTTCTAGTAACCTCAAAAAATTAAAATGTGTTGTTTAAAAATGGTTAAAATTGAGTTAGATTATCATGTGATGTGTGTAGAATCATTTTATTGTAGAATCATATTAAAAAATATTTTTAAAAATTGTTATTTTTGAAATTTTTGAAATTTAATGTGTTTTTTACAATGAGCAAGATTTTGTAATTTTGTAATTGGTAAAATGGTTATTTTCATCTATGAAAACACTTTTCCTAACCAAACTTAATATATCCTTCACAAGAATTCAAAATTTGTGTTAAGTTCATTTGCCTGGCTGTCCTGGAAGAAATCGAACTTAATTTGGGGGAAAATATATGCCATTATGGTTTTTGTGGTTAATAGTTGTTGTTTAAAATGGTCTTGCATATTAGCTGCGAAATTAGCTTTTCTGTAAAAACTCAAGAAATAATGGCCATAGATCAAAGTAGTTTTAAAATTTTTGTTCATCTTAAAAAAAAAAATTAAACTAAACAAAGGTGAATAAATAGTCGTATTTGGTAATGTAAAAAATACCAAAAGTTGTGAAATTTGAGTTTTCAATGTTTGTTGTAAAAAACATAATTTCCCTAGAAAAAGTACCTCTTTTAAAATATAACCAATTACTGACCCATTTCAGAACATTTTCAAATTTCATATGGTGCGTAGAAACTGCATAGTAACCAAATATTTCTTTGGTTGAACAAAGCAACAGTTTGATTGTAGTTTTCTAATTTTAATAATGCATGTTAGATATCCCAAGAAGTCTACGCAGACTGGTGAACGAAGAAGGAAAGATCAGCTGTGAATGTGGACGGACGTACAAATATAAAGCTGGCTACTACAACCACCGACGATACGAATGTGGGAAGGCACCTTCAATGCAGTGTCCGCAATGTCCATATCGGTCTAAGACCCGCGGTTCGCTCAAGACTCATATGTTACTACGACACTCTGAATAAACAATGAAGCCTGTTATATATAGTTATTAAATTATTCCATGTGTAAGGAATACATATTTTTAGGTACCTTTCTAATATAGGTTAAAGTTACCGCACAAGAGCAACTCATTCACTTCATTATCAAGGTTGTAGCCTATCAAAAAATATGTGAAAATCTTCTTATTAGAGAAATTCTTGAGTACAAGTTTTATTATTTGTATTTAATATTCTTATTGCAATTTGAATACATTGTTTAAGTTTTTTTGTAAAATGTATGACTATGATATTTTTAAGTTTCATGTGTTGTTTTGTACACCTTTTAATCATAAAAACATTTTGACCATTCATATAATATGAAAGTTTAGTTGAAATGTGCTTATTTTGTTACCTCTTAAAACTGAAATTAATATTTCTATGTTTTATGAAATTTCACTCCTAGTTATAAATGACAAATTCCATAATGCTGGTTTCAGACTTTGTATTTATTTGCCATAGAAGTTAATTATTTAATTTGTTATTTAGCTGTAAATATGTTTGTAATTGTCATTTACATCTTTTATTTTGAATTCTGAACCAAAAACTAAGATTTTAATTTTACTTAAAAAAATATGTTATTTACATCTTTTATTTCCAATTCTGGACTGAAAACTAAGATTTTTCGTTTTATCAAAAAAAAAAAAAAAAAAAAAAAAAATAGTTTATTACTATTATTTTGGTGAGTTAAAAAAAAAATCAAAATATTGTACTCATCCTATTGAACACTTAATGAACATGGATGTTTAGGACAGGTTTGGAAAAAGAACCAATAACAAAAATGAAGTTCTATTTGATAAAATATTGTAATAAGGATAGATTTTCAATCGACACAGTTTGTTATGTCTGTAAAAAATAATATAAGCTGACCTCCCTCACGATTATTTTGCCCAAACTACTCGGTGACGCTGAAGACTGAGCTCTTTCATGAGGTTATAGGGCTTATTTATGGCTGAAGACAGACGTTTCCAAAGAGGGTCAGATTCCCAATGGGATCAGTTACATGAGCTTAGACAAGACCAACCATTTGTGTTTTGTGGTATCCTCAGACCAATAGATTTAACAAGAATCTGAACCACAGGATTAAATCATAATTTGTTTTGTATGCTCGGATCAATGGCAGTAGGGAGAATTGTGATCTACAGATCAAGCCAATGTACTTCACGTGAATTCTGAACTACAGGAGTCACACAAGGGTAAAAACTTCATGGTATCACAGGGCTGCAGGAATAAAAATGTTTAAATTTTCTAAACTCTATGTTCAAATATATTTGACAAAGTTAGTAATTGGCCTAGTTAAGCCTTTAAATCTTTCTGAATTATGTCAGCATCGAAAAATCGATTAAACAAGATGTCACAGTCTTATTCTACTTTAACTTTTATGAGAAAAAAAACAGTATCCTTTAAAGAATCACATTTATGATTGAAAATGATAGTTTTGTTATCTTTTAACAATAGTAACATACTTATTTGGTTATCAACGTAGAGTGTGAATTTTTTACAGTTAATAATTTAAGCTTTGACAGATTGTTCTTTTGGATTAAATTGATGTAAATATATCTAACTTGCCTCATTATTCTTTGGTAAGATTTGCATTTTTGAACATGAGTACAACATTTGAACAGTGAGATTCTCATGTATAATGAAAACTACCATTCACAGTCATATAAATATTCTGAAAATATATTTAACCATTTGTTCATTCTGTTTGTTTGTATTAAAAAGTTAGGTGTGGAATGTAGACTTTTAAGGAGCCCTATATCCCACATTGGTATATTCTGGTAAAGGTTAATTTTTTTATCTGTAAAATCTCACTTTATTTAGTCAACAATATTCTTGCCAAATGTAATCAAATATTGTTGGAGAAAAATGTATATTATCTGTATACAAAGTCTGTTTCTTTTTTATTTTCAAAAATTATAAATCATATTTATCAGTTAATCTAATTCTCTTAAGATATGAGTTGATAGTTATTTTTATCAGTGAATGCCGTTATTGGTTTATTTCAGCAATATTACCAAACAGACTTTTAAAACTCCTATTTTATTTAATGGTAAGTAATGTCCATATAAATAAGAGTAGATACATACTAACCTAGTCCTGTAGTTTATCTTAACTAACCGAATGTTCAGGGTGCAGTGTTTTAAGTCTTCAGATTGTGTCATCATACCTCAACAGCATGAATAACAACACGCTTGCTTGTTAAGTTAACGTGCAAATTGTTCTACAAATATAAACAATTGAACAGGTTTTTGGAACAATATACTGTATTAACAAATATTTATAGATTATTTGAACAATCAACTGATAGGAATTTTGAATAATATGATTACTAAATTTTTTTCAGTATTAAGAAAGTATATCCTTAAAAAATTTAGAACAAGTAATTTTTCAGCCATGAATTTATTATTTTTTGGTAGTAGATTGTTCTACGTGGATTAATTTTTCTGTAGTAAGCAACCGATTAAATTTGATTGTATTATTACTGTCATATTTTTATTTGGGCAGTTTCAAGGCTTTTAAAAATATGCTTTGAAATAATGTGTTATGATTATGCAGATATTTATAAAAAAATTGTACCTGATTGTAGAATGAAAGGATCTGTTTATTATGAAGATATTTAGTATGAAAGGATCTGTTGTAGTTATGCGAAATATTTAACTGAGTGTTTTATTTTGTTTAATACTAAACATAAAAAAAATATTAAAAGTATAGTTGATTTTTATACTTTTAATAAAATGCTAGGCGATGAAAAAATATTGACAAAGTACATATCAATTATAGACACATACTCCTCAGTACCAATCATTAAACTCACAGTATGCTTAGGGTCTTCTAGGTCCTTCCTTAAAAAGGAGATGATCATCATAATATACCATTCACGAAGTTCTAGGGGTCTATCCACCTGTCTCACAGAATTATTACAAAAATCAACTAATTTTATTGAACAGTACATGATAATTGTTATTGATCTCAGTATAATGATTCAAGGTCTGAAATGGTGATTTATATGTGCTAATATATGTATCACATTATTTGGGTTGACAGGTACAAAACAAAATACAAAACAAAATATTAAAAAAAATAGAAAGCAGTTTACATATAACTTTTGTAAAGTTACATTTCTAAATAATATTTTCTTCTGCATAGTATTGCAGATAACCCTTTTTTATCTTTCTATAAGATTTACAGATGGTAGTGAAGTGTCTATGTACAGGTATTTTTGAGTTCGAGGGTGCCACGCTGTATTCATGTGAGCGTTGCGGCAAGTGCTACAAGTATCGCTCCGGACTGTACAAACATACTCGCTACGAGTGTGGCATGGACGGCCAGTTCCAATGCCCTCATTGCCCCTACAAAGCGAAGCAGAAGAGCAATCTCAAGATCCATATCTTTGCAAAACACAAACCTGCTAAGTAAACGATGAATGATTTGTTCTTCCAGTACTAAAAATGCATTTTTGAAATTATATCTAAAATTCAAAAATGTTTCTTTTAACCAAATATTAAATCGTTCTCTTGTCATCTGGGCCACTGAGAAGAATTAGTACATAAGTATAATTCTGTAAAAGATTACTTAAAAAAAATTAGTATTTACTTTGCAATACCACAGTATATTTATTTCAATTTATACATAGGGGTTTTCAACTTAAAGTAAATTATATGCAAATATAGAGCAGTGATGTGTTTTACAATGTATTTTAAAAATGTTCTGTGGTACATAATAACAGCGGAAAAAAAAATAAAAAAATGGCAAAAATGTTTTAAAACTTTTCATAAAAATATTTAAACATGTTAACACAATAACCCAACAAGAATTGCATAAAAATAGTTAATTATATTAAAATTATTTATAGTTTTAAAAGGTTAGTAAAAATGCTTTAAATAAAAATTGTATAATCACTAAACTTTTATATTATTTTCGAAGTACTTTTTTAATTCAGTATATATTAATATAGTATGTTTGAAAGATATGAATTCTTTATAATTTTGTTGTTTAATAGTTAAAATTATATTAGAGTGAAGGTTGTGCTTTGGTGTTTTTAATGATAAGGCTGGTTTGATATTATTTGTTTTATGTTGCTTTGTTTAGATTAGGTAAAATGTGAATAAATTTAAGCAAGCGCCTCTCCTAAACACAACTTAGTGTCTTGTTTATTTGCCAGTTTGTACTTTTTATTTTGGTATATTCAATATTTTGTAATGGCATTTTTTAAATAAAACTATTAGTTGTATATTCCTAATGTATGTTTTCAGCAGAATGCAGAATGAATTACAATTCGTGGATATTTTATATAGACAAAGAAATAGGTTTCCTCAATTTTGGATTGAGACAGAAATAAGAAAATCAATTTTACTGTCAGCAAAATATACTGGTACAGTGAAAACCCGATTGTCTGTCACCCTATTTTCCGCCAGGTTCTGTCATCCGTAAGTGTCTGGGTTCGTCGTGCCACGATATGACAGTTGCCATATGACTTATCCGTCTGGAAGACAACAATTTCCCCCTCCAGCCATCTAGCCCTCATAAGCCTAGTTCCAACAGCCTGTCATCTGTAAGGCCTCGTCTGCTGTCTACTAGATAACAGGTTGTTGGAACAGCTTGCCTGTGTATGCCTGACGTACAGATAGGCTGTCCGGGACTGCCTGAACAGATCCCGTACAACATGGTGAAAGAGGCAGCCCTACAAAGGCCTGTGGCTGGAGATGAAGTTTTAAGCCGCGATGCCTAAACAGGTCACGGGCTGTTGGAACGGTCATGTCTGATGATACACAGGCAACACGCTATCCGTGTACTGACATCGGGCCACCTGATGTCTGCGAAAACACTGGCCGTGGGAACTGGACTTTAATATATTACACTGTGCTGCAGTTTAATTTTAAGAATGTTGATAATTAATTTTTGTGCTCATTACATAATGTACAAGCTTATGTTTTACATTAAAACTAGGCCTACTGTAATAAAAGCGTAATTGTGATCTGCAGTATATAAATTCTGTAACATGACTTTTTTCTAACCTTTTCATTGTTAATCAGTATGTACTATACAGCATTAAAATTTAACTTGCGTAAGCACTAATAATAAGTTTCCAGTGATATAAGTGTGAGTGGGTGAATTCTCTCTAATTCGTCTATTCTCTAATCCGTCACTGTCTCGGTCTTGACTCCTGATGGAAAATAGGGTTTCTACTGTACATATATCTCTATAAACATACACTAAAATAAAAGGAGTTTATTTTGTTGGTTTCACCATTGTTTAAAGACAAAATGTAAAATTTAACTATAAGTAACTTGTTATTTTTTGGAAAAATACATTTTTCATAATAATGTGTAAAAAACCGGTGATAAAATTCCTATCATGATTGCTAGGTACTATTTTATTCAGTTTACCTCTATTTAAAGTAATTATTTATTACTATTTATTTATTAGTATCATAAAATATTTTGTTTCAAATCTGGGTTTGTATTTCAGGACATGTCTGATTTGTTCTGGAGAATTTAATGTAAATTTACATTAACATTAAAAGGACAAATCATGTTCATGCCTTGAGACCGTTGGGTTAAGCATTAATAGTTAAAAAACCAAAATTTAGATATAAAAATGTTATATAGAATAAAATGTTTAAGATGGATTAATTTTAGATATTAATTGAGAGTTTTTTTAACTCGTAAGTGCAATTAATTGACACCTGTTGTAATGAACATAGTATTAAAAAGTGCCTTCTTAGAATACATCTAATTGTGTATACATAGCTTACTGTAGCTGATATTGTTGAGGATTTACTTGGTAACTACTCTCGAGTTCCACTCTATCTTCAAACTGAATAATATTGAAATTTTGTCCATAAAAGTCATGGTATGTAATTTTTGTATCTCAACATTTTAAATTTTGAAAAAGAAATCGTGAGAATAACCTTACTAGTTAATTTACAACTTGGTACAGTATTAGAATTGCTAGAAGATTATTGGGATTGCTACTTATTTTTGGGATTGACAATTGTTACTATTTTTTTTTTTTAACCTATTTGACAGCTTTCACCTTTCTGAGCATTTAAATTCATTTAAAACTGTACCTCCTATTAAATTAACGTTTGGAGATAGAGGATTTGGAATGGTGAAATATTTCCTCTATGTTTTAGTTACTTAAGTATTTTAATTAGAAATATAGATTTATTTATTACTAAAGATAAAATATTTTTTGCATAGTAATAAATTGATTATGAAAATATGCCTTTTACTCTTACCCTCTACAGCTGAATTAAAAAAAAAATACATTATTATTTATTAATATTTGTGTGCATCAATGTAATCATAAAATTATACACTGCTTAGTTCTAGATCTGTTGAAAGTGAATATCCACAATTTTATATGAATTAATGTAAATTTACATTGCATTCATGATCAGTGCAAACAGTTATCGTATTTTGAAAAATGAATCTAGGTTAACAAATTTGGTGCATGTAATTTTTACAATCGAGTTTAACACACACTCATATATACATCAATTGATTCATCGTAAACTCCTAATAATCACTCAAAAGAAATTCAATATATAAAATAAAACTGGCTCAAGTTCAATTTATTTAGTGTCTGTAAAAAAACCGTTTGCAATTCATGACATCAATGATTTTTGTAGGCTGCAGAATAACTGACATGTCAATACAAATAAAAAGTAGTTGGTGTTGTAAATTAACAATGTGTGAGTAATTTTACAGATATCATACTGACACGTGCAGCTGGCCAGCCTGTACATTTCTGCAACATATGTAACCACAAGTTCAAGTACAGGCGTAACCTACTGATGCACCAACGTTACGAGTGCGGAAAAGAAGCACAGTTCCAGTGTACATTCTGCCCTTACAAAGCCAAACTCAAGGGTAACCTTAAGAAGCATATGGTCATACAACATATCTTTCAATCCGAGGCTGTTGAAATAATATGATTTAGCTACATTAAAATTTTATAATTTACTATCAAAGTTGTATAGTATGAAATGGTATAGTGAAAGAAAAAATTAATCCAAAAAATATTATTGAGGTCTGCTCTACCTTCTGATTTATTTCTTAACATGATGACTGCTGACTATATTTATTGATGCCAGAGTTGATTATTGTTCGCTGCCGTCAATTACTTTTGTCTTGATGCATTGATGTGCTCATAGGTTTAATAAACTAGCTCTACATTAAAAGCTATAATTTTAAAATTTCAGGAATTATGTGTTTTAACAACCAAGCTATTCATGTTTAAATTGTTATTATGAAACAGATGTTATAGAGCACAAGGCCAGAAATTAGTATTCAAGGAGATAGGGCATCAGCAAACTTATCTAAGAGGACAAGTCCATCAACGCCTTTCAGTAGTAAACAAAGACATATAACTAAACACAACTACTGGCACTTTCGTCATATGGAATACAAACTGACTAAGCTTCAACAGTTGCTGAGTAGGTGGCAGTAGTGGGGATGTACATCTACGTTCTGTCTTAGGCATTGAACATTTCTGTCTTGTTATGTGTTTTATTTGTTTACTACTGAAAGCTGTTAGTAGACTTGTCTTCTTAATTACTTAGCTGATGCCTTATCTCCCCTAATATAATAATAATTATTAAATAGCCAATAGTAAGTAACTATTAACAAAATTGTCAGCAGTTAGCGGGTTAAAGTTCTTTAAATTGAAAAAAAACACACACAAATTCATTGTACAGTAGAACCTCTTTAATCCGGCAGTTTTGGGACTTGACGCTTTCCGGATTAAAGAAAATTCCGGACCACGGAGGTTATTATTTATAAAGATTCAGGAGGAGTATAAAAAATAACATAATTTGCACAAGAAAATGTTACTGCATGTATATATTATTTAAACATGGATGATTTAAACAATATAAATCAATATATAATTACAGGAGAAATATTAAAATGCATTTTTAAGTACAGTACATAAAGAATTAAACTTGAATACAGTGTAAAATACAGTACAGTACTGTACTATAGTATTTGTGATTTTTACCAACAGCACTGTTAGATGGCTGGAAAAAAGATCTAATATCTACTTGCTTCTTACAACTATTTTTTTAATTAGCTGTCGAGTTGCTCACTTTACAATGTTCATTGTGAAGGCAATTCTTTAATTTGTGTCTTTTGCCGTTGATGCCGGATTATAGACAATTCCGGACTATAGAATGCCGGATTAAGGAGGTTTTACTGTAGTTAAATAATTTTTATTTTGCCAAAGAATCAACATGATGACGTGTGTTAAAATTATATTTAACAATAGTTTCATTCAATGTAAATTCTATAGATGAAGTTTATTTAATGCCTAATTTGATAATTTGTTTACCATGAAAAAATATAACTTCATATTGTATACTATGTAACCTAATTCAGTATAACTAATCTGTATAGTAGGTCTAATAAATAAATAACATTTGAATTTTATAAAATGTACCGTACTGAGTTCATACAAACCTGTTCAATTTCCTTACCATTTAGTGTTCTGTGACAGAAAACTGTTGTGAATTATCTATTGATTTCACAACATTTTTATAATCAATAGTAATGATTGTTATTTTTAAATTTAGTTAAACTTAAAAAAAAAAAAAAAACACCAAATTGTCGGGAAAGTTCAGTTAAATTTATGAAAAATAATGTCTCCAATGATATAATAAATTTAAAAAAAAACTATTCTCGCAATAAAATTATACTTTTATACAAATAAAAAGTAGTTTGCAGGTTTAAATTAAACATATTTGGACATGTTGCAATTAGTTATGCTAGCAACATAATTTCAACAATAAATGATAAAATAATGATGATAATCTGCAATTTGTGTGCAAGAAGGATTTCCTGCCCTTGCAAAGCCAAATGAAGGCCAACTTCAGGAAACTTATTTTGATAAAACATCCCTGACAAACTATTGGAAGTATGTGATTAATTTCATTGAAACTAATTGTTCACTATTTATGGAAAAGAATAAATTTATTTTTGAAGAGATTATATCTTAAAAATTCAATGAATAATTGAAATATTCTATAGACAATATAGTAATTAAAAAATACAGGTACTGTAGTTTATGTTTAATATGGTTTTTGTAACAACTTAAATTAGAAAAGCTTGTGTAAGTTTTCTTCCAATTAACATCAAATATCTTTAATTAATAATTTATGCTCAGTACATTTTAATTTTATGATATATTAAAAAAGATGATTTCACTTTTAGAACTGTGTAAAAAAGCTAAAATTTATATAGATACAAACGTTTGTGAATGATATCTTCTGACTATCAAGTTTTTTAAATCAAAGTGAGTAATTTTTTATAGCAAAAGTTTATAATTTCTATATTGTACAGGTTGGAAAAAAATATGGAACCGCTTTTACAACGTTATTTTTTCCATAGATAATTTGATAATTGATTTTTTTACTAATTGTCTTATATAAAGTATCATTTTTTAATCAGAATAATTTACTTGAAACCTTTAAATGTGGAGAAACAATATTGTTCAAGTTAGTTACTTTAAAATTTAAATGACCGCTACTCTGGAAAGGAAAAACCTTTTGAAGTCCGGCTTGCGGCAAATAATTTTTCTTGAATAGACCTTTCATTTGATACCAAACTTGACCTAGGATTACAATGAAGATTTTCGTTCAACTACTTGTGGGCCTTCGCTCAGAAAAGATAAAATGTCGCTAATGGCGTCAAAAAGTATGTTCTTTGTAATCATGATCATGTAAAAGATTTCACTTTTACAAGTGCAGTCGTACAAAAGTTGTGAAAGTGTTGCCATATTTTTTTTTTCATCCTGTATATGATTAATATAACCCAGATCAATTGTATCCCGAGTCTTCTTAGCGCCAATTAAATTTTAGCTTAAGGATAAATGGTTAAATTAGTTTAAATATTTTATAAATTGGTTGTATAAAAAGTATGATAAACTACAAGACTTTCATTAATCTAATAAATAACAATCTTAACTAGGATGTATATTTTTTGGTGACAACCGTGTCAATGTTGCTATCTACACTATTTACAAGATAACCAGATGTGTCGCCCATGCTGTAATGTGGAATCCTCAGTGGTATCGCTGAGAATTTCTAATAAATTACATCCATTTGATTATATAGAATTTATTAGATGTATAGGTTTTATTAGACAGATTTGTAATTCATCTTAAATTAAGTTTGATAGTGTCTAACTTCAAAAGTCCACTTTCATGTAGATACAACTGAACAAGAATAATCGAATATGAATGATTTCAGAGTCGAATGTGGAGTTGTTTGCTGAGAAGCAATCTGACCAACAAGCCTATGTTTGTAAAACGTGCACAAGGACATACAAGTACAAACAGACATTGGTGTTGCACTTGCGCTACGAATGTGGAAAGGATCCACAGTTTCAGTGTCCTCATTGTCCTTATAAGGCAAAACAGAGGGGCAATCTCAAGAAGCATATGTTCAATAAACATACAAAAATTAATTAATTATAAAAACACATTTATAAATAACTTATGTAAACTCATACTTTTTAAAAAACCACCTATTTTATTCTTTAATTTTTAAATACATTAATATTTTAAGATAAAGTTATTTCCTTAATTTGTTATAATTTTTGTAAAACTATTCAAGAGGTTTTTATAAATGTTTTCTTTACAGATTTCAAATGTACATCTTATATACGATCTATTATTATATTAACATTTTTATTATATTTCGAGTTAAGAGCAACTAAAGTGATGTAAGTTATGTTTTGAGCAGTCTTAAACTAAACTTCAGACGAGAAAAATTTCATAACACTAATTGAAATATGATAAAATAAAGAATACCTTAAAATTATTAATTCTTTAAATTAATCCTTTTTGACCCTCAGCATGAAATCTATTTAGGTTTGTTTTGATTAATTGAAACTCAATAACACTTATGTGGTGTAATCTAATTTTAATAAAAAACACAAGAAAAAGAAAATCAAACCCAAGATACCTGCCTGACATGCAATATTATCAAATTACTAAACATCTGTTTGAATGTTGAAAAATAACTTAAATCTTACAACTTTTTTTAAGAGAGAGATAGGAAAGCAGTTCATGGAATTAACAGTCCAATGACGAAGAATAGCCGATGGTTATCAGCTGATCCCTTTCAAAATTTATATAACTCTGATTGGAATCAAACTAAGAAAATCAACGTATAAAGTTTGGCTTTAACCAACAAGCTACCGACTAATTAACAATAAATAATAATGTTCCAGCTTATTCCTCTTGTTTTTTTTAGTTTGACTGTTATATTGAATCTTTTATCTAAGTCTCTTTATACTTATTTCTCCCAAATGACTTTAAAGTATGTTACATTTTTAAGTAGAGAATTAGATTTCATATTACTTACTTGTATGTCTTTCTTGCTTCCTTCATTAGTAGTTTTTATGTAACATTTATCCTTGGGTTTTCAAGATCCTGAAATATTTTGGTCGTTGCTTTTAAGAAAATAAGTCCTGAAGATCTTTTCTACAACATCAGAGTCTGCTATTTTGGAATATGAAGAGCATTTCTACCTACTTCCAACACGGGCCGGAAAATTATACCTGTAAGAGAAAGTCCTAAAAACAGCTGGTAATCACTTGTTAATATCTAATTAGGGCATCCGAACGGATACAAACCTGTTGAATTCAAGCTGGGGAAGGTCTATTATCTCTTGCTTTCTTTATTTCCTCTTTCTTCAACATAAGTCATTTAATAATCTAAATAAAAATAATTAATCTATGTAAAAGATGAGGCACGATTGTTCAATTAAGATAATTATGCTTTATGTAGCTTAAAAAAATACTTAAATGACGTATTGAGCTGGTTTCCCTCAGCTGGAGTTGTGTTTGATTATTTCACCTTGGAATGTTCAAGTATTTGGTTGATATAATTTTTGGTTTGGTTAGATTTAGATTCAAATAGTAATGATGACGGAAAGACCACTAGATATTTGATGACCCACTGTACAACTTTCCAGATAAATCAGCGAAACATGGGATAACATTAAATGCAGATGGAAGCAAGATGTTCCATTGCCTGACGTGCCTGCGGTCGTACAAGCACCACTCGACGCTATGGACTCACCAGAAGTACGAGTGTGGCAAGTCCCCGCAGTTCACCTGCCCACACTGCCCCTATAAAGCCAAGCTGAAAGGCAATCTGCGGAAACATATTGCCATGAGGCATTTACAACTCAATTTGGGAACTAACTCCGAAAACAGTTCTTTTGGAGAGTAATTTAGAATTGAGCAATAAACTGTTTTATAAATGTATAGTAAAATTGTATTGTGTATGAATGTTTTCATTTTCCCTTTAGTGGTTATTACAATAATTCTGTATTTGTGTGCATAGACATAAGCTTCCAATTTTTAACAAGAGATTAATTGCATATAGTAACATATTAATTCCCAGTGGTCCTAAACAATTTTAATGTTACTAATACTAGTTTTACTACGTACGTTTCAATCTTTATACTGTCATTATGGAGCGGTCTTACATAAGGGGCTAAGACGGTGGCCATAACAGTGTGACCATAACAGATTTTAACCCAGTGCCACTCCCATGGTTCAGAAGTCACATTAAGCCGTTGGTCCAACGAGCCTACAAAACGAAAATGGGCTCATCTAAGCAGGCGAGGGAAACTGTGTCTTAATTAAGCATCTCTCCCCGCTTAAAGTCATACAACATTTTGTAATCTTAGTTTAATAATTATAAATCCCTACTTATTAGCTTTAATAAATAATTGCCTTTAAAACTTTTATTATTAAAATTGATCTTATAAAATAACAGTACAGTTTTATTACAAAAATTGAAAATATACTGTACGAAGGAAAAAAGGCTACTAGAATACTTTTTTCACATATACGTTTATGATCACTTATCAGGAAGAAGCGTCAGATCAAGTGAACAATTTATCCCCTTCCAATCTCTCCTTTGTTCACCATTTCTAATATGATTTTTAAAAGCACAATTAGTTCATCTGGTCAATATATTACACATTTTAATTTCTATCTATTAATATTCATTGAGAAAGTGAGAGTTTAGCTTGAGACATTACATTGAGTGGCTGATTCAAATTGCCACATAGTTAATGATGGAAGTAATGAATGTGTAAGATCTGATTTAATTTATGTAATTTAACAAGTCTATGAGTTTTTATAAATTGTAACAGAACAATTCTTATATTTACATATTAATATCTATATTTACATGTTGATGTTATGTTAATAAAACAACGTTACGATTTCTGTAAGAACATTATAATAACCACTTAGTAAAATTGTGATGATTCAACATTATGTGGCCTTCAGAGGTGCTAAAGTATCAAACTATAAAAAATGTACAGTAAACACAACAAAAAGGCTTGTATTAAAAGAAATTGTATTGTATTTTCTTCATGAATAATTGAAAAAAAAAAAAAAACTTAAAATATCGTAAGCTATAACCACTTTAAAAAAAAGTATATCCTACCCTTAATTGTATAATTAGTTGCAAATACATACATATCTCATGTAATAGGAATATTTATGCCAGTAATTTGGTTAGTTAGTGAGGAGTGCTACTACAGCTGATTTAAACTGCATTATATATACACGGGATTACACTAGCACTCCACAATGGACCACAAAAACAGCTGATAATTTAATACACAAACTTTAATACTGAATACGAAATCTATCTATGTGTGTATAAAATCAATGGCCCTACTTACTGGGTTAGTATGGAATTACTATGGGAGTTATTAAATTGTGGACAGTATATTATATATTAGGTACAGCAACTAAATGTATAAAAATTGGTAATGCTGTTGTTCACTTTGACACTATTATTTCGTTGATCTGTAATGGACTGAATGGAACACAGCTTGCCAAGGAAAATAATTTTTTTGCCACGGCCATTACCGAAGTATCGAGTGTCGGAACTGTCAATTTTCTTCTGTATTAGTAAAAAACCACCCTTTGTTAAAAAAAAAACCTGTGTAAGTAAAAAAGTGGATTATTTTGTTAGTACTGAATTATATTTGTTATTTTGTAATTGTTTGAAAAAAGGTAATTTGTAAAATTAAATTATTGTTAACAATTATGAATTTTTAGGCTGTAACTATTTTATGCAATTATATGCAATTTTATTTTTTCATAATTATTAAGCACATCATAAACAATCACTGAGTCATATCACAAATGTTAGACTACAATAGAACATGTTTTTTAAAATCATATTAAACATGGATGCTGTCATTTGAGTCTATGTCATACTCTTGCTGCAATATTTTAAACTATATTTAGGAAAAAAAGTATAAATTCATCTCTGAGCTTGATAGTTTATGTGCCACAATACATTCATTGTGCAACAATGATATAAAATATTTACCCATTAAATGTGTGATGTACTAATAAAGCAGAGAATTATTATTACATATTTGTCAAAAAATATTCTGTAAATTGATTACGGAACATTATTAATAAATTTAATTGTATATCAGAACTAATGAACTTTGATTTGCAGGTTCAAACAAAAGATGTTTAATTGTATTGCAAGCTGACGGTAGTGAAATATATCTGTGCAAGAGATGCAGTCGAAGTTATAAATCAAAGAAAGCTCTGTACGACCACCAGCGTTACGAGTGTGGGAAGGAACCGCGGTTCCAGTGTAGTTTCTGTCCTTACAAGGCAAAGTTAAAGGGCAATTTCCGAAGACACCTTGCCGTCAAACATTTCAGCCAAGTTGACTTGCCCAGATGACCTTTAGGAGCAAGTGTCAACAGCTACTGATCGTTTCTTGTTATTTAAATATTAAATATTTGTATATTGTTCACTATAAAATTGTAATTATAGTTAATGTTTAAGTTAAATTTGTTTGTCATACATTTTTTTATGTTTATTAATGCCATGGTCAGTTGAAAGCTATATACATATTTATTATTTATAGATTATAAAACAGGTTTTTACAAAATATAAAAGAATCGTTGTGTATAATCCCTACTGTATTTAATTTAACCGTTAGTAATTTAAAGATTGTTGAGAAATATAGTGAAAATTGTTGATATTTACCAATATTATTAAAATATAATTTCAAAGACTTTGCCTTTTCCCTCTATGTAACCTAAAATATGCACCCATTGTATATGCATAAATATGAGGAAACATTACATTTTTATCAAAATAATAATGCTGCACATAGGAGTCTTAGTTTGATTATTAACTATTTTGAGAAGCGTGTTTGGTAATGAACCATAGAACCTAAATGAAGACTTTTGCAAACACATTAAAATTTTTTTATATACACAACAGAATTTCCTGAAGCCTATTAACATAAGTATAAACCTATATAAGTATAACTTAATTTGTATTAATATTATTTTGAATAGTAATGTATATGCAAATAAGTTATAATGTGTGCCAAAAGGAATCTATTAACAAAATTATTTAAAATGTTGTAAAAATCATTATATTTAATATTTATGAAGCTACATGGTTGTTTTTTACATATATAGTAGAGATGCACTTAGGATACAAAAAAAGTTCCTAACACAAATAACATAATAATTTCAAATATTTATTTTCTAGAAAAATGTTGATTGATTTTATCATTAAATCTTGGTCATACTAATGAGGCACTTAGTTATATTTAACTCTTTTATCAAAATGCACAGTGATAAAAAAAATCTATTCAAAATATCTTCACTTATTTGTTATGCTATTTATTATTTATATTAATTGTTTATGATGTTATAAAGAGCTATTCAAGATTTATAATTGTATTACTTTATTTTAGTATGTTTTTTCTAGAATTCAGTTTAGGTAGTCTACAGTTATAACTTAATATTACTAAAACTAATAATCATATACAAAAGTATTTAATTTTTTATCGCTATCTCTGGGTAAATTATCTTATCATTTAATTTTGCTAAGCATTCCAATGTAATTGCAATATGCCCTTTGCAGAAGGTCCCAGGTTTGTGTTGGTGGCCCAGTCTGACGGTGGAAAGCTGTTTCAGTGCGTGGACTGCAGACGCACGTACAAACACAAACAGACCCTCTGGACTCACCAGAAGTTCGAGTGTGGCAAGGAGCCTCAATTCATTTGCCCTCATTGTCCGTACAAGGCAAAAGTTAAAGGCAACTTGCGACGGCATATTACCATGAGGCATTTAATCCCACATAACCAAACTTAGAGGTTATCCACTGTCAACAGCTGTTGCATTACTTCTGTGATGTTTTATAATGGTTTCAGTAAATAAAGACTTTATGAACAAATTGTATATTTTCTTTGTTACTACTGTAGCCTACATATAAAGAAACAATCTTAAAAACTATGTGACTAATATACTTTATAATAGTACTAGAAATAGGCTACAAACACAGGATGCTTTATATTAAGACCCTAAATTGAAATATGCTAACATAAAAAATGTACTTTACTATTCTATTAAAAATTTAAATAAATTGAATAATAATTATAATGAAGTACCCTTTTATTCATTTTTATAAAAATACATTACCGGTTTTGGCTCTTAGGCCATCTTCAGATTGTAAATAATATAACCTATATTAAATGAACAATTATAAAAATAAAAATAAAACAGAAAAATAACATAACATATGATTAATTTAGTGTGTGTGGGTAAGTTGTTTTTTTTTTATATTTTTAATAACATAATTAATCATATGTTATGTTATTTTCATCTGTTTTATTTTTATAATTGTTCATTTATTATAGGTTATATTATTTACAATCTGAAGAAGGCCTAAGAGCCGAAACCGGTCATGTATTTTTATAAAAATGAATAAAAGGGTACTTCATTATAATTATTATTCAATTTATTAAACTAGTAGCCCTAACTCATCAACTAGTTTATACATTTAAAAATGTAAAACTATTGCCTTTTCAAATGAAGAACTTATATTTTATTATAATTTTGTAAGTGCAAAAATATATATATTTATATATTGAAGATAATGCCTATAATTTTTGTTATGAGAATAAAATTAGTATTGCCATTACAATATACCAATAACTCTATATAAATAAATTATTAAATAATTACATATTTTAAAATTGATAAGATTGAATGAAATTATGATAATAATGAATTTGAATTGAATTGAATAATAATAATAATGAAATTGAAAAGATTCTTCATTGTTATAAGACATTTCAAGAAAATATTACATAGTAGGTAGATTTACTGGCTAGAAAACACTAATACAACAAAATAATTGTAACAATAAATATGTTTTATACTCAATGTATAGTTCATTGTAACTAATGTAATTAATCAGATTTAATATAAAAAAAGTATAAATAGAAAATATTAACAAAGAAATTGCTAACTTAATAAGGCAGTGGATTTGTAGTAATATTATCTGTACAACATTGGAATTAAAAATGAATTTGATATTTTTAAGAAATAAAAAAGTATTTAATATCCAAATAATTTATAAGTAATTAGTACAGTACCTGTCCTTCGTACGGAGTTTACGTTGATTAATATTGTGCAGTAACAAGCCCCACCCTCTACAGTTAACAGCAGTTAACATTGGTTGATTTGTTTAAAACTAACTAATAAAGCTTAGAATGATTAAATTCAATTATTATTTAGAATTCAAATAACAATGAATATTAATATAAACAATAAATGGCAATAAAACAAACTTGTATAGTTCTTGAAAGCTATTTTTTACAACCAACTAAAAATTGTTGTAAAAAATAACTTGAAGTCAGCTATGCCGCTGATGTGGGACAGTGGAGCGTTTTCCCTCTGCTGCTGAAACCTCTATATGCGCTAAATACAGCATGCAGATCGCAATCTGACCAGCCCAATTGTAATTTATAGCATAGTATCATTGTTTTTTGTGGAAAACAATTCTATTTTTCCTCTGGCTTCTTGCAGAAGGACCCAGGTTCTCATTGATGCTCCAGGCTGATGGCAGCAAGCTGTTCCGGTGTGTGGACTGTGGACGCACGTACAAACACAAACACACCCTCTGGACCCACCAGAAGTTTGAGTGTGGCAAGGAGCCTAAGTTCCTGTGTCCTCACTGTCCTTACAAGGCCAAGCTTAAAGGAAATCTGCGCAAGCATCTTTTTGGTCAACACTTGCTTGAAACTCTCCCTGAGGAACGTACTTAAGACTGTATTGATTCAGTTTTGTGGTCTCAATAATCAATTTTGCAGATATTTTAAAGTAAAAAATGTATTTTTATATAGTTATGCATTTTTTGTATTTATTTTGAAATACACGATAAGAAAAAAATTATGTTTTTAATTTTTTTTAATTATATGATAGTACTCTGGACTTACATATCTTAGTTATTATGAGCTACTATTGTTTGTTAAACTCACCTAACATAACAGATTTAAAAATATATTATGTTTAATTAATTGTATTCATATAGTACTAACAAAATAATTATTTCTTACTAAACTAGAGCCTAAATCAGACAATTAAAAAAGAAACTGATAAAGCTGTAATTTTCAAAAATGACTGTGCCATTAACAATTATCAGTATTACTGTTACATCCTCTTTTGCGATATACGTCACTGGAATTCATAGTAAATCAAAATTATAATTTATTTTTTGTATATTTAGGACTAATTTATAATCTTGCACCTTTTTAAAGTGTCCCAATGCTCAGTTATTTTTTTATAGCCTGATCAGATATTTTGTTACATGTGAATTGGTTTATGTTTATTAACTCATACTGCCTCAGTGTTATTCTGTAGCAGGTTACAGCTTGAAACAAGTCCTTGATTTCTTTTGTAAGGGACATAAGACATTATCCAGAATAATCCTTGATTTAAATTAACGATAAATATGTTAATAATATATCAACAATAAAAGTAGAGGTAATAATACCCTTTCTCATAACCGATTCTTACACTTAAATTTTGATTGGTGATTAAAACGGTTTTAGACTGATATTCAAATGTTTAATTTGTAGTTTTTTAATAATAGTTTCAGTGAGTGAATACAGTTTTAAAATCAAATTCTCTGTCTGTCTACTGGTGATTTAGTTACAGATTTCAACGAATTTTGTGAAGCCATATTTTTGCCAGATGGAGGACAAGCTTTCATGTGTAAGACGTGTGGACGGAAGTATAAGCAGAAGAAGACTCTTCACACCCATCTGAAGTACGAGTGTGGGAAAGAGCCACAGTTTCGCTGCCCGTACTGCCCGTACAAAGCCAAGCTCAAGGGAAACCTAAACAAACATGTGATTAAACACCTTGTTGATTTTAACCAAATTGTTTTAAAAAGTTAAATACATGTTTAAAAGTATTAATTTATTTTATGTTGTTCCTAAAAAGTATGTTCCAGAAATTGAATAAGTTATAAGTTCCTTATCTGAAAATAATAAGTCGGTAGTGTTGTTGGTTAAAGCCCAACTTCATAAACTAAAGATTCTCAGTTTGACCCCAGTCAGACCCAAAATATTTTTTTTATTTTAAGTGGTCAGCTGTTAACCACTGTCTGTTTGTCTTTGGGATATTAATTAATGACACTATCTCAGTAATTTCCAGTCTTATTAATTTGTAAAAATGACAAGATTCACTCATTCAGAATCTTTAGTTGCCCAAATCTCTCAAGTTCGACCTACATACTATATTACATTTGCGTGGGTGTAAATCTGCAAAGAAGTCTGTATTTTTCAGCTCAGGTACATGCCTTCATCCAATGAATACAGATCTATAAGAAGCAAAAAGAGATAGGGAAATAGTCCTTCCTATAGCATTTGAAAAGGGTTTACCACGACTGCTGATATGCAGCGCAAACTAGCTTTCACTCTCATTCTCATGGAATTTTGCAATATTCCCTCTCACTCAAGGCTGCTGCGCAACAATCTCAACCTAACAGCGGCTGTGCCAATTATAGACTGGCTTTTTAACATTGGCTTTTCGCTTCTTACAGATATTTATTCATTGCTTCAACTCAATTAGCAATTTTATTATTTTTTTAACTCCTCCTAATTAAAAAAAAAAAAATAATTAAACTAATTATCCCCTGAAATGATCATACTTGTTCACATTTTGAAACAAAATTTGTCGGTAGCGTAGTTGGTTTAATTCCAGCTTCATGTACTAAAAAAGATTCTCGGTTCGATCCTAATCAGAGTCATAATAAATTTTGAGAGGGATCAGCTGATAACCACCGGCTGTTCATTTGTCATTGGGCTATTAATTAATGACACTTTCTAAGGAATAGTTGGCCTTAGTTTGTAACAATGACTGCATTCGCTCATATACACTTATCACACTCATTCGAAATTCATATTCGCCCATATCTTGATGATCAGTGTTTTATTAATAAATAAATAAAAACAATCTAAGTAACATTAAATAATTATTATTATTGATATTTTTAACATAATGCGATTATAGTTTAATACTGTAATTATATATGTACATTTATTCTAAAATATTAGTATTTGATTTAATAATGTTCAAAAATGAATTGTTTGATCATTAAATTATTTAATCACTGTAATTTTCCAGGCAACAAACGGTATTCTATGATTACTCACCCAGACGGAAGTCGTTTGTATTTTTGTCATCCTTGTGGCCGCTCGTACAAGCACAAGACAACGCTGAACCGCCACTTTAAGTATGAGTGTGGGAAAGAGCCAAAATTTTCCTGCACCCAATGTCCGTATAAAGCCAAGCTGAAGAGCAATTTTGTCAGACATGTAGCCATGCGACATTCTGCATATACAGAATGAATTAATATCAATGACTAGCAAATACATTTCATTAAGTATTAGCATGAGTTTTTTTAAGACAATCAATTATTTTATGATTATGACCTGTTCATCTATGTACAAAGATAAAAGACTTAAAATGAAAGTTTAAGCTGATTACTGAAGTCTATTTTAAGACTTCTAAAATAATAAAAGAACCATGTTAAGTACTTATAAATAATAACTAATATTTAAAATAATTAATTTGAATTTGTTGTATTTGGTAGGGGTAAAAAATAATTAGTGATTTCTTAAATCATAAATATTTTGTATTATATTAGTTTGAATTTTGTTATTTTTGAAAATATAATATTATTTTGTATGCCTATTTTAATAATATGTACCTGTTAATTACCTTGTTCAAGAGTTAAAGAAACTTCATTCAGAAATTCTGACTTCTAAATATTAGCTTTATCACTAGTTCTAAATACTAAGCTATTTAAAGTGACATAATGCAGTGGCCGGTGTCGAAGAATTGAGTGTCGAACTTGTTTTAGAGTTTTAAATAAACTTCATTCCCCAGTTCACAAGGGCTACAAGTGTGTGAACTTTATTGAACAAGTGAAGTACCGACCGTTGGCTCAGTGAGGATTCAAACCTTGGACCAAGCCCTCCGCAGTCCAAAGCCTTAGCCAATGAGCCACCACGTTGGCACCTAGAACTAGCCAGGTTCTACTATAGCATAGTTTTCTAAAACTTATTTTAGAAAAAGATATGAACTTCAATAAATCTCATTATTTCTTTTATGGAACACGATAATTTAACATCTATTGTAGCTGACTTTCACCAAGGTTTAATAGAGTGGAACCAAGAATAAGCATGCTATTATCTTTTTGATGAAGCACTTTAATCTCATATTGCTGATCCTCACCGTGGTTCAAACCTGGACCCGCTTTTAATACGGGAGCTTGATTATCATATTTGGATAAGAAATTGGTGTATAAATATGTCAAAAGTCATGTGTATAAATAAAAAGATATTCGTTAATTTTGTTTCTAAGAAGTTTTTATTAGCTTATTTTATATGAAATAGCCCTGAATTTATAAACATGAATTTAAAAACCAATTCAATTACAGACTCAAACGAATATATACATTACTTTTAAGTTCATTCTCACATTCCTGCCATTTTGGGTTAAAGGGGCGGGGGTCCATCTAAAATTATTTATTAGTTAATTTTTGTATTTCTTTGATAAATATTAAATTTAATTAAAATTGTTAACTTAAAAATGCCAAATATCATTTACTGTATTAATTTTGGGAGAGTGGTCTAAGGCGTCAAGACTTTAAAAATAAGTTAAAGATAGCGCAGGTTCGAATCCTGGCCCTGACTGGAAGTTTCTATCAGTAATGTTCACCTTGTACTAAAACGTATCGTCCCTTTACTCTGTCTTCAAAGTTCCCCGCACAGATCAATATAGGAAATGGGCAGAATAAGGTTAAAAAGGATATTTACCTAGTCCTTTTATGAAAAAAATCAGGCAGCATTTTGTTTACATTTTTTAATATTTAATTGTGGTAAAATAAATATTAAGTCTTTCACATATTTAAGAAAATGCAGTGCAATCATATTATTTTATTATTTTTTAGAATTAATGAAATAAAATCTGAGCTGTTATTTTTCTGTTTTTTAGAATATGTACATAAACTGAACATTGAAGATACGGAGCAGGTTGATGGAATTATGTTACACATGTGTCAGCGGTGCGGCAAGGGATACAAACGCAGGAAAACATTATTTAGCCATCTACGCTATGAGTGCAGTAAGACGGCTGAGAATAAGTGTCACCTGTGTACATATAAAACTAAACGGAAGAGCAATTTAAAACGCCATTTAGGCCGCCACTTGGCAGGCAAAATACAAACATTAAATTAAAAATCTTAAGATGCTTCAATTATAAATCCCAATTGAGCTATTAATTATTTTGTACATATTGCAGCTCTTTTAAGTCAATATAAAGGTGCGTGCAATTTCTAATCCTTATCTTTTGTCATTATATGGACATTACATTTGCAATCAATTCTAAAAGGTTTTATTGATCAAGAAAACCTAATAGAAATAAGTGATAATTTTCCGATGCATATTTATAATACAATAAATAAAATAAATTAATATCCTACCCATGTATCATCACAATATAATTGTTTTCAAAGAAAAAAAACAAACGTTTTTAGATTTTACCTAAAATTATCAAACAAATTTTAATATATTCAAGTTTAAATTAATAAATTTATTTGATGCTGTTTTCTATTCTATTGAAGAATTTTACAATGTAAAAAAAAGATAACTTTTGAAGAAGCATAGGATGGAATTAGCAAAGGATAAAGAGAAGCAAAATAATAATGAAAATGTGAGACACCTGAGGCTTTAAAAATATTGCAATCAAAATAACTACTAATTAGGTGCAACCAAACTATCTTAGATTTACAATATTAGTATATTTTGTTATTTATATTTAATGTACGTAAAATTGTAAATAAATAAATTCAACAGATCACTTGTCTGTTAATTGAGAAAATGTGTATTACAGTTCAATTTGTTATCTCAGTTGATCACTATTTGATATAATAACTAGCCTCTGGGATTAATTAAATCATTTGACTGTTTTAATTAATCCTCTAGATCTGGTGACTAGGCATTTATCTGATTTGCACGTTTGAACATAGTACCAATGTAAATGTTCATTGAATTCATGTTTAAACTTGCCAGTCAAAGAAAATTTAATTGTTAACACGTTGACTGCCAGCGTAGATAATTTATTGTGTCATTCTGAGGCCGCCGTGTAAAACTGTATGTCCGCCTGATGCCATGAGGGCCACCGGTAGCCCATGTCATACGTGCCGCTGTGCGCTATGTGGGCCACCGGTGGCCCCTGCGTCTTTTATAAATCAAACACAAATTTTAGCGCCATTTTTAGTATTATGTAATTTTTAATGATATATTCTGAAAGCTCATAAAATGTGATAGAAAACGGTCCTCTGGTTTTTAAATAAAGCAACCCTAAATACGTTTTTATTTATTTGAACTAGTTTTTACAACATTTGGACAGACTAGTTTCTGTCAAAAAGAATCAATATCACTTACAAAACACCTAACCTCAAAAGCTGATCAGTGCATGGGAAGAAAATATTAACATCACAACAAAACAGCTGAAACATAATATCATATGGCATATGTAAAGTTTTGCCCCCACGCCATGAGGGCCACCGGTGTACCTCATCAATAGCTTCACAAATTGACGGCAAAAGACCGGATGTCGGCTATTTCTGTACTTGGGGGGTCATTTCCGGTTGCATGGAACACAGAACTCCGAACAATGAATATTGAACTTTACCGTAGAAACAGCTGTGGCGCCAGGCTGAAAACTAGTGAGGGCCACCGGTGGCCTTCATGGCGTGAGCTAAAATTGTTGTGTGGGCCATCGGTGGCCCTCATGGCAGTCAACGTGTTAATTTATTTAAATCCTTGTTTTGTTGTCCTTAATTTATTTATTTTATAAAGCTTCATTTTTACTGATTTTTAAATTCAAATACTCACGGGATTATTAAATATTTTATTCTTTTGGATAAACCTCTACCTTGTATATTATACAGTAAATAATTAACAGTATTAGGCACTAAAGTTTTTCTTTTTTTAATTAGTAGCTCTGTCAAGCGTTACCCTAAGTAATGACTTTTACCCTGAAATTCCAGTTAATTAAACAGCCAACAGCAGTTTTTGTCTCACTAGTTCTTGTTTTACTGTTTATGTTAAGACTTAAGATTTCAATTTTGACAAAGACAATGCTTGTATTTATGAGCTTCATGACAATGAAGTATTATTATTATTAGTCAAGTATGCCTTGAAACAATACTTAAAGAACCTCTTAATTGAGAAGAAAAACGTCATAACCGTAAGAAAAATGCATCAATAACTGATAATTATTTTAAATAATAAATTATAGACATTCAATAGAGTATGAAAACACAGAAATATCTTTTAACTTGTTGTTCTTAAAATAAAACAGTTCATTATATTATTTAACATTGAATGGGTTCAATTAATAACAAAATATCAATATTTTAATAAGTCATCATTAATTGTAGCCTTGAAACATAAGCATACGTATAAAAATCGCCCATTAAAAAGCTATTGTTTAGTTAAATTTAACCGTACCACAGCTATGTGAAGTCAAAGTGGTATGGAGATTGTACATGATATGCTCTATGCTCGGTCCTCTTTATAATGAGACGGTGTCCACTCAATGGTTGATATCAGCATGGATACTACTAGAGAATTCTGGGACGTCCATGTTGGGTGGTAGTCAGGGTCCGAATTATGTGCAGGAAAGGAAACTGAGTATCAGGCTTGTAAATCAGACCAATACTACGTGGTTCGGATTCAACATAAAGCTGTAGGTCCCTTAGTTGCTCTGGCTATTGGGCTGTTTATAAGGAACAGTCGTCCTAAGTAACAATGACGACACTCATCACAATCGTTTCCCCCTCATATTAGCCCATGTTTTTAGGATTGGCGTATGTTGAATAACGAAGAAATATAATAGTTTAATTAGGCGTTGATGTGTATGTGTTTGAATTTTAGAGAAATTAAATTTAATAAAGTTTTATTTGTTGAAATATAAAATAGATTTGCTTTACGTTAAAAGCTGGAATATAGGCCTACATGTATATAGAATATAGGCCTACATGTATAGTCTGTACATATTTATTTATATCATTCTTAAACTCATTAAAACAAATAAATACATACTCATAAACAATAAAACTTAATCTTTGAACAAAGATAAATTTTCTGATTCTCGAAAAAGTAGATTTTGAAGAATAAGGCTGTTGGTAAAAAAAAAAAAAAAAAAAAATATTATGCATATAAACAAAATTTTAATTTTTACTTAGTGTATTTCTTAATTTTTCAGTTGATAAACAGTTTGAATGAAGCTAAATTCTGCTTTTACAAGTTCTACCTGTATTGGTGTGGGTAGAATAAGTGTGTGATTATTAACTACTGTATCTAAAATACACCAATTTATTAAAAACCTGTAAGTGTTATGTTGTCTTTGTTCTTATATCCAAAATTCAAATTTTATGACTCTGGAAGTGGGTCATTAGTAAGTACATTACATTAGTAAGTAAGTGATTTAAATTAATCTTAACAGTAGATTTATATAAAATTATATTAGCAGAAAAATATAACTGCTAAACTTAGTGAAGCTAAAATACTCTTGAAGGTTGTGGAAGTGTCTTATCTCTATGGCTAAGTGTGTCTTTATCTAAGATAATTTATCATAATCAAGTTGAACATGCCTATCACAATTCTTTTTTTTTTTCAGGTAAGGAATTTGTGATCAATGGACCAAACGGTATTCAGACGTACATGTGCATTCCTTGTGGCAGGACGTACAAACACAAGGCAACTATAAAACGCCACTTTACCTACGAGTGCGGGAAGGAACCTCAATTTGCCTGCAAGTTCTGTTCCTACAAAGCGAAGCTGAAGAGCAATCTAACCAAACATGTCTTGATCCAGCATCCCAACTAAACATTATCGACAATAAACTTGCCATTATGACGTAGAAAGGGTTCTGTTTGTTTAATTATCATGATGTCTTGGAAGAATGACTTGAATAAAATAACTAATCTTAATTCACTAATAAATTAAAACTTCCCAAGTGTTTTTGAGTTAAGAGCGTTAACAATTATAGTTAAAATATATTATTGTTTCAGTAAAAAGCAAGTATTATTATTTTATATAAAAATTGCTGATTCTATTTTGAATAATTTAGGGAAGAGGATAATAATTCTTACTCACTGGAGGCTGTCATTGCCCTGTATGAAACCATACTACACGAACATATCACCAAAATCGGTTTTAAATCTTTTAAAAATGTTCTTGTATTATGGTTTTATATTTTATACACCTTTGATTTCTGGTGGGTTTGGTATTTTAATCTTTTTTTTTTGCCAATGAAATAATAATGGTAAGACCAAATAATAACATATAAGCAATATATGTTAATAGTTATTTTAATATTTCTTTTGTAAACTAGTTTTATTATAGACAGTAATTTTGTGATTTGGAAAAACTGAATAAATGATTTGCATAAAGCAGTATATATATCGTTTCTAGTCATTTCATTTATGTTTTGTTTTTACTTGTATATTTTATGGAGAAAATAGACTGTAGTTTAGAGTCATAGGAATTATGTCAAATATATCATAGCAGTCATTACCTTTTTTACATTTTTATTATATACAGAAAAATGCATTAAAATGTATAAATTATTTTCTTAGAACTATTATAAAATTTATGATTTTTAGAATAGTTAATCCAATTTTTTATTAATTAGTTTATTATAATCATGTTATTGAAGTATATTTAGATTTTAAATATTGTAAAATTTAATTTTAAACTACTAATTTAATGACTGAAATTCGTAATAGAGTTAGTTATTTAAACCAGCTCTACATTCCAAGTCATGTACCTAATTTGCCTTCGAACATACATTTAAGGTGCATTTAAATTAAATTCATGTTAATAAACATAGAATTCAAGTATATACGTAACACTGCAGAGATATTTACTGTATGTTGAAATTACAATTTGAATTATATTTTTATTTTAGTAACTGTAATATGTTTATAATTAAGATAGTACAGTATATATATTGTTTGATATTCATAACGTTCCATAATTAATTTAGCTTACTAATGTGGCTGATATACATTGGTATCCTACATGTTATCCTTTGATAGAATTACTAATACAAAATGAAAATAATGTATTAAAATTATAAATAAATATATACATATATTTTTTATGAAGCATATATAAAATTGATGTTTGTTATTTTTATCATATTACCCTTACTTTGATAAACAAATAATTGTAACTTATTGAGTAAACAAAACATGTATAATACAATGATAGTATGAATTCTAATTTGTACCGTTGTCTGTAAGTATGAAGTTTGATAAAACTTTCTATAATTTTAGTTTTTCCTTGTAAGGAATTATACTAAATTATTGATTGCATCGTAGGCATATAGATTTTCTGTAGAAGCAGAGGATGTAGAGGTGTTGTTGGAGGATACAGTTAGAGTCACAAAAATGTCTGGCACGAGAGTCTGCTAAATATTTTGATGTTTTTAGAAGCAGAATTTAGTGGTCACTTACTACTGGACCCTTTCAGAGCTCACAATATGTGATTTACAACAATGTCATCCTCATTAATTAAACCTTTATACTGATTAACCCATTGGCGACAATACATGAGCAATGCTCGTTCTGCATTTAGTATTATTTAAATAGTGAATAAACGCACCAAACAATCAGTTAAATTGTTGAGAGACAACATTTTCACTTGAGAGCACTATCTGTTATGAGCAAAACTAGTGGCAAAAAGAAGAACTATAGGCATATACTACTAAATTGCAGTACAAAATTCTCCCACTTAGAGCGTCAGCTGTTTAGAACTGGTTTGGCCAATGCTGCGTCGTGCCTTGGTAGTCTAGTGGTTAAAGTCATCGCCTCCTGTGGCCAGGATTCGAATACCATTCGTGGCACAAAAAGGTGATAGATAGAAATAGCATTAGAACCGTCCTTCCAAGGGTACAGGCCTTCATGGCCTACGAATAGTGAATAGTGTGTTGACATGACAAAATAGCGGTAGGATGCGTCTAATGTAATGTTTACTTTGTAGTCAACAACACCAGTCACCAAAACAGTTTTGTGTCGACATGACAAAATAGCGGTAGGATGCGTCTAATGTAATGTTTACTTTGTAGTCAACAACACCAGTCACCAAAACAGTTTTGTGTCGACATGACAAAATAGCGGTAGGATGCGTCTAATGTAATGTTTACTTTGTAGTCAACAACACCAGTCACCAAAACAGTTTTGTGTCGACATGACAAAATAGCAGTAGGATGCTTCTAATGTAATGTTTACTTTGTAGTCAACAACACCAGTCACCACAACAGTTTTGTGTCGACATGACAAAATAGCGGTAGGATGCGTCTAATGTAATGTTTACTTTGTAGTCAACAACACCAGTCACCACAACAGTTTTGTGTCGACATGACAAAATAGTGGTAGGATGCTTCTAATGTAATGTTGACTTTGTAGTCAACAACACCAGTCACCAAAACAGTTTTGTGTCGACATGACAAAATAGCGGTAGGATGCGTCTAATGTAATGTTTACTTTTTTAGTCAACAACACCAGTCACCAAAACAGTTTTGTGTCGACATGACAAAATAGCAGTAGGATGCTTCTAATGTAATGTTGACTTTGTAGTCAACAACACCAGTCACCACAACAGTTTTGCTTAGTTTTAGCTTGTTATTCAAGTACATGCCTTCATGGCCTACGTTAGAGAACGGTGTGTCAACATGACAAAATAGCGGTAGGATGCGTCTAATGTAATGTTGACTTTGTAGTCAACAACACCAGTCACCACAACAGTTTTGTGTCGACATGACAAAATAGCGGTAGGATGCGTCTAATGTAATGTTGACTTTGTAGTCAACAACACCAGTCACCACAACAGTTTACTTTGTAGTCAACAACACCAGTCACCACAACAGTTTACTTTGTAGTCAACAACACCAGTCACCACAACAGTTTACTTTGTAGTCAACAACACCAGTCACCACAACAGTTTACTTTGTAGTCAACAGCACCAGTCACCACAACAGTTTACTTTGTAGTCAACAACACCAGTCACCACAACAGTTTACTTTGTAGTCAACAACACCAGTCACCACAACAGTTTACTTTGTAGTCAACAACACCAGTCACCACAACAGTTTTGTGTCGACATGACAAAATAGCGGTAGGATGCGTCTAATGTAATGTTGACTTTGTAGTCAACAGCACCAGTCACCACAACAGTTTACTTTGTAGTCAACAACACCAGTCACCACAACAGTTTACTTTGTAGTCAACAACACCAGTCACCACAATAGTTTTGCTTAGTTTTAGCTTGTTATTCAAGTACATGCCCTTACAATATTTTATTTTAAATTAATTACTTTGCCAATGGGTTAACAGTGCTCGACTGTATATTGACACTCCTAAAAAGATTTATTTTTTGAACCTGAAAAGCAATAAATTAATTAGGGTAGCATCCTAAATATTTTGTCACAGATTATTTTGATATGTGTTTTATGAGTAAAAAGTGTTATCTGTAAATATCTACAGATACATATTATATGAAAAAAGCATTATCTTATTTTAATTTGCTCCATGCCTATGAAGGCATTAAACACTGTTTCGGTTTTTCCTTCTTACATTTCTTACTTATCTAAGTGATTTATGCCTTTTATATATATATTCACATATAAAAAGACTTCTAATACGGTCTATTTCAAAGATTGAAAGAGACTACAAAAATTTTTTTCTTCTTTTTATGTAAAACTTCTTATAAATTCTACTGTACTGTGATAATCTATTTGTAATTTAGACACTTTGAATGCTGGTCCTAAAACCGGTAGCAATCTGAGGAATGCTGACCAATTCTAGTACTTTTTGAAAAATCATAGATTAAAAGTTAAACAAATTTTTTTAATAGATAGAAATCCCTTTAAGATTTGCCCTTTACTGTTCTTTTTATCAATATGTCATGAAAAATTGTTATTATGGTTTTTACTGTATAAATTTACTGTACATTATTACAGTAAAATTACAATATTACTGTACAAATAATTTCTTTTATTTGTATATTATAGTTTTTCGGAAAAATTTGGATCAAGGCTAACTGAATGAACAATCTACAAAATACTTTTAAAATACAATTTAATGCCTTATTTTCACTATACTTCGTAATATTAAATAACGCATGTATATTAAAAATTAAATAAAACTACTAAACAATACTCTAATTTCTACCTTATATCTGTAACTGTTTACATAAACAAAATGGATATTGTTTATGTTAACTTATGAAATTTTACCAAAGACTACTGTTAGGCTTATTCTTTTATAAATATAAAACAAATTATTTGAACATTTTTTTCAATAGTTTGAGAGATAGTATTAGCAACTTTGCCTGAGAGGAAAAGTTCACTAATACATTATACAGTTATATGGAGATGTAAAATATAGCTCAAATTGTTACTGCTAACGGAACTTTATTCAGGTGAGTAGAAACTGGTTCTGCGGTCTCTACTCACCTGAGTATCTCATTGTAAGTGTGAAAACTGAGCCAGCATGTTTACTTCCAGTTGAGTACGTAGTGGCTGCAACTCCGGAAGGCAATAAGTACCAGTGCGCTAGGGCTGGATGTGGCCGCATGTACATGTACCTCTCCACTCTTGGCACACATCAGAAGTACGAGTGTGGCAAGCCACCGCAGTTCCAGTGTTCACAGTGCTCGTACAAGTCAAAGCAGAAAGGCAACCTTCTGAGACACATGGCAGGGAAGCACCAAGCGCTTTCCTCACCTCTCCTACAATTGCAATCGGAAACCAATGTTGTTTCCGAGCAAATAAATAAATAGTTTTCACAACCAATTTTCAGTGTTTGACATGTGATTTATGTTGTATGATAGCTTTATACTACAACAGCTATGAATAAAAATGTAATGCTTTCTGTAAAATCTTTATTTTCTTCTTTTACTGATATTGTTAGAGGCTTCATCTTTATGACATAGGATATCATTAAAAGAGATAGCTTGCCCAGGAATTTGACATAAGAATTTTAATAAAAATAAAAAGAACTGCCTTAACGAGACTTTCATGATTACAGTAGCTGCAATATAATGTAACAGCTTGAAGTTTTTGGTTGAGTATTTTTTTATAAAAATAAATCCGACGTTTCCCATTAACTTCTTGATCACTTTAATAATTTAACTAGTTTTCGAAATATTTTTTTTGGTTTCATACATTTCAAACTATTTTCTGAAACGTTTTAAGACAATAGAATAGTATTAATTTTTTAATACAATTTCTTAAAATGTGTAAAAAAATGACGTTATGTTCTCTTTACAAGTTTTTTATGTGAAAAAGCTTAACTCAGTGGGAGAGTCACAAAAATCCTTCTTACTGCCGATCCCCACCAAAAGGCTTTGAAGGCCCTCCCACCAATCCTTACATGACCAGTGCTGAAGGCCCTCCCCCTTCACACACCCTCATATGATCAGTGTTGAAGGCCATATATCCACTTAAACACAAAAAGTTCCGCTTGCTCATCCCCACCCAAATGGCGTTGAAAGTCCTCCTACCCACCCACACAGTGTTGAAGGCCCTCCCAACCTCTTAGGTAACCAGACCCCACACCCACCCACCCATACACATATGTTGGCACTATTTGGTACCATCAAACTATTTAGTGAAATATTTAAGACAATAGCATATTTATCTTTTAATAACAATTTTTATATGTATAAAAAATGCAGTTATGTTTTCTTTACAAGTTTTTTTTATTTTTAATGTAAATTATTCTTATTTTTGTTTTAGAGGGAGAGAATTTGATCTTTCAATCTCTAGAAGGGAAAACACTGCATTTGGTGAAATCAAAACCTATAGGTCCATATAATTGTCAACTTTGTGGCCGCTCATATACTTACCGTCGTGGTTTAACGCAACATTTGAACTTTGAGTGTGGGAAAGAGAAGCGTTTCCAATGTCCACATTGCCCTTACCGCTGCAAGCTGAAATTCAACCTCAAGTCTCATATTGCACACACTCATTCAAGTAGCTTTGTTACAGATCTGAACAATGGAGTTTTATAGATGTACCGTAATCTAAATAAAAGATCAGTAACAAAAACTTTAGAGCAGATTTATTTATTAAAAATAAATGCCTCTAGAATATATGTATGTGTTGAGTCTGTTGTATCTAATTTATTAATCTTACTCAAGAAAGGTAAATTTAATCAGTACAAAATATATACAAACTTGGCTTCTCGGTTACAAAAAGAATTACTTGCTTTTAAGCCAGCTGTTTTGAAAATTAACATTAAAAAATGTTTAATTTTCAAGAAAAATGTCATTATAGACCAAACTAGACTGCTAGTAACTAAAATCTAGAGATTTCAGTATCAGATGCATTAAATTGTTATTTTGCACTATTTATTTTATAATTAAAAATGTTCATGTATTCTGTACAGTATATAGTGCATTGATACACTTGATACAGGAAATTCTAAGTTTTAGTTTTGTCGCTGGCCACTTAATTTTGTAGGAAGGTAATAATGCTTTTGACCTAGGTAAATAGACGTTATTTATTGCCTGTGGTAAATGGTACAGTCCATGTTGAGACATTATTGAAATACCATACTGTAGCAATCATTTTAATAAAATATGAATCACTTGCTGCATACATGAAAAAGATTTTTCTGTGATCTACCATCTGTTTTGAAAAAATTGTTACTATTCACAGGTTTCTGTTAAAATATTAATAATAGTCATATAAAACATTAAAGAGTTACAACATGTTATTGTTAAAATATATCCAATAATTATTTTTAATTAGTAAATATGGGTTATTGACAAATAAAAATGAAACCAGGAAAGAAGCAGTGGAGCTGTGAGTGTGGTAAGATCTACGGACGACAGACGTCTTTGTGGAACCATCGAACTTACCACTGTGGTAAAAGTCCAGCCTTTTCTTGCCCCTTTTGTGACCATAAAACTTTCCAGAAGGGCAATCTAAAGATCCATATTGCCATTAAACACAAAGACTTAACAACGGAAGAATTATATTGAAACTCTATTAAGATGGAATTGTTGAGAAAATACTTATGTTACCTTTTGTTGAGTTCTGTGCTATAATAAAGCTTTTTCATTGTTTTCAAAGTGATTTTGTTCCCTTCATTGTGATTTTCTATAAGCTATTAAATGTTCTTAGTCTTATGAGTAATCAATGTTAAATCAATATATATATTAATCTTATATATATATATATATATATATATATATATATAAGATTAACATAAATTCATACATTTTTCTTTCTAAATCAATTTTCAAAATTGGTTTTTCACTGTTGTTTATTTAGCCGACAATTTTTTTTGTAAATTTGCTCATCACTTTTTTTTAAGTTATTGAAATGAAATGAAAAACATCTTTATACATATTCAAGAGGCGAAGTTAGGGCTGCAAGCCCTCTCTACCACTTAATCTCATCATACATAATAAGATATTATTTTAAATATGAATAACAATTTACAAGGAAATAAAAAATAGAAATTACAATGTAGGAAGTAAAACATATAAAGTAAAAAAATTACAGTTATTCATTACAAAACTACAGTTATTCATTACATTTATTCAAAATTACATTCATTCGGCACAATCACTCATTACCGCCACCACCAAGCCACAGCGCCACCAGCCACTTTCATGAAATTTACTGTCAAGTTATTCTTACTGTCATGAAATTTAAATTAGATATTTTAATGTATTTTGGAGATAAAACCACCAATACAGGTGACGTTATCTACAGTAAGATTATTTCATATCTCTCCTATTGGTTGGTACTAAGCTTGTATACCTATGTTAATACAACCACTATTAATAATATGGGAATAGAAAGTCAATTATCTCTCTCACAATTTAATGTTATCGTCTGCTCAATTTGAAATTTTTTTGGTATTGTGATTGTCGGCACTGGTGGCGCAGTGCTGTAATCCAGCTACTTGGGGACAAAGTGTTGAGGAGATTGTAAGCGATAGGCTCTATGCTCGGTCCTCTTAATACCGACACGGCGTCCGCTCAATGGTTGCCATCGACGTGGAAACTATTAGAGAATTCTGGGGTGTCCATGTTGGTGGTAGTCAAGGTTCATGTGTTGTGTAGGGTGGATAATTGAGTGTCAAGCTTGTCAGTTAGCTGAAAATCAGACCAACACTACGTGGTTCAGATTCCATGTAAAGCTGTAGGTCCCTTAGTTTCCCTGGCTATTGGGCTATTAATAAATAGCTCTTTCTGAGGAACAGTCGACCTTAGTTAGTAACAATGACTACACTCATTCATCTACACTCATCACACTCATTCGCCCCTCATATTCGCCCATATCTTGACGATAGGCATCTTGTGAATGAGTAATGAATAATGATTAACAGTGGTGAGATATAAATAGATTTTATAATTAAAAAAATTTGAACGAGAAAAAACAACATTCTCCTTAAAAATTGAATTTGGGACAGTAATTTTGTATAAAATGTACTCAACTGGTAATAAATACTGATTGACAAAATTGATGAAATATGTATATATTGAATACAACTGAGTTTTTAGCCTGTTTTTATAGCAAAACGTGGTATTTGTTTTAGAGGACCTTTTCCCTATCTATTTTTAATTGTTGAATAAATGTGTAAAATTGTATATAAAATGTTAGCATTTTATGTTTCAGGGCAATTTTACTGGTTTTTTCTTCTTAATTGATGTAACTCATTTATATAACTTAAAGGAATATGTTGCGATTATATTGATATAATTTTAACATATTCTTATATGAACTAAATTACAATGCTACTTTTAATAATCATTGGCTTAATATTCTTTTTTGAATAATTTGATTTGATATTCCTCTCCTTTTTAATTTTTACATATAAATATTATGAGTTAAGGACATTTGAATAGTATTTAAAAGTACAGAGAAAACCCCAAATAAAAGTTTGCAAGTTTGCAATAAAAACCACAAATACAATTTAAACCTTACATATTCATTTTTATTCCTCATATGTTGGTTTAAGTTAGTGAGGAATGAATATATTAAAATGAACCTGATTTTTTTATTAATTGGATGGAATTCATTAGTTTGTATGTGATTAGAAATGTTTTGTTCTGTGGATATTGATGATATTGTTTGATGAATACTTATCAATTAATCTTAAATTTAATTGAAAATTATTTTAGGGAATAAATCTCGACATAGGTGTGATAAATGTGGACGTTGCTACAAGTACAAAAACGGCCTTATGCAGCACTGCAAGTATGAATGCGGGAAACCGCCTGCCTTCCAGTGTCCGATCTGTCCATTCAAGGCTAAACACAAGTTCAACCTTAAGGCACATGTGGCAGTGAAACACAACCAACATCTACAATAACAATAATCACTTAGTATTAAACATGTTGTATATTTCCAATTATGTTCCGTATTATTTGTAGTAGAGACAAATGTTATTTTAACACTATTAATCTTGAGTACGAAAATACTCTCTTTAATCACTTAGATTTTTAATAAAGTTAGAATATTCTGGAAATAACACGGTTTCTTAACATATAAGCTACAGTAGTCTGCTGATGATTTGGTACTTAATTAACTATATAGAACTTATTTTGAAATCACACGTTTAAGAAAACATTTTATATTTGAAATTATCTCACTCAATATATAGCCATCCAAAATAGTGTTAACTTCTAAATTTTAGTATGATATGTTAGCTATTGATTAACTCCTTAAACTTTGGCAATACTTTTCAACAAGAGTTACAGTGTTAGTAGGTATAAAGCGAGGGTTTCTGGGCTGTCCTGAAGTTGCCCAGAAACCCTCATTTAACGTCATTTGAAGATACATGCCTTGCATTGCAGGTCTATAGTTGATATTTGAACATTACAGCTTCTTATGCCTGTATAAATAATAATTTTAAGATAACTTCAGTTGTTAACATCGTAAGATATTAGTAGCAGGGTAAAGCTCGAGAAGTTGGTATTATTCTCGTTCTCTCGCTTCTACTGGAAGTGACAACTGAATAGTCGCTTCAGAAAACGAAGATATCCAAATGTCAACTTGAGTGAAAAGCTGTTTCGACTCTATTTTGTCTCATCAGGTACAGATAGATGGTATTTTCCCAACTGTCACTGTAATACAGTGAACTCAGTTATCACTGGGTTATAGTTATCTTCATTTTTTTAAGCTACTATCCAGTGTTTGGTTCCAGTAGATCCAACAGAAGGAGACTTAAACACAACTTAAAAAATAATGAAAATAAAGTATTTTTCCTGCAACTGAAACGCCATCAAACCTGAATCAAACATATAAATAAATTTCAATAGAAAATTCTTCAAACTTATAGTTGTTTGTACGAGGGTGGGTACATAAAATGTTTGCATCTGTCAAAAACCAATATCACACATACAACACCACTAGTTGTCGGGCTTGCAGCCCAAATAGTATTAATAACACAATAAATACTATGTTGCTACGTTTCTTTATATAAATGTATCGTTATCTTTAAAAGTTTATTTCTGTTAATGTAGTTCTTTAATTTAGCTTAAATAACTTTTAGTCTTTTTGTCTGTTTGCACTGAATTATATCTATTGTTGTGTTGATACATTTTCCATTTATTAAATTGTAAGATTTAATTTTGTACTTAATGTTTTTTAATATTAAAGTGATGCTAACTTGAACTGATCTCTTTTTAATTGTATTTTTATATGTTAACTGCAATTTTGTGTAACACCTTTATTATATAAAGGAATTAATGTATCTGTTTTTATATATAGACATGTTGCATTGCATTCTAGATTTGCTGCATACATAAATTACCTAAATGTAGTGGGTTGACCCTGATTTCAGCTTTGGGGATGCGCATGTAATGTGAGCTTATCTTTTTGGGAATATATAAATTAAAATAATGCATTAGTTTAAATAATTACAGTTTTATTTGTGAAATAAATTAGTTTTATCTATCAATTTATTACTAGTCCGTTTAACCAAAACACAGTTTTCTCCAATGGCTTGGAATAACTAAAAGTCGGAATACTCTCTATATATATATATATATCATTAAACTGTTGTTTTAACTTGTAGCAGTGCGAAGTTACTGATCATAAAGGATCATTACTGAGGAATTAAAGGAGATAATGATGTTATTTTCTGTTACAATATATTAGATGATCAAGTTAGTTTGAATAAGAAGCTTACAATATAATGACAATTCTAGTATAATTACAGTTTTACACCTTTCTAGTTTTAGTATTGCATTTAATTTGTGTGTTATTAGCAGCAAAATGGAGTAGGTTCCTTATTATATCGTAAATTTACTTAAGTGATTTCAATCAAAAAATGAAATCTATTTAATTTGCCACACAACATAATGTGAATTGAGGACGTTCCTTTGTATGGTTGAATTTAGTTCTTCCTTTTGATGCAAACAACCTTTGCTAAAAAGTGTATTTAGATATTGTATTCTTATGGTCACAATTATAGGCACAGTTCTTAAGGTAGTCCAATGAAACTAAAAAATGTATTAGGCCTAAGGCCAATATTCAGTAATGGCTAAAAGCAGGGGAAGAAAGATAGGGATTCAGTTTTGAATCTCTGTTTTGATCAATATTGTTAATATAGTGCAAATAAAATAAAAATATATGGATTTGCTGAGTTGTTTATGGAAAAATCAGAGAAAGAAGACGAGGTGTATATTGTCCTTTGCTATAAAAGAGATTTATGGTCCATGATTCAGATTTGAATCAAAATAAACTGTGTTGTTTATTGGTCTAATACTTCATCTATTAGACAAGATCAATGAGCAGGGAAAAGATTGAAAAGTTTTAAAATATTTACATTCATTTTAAATATATGAAGTAATGTATTTTGACAAAAATATTTTATGTGTTGCAGTTAGTTTCATAGTTCAACACATTTTATATTAAAAGCACATTTTAAAACTAATTTGTTCTTTTCATTTTCTCCAAATGTATATTTTAGAACTCAGCCTCTACAATTCCCATTTATATGTTTAACCCTAGATCCAGGACAGTGTTAATAGCTGCCATCAGGATGCCAGTTTCGTGCACGCTGCAACCTTTTTTTCAAATTCAATAAAAAATAGTAAATGAAGCTGTACATTCTAAAAATGCTTATCGTTTTCTTTTTCATGAATCATACTTTCATATAAAATTATAGTTGGGGTAACAACATTGTAAATAATTTATATCTTGGTAGAGTGAAAAATTTCAGTTGATTCGTATCATATTTTTGTAACTTGCAACCCTTATAGCTGGTATACAAAATTTTAGGAAAAATTCTTAAGTAGCCAAAATTTACCTATTAGTTGCTGAATAGTAACTACTAATTATATTTTAAATAAACAAATATATGACGTGTTGAAAATAGTTTTTTTAGGAAAAAAGTCAAAAATTTTGTAGTACTAAAGTGTTATGTATGGTATACACACATGTGGAAGTAATAAATTATAAAAACATATTCGTTTTATAGTCAGAATACATAAGTGTTTTTTACTTAGAAATAAGTGTTAATATTTTTATGCGAAAAAAAAAACTGTTAGAATTTTTTGAAGTTAGATAACATTTATATCTAAATATTGTTTGTGATTACTTTGTATTATATACATCTTGAAAGTACATCTTATTGGGAACACGAATCATGTTTCAGATAGCAGAAATTATGAAAGTTACATATTTTAGAAGTATATAAGCAGGTGTATGTAGCGTGCGGAAGCTGCCAGTGACGAAACTTTTGAACTGCGGGTTTGTGTTCTGCTTTCGTTTTTCACTTTTGTTCGTTTATTATTTGTTTATTTTTGAAGATATCAACATACAACCTTCTGATATGTAAAGATAATTAAATTCTACATCGAATGCTACTATTTTTATTTCGCTACATTGATAAACAAAAATGTTGCATCACCTCAAAGTCCTAATATACATTTAGTGTACTACTCCCGGATAGAGGTACAAATTAATAGGGAGTGTACTACTGCTGAATCTAGCGTTAACCAATTCCTTTAACCATAAAATCAAGCGAGTATAAAGTATATAAAGCGAGTATAAAATTTTTAAATAAATTTAAAAAATCATATTTTAACGGAATAGGCAATTATTTATAAATATTTATTTATTTTTATTTTGTTGATACTTGCAGAAGGAATTAAGCAATTCACATGTCATTGTGGCTGTAAGTACAAGAATAAAAAAACCTTATTACAACATCAGAAGAACGACTCTGGCAAAGAGCCCAAATTTCTCTGTAGTCTCTGCTCTTTCAAAGCTAAAAGAAAATGGAATCTCAACACTCATATTTGTGTCAAGCATCCTGAAGTATTTAGAAACTGATAAGCCAACTGATATTTTAGTGCCATTAAATAATATTTTTGAAGATTTAGTTTATGCAACTTATTTATTCCTATCCATGCCCAATAAATATATTATACAAGTATATTATAGTTAGAAAGTGTTTGTTATAAACTGGCTATTTATTAAATGGTTAATGTAAATAAAGTTTGGTTGAGTTCCGGTGAACAAATAAGCTGTAAATAAGTATTTCCCCATTATTTCAATTAAATTTGTACAGCTGACATGAACGATGAGAAATTGATGATTTAGGATTTGGTTATTTATGAGCTCTGTATCAAGCTTATTTCTAATTATTTTAAGATCTGGTTTAATATTTTGAGGAATTTGTAGAAACGTTGATGAGATGTTGACTATTCAAAAAAAAGCTCAAAAATTAAAACAGTTAGGGGCTATCAATTTTCACATGCTAAGTAAAACACCTAATAACTACAGACAGACTTCAACTGAGCTAAAGATCGCAACTTCACTTGATGAATAAAGTTCACAAACAGGCCTACAGGCCCAAGTAACTGGTGAGTAAAGTTATTAACAACATTAAAAAAATCATAGTTTGTTTCTACCTTTTGGAAGGTACCACCTTGTAAGCTGTGACCATCAAGATGGCACAGAAAGGAACACCACACACTATTAATCAGATTGACCAAGGAAATGAGAATCAGCAAAGAAAAGAATGAAAAATCTTCCAAAAAAGAAGAATATTTTAAATGTATACAGAACCTTTAAAATTCAAACAAAGGTAAGTTTCTTTTCATTAACCATCAGGTATTTATATTATTTATACAATAAGCTAGTAATCAACAGTATTTTGCCCTTTTTTTAAAAATTTACTTTATTTTCAAAACCAATAAACATTTTTCAAAATTGTAAATTTAAAAATGTTTCTGTTTTTCAGAATCAGAATGTGCTTCATTAACTGAAAGTACTTCTTATATTTCATTTGTTGTAAATATGATTGTCAGATATTCTCTTGTATAATTTAATTTAAAATATCCTTTTTTGCAAAATTTTATCAGAAAATTGGTCTCACCGTGTTCGGTTTAAACTTGTTGTTGAGGGCTAATTTTATATTAGTTTTATACAAATAGATATATTTAATTATTTTATCATTAAATATTATTATTCTTATATCTCAGTTGTAATTGCATAAAATAATCATGTGAATTTTTATTACAGCGAGTCAACAGTTTGCTTGTTACTGTGGCCGGCGTTACAAAAACAAGCAGAGTGTCATCCAGCATCAGAAATACGAATGTGGCAAAGAACCTACGTTTTGCTGCAGTTTCTGCCCCTACAAGGCCAAACGGAAATGCAATCTCAATTCCCATATGGTGATTAGACACGGAACCAAAACTGATTCCTCATAGGTGATTAAAAAGTTAATTGTTCTCTGAAATAAATTATGTAATTATTAAAGTAATCATTTTATATAAGAATTGCCTTCTTTATAAAATTATTTTTTTTTTAAATGAGGAAGTGTGGCCTCAAGCAATAAAATATTTTAAATAAGCAAATATTTAAAGTATAGAAAACTAGTTAATATGGTAGCTCAGTGGCTAAGGTTGCGGACTGCAGAGGGCAAGGTCCAAGACTCAAATTTACGCTGAGCCAACGGTCGGTACTTCACTTGTTGAATAAAGTTCACGCACAGGCCTGTAGACCCATGTGAACTGGCGAGTGAAGTTTTTTATGAGTAAAAAAATATAATATTTTATTTACAAGTAATTAAATACTGTATATTCCTTACAAATATTACAAAATGATTAATATTTTCTTATAATATACTTATAAATCGTTTCCTAGGCCTTAATAGAATGCTTATGATATGCTTATATATTTACTTGGAATTTTTAAAGCAATTACTAATGAATTCATGTTAAATAATGACGTAAATATTGAGAATGTTAAAGTGGTCATTATAGAAAGTGTGGTTGAACATCTTTATTGTGTCAATAAATTATATTTTGATTTGAAAATTTTGTTGCATTTTAGTTTATGTATGTATCTCACCCATTAAAAAATTTAAAACAAATAATAATAATATAAATTGTACATAATTTTTAACTACGTAGTAGGAAGATTTCTGTACTTACCAAAATATGTAACTCCATAAAACTTGGAGTTACATATTTACAATAAGTAAAATGTAAATAACTAAAAACAAATTTTAATAAAGTCTTATCTTTATTGATAAGTCTATTGATAAGTAACATATTATTAAATAATATCAAACTGCATATATGGACCTTAAACATTAATGATTAGAATATAAATATGTAAGTGTTTTGTAGTTTTGAAAAAAAATCAAGTTAATTATTGATTTGTTTGATTTACTCATGAGTTTATGAATATAATTAATTATCATACAATTATTGAAGTTCGGTTTGTATGTAGCCTATTGGTGTTCGTTTGTAACTTCCATTTCATAACTATGATAACAATTAAAATCAGTCATTTTAGCCCAGACAAATGATGAACCATTATTTACTTGCTTCAGTCAGTCTGTCCACATGAAGAAACTTGAAGATGGTAAGTTTTTATGATGTTATGACGAAAATTAGAGTTGATTCCATAAATTGTACATAATTGGTGACATAGTATGGAGATTGTAGGCAATAGGTTCTATGCTCGGTCCTCTCAATTCCACCATGGCGTCTACTCAATGGTTGCCATCGACATGAACACTACTGGAGAAGTCTAGGGTGTCCATGTTGGATGACGGTCGGGTTACAGATGTGGTGTAGATAGTAGAAGTGAGTATAAAGCTTGTCAAATAGCTGAAAATCAGACCAATACTATGTGGTTCAGATTCTACTTAAAGCTGTAGATCCCTTAGTTACCCTGGCTATTGGGCTATTAATAAATGGTCCTTTCTGAGCTAATTCGAACTTAGTAGGTAACAATGACTACATTCGTTCATCTACACCCATCAAACTCATTCGCCCCTCATAATTCGGCCATATCTTTATAATTGGCGTCTTAGTAAGGAATTAATTAATGTAATTTGTATATTGCAGTGATTACATTAAGTAGTACACAGTAAAACCGCTGACAACAATCTTATTTTGTTTAGGTTCCTTTAATGTCATCAGTGGTTATTTCTGCAAATGTGGACGGCGCTACAAAAACAAGAACGGCCTGCAACAACACCAAAAGTTTGAATGTGGGAAACTCCCTTCCTTCTTTTGCCCCTGTTGTCCCTTTAAGACCAAACGAAAATGCAACCTCATTGCCCATGTTGCTGGAATCCACAATGAGTTGCCGGATACTGTAAACATTCTCAATTCTCTGAAAGACCTGAAACAATGATGTGTGTGTTATTGTAAGTGGCAACTAAGTGAAAGCAAATAAAAATATTTTAGGGTATTTATAAGTAAAACTTGTTGTATTATACTCTTTTCCCATGTGTTGTACCTTATTATTGCTTTCCTTGAAAAAGCATAACACATATATATACAGGATGAGAAAAAAATATTGAAACGCTTTTACTATAACATTATTTTTTTCCTTAGATATATGGACAAATCTTTTGAAATCCAGTTTGTGGCAATTAATTTCTCTTGAATAGACCAAGATTTGACACCAAATTCAACCTAAGCTTACGTTTAAGATTTTCGTTCAACTCCTCGTGGACTGTCCCCCTGAAAAGATGAAATGTTACTAATGGTGTCAAAAGGTTTTTTCTTTGTAACCATGATCATGTAAAAGATTTCACTTTTACAAATGAAGTCATACAAAAGTTGTGAAAGCGTTTCCATATATTTTTTTCTACGCTGTATATATACACAATAGTAGAAGAAAAGAAAAACTTCATTATTGAGATTAAATTTAGAAAACATTTCTATCTCTTACCCATAATAATGGTAATGGTAATACGCAGAAAAAATAATGTTGACTAATTTTACTTTCATGTAGACCTGTTCATTGATAAGTAATGAAATCAAGAATCAAACATTTATTTTTAAATCTTTATAATACACTATACAGGAAATAAATAAATGTTGGATTGTTGCTTTTATTGTTTATCACTCGTGATGCTATAAACAAGGAAACATTAGTTTTGAAAATTGGGATTGAAATCCAATTAAAGTAATTAGTTTAAATATATATAGGCATACATTTATTCATAAACATGTACAATTTAATTCCAAGGTGAAAGAAATTATCACACAACTTAATTAAAAACAGGAATCATATAATATGTAAATAAGTTTTGGTAATCAATATTTTTATTCTCCGACAAAAGAGTTTCAAAAGAAAATCTGTTGAGAATCGATCATCTTAATAAGAGTGCTATCTTATCATTTATAATGAGGTGTGTTATAAAATATAACAGACATATGAATTTCCTGAAGTAATATTAATTTACTCTTTATAAAACTTATATTGACTTCCCACTTCACTGCTTGTGATGTGTATAAACACGTAATATGCCAAAACTGACTAAAATCTTAATGGTAAATGTACGTGAACATTACATTCAATTACATATGTAATAATTTAATTACAAATAGCCTTTAAATAATAGCTATTTGAATCTCCGAAGTTTTGTTTATATACTTCTGAAAAACAATTTTTAATATGGAGCATTTTGTATAACAAACTCAACTTATACTTTATACAAATTATTTTCTTGACAGTCAATAAAACAAGGAACAAGCACAGCTCAAAGTCGTCTTAATACCGACGTAGCGTCTGCTCAATGATTGCTATCAGCATGGACACTACTGGAGAAGTCTGCGTGGTTCATATTGGGTGGTATTCAATGTCTGGATGTTGTGTAGGGGAGAGAAATGAGGATCAGGTTTGTCAATTAGCTGAAATCAGACCAATACTACGTGATTTCACATAAAGCTCTCTTAGTTGCCATGGCTATTGTTCTATTGATAAAAGGCCCTTTCTAAGCACAAGTGGAACTCAGTCAACCAGACTCATACAAGTCATCCACACTCATTCATATTCACTTAAAATACACATAAAGTTTTGTCACCGTCTCATATTTGAGAATAATGTCAAAATGAATCAAGCTCTTTTTCTACAGTATTTGTAAATTTTTACAACTTACAATAAAATGTCCCTCCCTGTTTCTAGTGAAAATGTAGAAGAACAAGAATTTGATATCAACAAGAGAGATAAGATGACAAAAACCATTTAACGATTTACTACATTAGGGTTTTATTAAATCATCACAGATCCGAGTTTTTGTTTTAGCTCTTTCATAAACCTAATATCAAGCATACAGAAAAATTGTTGATTGATTCATTAATAGTCAAAGTTAATTAGTTACATCTATAGTAGTTATACTAAAGATTTTCTCTCTCTCTCAAACAAATCCTCCTCAAGGCCTCAAGGAGTACACATACATTGAAGACTTCCATATGCCAAAATTAGTTTTTATAGTCCAATTAGTATTTTAGGAACATTTTTAGTGGAACTTTCTTAAATCTAGTTTGAACATTTAAAAAAATGTTGTTTTATTTTTGTTATTAAAGTTAACTGAAACCTATATGTATAAAAAAACAAATTTACATTGATCAAATCACAAAATATACAATATTTTATAAGAACTATCGTGAATAAAATTATTGCTAAAAATTTAGACAAATATATACATATAAATCAAGACTAATTTGCAAAATAGTAGTTTTTTTGTCACTAGAAAATAACAAGTCTTAAAATATAAAAAATATTTTATGTTAATAATTAATTCTACCATTCTTTTCATTCATATCAACTGATAAAAACTGTATTTACTTGAAATCAGCAAATATAAAACCTGAACTAATATCTAGCCTGTTGATTGATTGCAGATCCATTGTTGCAGAACCAAATTTTTACAATTGAAGATATCAGCAAACCATATAAATGCTCAACATGTGGGCGATCCTACAAGCATCTCTCAACACTCGGCACACACCAGCGTTACGAGTGTGGTAAAGAACCAACCTTCCAGTGTCCGTTCTGCCCTTATAAGGCTAAAAAGAAGAACAACCTCAAAGCTCATACAATGTTAAAACATGTGAATGAGCTGCAAATACAACTGGCAAATATATAAAAACGCAAACACTGTCAAGGATTTGTTTGTTTTGTCAGAAATAAAACATAAAATTTTTCTGCTGTGCTAAATACTACAATGATCAACTATTCAAAATGTTAACCAATTTCAATGTTCATAAACAAGGTGGACTTGTTTGACCAAATTCGTGTTTAAATGTAGTGTGATAGAATGGGGTCATGTGACATTTTCTTTCTCGATCTTTAAGTTTTTCCATTTAAGAAAAGGGGCATGCCATTAAGGTCTGTATTAAGGAGGGGGAATAGGAACCATACATTATGTTCAGAAAAGCTTTTTGAACCACAACATAGTTAAAAAAAAAGCTATCTAGGGTTGGTGGGGGGGGGGGCTATTTTATGGAATAGGAGTTTTTCCCCAACGAGAAGATTAAGTAAAGAAGTACATAATTATGTTTTTTTTAAGTTTTAAACGTTGATTTTGAAACTAATTAAATACATTTTTGATCAAAATAATAATTGTTATATATAATAAATGATGGTTATGTTTGTATATTATTAATCGAAATTATGGTAGTTTACAAAACAGTATTTTATTTGTAATGTAATATATTACTGTTTAAATGACTCAATAATTTAGAAAATAAAACCATATTTTCTATCAAACCATAATGTTTATTTTATTGTTTACCTGCTTAACCTACTATAAGATGACAAAACTACTGTTAAGAAATCATGCAAAAAACTTCTGCCAACAATTTTTTGTTGTTGTATACAATAATGTTGTCATTCTTGTGTGTATCATACAAGAAAATAACATATTTAATTTAGACAAGGAAACTTTGTAACCAATTGTGCTTTTCTTAGTTATTTTTTATTATAATGGAATAACTATAAAAAACTTAAATTTGTGGCAATTTAAATCACTGCACTAGATAAATTTATGATTATCCGAAGAAGTAGAATATTCGGACACCTGGGCTAGTAAAAATACATTAACACGTTCACTGCGTCACGAGATTTCAGGGTCTCGTATCGTAGGCTTACATTCACACGGTGATGAAATTCGCATTTAATTCCTTATTTGAGTTTGTGATATTTTTCGTTGTAATTAACACATTGTTGCAGGAGTTGAACTCTATGGAATCATTTTTCTTTGTGAATTTAATAGTAACCTAAATCTTACACGAGATCTATAGGTTACATGCCGCACTAGAGTAATGTTGATTAGTTATATGTGGTACAAGACCTATAGATCTCATCGATCAAATGGTAGACTAAACATCAATATTAGCAAACAGATTGTCAGCTATTGTTTGAAAAGGCGGGAGATTTGTTCCACGTTCAGGTGGAGTATAATTTATTACAGTACTTCCTTATATGCGACACGAGATCCCGAGGCTTATATATTATATCCACGTCACACACTTGATAATTCTAAAAAAATAACCTAGAGTGTTCTATCTTCAATTAATGACGTGATATTGTGAACTGAACTTCTGTTGCGCAACGAGATCATGGGATCTCGTCCCACACTTAAAATTCGATATGCAACGAGACCCTGAGATTGCGTTATGCACAGGATGAATGGGCGAGAAATTATAACATCGCAGTGAACGTGTTAATATTATTAACATTATAAAACAGTGCCGAAGAAATAATTTAGTTAGGAGGTGCCTTAGAAAATATATAAAATCTAATTTAGGATGGTAAATGCATGAACATAAAATAAAAAATCAGTAATAGCCAAATGCCAGCCAGGACTACATTATAATTGGTCGGTAGCGTAGTTGGTTCAATCCCAGCTTCATGTGCTAAAGGTTCTCAATTCGATCCCAATCAGAGTCATAATACATTTTGAGAAGGATCAGCTGATAACCACCAGCTGTTCATTTGTCATTGGGCTATTAATTAATGACACTTTCTAAGGAATAGTCGGCCTTAGTTTGTAACATTGACTACACTCGCTCATCTACACTCATCACACTCATTCGAAATCCAAATTCGCCCATATCTTGACGATCAGCGTCTTAGGAATAAATAAATAAAAATTAAATTAGGTCGGCACTTTTGGCGCAGTGCTGTAACTCGGCCACATTGGCACAAATTTGAGACAAGATTGTAGACGATAAGTTCTATTTTCATCCCTCTAAATACCAACACGGCATCCACTCAATGGTTGCCATCAACGTGAGCACTATTAGAGAAGTCTGGGGTACCCATGTTGGAAGGTAGTAAAGGTTCAGATGTTGTCTAGGAAGAGAACTGTCAGACTTGTCATTGGCTGAAAATCAGACCAATACTATGTGGTTCAGATTCCACATAAAGCTGCAGGTTCCTTAGTTGTCCTGGCTATTGGGCTATTAATAAATACCCAAGGAACAGTCAAGGTTAGAAAGAATGATTACACTCATTCATCTACACTCATCACACTTACTCTCCCTTTATATTTGCCCATATCTTTGTGATAGTTGTCTTACTAATGAATTGAAATAAATCAATGTTCAGATTCCTAATTTAGAAGGCTCTATATATTGACCAAATCGGGTGGTGTTAGAACTAACAAACGTGTGAGAATCTATATTGAGATTAGCTACAAAGTAATTTTTATTTTGTTCAAACTAATTTTTAGATTCCCTTACGTACCTTGCTTGTACTGGAATCATCTTCTCAGATAAGTTTATAGATCTTTTCTTTAAAACACCATCCTTTCTATAATATGTATTAGAAATATGCATTTGGCACCAGAGAATGTTTTCATAAATATTTAAAAATATTATCTAACTCAGTAGAACTAAAACTAAACCCATAAATCAGTATAGTCATTTTATGTTTTTTTTTAAGGAAAGTTACTATTTTTATCTAATAATATAATATTTCATTTAATAACATTACAAGTTAAATCTATTTCAGGTTTTTATGATGCAGAGAATTCCTTCACGTGTGATATTTGTGGGAAGAATTACAAGCACAAAGGGACTCTACTTCGCCACACTAAGTATGAATGTAACGTAGAGCCCAAGTTCAAGTGTAATCTCTGCTCTTTCAAAACCAAAAGGAACGACCACTTTAAACTACACATGCTTATGAAGCATAAGCAAGTTAAACCTTAACTAATGTTTAGTAGTGTAAAGCCTACTTTAAAAATAATGTATTTGTACCTTAATTAGAATTATATCCTACTTATAATTATTCATTTTATTAAATAAACATTGGTATTTTGACGTGAGTTTGATTTTTTTGCAATCCTGGTTTTTATTGATTTTTAAGAAAAATTTTATATACAGGGTGAAAAAATATGGAAACACTCTCACAACTTTTTATGACTTCACTTGTTAAAGTGAAAGCTTGTACTTGATCATGGTTACAAAGAACATACTTTTTGACGCCATTAGATGGATGGCTAACGAGGAGCTGAACGAAAATCTTCAATTTAAGTCTAGGTCGAGTTTGGTATCAAATGAAAGGTCTATGCAAGATAAATTAACTGCCCCAAACCAAACTTCGAAAGGTTTATCCTTTCGGACTTCGAGTAGCGGTCATTTGAATTTCAAACTAAGTAATTTAAACAAATTATTTCTTCGCTATTTAACGGTTTCAAGTAAATTATTCTGCGGAAAAAATTAACATTGTTGTGAAAGCGTTACCGTATTTTTTTCCACCCTGTATATTTTTGTTACATTTTATGAACATGTTTTCTGTATAGTTAATGATTTGGTTAATTTGTTGTTTGTTGATCTTCACTGTTTATCAAAGGTATTGTCGGTAATCTCAAGCTACAGAGAATTTTACTGTTTCAGTCGTCACGATGAAAGGGATACATACAAATCTCATTTGTATTGCTATATTCTTAATAATTTTGAGACATTATTCCTTATTACTCTATTGTCAACTACAGTAAACCTCGGTTTATCCGGACCCGAATCATCCGAATCCTCGGTTATCTGGATTGGCTATCCGCTATAATGTCATAATCAATCATAAAGTGTTCAGAAGGTGGGGTCAGAGAAGATAAACAAGACAGCTATTATTGTTGAAGGCTTTGACATTGATCCCAAAATAACTCATCCATTTCACAATAGGCCTCTTGATAATAAAGTGAGCATTGCCCTTTGCGTATTGTTATATGTAGGCACCCCTAAACTAATATTTCAGCATATTAAAGTCTCTATTTTTATCCTGATTTATATGTATCCGGTTCGGGACATTAATCACGATCATTAATCCGGATAAAACGAGGTTTACTGTACATAATAAAAAAACCAATCCTTCATGTGTGTTATTAATCAAAATAACCACATCAAAATATTCATATTTTATAGAATCATTATTAGTGAAAAGAGTTGGTGTCTATCGCCGGCCGGCAAATGTGTTGTACTCATTTTTTAATATGTTTAAATGTTTTGTAGTTTTAGTGTTTTAATGTTTTAAACAGTGACGTTTTTGGAAGCCTGATGATGAAGCTATATGCTTTGAAATGTACATAGCAGTAGCAGTAATGTAATTGAAGAACTGTTAAGACAGAAAAAAGGTAATTTAAACCAATGTTATTTCTATAATATAATAGTTCTGGAGGCTAATAAAACAAAATGAATAAATATTTTTTGCGAAAAAAAATAATTTTCAGTGTTCACTGAAATAAAATAAAAAAGGAAATAAAAAAGGAGATATGAAGAGATGCTCTCTACTGTAAGTAGACTTTAAATAACTAAAAAAATAATTAAAGTAATTACTCTGTAAATATTTTAAGATTCAGCCAGTTTAGATCAGTCACTTAAAAGTTAAGTTCTCTCTTGGGACCTCCTGCAAAAAATTAGTTTTTTGGAATAAATTGTCATTTCAAATAGGATTAATTTAGGGCTTATAATTTGGACTAGTATTCTTTTAAAAAAGAGGTCAGTTGTAATGGAGTTTTATATTTGAACATTTTTAGCTGCCTTAAAATTCTTTGTTTTAGTTGCATTATGGACTTCAAGGTACATTTTTGAGCCTTATAATTGTAGCACAGATTTGTTTTTTTCCATTTCTGCATAAACACTTGGTATATCTTGTTACTTATGATTCAAACTGATAGGTATGAATATTAAAATAACTTCTATCAATTGCATAATATAATTCAGTGCATTTCTAGTTTTTTTCTTTTGATTTATAAATATTTTCAGACAGAAGCATTATTTCCATGGTTGATGATGGGAGTAAACCGTTCTTGTGCTCAATGTGTGAGAAACGATACAAGCACCAATCAGCGTTGTGGAACCACCAGAACTACGAGTGCGGCAAGGAGCCCAAGTTCAGCTGCATCTTTTGTCCTTATAAGGCCAAGCGTAGGTGCACTCTGTCAGTGCATTTGGCGCTCAAACATAACCATGCCGCCAAGTAAAAATTGTTTAAAGGTGTGTTTTTTGTTTGTATAGTTCATACGATTTTGGAATTGTTAAATGAAATGAATTATTTAAATCCTGAGTTATTAAACTTTATCTGATTATGTTTATGCTGCTCAAGGTTTGTATATTTTAGTGTGTGTGCTCATTTATTGTTTTTCATAAGTTTATTGTTCAGTGAGTGCAATGTAACTTTGGCATATGATTCCGTCCAATAAAAGTTTTTATTTAATTATTCGTTTTTACTTGTAGTGCTGATTTGTTTGATCTATCTATAGATTTTATATTTCTGTTTTGTAAATTAGTGCAGAGTGTAGCATTTTCTTTTGGTTTTTATCGTTGTGTTATTTTGTTTGTATCTAGTTTAGTTTTATAATAAAACTTAAAATAAACCATAAGTCTAATAAATTCTGTTCTATTGTACCATTACTTTAGGACAGTTTCTATTTAACCTCTGTATATATCATCAACATAATATGCAACCTAACTACACTCAAGTAATTAACATCAATATAAACACGTCAACATAAAGTAGTATTTAATTACTCGTAGAATCCAAAATAAAAACTGTAATAATTCAATTGATAGCAAGAAATATATGACATTAATCTAACAGTTATACAATTATTAGAACCAAAATATTACCATAAAAAAAGATGTAAGTTTGCTTAGTATATAAACCCATAAATTGGTATTTTGTAAAGATTTCTGTTAAAAATCAAAAGTATTTTATAGCTATCTTGGTGTTTAATATAGCTCTAGTGTACGGGCTGTTCCCACACACCATTGTTGAAAATGTTTCATAGTTATTGATAGTTGTGCACCAATACAATTTTTGATACACTGTAAGCAATGTGATGTAATGACATGATATATTGCACGAAAACTTGCCCCTTCCTAAAATGGCCATATAAACATTTTTCTTCATAGATATTTTTATGAGTTATATATAGCTATGTCAAAACACATTACTATATTTTTCTTTCTGAAGAATGTTTATTATACGAGTACATTATGTAATCAGTGTTCAAATAATTTATATTTATGGTCAAACTTTGTTTGTTAAGACAGGCAATTTTTTTTTATTGATTACAAAAATATAAATTAAGGCATGATTGAGTTTAATGTCAATATAAGGTAGCCATAAGACTTATAATGCATGTTATTGCTCTGCCATTGAAATATCATTTTGTGCAGAATACAGAAGTTATGGTGAGAAGCATTTCTGGTGTCAGTGCGGCAGAGGCTACAAAAACAAGACACACCTGTACCGCCACAAGAAGCACGAGTGCGGCAAAGCACCTTCGCTCAGCTGCTCACTGTGTCCCTATATGGCTAAACAGAAGGGTCATCTGACCACACATATGTTGAGAAAACATAAGACCTTTTAGATGTCACCGGGTCTACAAGCTTTATTTTTGAGATTTTTGTATTAGGGTAAGAACACACAAACAGTGATTGAGAGCGGAGCTGAGTGGCACGAATTGGAGCAAGCTGTAGAGGAGCGATTGTGAGCAACTGACGTTGCACACATGCAACGGTGAGCCGCAGTGTCAGTTCCACAATGTCACTGTCTAAGTTTTTGTGGGAAGTATATTTAGATCCTGAATAATATTGGTTTGTACTTGTTTCATATATCAGAACTTAAGTAAGCTTATTTCGTACTTGAAGCTTCTGCATACGAGCACATATTTGCTATATAGCACATCTTTCATGAAAACAGGCGATCAACAGTTCTAAATCCATCGTATAGCAGTGAACTCACTACGCTCAACACTAACATACTGACTAGAGTAGACTCATTACACCATAGCAGACTGACTCTGTGACTCTCGAAATGTCTCCTGCTCCCAATCGCTCAGAAAAACAAACAAGTTTGTTCCAAAATGGACCGCTCCGCTTCCAATCGCTCCGCTCCCAGCCGCTGCTTGTGTGTGCGCCCACTCTCAATCGCTGTTTGTGTGTTTTTACCTTTAATTTATTAAACACTTTGTTGTATCTTTGATTAGTTAATTTAAAATTGTAATTTTGCAGAATATTTATTTTTGATTTTCATAAAAAAATATATAAAACATTGAGACTTTGTTTATTTTATACCTCTCTTATCATTAATGTATTTAATTACATTAAACTAAATAAAGCCTATTTGTATATGCATTTGTTGTAAAAATATTCTTTTATCCATTTTTACACTGCACTTTACAAACATCTTCGACAATTTTTTTTAATTCCCACATTAGCAAACATCTATTTACTACTTGTTTAAATAGACAATGTTTATTAAATTTTTTTATCAAAAGTAATCTTTAAAATTAGAAGTAAATGATTTGTAGAAGTAATATTTTATGTATTAAACCCATTTACCACTACTATTTCTCCAAAACTATTAGTCTTGATTGACTTGAAATCTCGTACATAGGTTTATCTTGGCCCCTAGAGGCTCACTAAGAAATGATTTTCCTCTTCGACCTCAGGACTCTGTCCCACTGACTTCCAAAATTTCCATGTTATTCTTATGGAGCTATATTGATTGATATTAATTGATAAATAGCTGTTGAATAAAAACAAATTGAATAAAATTGTGGTAGGCTAAAATTTAAAAATAATTGATTACAGTTAGTAGTAAATACATAACATCAGCTGTTCTAAATTGAATATTAGATTTATCAAAAACAAAGTATTTAGTTTGATTTACTTTATGTAATTTTTTAATGTTCTTGAATTTTTTGGAATTTTTACTTAAAGTTTGATTGCAAGTCAATATTATGACCGGCGAAGCGGGCGGGTACAGCTAGTTGGTTATACAACACATCTCATTAGTGAGAAACTTAAAAAAGAATATCACTCTGATCATATTAGTCATTAATATATGATTAAATGCTGTTTTCTGAAAAAATTCTCTATAATTTTACAATGTTATGTGAATGTTATTGCTCATTTGGCTTTCAGATCTGTTCGGAGAAACGTCAAGTGGATTTTGGTGCGTTTGTGGTAGAAGATATAAGAATAGAAAAGATTTAAGTCGCCACCTCATGTATGAGTGTGGGAAGGATCCCATGTTTCAGTGTGTAATGTGTCCGTATAAAGCAAAACGGAAGTACACTCTACAAGCTCACATTGGGCTGAAACATAATGGCGTGATAGATTCTTGAGAAGCGTCCTATTCCCTTCCCTCACACAAATTCATGGTTTTGCTCAACCTACACATTTTTTTACTGTCTTCCTTCTCACCCAATTTATAACTCATGTCACCTCCTATGTAATAATCTTGCAAGTCTCCTCTCTCCTGTATGTCTTACACTTTATGACATTTGGCGTCATTCCAGTTTAATCTATATATACATACATATACAGGGTGTTTCTCTTAAAACGAAACCCTATTTACAAGTTCAGAAAATGAAGGTTTAAGATAATTACAAGTTCATAGGTTGGTAGCCCTGCTTCTTCTTCTTCCTTGGCTATCAGCTGCTTTATATTGTTGCATTGTTTTTCATTTTATTTGGGTTTCTTGCAATGTCAATAAGTGAGGTTAGAAACATAGTTCTGAGCAAAAACCAGAGAGTGTTTATTGTGGAGGAATACTTTAAAATGAAATCGTTGGTTTATGCTTTCAAAAAGTATTCTGAACCCATAGTATTAACTATGTGTATTGTTAATTGTATGTATTGAAATTCAACCCATTTTAAATCATGGCTTGCGTTTTAAAACAAACACCCGGTATACTATATATTCATTTGTGTTCGTGTGTGTAGTGGAAGTCTTATTTAACTTCTTAACAAAGATACATTTATTATTATTATTTAAAGCACTTTTCAACATGAATGTAATGTGAATTTGTATATATTTTTATCATCTAAATGTTTATTTCTATTGCATATATATTAGAGCTTTAATATAATGAATTGTTGTATCTCCTCTTCACAAGTTTATATTTGGTGATAAGACAATAAAATATTATCTTAATCATATTTAACTAATGAATGAAGTTGATGAATATTTTAAAAATTTTATAATGACAATAAATGATGTTTCCCTGTATATTTTAGTATTATAAATGATCTATTAATAAATAATACCATATCTTGCTTCAATTCTGAACCTAATATCATTGTACCCACCACTTGATAACTATGCATTTTATGTTAGCTATTTGCAAAACATGATCCCAGTATTGTTAAGCTATTTATATAAAATAGGTTTCTTGAATACACATACTTTGTTATTGATTGAAAGATTTCATCGTAACAAAATATAAAATATCAAAAACATTTTATTGGAACAAAATAATTAATATTTAAAATCAAAATAGAAATGATAGAATAAACAAAATTAAAATCTGAGTCACCATTTAAACAAAACATTAAGAATAATATTGTTAATTTGGGGATATTGTTAGAGCTCTTATAAAAGTGAATTCCAAAGTAAATTTTGTAATGGTTATACAAACACGAGTGTTTATCCACAGTCTTTAAAACATTAGATTATATATCTAACGTTAGTTACCCATCAGCACTCAGCATTTATTGGTTCTTTTAGCTCCAGGAACAGATGAGAGGAATGTGTTTGTCTGTCCAAACTGTGGCCGGAAATATCGCCACCAATCAACTTTGTGGAACCACCAGAACTTTGAATGTGGCAAACCTCCCGGATTCTCCTGTCAACTGTGCCCGTACAAAGCTCATCGGAAAGGAAACCTTAGATCACATGTGTTGTTCAAGCACAAAAATATTCCTAATAATCTTATTGGGTAACTGTAAAAAGAGATTCAAATTTTCACAGAAAGTCGTTTTTTTACTATCAATAAATTGGTAATTGCTTTTAGATCATATTCTTAGAAAAAATGCTCAATTTTATTTTTCCCAATCTGTAAAAATTTTATATTATTAATTTAATATTTTAGGTATATTTTATTGAAAAATATTCAGTATAAAAATATCACAAATTCAATCTTAGTGTTTAAAAATCATATTCTGCTGTTTGATTTTCTTATAGAAATTAACAACTTGATTTAGATAAAAAATTTGAAAAGCAAACAAATGATAGCTATCTAAAAGAAAGTCGTTATTAAAAAGAGTTTGACCATTAACATGGTGACTCTGCTTTTTGGCTTCTTTTGATCAGATCAGGAAAAGATTAAGCTTTCACTGTTTTTGAGTGATCAACATCAAATATTAAGATAGGCAAGTTACTTGAATCTTGGCATATAAGTAATTTTTTAGAATTTAAAAAATGTTTAGTTAGAAATATAAATTGTGCGCTGGTGAGATAAATTTGCAATTAGAATATTTGACTAATATATCACACATTAAGGGACTTGATACTAAAAGAATGATTTATGTACTGTAAGCTTACTATTCATATTTTACTCAAGCTGTGTTTTTCCTTTTGTTTTTCTATATTTGCTTTTCTTGTTAGTTTTTTTTATTATTATTATTATTTCTCAACCCTTTTATTTATTTATATGTGCATGTTGTATTTTTATCGGTTAAAATTAATTAAGTATTCATCGGTTCCAAACTACCACTTTATTTTAGGAAATAGTATCTACAGCTGCACTTGTGGACGCAACTACAAAAGCAAGTCAGGATTGTACGAACACCAGAAGTACGTTTGTGGTAAAGAGCCTACATTTGAGTGCCATAGGTGTCCGTACAAAGCCCACCGTAAAGGATCCTTGCAGTCGCACATTTACTTCAAGCATCGGGATAAGTGAAAACTACAAATTTTACCTAATTGTAACAACACATGTTTTTATAGAAAAACAATAAATTTTTACTATATTTATAGTTAAATATATTTGCATTATTTTCTTTGCTGATTTTTTAACCTACCATACCTTTAATAATAATTTAATATTTGTTATAATTAATTTAATTCAGATTAGGTGATTAACCTGTTACTTTTTAAATATATTTGATAATTATAAACACACATTTTCTACTTAATGTTAGGTTAGGTTAAGGGGCACTAGCTCTTTACTAGGAGAAATAGGACTTCAGCAAACTTACTGCAGAAGACGATTTCACTAACACCTTGCAATAGAGAACAATTAAAGTGAAGTCACATTACACTCAGATGTATAGAGGAATGTTCTAGTGGCACTGAACAATTCGGTGTCATGTGACTTCTCTTTGTGAGTTCTTCAACGCAAGGTGTTAGTGGACTTGTCCCCTTAGGAAAGTTTGATGATGCCTTATCTCTCCTAGTATACTAAGTTTTCTACTTGAAGCATGATTTATTAAATTTTTTAAAATTTAGTTTTATATCTATTTTATAATTTCAGTGCTTTTAAGCAGTGTTGCCATAGTGACCAAATAGTTGAATCACTAAAGGTTAACGATTCATTTTCATTTTAAAAAAATGTTAAATTTAAGCTGAAACATTTAAACTGTAGTGGTTTTATTTCTATTAATTTATTCTTAAATGTCCTCTTTACTGAATAGTTCCTTTGAACATTAAAAAGAACAAGATAGGAATTAAGAAAACAACATGTATTCTTACATACAACAAAACCATTATTTGCTACTAGTCATTGTGATGGAACATGGCTTCGGCTCTGATATTCTTTGGAGATACGTTTTTCACACTGTGCAAATCTTGTTGAGATTATTTTGTGCTATGAGACTTCTCCATATTTATGCGGTCTAAGCAGATACACCACTTCGGATGTTGGCACTTGGATAATAATGGAGTTTGTTATACGTTTAAATACTGGTCTCTACTAACAAAATGAGGAAGGTATTGAGACAGACAATCCGCCAGCATGTGTAGTTTGACTGATCTTCGAATTTTGCAAAAGTCAGTTCCTAATTTTTACGACAGTAGTAATCTGGGGTTAAATGTTCTAAAAAATGTAAACAACATAATACTAAATACATGGTGACACCAGACAGGCTTCAACAAGCTTAACTAATAATATGTATTTAGTACGTTCTTAAAACCATTATAAGTGCCAGTTGTATTGTGCCGACCAAGCCAAAGGTACTCTCTCCGTCCACATTTTCTTATCTATCATTTGCTGTCTCAGAATATTGAAAAAAATGTCATTGTTCAAAACCAGTTAGTCAAAAAATTGCTATTCATACAATCACTGTTATGGTCTATTTATATTTACGATTTGAAACAAATAATTTTGTCTGTTATCACAGGGAGGCCAAATGTCCACCAATGCTCAAATTGTCCAAAAACTTTCAAGCATCTTAAATCTCTGAGGTTACATCTGAGGTTGTACTGCGGCAAGGAACCTTCTTTCTATTGTAATTTTTGCCCTTACAGAGCTCATCAGAAAGTCCATCTCAAGTCTCATCTGTTTTCCATGCATAAAAATGAAAAAGATGCTCTCATTTATTTCATGAAATAGAAATAACAATTGTATTTTTTTAAGTCACTTTGGCGTAAAGATTTATTGTATTTTGTAAAATTGTTTCTTTTCTATTAATAAATTATTTCAGTATGTTTCATTCATTATTTTCTACTACAACCCACTTATGATTAATTACTATATTTGTAGTTTAAATACACATGTTTAAGCTTTTATATCTTTGCATTTGATAACTGAAGATTGTGTTATAATCTTCAACTGTAAATTGTACTAAACTATTTACTATCTTTAATACTACTTGAGCTGCTTAAAGAGTACAATTAGTTGTATATTCACACAGTTGCTTAATCTTTTGCTTGACCTTGTATTACAGTGAAACATTAAAGAGATTTTCAAATCCTAATTAAGTAATCCTTATTAAAAGTAGCAGAAAATAATTTATCATTTTAATTGAATGCTTGTATAGTAAAGCAAACATACCTAAGATGTTTGTTCGCCAGGCTCTTACAATAGATGCAGTTCTGAATTTGCTTTTGCTATCAATAGGGAATAAATAGTGATGAAACTGAAAAACAACGAAGTTTGTAGTAACAGTAGCAAAGTAAACAGTAAACTCTCTAACTAAACACTATCTTTAGTTTATGGGTCGGCACTAGTGGCGCAGTGCTGTAACCCAGCTACTTGGGGAAAAAGTGTTTGGGAGATTGTAAGCGATAGGTTCTATGCTCGGACCTCTAAATACTGACACAGCGTCTGATCGATGGTTGCCATTGACGTGGACACTACTAGAGAAGTCCGGGGTGTCCATGTTGGATGGTGTTCAAGGTTCGGATGTTGTGTAGGGGAGAGAACTGAGTGTCAGACTTGTCAGTTAGCTGAAAATCAGACCAACACTATGTGGTTCGGATTCCACGTAAAACTGTGGGTCCCATAGTTGCCCTAGCTATTAGGCTATTAATAAATATTATTAAATATTATTAATAAATACTATTAATAAAGTCCTTTCTAAGCTAAGTCGAACTCAGGTAGTAACAATGACTACCCTCTTAGAACTTAGGCTTAAGCGGCCGGTGTCGTAACTAGAATCTACAGTTTCCGGTGACAACCGCGTCAAGGTACTATCTACAATATTTACAAGATGACCAGACGTTTTGCCCATACTGTGATGTGGCATCCTCAGTGGTTTCTCTGAGACTGAGAATATTGTAGATAGTACCTTGACGCGGTTGTCACCGGAAACTGTAGATTCTAGTAATGACTACCCTCGTTCAATTACACTCATCACACTCATTCACTCCTCATATTCGCCCATATCTCTACGATCGGCGTCATAGAAATGAATAATCTTCTCAAGGATAAATTGCTGATCAAGTTTAATACTATATGGTTTGAAAACTAAGTTCCAGCTTAATTTCTTATATAGAATATTAATTATACAAAATGAGAGGTTTTCAAGGTGTTAGTCTTTAACACTGAAATAGTTCATAAAGGATTGAATTTGAAATTCAACTTGTTTAATTTGCTTCTTTTTTTAATGTGTGCCCTATTAAGGTCTCTTCCTTATACAAACATGTGCGCTACGTTTGATTCTATGATAATGAATAAAGAGAATTTTGATTTGATTCCTCCATTCCAGTAACTGTTAACTTAAAGAACAAAACTGACCTTGCGAAAGGTAACAAAACTGACCTTGCGAAAGGTAACAAAACTGACCTTGCGAAAGGTAACAAAACTGACCTTGCGACAGGTAACAAAACTGACCTTGCGAAAGGTAACAAAACTGACCTTGCGAAAGGTAACAAAACTGACCTTGCGAAAGGTAACAAAACTGACCTTGCGAAAGGTAACAAAACTGACCTTGCGAAAGGTAACAAAACTGACTTTGCGAAAGGTAACAAAACTGACCTTGCGAAAGGTAACAAAACTGACCTTGCGACAGGCAACAAAACTGACCTTGCGACAGGTAACAAAACTGACCTTGCGACAGGTAACAAAACTGACCTTGCGACAGGTAACAAAACTGACCTTGCGACAGGTAACAAAACTGACCTTGCGACAGGTAACAAAACTGACCTTGCGACAGGTAACAATTCCTGTTTTAGAAGAATCTAATATTTGATAATCTCACTGTCGGAAAAAAATATTTATCTTGAAAATTCAGTTAACTGCTATTTATATTCACAGTGTTAATGAGGCTGGGGATATTTCAAGTGTCTCCATCTCTCCCCTTTATTATACCACTGCCATAAAATGAAAAATCAACACTATTTAGCCACTGTGCTGAGTTTACTTAAAATTGTTTCCGACAAAGTTCTCTCTGATACTGAATTTTTAAATGGTCATGTGATTTACGTTTTTGTTAAGAATATTGAGGAAGTTCATCGATTTTTATATCCAAAAAACTCTGTATATCAATTCTGATTTTTTTCAGTTTTAAAGCTTATGTAAAAGATTAGGTTTCAATCAAAAGTTCTTCGTAATTCCTATTTATATAATTTGTTGAATTTAGGTATTGTTTTCATTTACATTTTTTTTTTATTTATTTTTATTTATTCGTAAGACGCCGATCGTCAAGATATGGGCGAATATGGATTTCGAATGAGTCTGATGAGTGTAGATGAGCAATTGTAGTCATTGTTACAAACTAAGGCCGACTATTCCTTAGAAAGTGTCATTAATTAATAGCCCAATGACAAATGAACAGCCGGTGGTTATCAGCTGATCCTTCTCAAAATGTATTGACTCTGATTGGGATCGAACTGAGAACCTTTAGCACATGAAGCTGGGATTGAACCAACTAAGCTACCAACCAATTAATATTGTATTTTGTGGTATAGTTAAAGTTAGTTTTGCCCAATGCTTTTGGCTCTTCAGTAGCTATTTCAACATTCCATAAAAGTAAATAAAATTGATTTTATATACGGTACAATAATCTTTTATCTATTAAAAGTTTCATTTTGAACCTTTTAACTATCAATTCCTATAGTTGGATAGTCTTCTTGTATCCAAATAAGGAAGTACTAAATTTAACTCCTAAGTGCGATGGTGAATTTGATTTTAAAGTAATGATGTTTGATGCTTTAATGTGGGTAAGCCTTTCGCTGCCAGGCATCTTTGGCTTTTCGCTGCCCTACCTCTCTTCCTTGCCAGGCTAGTTTAGAAGTGCCTATCCCAAAATCTTTTTTCAGTTTTTGACTGCCTTGCTAAAATAAAACATTTTATGGAGGTTATCTTTAAAACTCATAGAAACTTAATTTATTATAATATAAATATGATACTTACGTTGTTTTTTTCCTTATAGATTTTAGTTTATATATACTATCTAAAGTTCTTGAAATAAGATGGTATTTTTTTTGTTTTTATAAGAAATATAAGAACAAATGTTGTAATTTTAAAAAAATTTATTTTATTACTTTTTCCCATATGCGTTAGCATAAAGTATTTTTGTACAAGGTCTAAAAATCCATTTTAGGATGCCATGAACCCAAAAAAGTAGTTTAAAAAAAGAAAAATTGTGTGTCTGTCCGTAGGTGTGTCTGTCATGTGTATGTGCAGTTTGCTGGAGACCAAATGGATGGATAGATTTTTATGAAATTTGTTTGTTGTTGTTTGACCCTTGTTAAATACAACAGTCTGGCATATTTAACCAATATCTCCAGAACGTTTTTAACTTATTTGAAATTTTGTTTTTTTATTTTTATGACAAAAAACATAAAAAATGGAATTTTCTCACAAATGGCTCTGACGATTTTGATTAAATTTTCAGAAAAACCAAAATTTAAAATATTTTGGTAAAAACCACATGCCTCTAACTTGAGTAGTTTTTTAGTTATGGCAAAAAAAATTGGGAATAAAACTGGTAATTTTCAAAGATTTGAATTTTTAGTGTTTAATATGGGGGAAAGTTTGTGCCAATTCTTTGGAACCATTTATTTATAGTAACATCATCTTTGTTGAAGCTGCTTAATTTTTAGGTATATGATACAGGATATTATTTTAAATAATTAAAAATAAAAATAATGTAGGTATGTAATACAAAAATATACAGTTTTATAGCAGTTTATATAAAACCCTACAAAATTTATAAATCTAAATTTCCTTGTTAAATCTATTTTATTGTGTTTACTACTATCCAAATGCTACAAACTAATTTAAATATAAAATATGATTTCAAATTGTAAGATATAAAAAATATGTGTAAAACAATAAAAGAAATATTTAAAAAAATTATATTTCTGAACGTCATATTAGTATAATGCTGGCAGTTTGAGTTCAAACCCACAACGACATATTAATATGACAAAATGGCAGGGAAAGGGTTAAACAAACTGTCCATTAATTAAAACAAGATAAATTTGACATTTTAATGAAATTAAGAGGTTGTGCAGGAGAGTTGGGATAAACTTTTTTATTGTATTATAGGTTAATTACCTATAATAAACTTTTGTTATGAATCAATCCACATGACATAATCGTGGTATTAAATAGTTAATTTGGTAGCTAACAAAATATTGATTTTTAAACTCAAACTTCTTCAGGCTAGATCCAGTGTGTGTATATGTATTGACTTCATTGATGTGTCACAGCATTTCATGGAGCTACCAGACGTGCTGACAAATTTGCTTATTTAGTATAGAATGCCAGTTTCAACTAAAGATAATTAAGTAATATAAATTCTTTAGTACTATAATGAGGATGATTTGTTAATTAAAATTTTAATATATTTTTGAAAGTTTTTGTATGTGCCCATGGTGAGCCTTGCAGGTTCAACATGTGAACCAAATTAGACAGTTGTTGTTTGAAAGTTATTTGTTGCTATTGTTCATATGAGTAAATTAGTTGGGGATTTTCAGCGCTTCGTGTATTTTTAAAACTCAACACAACATTTCACAAGTAAAAAAACTCCTGTTGCTTTCAAGTGTTATAAGGCACTTGAAGGATCATACTTCCTTAGGACTGCCTTCCTTGAAGGATGTTACCTTATTCTACTTATAAAACTAACTTGTTTTTCCTTAACCAACCTATACAAACGAGAAAAACTCTCAGAAATTATATGCCTATAATACGATGAACACCTCAGAAAATCATGTCTGCTTACAAACTATTAGAGATACTCAATTATAAAAAATATAGTTTTATAAGAAGTTTAAGGTAGTAAGTGGTAACTAAAGACGACAGGAGTTTGGAGTTTTATACCTTTAGAAAAGATGTGTTACTTTTAAAAAAAATTGAAGCTTTGGAAATCTCCAAAAATGTATCAATACAAACTACACAGTGATGGTTGTTAGGAAGAAGCATCAAGAAGATGCCATTTTATTGGTTCTTAAATATGCCAATGTCTGAATGTAACTTGTCTGTTCTTTGTTACAGTTAAGATAACTTCTCACTCTCAGGATGTGAACTCTAAACTTGGAGTATATCAGTGCTCAGGATGTCCTCGGACCTACAAGTATCGGTCTACTTTATACACTCATCAGAAATACGAGTGTGGCAAAGAACCTGCCTTTCAGTGCACATTTTGCTCGTATCGGGCACACCAAAAAGGAAGCCTTAAATCACACATTTTGCTGAAACATAAATATGAAAAGGGTTTGGCTGATGTGGTTTTGTAAATTAAAAAATATTAAATAAGTTAGTAAATCTGTTTATGTTCCTTAGTATTTATACAGAAATAGACAAATGGTGTATAAACAGAATTATTGCTTGAAATTGTTTTATTAATAATAATTAGTTTTACTATTTATGTTATTTCAACTTTAGTATAGAACATTCTACTTTAATAAATTTATATAAACTTGTCAGTATGTTTAATTTCTTATTTACTATCATTTATGATTATAAAATTACATTTCTTATTGTACTAGGAAGTTAAGTTGGAAATATAAAAGATAGAAAATAGTCAATTAATTACTAATTAATAGTGCATTTCAATAAAGGATATGAAGTGTTAGTGAAGCCTTAAAAACTGTTGTTATTGATTGACCAATTGTAAAAGTTATGGAATTTGTGAATTTTTGCAACAATTTCTTAGAATTATGCAGTTAATTACTTAAATTAAATTTTAGACGTTGGAAATACAACACTGCAGCTCATAGCTTGATCCTTGTAGTGAACAAGTTGATAATCACCAGAATAACCTTACATTTAAGTAATTTTAAATTCCCATTTATAAATGTGTGGAATGGATTTCAGAGAATACCTAATTTTATGACGTTTATGTTGTCACTTTTCGTAAAAAAATACAAATAACAAAGATGAAAACATACTTAAAAGGGTTGTAGTTGTTTTACTGTATATCTGTAGTACTACAAATTTATCCTCATCTCAAATATACTTATATTCATAAAATTAAATAAGTAACTTAAATATTATATTGAATGTTTTAAAATTATTTTCTCTATTTAATCGTTCTCTTCCATTCTCAGATGAATACAGTAATGATGAAATAATAAACAGCATCAAGAGAAGAGGTCATGAATGTGATGGCTGTGGTAGAAAATACAAGAATAAGTCAACGTTGTACAACCACCGTCGCTACGAATGTGGCAAGGAACCAGGCTTCTGTTGCCACATGTGTCCTTACAAGGCTAAACGCAGAGGAACTCTGAAGTACCATCTGCTGTTGAAACACAAAATAGCGTTATAGCGTAACTTAGACTAGTGTAAACTTATTTTTATATGAATTTTTATTAGACATCACTTTATGTGTCTGTATATTGCAATGAATAATGTTACTGGTTATTAAACATTTTTAATGAGTTTTATTCCTTATTATGTTTAACCAAATCATGCAGTAAACAGAAAAAGTTTCCCTATGGCATCAATGTATTTTTATATCTGCAATGTAGCTTGCAATTGGCTTTACACAATGATGGTTTCAGACCTTTTAAATAGCTGGCACTGAATGTAGTGCTGTAATCCAGCTACTTGGAGGCTAAATTGTAGAGAATGTATGAGATAGGTTCTGTTTTCAGTTCTCTTAATAAGACTCAGGATCTACGAGTATTAAATAATTCCCTGTGATTTAATACTATTGGAGTAATCTTGAGAGTCTGGGTCAAGTAGATTCTGATATATTCCAGAGGAAAGAGCAGAATATGAGGCCAATAGTACATAGTTAATTGAATTCAATGATAATAATAAATCTTCTGGCCACTGTGATGTTGATAATTATATTCCCTCATAACTTGATACAAACATAATTACAAATATTGTAAAGTAGAATTGTTCAGTGGGATTAGATTGGACATCGCAGGAAGGCACTTTTGAGTCCAATGATAAGGATTCTCACTTCATCTTCAGGTGGAATAAAAAGTTACTTATACAGTAAAACTAACATTGAATTTGATAATCTATAGCATTACCAAATCTAGCTAGGACTCTTATACTCTGTTAAACTGAAACCGTTAGTGGGAAACATAAACAAAGGATTGATCATGTGATAAATAAAGAGATCATTTATTTTACCATATACCTTTGTTAAAATACACCTGTTAGGTAAAATATTTAATAGAGTAAGGAATGATAAGGAATTTAAATAATAACTTGTAAAATGTTTTTCTTTTCCTGTTGCTACTGCAGATATAACTGTTTTTCTCTTTTCAACAAAAGCATCTGGGTCTGGTAGGCTAACGTTAGATATATGCCACCAAGTTTCATCGCTTCTAAACCAAGCTAAGGTAGCAAAAGTATTTGCAGTAAGTTAAAATCAATTATTCATTTATATAGTTTTGAGTCAGGATAAAAAATAACTGAGAAAAGCTGAAGTTATATACCTCGAACAAATAAAATAGAAATTCTTATTTTTGGATATATTGTTAAACTTATTTAACATTTATTGTAAGTTAGTAATTTTGCATGAAACACAACACAAACAAGTCAAGATTTTCTCTGGTATAGTATAACTATTCAACTTGATGTCTTCCCTATCTTTTATCTTTGATTGTTTGTCATTTGTCCCTCCCAGGTTCTTCCGGACCTTTTTATTGTCCTTGCGGCAGAGCGTACAAGAACAAGCAACATCTCCAACGCCATCTCAGTTATGAGTGTGGCAAGGACCCATCATTTTGTTGTCATTTGTGTCCCTATAGAGCAAAGCGAAAAGGAACTTTAAAAAATCACATGATCTACAGACATTCACAAAGTTAAAAGGCTGAGTTTATGGAGAGCTGCTTTTATTTTGATTTTTCAAAATAACAGTGCACATTTTTGAAAAACAGAGTTGTGTTCTCATTGTATTACATTACTTTTCAATAAACAAAATTCTGTCTTACTTAAATGGAACATTTTTATTGACGCCTGTAATATTTGTTTGTCAAGTACTTAAGTAAATTTTTGAAATGGAAGAGTTAGTTATTATTATTTATTATGTTATTTTATTATTTAAATTCTGAAGAGTAACTCCTTTTTTAGAAATACATTTGTATAATGGTTGGACTGTACGTATAACATTTAAAATTAGAGTTTACTTGATAGCAATTTGCTTCCCTTCCTGACTTAATAACGCCAATTTTTTTACGAATGAATCCAATCTAATTTTTCTTGTACAAAGAGAAATCTTAAATTAATTAATTAATTGTGTATTCTATTAAACTTGATTTATTAATTAATGAATATATCTGTGGCAATAATATGCATTTGTATGTTTGCCCCATATTCAGCTCAGAAATTTGATGTTTTGCTTGAATTTTAGTTGTAAATTGTCTCTGAACTGCAATAATTCTATATATTTGTATCATGGGTGTATTTTACCTTGTTTTATATGCATTCAAAAAAAGATAGGATTAAATGAAGTGGAAGTGTGTGTAAATCTAAAAAAAAAAAAAAAAAAAAAAAAAAAAAAAAAAAAAAAAAAAAAAAATTAAATTGGAAATGGATAGTAAATTAATTTTAAATCCTGATAACACATTGTTGTTTCAATCCATTTATTTAATTTAAAAGTATATGCTTTTTTGAAGTAAAAAATAAATTTTTTCATAGATATATTTTGTTTCAAAATAAGAGAAAACTTAATTCAAGTTTACATAACCCCACTTCCGATCTATTTACTTTACTTATACATATTTATTTCATGTTTTGGTATATTGTAGGAATTTCAACTTAAAAAGATAGACATTTAATCATAAACATTTCAAAACAACAATACAGTTAAAATTATAAAAATAAAAATACAGTGTATGGTAAAATGGTAACGTACAGAAAATTCCTAAATAAGATTAATATAACTATCTTAAGTAGGAAAGTAGATATAACATGGTGACAAATATTTTCTAATAATAAGATTTAATTAATTTAAAAAATATTAAGTTCTCCAGACGGAAATTAGTGAACTTAATTAATATTTTATATATTGTTTCTGATGTATGTATTGATTTTTCCTAATGTTTGATATATGTTTGTTATCCTCAGGATGTGATAAGCAGTTTAGATGCCCCTGTGGTAGAGCCTACAAGTACAAACAGCACCTCCACCGACACATCAAGTACGAGTGTGGCAAGAGTCCTTCCTACTTGTGCCAACTGTGTCCTTACAAAGCAAAGTTAAAAGAACATCTCAAATCTCACATGCTGTTTAAGCACAAACTTTGTTAGCTGCGAAGTCACTTTTAAGTTTTCTATGACAAAATTGAAAACATTTCATTTTGTTTCAGTCAATTGAAAGCAATAGTTTCGTATAAGGATTTTATGATGTTGTAATAATAAATAAGTTTACTTTTGAGGTCTTGAAATATTTTCCTTACGTTGACACAAATTCATCTAGCAAAATATAATCAACAGTGAAGTACAGTATAGTTGCAAAACCTGAATTTTGAACTCAACGTCTGGATACCTTGAAAAACTTACCATGGCGGAAAAACCTCTCATTCCGTTGCAGCAACCAAAGAAATCATTAAATTTTTTGAGCAGCTTTTTCTTTAGTTTTTTGTTGTTGTAATGTTGTATTCTCAAGCAAAAAAATAACAGTTTGGTGCTGTAATAAAAAAACCCTGATAATATCTTCATTTTATTTCTCTTCTGATAACAGACCTAGACATCCAAATTTCTTTGAGTTGTGGATCTCTAATGAAGTAATAAAAATTTGTTGACTTTGTGTTGAATATTTTATCTACAGGGTGACTCACATATGAGGGAGTGGAAATATTCAAAAGAAATAAAGGCAAGAAACCATTCTAGTAGCAATATGCTATCTTTACTACAGAGTTATTTACTCACAGTCATTAACTGACTAAACTGTCACTGTGTGATGATTTTACTTCAACAGATAGTTAATTAACTGATTATGTACATCGAGGAGTAGCTCTTGACTGTTGAACCATATGAAACAAATTCTATAGTCATTATTAATATTTATGTGCCTGCGACTGGCCAACCTAGTTTTGAACTGTATGAAGTTCAAATTGTATTTTCACATATTATGCACTACATCAAGGAAATATATTTAAATGTGGAATGAGAGGTGCTAATTAAAGTCTGTACGGTTTATTTGAAAATATATGTATCAATAGTGTAATAGTACTGTATTATATGCGGGAACTTGTCAGATCAGCTATTGGACTAACACTGGTTATGAAATCATAACTCATTTTGTACATTGAAAGTCATTTTACAAAAAAATCTATCAAGTATATACAGCAGAAAACATAACTCATTCAACAAATTGCTCCTTTTGATATCTAGAAGTATCAGTTGATATTCAGTTCTTTCCTCGTTTTTCTCTCCGACTTAACTCTTTAACTCTTTGTTTATTTTCATTTTAAGTTTCATTTCTTATAAATCAAGGATGTTTAAGCTGTTGAGGATTTTAGATGTACTTCTTTTGAGGGGAATAGGGTTGAAGTGACTCTTCATCAATTAATAACTGCAGTAGAAAACCAATATTTTATTTTTTTCTCAAATATTTATTATTTACTTATAACTAACTAAAGAATAGAAGAAAATCAAAATTACTTCTATAATTCCTTGTTGTATAATTTAATAGCCTCTATATTTTTCTAACAAAATAAATAAATAAAAAAATATAGGATTTTTAAATCCCAAATGAGAACAACGTGTACACCAACCACTTATCAATAATAAAAACAAGGAAAAAAAATCAAGGAACACTACAAAAACAGGCTCTTGAAAGTGTGCCACTGATTGACTACTCTGGTCGTTAGAGATGGAGATATTGCGTAAAAAAGATAATATAGTGAACATACTATTTTACGACTTATAAGAATTTATTCCATTTTCAGGATACATGTCTTAAGACATCCTTACTGGTTTGGGATCATCACTGAAAATTCCTCAACAAGTCAACATTTGGTTTTATTACATTTTTTATATATTCAAATAACAAAGTAAAAAAACCAACTTTACAATTTTACAGCAATTGTCAGCTAAGGCTTTGGACTGCGGAGGGCAAGCCAACTGAGCTTACGGGCAGTACTTCACTTGTTGAATAAAGTCTACGCACAGGCCTGAAGGCCTATTTGAACTGATGAGTGAGTTTTAAACCTAAAAAGAGTAGGCAGGAAAGGTTTTTGCCAAAGGTTTTTTTTCTGTATAAACCCTTGGTAGGCAAATATAGGTGCAATAATTAAAATATCTAATGTCTTTTTCAAATATTTTGCAGACTTTTTGAAAATTGAGATGAGGCAATATGAATGTGATTGTGGTAGAGAATACAAGTACAAAAGGGATTTACGTTACCATCAGAGGCATGAATGTGGTAAAGAAGCAATGTTCAAGTGTGACTTCTGTGCTTACAAAGCCAAGCGAAGAGGGCATCTCAAGCGACACGTTAAATGTATACATAAAGATTTGGTTGAATAATAATTAATTTCTAATTTTGTTGACATTCTCAATGTGTAAAATAATGTAGAAAAAATAAATATCTGTAAAACGTAGGTGCATATTTTATTTGTAACTTCCTCAGTCGTTTTAGCTGGTTCCCTTGTATAGATCTCTTCAGCGTTGTAGTGTGTTGTTGATGATGAAGAATGTGGGAGGATAGCATTTTAAACTAAAAATATACACCATAGATCTGACTACTGTGGCTTAGTGTTTAATCCAACTACTCGGAAGCTAAATGGGTTGGCGAGCATGTGGCAGAGTGATCTAAGGTCAGGACTTTGAGCATAGGTTAGAGATAGTGCAGATTCAAATCCATCTTAGACTGGAAGATTATCAGTAATGTACAGCTTGTGTTGTACTGGTTCGTTCCCTTTCTCTACCTGAATAACTTCCCGGAACAGATTAATAGTCTATGGAATGGGAGGAGTAAGGTCCTCTCCTTAAAATGGTATAGTAATAATAATGTTGTGAGGATTGCAAGCAATGGTTCTCTTCTCACACCTTTTAATGCCAACACAGTATTTGCTCAATGGTTTCCTTCAGTTTGGACATGATTAGTGTGTCAGTGTTTGGATGTGTTCAAGAGGACAGAATCAGTCATTCCCAAAACAGGATTTAAAAATTATAATATAAAGGAAAATAAAGGCCATATACAATCAAACAATGCATTTTCTTTTAGGCAGATTGGTGAAAGTGAGGTAGATGGAAACATTTCATCTTTGGATAGTAAAATGTCTTCTGGTGTGGATGAGGTGCCAATATTTCTTTTAAAGAATACTAAATAATATATAGTAAAACCATTGACTCACCTAATAAATTCTAGTTTGATAAGTGGTATTTTTCTTGATAAGCTGAAAATAGCAAAAGTCATACCAGTGTTCAAAAATAAAGACAGAGAAGATATGTCCTGTTACAGACTGGTGTCATTGTTATCAACATTCTTTAAAGTGTATGAAAGAATTGTATATAATCAGTTATTACATTTTTTAGAATCAAATCAGCTATTAGAGTCCGAACAACATGGCTTTCGCCCCGGTCGCTCTGTAATCACCGCAGAAATAGAATTTATACAAAAAGTCATAAATAAAATAGATTCTGGTAAAAATATTATTGGAGTTTTTCTTGATATATCGAAGGCATTTGATAGTGTGTCACACAAATTAAATAACCTTAATTGAAGTCCTCCACTCATTAAATATTGGGGGAAAAGAACTAAAATGGTTTACTTCTTATTTGCAGGATCGGAAGCAATATGTTAACTTTAATTTCATTTTGAAATAAACATTATTGATTTATTGTAATATAATCCGAATAGACTGGGCATATAGTAATAAAGTGTAAATTAATAATTGGTGTGTGTCAGGGTGAGTAATGTTGTCAAGAGATGGTTATTGTGAAGGCACTAAATGTAAAAGTGGTAGAATCTGTTCAACTTTCATCTTGTTTGTTTACATTGTATTTAAAATTTAATGTTATATTTTTATTTATTTTGGAATATAGTTTGTTACTTAATAAAAATGAAATTAGATTTATTTATATATGTCTTAATACAGTAATTTTATAATATCTTTTTAGATTATAAATATGACACTATTTAATTGTGCTATTTTGTGCAAATACAAATAAAGATGTTTTGAATTGAATTGAATTGAAGCAACAGGCTTGTGGGTTAGCCTTAAAATCAGACCTATATTAGGTAGTTTGGATTCCACAAAAACTGTAGATTCTGTAGTTGCTCTGATTTTGAGCCATTAATAAGCAGACCTTTCCAAAAAACCTTAATGTCAAAGACAAAACTGGTTTCATCTACATTTATCACACTCATAACTATAAATAAAATGAAGTATTAATTCATAGCATATCAAATACTGTAAAACCTATCTTCAGATGAAACAAAAAACTGGAATGCGTAAGTTCATCAGCACCATGTAAGGACAGTTCTTATTACAATACCAGGCCCGAAAAACTCTCATGATGAGCATGATTCATTTTTGTTTCGTTGTAAACTTATTTTTACAAAAATATTTTATGCTTTTTAAGGTTTTATGAAAATTCATTGATACTTTCTAATATGAATATATCTTTACATTAAACATTTGAGAATGGTATACATTACCATGAACAATTACTGTAATTGACTGTATCACATTTGATATCATTTCATGCTTAACGTTTAAATTAATAGATTATCTGGTTTACTTATTCTTGTATTCTTTGGTTGAACTGACAGCATAGTGATGCAATCCAGCTAATTTTTATACATTAAGGAATTTTAGTTTTATATATTTATTTAATTTAAAGGACGTAATCCATTATATTTTAAATGTTTCTTTTTTTGAAGTAAGATTAAAAAGAAGAGGCTGATCTCTTTTTTAACCTCACCCTGTCTATTCCCCATAGACTATTCATCTCAGCGTTGAACATTCAGTCAGAGTAAGGGAGTGAACCAGTACAGTAGGCTGGATTCGAACCAGCGCAATCTCTAGTCTAGGCTCAACGTCCTGATGCCATAAATCGCCCGCCCGGCCACTGGCTTGCCCACAGTAGTATTTTTTTTGTTAACTACTGGATATATAATTATTAAAAGAGGTTTGTTCAGTCATGGCAGCCGTCAACAATGGCTGGATTCTTTTTAGATTAAGTTGAAGAAAGAATATCTATATACTTTTTAAAGAGAATAGTGTTTGTTAAAGTTATTTTTAATTTTAGGAAGTTGGAAAAAGACAAAAATATATGTTGAAGTGGATGGAATCAAAATGTTCCAATGTGTGAACTGTGATCGAAGATATAAACACCGCACCAGTCTGTGTAACCATGTCAAACTTGAGTGTGGGAAGCCTCCTCCCTTTAGCTGTCAGTACTGTCCCTACCGGGCAGTTAGAAAATCACGCCTTGCTATGCATATCCTGTCTAAACACCCCGATAGTGTCAAATAAAGTATTTATTTTGTACCTCTAAGATTATTTTATTACCTAATGTACATATAACTATTTAAAATTCATCCATATAACTGCGTCCAAATGGATGTGACTGACCTTTGGGATTGAATATTACAAATTTATTCATTACTCCTCATGATTAAATTAATTTTCAATTATAAATTGCCTGAGACCACAGGGGACGAACAAACCTTAGATTAAAAAAAAGATACTTTAAGGATAAAATTACAGGTTTTGGGTAACAAGATATTTTCTACTACATGTAGCATTATTTGCTCCAAGCATTAATTGCTCATGGAGCATGTTATGTGGAGTATTTTACAGTAGAACCTTGCTAGTTCGAACCTCGGTAATTCGAAAATCTCAACAATTCGTATTTTCTGTCTATTCCCTTGAGAAAACCTCTAATATTCGAAAAACAATATTCCGATAATTTGAATATTTAGTTTCCGATAGTTAGAATATTTAGCACAATTTAGCCTCTACAATTCAAATTTATGTACAGTCAGGCCTCTAGAATTCAAATTTTGCTGCTGTAATTCGAAGCCTTACCTCTAAAACTCAAAGTTAACCTCTACAATTCGAACTGAGACGCCGAAAGCCTCTGAAATTCGAAATGTGGACAATAACTAGCCTGTTGAAACATGAACTAGTGTGTATACTGTACGCAGTTTCCACCTGAGTTGACCCATTAGCCATTGTCGTCCGCTGATCAGTACGGTTTGTTTTGATTTATGTTTGTTTTTGTGTTAGGATATGTTTTTACAGTAAAGTAATCACTTGTATCGTTAAAATTTGTTCCACACTTCTCCTATAGTTCAAAATAAATTGCCTTTCCCTTGAACTTCGAATTAGTGAGGTTCTACTGTATTTGGGAAATTATTTGAAATGTCCAGTCCAATAATATTTTTGAGGTCTTACAATAAATTAGTAACATACAAATACTGTTCTGTTAAATTTCAACATTCCCTAAGTTTCTTATAGTATATAAAAAATAATATTTTGTTTACAAGTTTATCTAAACCTATAACATTTGTTTTTGATTAATATTATTTCTGCAAGTGGTCATTTGGCCTTATATCTAGGGTTAGTTTTCAAATTCCCTTCGTTTATGCATAGTTATTAAATTATAAGAACATTGATTACTGTAAGTGAAAAGTGTCTCTGAAGGGGAAAACAGTAAATGAATTTGAACTTGTAATAATAGTGATGAATTTAATGTTTATTACATTAAATTAATGTTCTATATTGCTAGAGGGTAGCAGTTTTGTAACACAGGTTAAGTATAATTACATGTTTATCATGTATTAATACCACACCATGAGACACACCCTGGGTTGGGCTGTAAATCACATGCTTATTCTAGCAGTATCCCCAAATTTTCAGGCCCCTTTAAATAAAGGCCTAAATATTATTTATTTGTACACAATTGTTGATTATGCGTTTGTTGGTAAACATTAAATATTCAGTGATCACCTTTTAGCTAGTTATTTTTTTGTAATCAAGCTATTTTAGAGCAATAAAATATTGACATGAAAATATTCTTCAAGCTTAATGTCAATTGCCAATATTTTGTTATAAAATGATTCTTGATTTAAATTGTGTATAGTTGTTAACAATTGTTTTATTTTGTATTATCCTACTACAAGTTAAACAGACTGAAACCGACAGTGGGAAATTGTTCTTACAGTGCGTTGTAGTGCCTTAAAAAAGGGTATAGCTCAGGGCTTGGCTCGTGGTGCAGCATCAATATATATCGTAACATGATTTTTGAAATGTAATATGATGAGACTAAATATATATTCTATGATTTAAATTAAACTGTGATATTTTAACTGCGGGAGTAAGATTAAACGGAGTTACTTATTCACTTCATGTCTGTTGGGACCATCATGGTGTGGTAAGATCATGGGTTGTGCAACACGCTTCTCTCATCAAGGAGGTGCCATCACTCATACTCTAGTTGTGCAATGAATGGGACCGTTATACCGCTTTCATTACTTATTCTGTCTTAAATTTTATTTCTTCCTTGTATTTTGTTCTAACTGTCTTTTTTTTCCTTAGCTGTGTCCAAATTTACTTCCGCTGTGGCAGTCAATGCAGAAGGAGCCCCAGTCTTTAAGTGTCTCAACTGCGGCCGAATGTACAAGCATCAATCGACACTCGCTAATCATCAAAAGTATGAGTGTGGCAAGGAACCGGGTTTCTTTTGCAGCTTCTGTCCATACAAAGCTAAACGGAAAACACATTTAAGATCGCATACAAAATCTAAGCACAAAGTAAAATTATGAGTTTTGTATTGTGTAATTTTTAATAAGAAAACTTAATTTCTTAATATTTTGACTCATGTGGCTGTGGTGTTTGGATATTTAATTTATTTTCAGAATAAAGGGTTTAGTTTAGTATGTTTTTTTTTTAGTTTAATTGTTACTACTGGTAGGAGGTGATCTATTTCCATAACGTTTTATCTGTGATTTTCAAGACATTCAATTTTTAACATCACAAAAAGCTATTTTTAAAAGATATTGGAATTTTGTTAATTCCATAAATATATTTATCATTTCTCGTAATTTCTGTCAAATTTATCAATAAATGTGACAATTTAGTTTTTGTTGTTTATTGTTGATATTTTTTTTAATATTGTTTATTATGTGTCTGTTTTGTAAATAAAATTGTTATAGAAAAAGGAGAAATAATATATTTGTTATTCTGTAATGTATTTTAATTTTAAATTTACTTTTGTAAAATATTGTTTTAATAAATAATTTTTATTTTTATTAAAGGTGCAGTTTATATTCTATCAATTTTGATCAAGCCCTTGTTCTTCTCAATTAATATAATAAAATAATCACATTCCAGAGATTACATAAACTGTTGTGATGTAAGCAGTGTTAAGTATTATTTTGTGATTATGATTATAATGAGGATTATATTTACTTATCTATATTCATTACTAAATCACATTTGCCCAACACTTGTTACAAAATAAGCATACATTCTTTTAAAATTTTTTTGTAAATCTGAATGATTTTGGCACTATATGATTGGTGTTTATTAATATATTTTTGCCAGTAAATCAACACAATTAGTTTATAGACAATTGTAGCGGGTCATATGTATTTTTAATATTTTTATAACATTTACCATTTTAAACTCTGCTATTGAACTCTCATTTCTCCAGTTGGAAACAAGTGCAGGACTTGCACTTCTGGAATAATAATAATGATAATCACTTATTGCTTTTGACAATTTTTACAATTGCATAAGCTAACAAAATAAAAAAATAAATGCATATAAATTATATTAAACAAAATTTTATAAAATAGTAGTTAGATAAAATTGATGACTAGTTATTAATATCTTGACAATAATATAAATAGTATTTCAAAGTAAGTCAAATTTGGAAAATTTTACCTTTAATGATTGTCTTCTAAAAAATCTTCAGTTTTTTTAGCAATAAAATTACATTGAATTTATGTTAAATTGTTGGATCCCTGTGATGTAGTTTATAAAGTTTAGATCATCAAATAAAGTATCACAAACGTAAATTTACTTTACATTGACAATATATATTAGACATATGTAAATAAAGTATATTTTGTTTGCTTATACTGTTTGAGCAGCCGTAACTAAGGGACTAAAGTGGAGGCTTGCCACACATCTAGTCTGGGTTCGATTCTCGATAGGACCAATAACAGTTTTTACCCTGCCACTCCCAAGGTTCAGAAGTCATGTTAAACCATTGGCCCTGGTCCTCAGGTTAAGTGTTACAGGGCTTCTTAGCCCTAACTTTGCCTGGTAAAATTAGACAAACTTTAACCGTTGGTTCAGCATCTTTTTTGCCATCAAGTGTTTTTCTTCATAAAAATTCTAAACGAAAAAATAAAGCAATCAACTTACAGTGTTGTAAATACCCATTACAAATAATTTAAAAATGAAAAAAATAATTTATAAATTAACTGTAGTTGATTCCAGTTTTTACAGTAAACGTTATTTGAAGTGTAATAGTTTGATAGGCCGTGATATTATTTATATTTGATGTAGTTTGCCGAAATAAATTTATTTTAAAAGTGTACTAAGTCAAATCTTATTTAGATTGTCAAAGGAAAGCTATTTTATTCCAATTGCAGGGTAAATATTCAAGCTAATTAGAATTACAGAGGCTATAGAAACACAACTATATACTAAAAAAATTAGGCCTATATAATGTTAAGACCTAGGCATAGACAAACCGTGGCCGAGCGGTCCAAGGAGTCAGGACTTTGAGCCTGGCTTAGAGACTGCGCAGGTTCGAATCCAACCTCGACTGGAAGTATTTATCAGTAAAATTCACCTTGTACTGTTCTGGTTCACCCCTTACTATGTCTGAATAAGTTCGCCGCACAGATCAATAGTCTGTGAGGAATGGGCAGAGAAAGGCTAAAAAGGAGATCGGCCTTTCCTTTTTTAAAAGATAAAAATAAAGTATTTCTTTGTTGAAAAATAAATAAAAAAATATTTTATAGAGTTTTAATGAACTGGACATCTTGTGTGTCACTTCTATTTTTGGTTATGATAGCTGAAACCTTCATATTCTTTTGTACAATCAAACACTCACAAGTTATTTTTTGCTGATCATGAAGCCTGTTTGCACGCAAGTCAAGGTAATTTCTGATATATTGATACATTGCTATCAACAAAACTTTGAATTAGACTGATATCAATTAGATAATTTGAGACTGGCTTTGAATTATAGAGGTCATGATTTTTTTTAAATTTGATTTGTTGAGGTAGGCTTTGGATTCTAGAAGTCAGGCTCTCATTCATTATTCATTATTAAGACGCCAGTCATCAAGATGTGGGCGAATATGAGGGGCGAATGAATATGATGGGTGCAGATGAACGAGTGTAGTCATTTTTACTAAATTTGATTTTCACAATAGCCAGGGCAACTAAGGGACCTACAGCTTTACATGAAATCTGAACCATGTAATTTTGGTCTGATTTTCAGCTAACTGACAAGCCTGACACTTAGTTCTTTTCCGTACACAACATCTGAACCTTGACTACTATCCAACATGGACACCACAGACTTCTCTAGTAGTGTCCACATCGGTGGCAAACATTGAGCAGGCGCCATGTCATTATTAAGAAGACTGAGCATAGAACCCATCGCCTACTACCTCCTTAACACTTTGCTCCAAGTTGCTGGGTTACAGCACTGTTGCCGACCCATTTACTTACAAATTTGAATATGGAGTACTGTGTTTAAATCCCCTGAATTAAGTTCTCGTATTTTTGTGAATAATGAACATTTTTCCAAATGATGGAAACATTTCGGTTTGTAGAGTTTTTTTATTTAAGAGGTTAAAATTAGTGAGGTATGTCATTGGATAGTGAAAATCGGTAACTCTGTTTTCCTTTATTTAAGTATTATATTTAAATAACTTTTCCATTCTTATTTTTAGCTATTAATCTAAGGTGTACTATTCATATCTTTACCTTATTGACATTTTATATAACTAACTTTTAAAAAAGGTATTTTCATTGGTTTTTTTTTTTTTTATTAAATGTTGGAAAAAGGTGTGTATAGTGAAATAACTATAATCTTTGTTTCTTTCAGTACAATACATACAGTTCAAACTCTTTACAAACTAATAAGTGCTAATATTGTTGCTTGAATTTTTATCTACACTCTCTTTACAGTGTTCTTCGAAGACCTACTGAAGCCCTTCAGGTGTTTTTGTGGCAGAGGTTACAAACGAAAAAACCACCTACTGTTCCATCAACGTCAAGAATGTGGGAAAGAACCTTCATTTGCTTGTAAATTCTGCCCCTACAAGGCTAAGCAACGGAGTAGCATGCATAGGCATGTAGTGCGCCATGAGACAAATCTCGCTTCATTGCGGCTAGCATATGTACAGATTCGTGATGTTGATTGATGTACTGAGTGATTGTTGAATATTTTTTAATGTTTATGTCATTTTCCATCTGAATTAATCTCCAGTTAAAAATGTGAAATACTTAAATTTAATTTATTCATTGCTAAAGCCTCCTGAGCTGATATATATAACAAATAATAAGGTTAACGTATAGTTTATTTATTCAGAGTTTTTACTCTGAAACCGGCAATCCAATTAAGAAGATATTGTAGCTGAAGACGACAAAAGGTACGTTAACCTTATTATTTGTTAAATTTAATGTTTTTTACTTCACTGTGAAAGTTTACAAAATCTATTTTATTCATATAAAGGACTTTACTGTGAAATATCAATTTTTATTTTACTACATGTTTAATTTTAGGTATGAGACATGTGATTATAACCTGCATTTTTAGTTGGAATAATTATTGATGGAGGAAGCAGTAATGAGAACAACAAAGTCATACATTAATGTAGTGTGAGTGAATAGATACACGTTATTTGTGTGTGTTTCGTAGGCAGCTTGTAGACTGATCATTGTATATTTTTGTGGTCAGATGACACATACTTTATCGAAAAATGTATAGAACTAATTATGGTCTATCACCTCATCCTACAAATATATACAATTTCCTTTACTGTTCAAATAACGATTTGTTAATGACAATCATTGTGCTTTATTATTTTTTATTTATCCTGTACTTTCTAGAAAAAAAGAAAAACAGTAAAAATTACATTAAAAGTTTTGTTGTTTATTAGATATCATTCTATACTACAATAATTTTACTGTTAGCCGTAGAACAGTTTAATCAACAAAAGTGTAACAAGCAACAAATGGCCATTAAAGTAATAAAAAATGTTAATTAAATCTGAAATATTACATCTAATCTCGTAACAGTATACAATATTGACGAATGAAGTTACTTAAAAACAGCATATTAACTAAGAGAAATATAAGTTATATACATAAGAAGTAAGTGTGATATTAATAAGTAGTAACAAACATCTAAACAAGCTTGTCATGTACGCTTAATGTATGTAATTGTTCATCACATTCCAGTATTATAAATGTTTGGCTTAAGTGTTATGTAAAGTACATCTAAGTTCTTTTAAAAAATAACTTGACAAAAAACAATTTATTTTTGAACAATTGTCTGGTAATGTACCATTACTATTATTATATATGTTATGTTGTTGTACAAATATGAATAGTCAATAAAATGTAGATTTATTAAAGAAAAAATTTACATCTCTTTTATTACACAAATAAAAAGTTATGATTAGTGCTTAAACAATTTCTTTGCATTAATATATAATCGTTTTTATCCATATCATATTGAGTCTAAAAAACCTCTCATTACATTGCAGTATTTTTCATTTAATGTGATGGGTTTTAAAAATTCTTTTATGAAATCGGTTACTAATTGAACTATTGAAAGTGTGAGACACCTTACTAAACGGTTTTGTACCAGTTCATATTATAGATATAATTTGTTGTATATTTTAAAAATTATTTGTTATTATAAAAATACTCTGAAATCCTTTTTTAAAAATACAGTTATTTGTGCTTTGATTACCTCGAAGATATGCTGCACATTCTAAACATAGTAAGTTACACCAGTTTCTTCATAATTGTTTTTTTATTTTATTAAAGAAACACTTCATAAACTTAAGTTTAATTTCAACTGAATAAAAAGGAAATAAAAGTCATTTAATCACGGAAGTTTTTATTTGTTCCTGTGGCAGTCGGGTTAGTGTCACAATCTAAATGGTTTTATGGTGTAATTCTTTGTTTAATGTGGTTTCAGTCTTAAGAATGGGTTAATCATCGTATATCTGCTACAACCAAGTATTGAGGTTGCATTCAACATGGGGTTATGGGGGGGGGGAAGGGGGTTACGTTACAATTTCTACTGTCTAAGTTAATGTTAATCAACCATTTTTCTGTCATTACTTATCAAAATAGGTATCTTTAATAAAAACGGAAAATGGAAATGATGGATAGAAGTAACTTTTGATTTGTACTGCGCCTCAGCCTGCTTGTTCTAGCTCAACCAGTTTATAAGAGATCTGGTCTAGCAAAACGCGGACCAGAGATGTGCAGTAAACTGATGGTCAAATTAAGTCTGTGAAACCAGCAGACTCAGTTCACTGTTAGTGTCGTGTCAGTTGGTTGGTGCTACACTGCTAGATGATGTCTCCTCCTTCTGTCCATACAGTACCATACTTTGCTTCCCTTCCTATGCTTGTCACAGCTCTTGCCACAGAACTGCTCAGTTATATGAAATAACATCTCCTTGACAAGTCACTCTTACTGTAATAGTAGCCCATGGGCACCGCCAATAGTTCATGAATCACATTAGAGAAATATTAGTCTGAATAAGTGTTTTATGGTTACTGAAAGAACTTAAATTGAATGGTTTTTAAAGATACACAAATAGAAGGGTGCATAATATCCATATAGCTGAGTATAATAATTATTGAGCCAGACAGTAAGCGACATGCATGTTATATTTAGTGCATATTGGGGTTTCAGCAGTGGAGGGAAAACATTCCAACACAGGCTCGACTAACATCTCCACTCAAGTGTTCAACTTCCCCAACAGTGTCGAAAAAAAAACTAATGAACTGTACACATTTGTTTATTTGCTATTATTGTTTACGTTATTTTTCATTCTTATTTGAATGCTAAATAATAATTTAACTAAATCGTTCCAAGCTTGATTTGTTAGTATTAATCAAATCAACCCAACTGTTGCTAATGAACTAGGGGGCAGTGGCTGTTGCTGTGCTTGCCTTCTTAGTTGCCATGACAAATTTTAAATGGAATGACATGGACAATTTTTAAATGGGAAGGAGTAGTTCTCAAACTCACTTCCACAACTCAGTGCATCTCTGTCGCAGTGGTGCTTTGAGCAGGTATATTTCTAAGTGACCTGTCAATAGCAACAACCATAGACATCCAAGATTTATCTTTCAAAAAAGTTTTAGATAGCCTAACAATTTTGAATTTTAAATGAATACTTGTAAATATAATCATAGTCATAGATGAAAATCACTTAAAAATAATTTTAAGCTTCAAGAAGCTCATAGTAATTATACATTTTATAAATGAAATTTTTTTTTACCTTAGTATTGCCTGAAGATCTTGAATATGTTTCTTTACTCCAATGTACATTTTGCCGCTAGGTGCGGCATCTTCAAGGAGATATTGTTCTAAAATATTTATAATCACTAACACTATTTACATTATTTACACATGTTATAATTTTTATATTATTGTTTTGTTTAAAGAGTTGTCGCTTTCTCTTTTGCGCTGTTGCCAAATTGGTGAGGTGTTGCCGGTTTTCTTTTTTTTAAAAAAAAAAGAAGGTTAGGACATCTCTATATAGTGTTGAATGGCCCACCTTAAACAACAATCCACTCGCCCACCCATACACGTACGGTGGTATTGACCCACCCGCCCACCCATACACGCACTGAACTATAGTCCCCCCCCCACCCATACACGCACTGTGGGTTTTCTTTTTTTTTTCAAGGAGAACAATATCTCCTTGAAGATGCCGCACCTAGCGGCAAAATGTACATTGGAGTAAAGAAACATATTCAAGATCTTCAGGCAATACTAAGGTAAAAAAAAATTTCATTTATAAAATCAGATCTTGAAACTGGGTTCATAAAAGATTTTATACATTTTAATTTTGGAGTTCTCTCAGCGACCTTAAGTACATTCTAATTAAGTGCTCACACTTAAGCAATTAAATTCAATTGCTTAATCATACCCTGTAGACAGCATTTGTAAAACGTTCATAGGCTTACAAACTCCTTTAATTTAATAATTGTTACTTTCCTTTCAGCTAGTGTAGAAGATTGTGAAGCAAAGCCATTTGCCTGTGTTTGTGGGCGTAGATATAAAAACAAGCGCCACCTCCAGGGTCATCAGAAGTACGAGTGTGGCAAGGAGCCCGGCTTCTGGTGTAGATTTTGTCCCTACAAAGCAAAACGTAAAGGCACACTTCAAGCTCATACTGCGTTGAAGCACAACCATATAATAAAATAAAAACAAAATGTGTTAACCTGTTATTCATTGCCTAAGTTTATTTCGATTTTTACCCATTAAAGACTTGTAAGAAATATTACACTTTTTTTGTAATTGGGAATATTTTCTTTACATTATTTGTCAACTTTTTAATAAAAGACCTGTAATAGAAGAGATTTTCTTATGTTTATATTAGAATTTTTAAAATTTGTAAGAGTATGAAGTTAAAATAAAAATAATATGGTTTAATAAGTTAATATGAATAGATGTTATTTGTTTTAACAAGTTTACAACAGAATATATTCTTATGGATTTCTTTTGTGAAGTTGGTTTTTGATAAAAAAATTGAGATAATGAAAAATTAAGTTCATTTAAATGTTATCAAAACATCATCTCAATCAATTACTCTAGCTAAATCGTAGAGAAGCTGTGCTACATCAATTAAAGTACCAAATACAAGATTAGAAAAAGATTGCTGCACTGAATCTGTTCGTCTCATGCAGTGCATTTTCAAGCATTGTACTTTCATATTATGTGTATTATCCTTGTCCATTTCTGTTTCTCAGTAACCATGGAGTAATTTGGATAATGATACTCTGTGAAGTATGATTTTTAAGCCCTATTTAATGCACCATCAAGATCTCGTCATTCCCAAGATCAATGAATACAAATCTCTGTAAGGATAACAGACCTTATAGCTAAAAATTAGCTTATTCTCTTTAGGATTAATAAGTCACCAAGATGTAAAAGCAGTGCAAGAGAGACAGAGATAGTCAGCAGACAGTAAGACAAAGAAAGATATGTATAGTAGATTTGTTCTCTCTCACACAATGACGAAGGAAAGTACTCTTTGCACGATCTACCAGCCACTGATCAAACTAGCATTTTCAAGCTCTACACCAGGCTAAATTTGCAGCATGGGGTCTGCAATTCTTATAGGGATTTATATTCTTTGCTGAAGGATATTGGTATATGTTTTATTTACGCAAAAAACACCCAGCCCTATCACTGATAACGCCCTCTCTAAAATAATCATACATAGCAAAAGAAAGTTAAAAAAGTCCTGCCAATATATTTTGGTTGTATCAAGCTACAAGTCTACAACTTCTATGAGACCAACTTAAAACACCCCTAAGAAGTTAGGTTTTTTTACCACTTTTAACCATTGTATCATTGGAATGTGTTTGTAGAGTAAATTGGGAATGGGGTCTAACAGAACAGAAGAGCAGGTACAGTTATTACATTTTTGAAAAATTTTATGTACAGTAATTTTCTATCTCATAATTTTGTATTAATTAACTTCTATCAGCATTAATGCAAGAATACAATCTCAATCTGTTTATTCTTGTTTGTATCTACAAGAATACAATTGTATATCTGTTTATACAAACCAAATAATCTCTTAGAAAATATCCTTCTGTTTTGTTAAAAGCAAGTTCAAAATCCAAAACTAATTAATTAAAAACAATTTTAATATATGGTAATTTGACACCGATATATTACAGTGATACCTCAAGATTTGGAAGCCAAGCCATTTGTTTGTAAATGTGGTCGAAGATATAAGAATAAGCGTCACCTCCGACATCACCAAAGAGTGGAGTGCGGCAAGGAACCAGCTTTTGCCTGCAGTTTTTGTCCATATAAGGCTAAACAGAAAGGGAACCTAAAAATTCATATGGGGACTAAACATAAACAGTTTATTGTATAAAAACTTTTGTTTTACAATTTTTTTTACAGTTGATATATTTATTTTGAAATGTTTTAAAATCATTTTACAATATGGAAAATTTTAGTATTAGACTCAAATAGTGAGTTTTAGATGGGTATTTTTTATCTACACATTTTAAAACTATATACATTATTGTACTGTATTTGTCAGTTGTTATTAATTTTTAATGAATTAAAATATCGCCAGTCATGAAAATCATAAAAGCTTTGAAGTAATTACTGTCAAAATAAAGTTACTTAATTTAGACATTATACAGTATATTGCATTTATAGATAACTGATATGCACATTAAATTACTATTTTATATGTATATATTGATAAAAGATATAACTGATTGTATATTTTGGAATCCATTGTTTTAATTTTCTATTATTATTTTACTCTTTCTGATAATTCAGAACTGTTTATATTCAAAAATATTTCAAATGAACGACAACAAATAGATTTACATTAATTTTAGAAAATAAATGTAATACCTGAATAAACAAGTAAGTAAATAAACATGGAAACAAATATTTTTCAAAAAATCTCATTATTTCTGATTGTGTTCATATAATTTTTAATTCCCTTCAGAAGTTATTCTGTAATGACATATATTACAGAGTGCTGATACGCTTTTGCAAATTAGTATTTTCGTGAAAAATTCAGGAGAATATTTGTTTAACTGTAATGGGACTTCAAGTTACTCCCGCAACTGTTAAATGCATACAGTGTATGTTTATGTAAATATATATTCAGTTGAACAATTTTGTGTTGCTATAATTAAACCCTCATAATTGCACACTATATACAGGTTGGAAAAATATATGTAAACGCTTCCACAACTTTTGTATGACTTTACTTGAAAAAGTGAAATCTTGTACATCATCATGGTTGCAAAGAACCTACTTTTTGATACCATTAGTGACATTTCATTTTTTTCTGAGGGACGACCCATGAGGAGTTGAATGAAAATCTTCAATGTAAGCCTAGGTCGAGTTTGGTAAAAAATGAAGGGTCTATTCAAGAGAAATTAATTGCTGCAAACCGAACTTCAAGAGTATTATCCTTTCTAGAGTAGCGGCCATTTGAATTTCAAAGTAACTACTGTAATTTGAACAATATTATTCCTCCGCAATTTCATTGTGTCTAGTAAATTATTCTGATACAAAATTACACTTTATGGAACATAATTATTCAAAAAATTAAGTTATGATATTATATCTCTAGGAAAAATAACCATACAAATTAGTCACTTAACAAGACAAAATGGGTAAATTAGTTTGTTATAAAATTCACAAGACTGCTACTCTAGAAAGGATAAACCTTTCGAAGTCTGGTTTGAGGCAATTAATTTCTCTTGAATAGACTTTTCATTTGACACCAAACTCGACCTTGACTTACATTAAAGATTTTCGTTCAACTCATCATGGACTGTGTCCCCCTGAAAAGGTGAAATGTTGCTAATTGTATCAAAAAGTATATTCTTCGTAACCATGATGATGTACAAGATTCCACTTTTACAAGTGAAGCGTTGTGAATGTTGTGAAAGCGTTTCCATATGTTTTTTTCTACATTGTATAATACCTATCTGATTCTAATGACAGGGAGAGTACTTTCTAACAGTGCATTTCAATTTATTTTAAAAATAAATCTATATATGAGGTATTATTTGAAATTTGTTATGTTTCAATACCAAACATAGTTTGAATCAAAAATTTAAATTAAGCTTATGATTGTATAAAAATTTAGATAAGTACACACAACTTATAAACATACTTATCTGAGAGATAATTAAGCAAAGCATCTGTAAATCCATTATTTCATGACCAACATCTAGATCTGATTGCAATTTCACATGCATTACTTTCATCTTGTCTTCACATGCATCAAAAAGTCCTTGTCGCTGCTCCGTTATCTTATCGCTCAAGGTCGAATTATTGTCTGGGATATGATTTCTGCCGGACTGACTTTCTTCAGTTGTACAATAGGCTTAATGCAATTGATTGGACTGAGTTGTACTACTTGAGGGATGTCAACTCTGCAGTTAACTTTTTTTATACGCAAATTTATAATGTCTTAAATGATACTTGTCCTAAAAAAAATAGTAACATATCTAAATATCCCTATTGGTTTACTCAATCAATTAAATTTAAATTAAAACAAAAAGATAAATGTCATAAAAAGTATAAACGAACTGGTGTTTATCAATATTATGAAAATTTTAAAAAGTTAAGATCTGAAATTAAAGCTGACATTAAAACTGCCTATGGGAACTACCTGAGTAATATTGAAAATAATATTGTTAAGGATAGTAATGTATTCTGGCAATACATAAAAAACAAGAGGTTGTCACACTGTAAGTCTCCTGTAATGCAGTACCAAGGGAAGAGTTTAGATAACGGAGTGGCGATTGTGAATGCTTTTAAAGATTACTTTGGATCAGTCTATAACAAGTATACAACAGTACCAACTGTAGATATAGCTCTGAGCGGGCCAACCGTGGCGGGGGTGGCTTGTCTGACCCTAGACAGACTATCTGAAGATGACATTTTAAATGCTATAAAAAAACTTAAGAGTAAGCCAACAGCAGGACCTGATTATCTTCCTCAATATTTGTTTAAGGGATGTTCCGATATTTTTTGTAAGCCTCTAACGTTTTTGTTTAACCTATGCCTGCAATCTAGTATTTATCCTGAAAAATGGAAAATTACTAAAATAACACCTATTTTTAAGAATGGCAAAGATTCGCGAATTGTCAATTTCAGACCAGTAGCAGTGTTGTCGGTACCAGCCAAGATTTTTGAAGTAGCAGTCCATAAATATTTATTCAGCCATATGCAAAAATATGTTTCTCCGATTCAGCATGGTTTTTTACCTGGTCGGTCTGTATCAACAAATCTGTTAAATTTCACAACATATGTCTCCTCAGGACTGGACTCGTGTACTCAGACAGATGCGATATTTCTCGACCTGGCCAAGGCATTCGATAAGGTTGATCATCAGATACTTTTAAAAAAGTTACATTTTTATGGAATGTCAAGTAAATTATTGCATTTATTCACCTCATATTTAGTAGATAGAAAGCAGTATGTATTTTTTAAGGGACACTCCTCCGCTGTGTTTAATGTACAATCTGGTGTCCCTCAAGGTTCTAACCTAGGCCCAACTTTGTTCATGATTCTAATTAATGATTTAGTTAAGTATATACAGTCAGCAAAAGCTCTCCTTTTTGCTGACGATTTGAAAATATTCTTGCACATATATAGTATATATGATGCACATAAGTTACAGGAAGATATAGACAACGTATTTAAATGGAGCCTTGACAATAAAATGCATTTCAATACTTCTAAATGTTTCATGGTTTCATTTTGTAGGTCAGAATATGCTGATTACAATTATTTTATAAATGGAGCAAGTATTTCAAGAGTTAATCAAATAAAGGATCTAGGGGTATTTTTAGACTCAAAATTGTCTTTCAGTTTACATATAGAAAAATGTGTGTCGTCTGCAAATAAGATCTTGGGCTTTATTTTTAGACAGGGAGCAAATTTTAAAAATTTAAAAACTTTGGTAACATTGTATAAGTCCTTGGTTAGGTCGAGATTGGAGAGTTCAGTACTTATATGGAACCCAATCCATATAACTTATGAAGAAAGTTTGGAGAAAATACAAAAAAGATTTTTACGATATTTATTTTTTAAGAAATTTAATATTTATACCTTTTTAGTTCCATATGATGAGTTATTGCGTCTGTTTGGGTTTGAGAGTCTCAGACTGAGGAGAAGGGTACTAGAACTCATGTTCTTGTATAAATTGGTCCGGGGAAAAATAGACGACGCAGGAAGTCTGGGTGCTGTTTGTATCAGAGTACAAAATTTTAACAGTAGAAATAAATTAATTTTTAATATACCTTATTGCCGAACAGTCATGCATTCCTCCTCGCCGCTGTTGCGGATGATGAGATCATATAACTCAATAATGGGCAATAATATCGATATTTTCAATGATACTATCACAAGTTATAGGAAAAACTGCAGGAGTTATTTATTGTGATTCTGGAATAATTGAATTATTTATTATATTTGATTCTGATCTATCTTTTATTTATATTATTAATTTTATTGTGATTTTGTTATATTTAAATTATTGTTGTATTTGCTTTATATATCTATTCGTTGTTTATATTATTAATGTTATTGTTATTCTGGTATAATTGAATTATTTTTTGTATTGGCTTTTTATCTATTCAATTTGTCTATATTGTTATTTTAGATGCATATATATATTTTTGCTTGAGGCATGAATTTGTTAACAAGTAGCTTAGTTTAATTTCCTGAATTAATTTATTTGATTGTTGTGTTTGCTGTTACTTTATTTATTTCATAGTGTTAATTTGATTTATAGTTTATTGTTTTTGTATTTTTCATGAAGACCCACAATGGACACTTTATTTAGTAGTACTGCTTTCATTGTAATTGGGTTCAACCTGTAATGAAGCAAGTAAATAAAAATAAAATAAAATAAAATCTTTATATTATATAAATTGAATGTAAATTTATATTCAATTTAAATTCTATGCATTTGACAGTCTGTGGATTTAGAGTTAATTAGGATATTTTACTTACATTACTTAATTATAACCAACACATGATTACCTCGTTAAATTTTTTAATGTTCTATGTACATGTGGAGTAGATACATAGATACTAAATTACAGATGTGGGATAGGTGTTGAAAGTTTGAAATGGTTTTGTTTTATTTTTAAATATTTTCAAATGCACAGCTCAATATGCCACCTTTATCTTAAACATTGCTTGTAACACGCTTCTTTTAGTAATATTTTTCTTTTTAAAATGTTAATAGTATAACAATATTGTTTGGTGCCATTTGAAATTTCAGAAATAAGGGCGCCAGGAACAAGGCCGTATGTTTGCAGTTGCGGCCGCAAGTACAAGAACAAGTGTCATCTCAGCCATCATCAGAGAGTGGAGTGTGGCAAGGAACCAGCATTTGCCTGCAGCTTTTGTCCCTACAAGGCTAAACAGAAAGGCAACCTGAAGACCCATATGGGCATCAAACATGGCCAAATTTTCGAGTTATTTAATTCTGGAACTTACTAAAATATTAGTTTTCATTATTAGTAAAGTATTCTCATAAAGAAGTAATGTTACTTTTCTTAGAGATTCTATATTTTATTTTTGCTACTGTTTGAAGAGTTTGATGAAACAATAGTAGTTTGAAGCTCATTTTGCAATATAGTATCTTTTTAATACAATATTTTGATGATTGTTGGTTTTACATAAGCTATATTATTTTCTGGTTTTTTTTAAGTCAGTGAATTATTTTTATGTGCAAATAGAAATGTATATGTAAATGATTCATTTACGGTTCCAGTATATAAGCTATTATTAAATCCAGGATAGTCTTAAAATCTGAAATCACATTATGGACATTAAAGAAACTAAAAACAAATAGATTAAAAACCTATAATACTTTTTTTTAAAGAAATTTATTGTTCATATTATTATGTTCATTATCATTAAATTTAGTTTTAGAATTTAGTGTTTTTATAAGTGCTAATTGCGCATGAATATGTGCTTTTTCTAAAGATGTTATGGAAAATAGTGCATATAATGTCCAATCAATTTATTTTCTATCAAATGAAGTTTTGTAAAAAAAATTAAGAAAAGTTTATGAAGAAAAAAAAGTAAATTGTTGACAGGTAATGTTCTGTTTATTATTATTTATTAAAACAAAACGATTGTTTTAATAAATAAATAATTTATTTATTAAAACAATCGTTTTAATAAATAAATTACCCTAGATAATTTAATACTAATATAATCAATGTGTGATCCCCAGGAAAGTGTTTTATCTACAAACATTCCTAAAAATTTTACATTGTCATCAGGATTATTTTTCAAGAAGCGTTCATCAACAGGTCTTAGAGAAAAAGTAACTTTTTTAGTTTTTTCTTCATTTAAGAGAAATCCATTTGATTTAAACCAGTCAGATGCATTTTTAAGAGTATTTTCACAGAGAGATTTTAGTTGTTCAAGATTAGAATTAGAATTAAAAAATGTTGAATCATCCGCATAAAGAAAAGTTTTAGTCCTCACAAAGCTTGGGAGGTCATTAATACTAATTACAAATAATAGTGGTCCCAGGACCGATCCCTGGGGGACACCTTGTGTGACTTGTATTTCCTGGGACCACTCACCGTCCACAAAAACTTTTTGCTTACGATTACAAAAATAGGAACTAAAAAATTTAAGTTGCCTGCCTGAGATACCGTAATGGTTTAATTTCATTAATAATTCAGAATGATTTACACAATCAAACGCTTTGCTCAGATCACAGAATGTGGCCTGAGCAAATGTTTTATTTTCAAAAGCTGATAACATTTCACGAACCAGCATATCTACAGCGTCAGTTGTAGATTTCCCCTTCCTAAATCCGAATTGTGAGTTACTTAAAAATTGATTTTTTTCTAAATAGGCACTTAATTGTTCATGGATTATAATTTCAAATAATTTTGAAAAAGTTGGAACAATAGAAATTGGGCGATAGCTCTGTGGCTTGTCTTTTGGGCCTTTTTTAAGAATTAGGCATATTCGTGATATTTTCAACTCATCAGGAAAAACTCCCTCCATGAGACAGAGATTAAAGCAGTAGGATAGAGGAATGGCAATATGTGCTATAATTTTTTTTAACAAGTTATTGGACATTAGATAAACGTCACAACTGTCGGAATTTTTGAGTCTACCTGTAGTAGTTACTATATCCTCCGGACTTACTAGTCTCCATGCAAAAGTTTGAGAATTGACTGCAGAAAATTGAATTAGCTCCTCTGAACTATATTTAGGACTACTTACTTTAGTTTTAATGTCATTAACAGATTCAATAAAAAAATTATTAAACATATCGGGTGAGATTCCAGGGTTTGATTTATTTAATGAATTTTGTTTACTTGCATCCTTTATCACTTTCCAAGCGGTTTTACATTTATTACTACTGCTCTCTATTAAATTGGTATTATATAGTATTTTTGCATCTTTAATTGCTTTTCTGTATTGTTTTTTCAGGTCTAAAAATTTTTGCTTAGTTTCTAATGAGTCTTTACAATTTCTTTTAATAATAGTATCTAAAAATAGTAATTTTTTTCATATTGGCCAGATCATTGGAGTACCAATCATGTTTTAATTTAGGGCAGTTGTATGTTTTGACTCTTTTAAGTTTTGAATAGAAATTTATATTGTCTACCAATTTTTGAAAGAAAATTTGAAAAGTATTAGTGGCAGTGTAATTTTTTAGATTTAATAGGTTATCCCATTGATAACATCTAAGTTTTTCTGTCAAGCAAATTACTGAGGATTTTGGTAGGATCATCCTGAAGTAACTGCTTGAGTCAAGATTGTATGGACTATTGTTTTCAGATTGTGTTTTTTTCAGATGACATTTGATGAATGGAGCATTTATAATTAGACCATTGTGGTCAGAGAATGGAAAATTGAAAATGTCACACTCAATTGCAACATTTCTTTGGGAATTGACTAAAACATTATCTAGACAGTTAGCACCTCTAGTTGGTTTACTATTTAAATAATAAAAATTATACTGTCGCAAGATATTGATAAATTGTTTTGATAAATTATTTTGTTTTGTCACATCAAAGTTCAAGTTGAAATCACCTCCTATAACAGAGGTGTACTTTGGCCAACTAGACAAGTACAATAACAATTTATCAAATGCGTCTAAAAAAATATGCGGATCACCAGATGGTGAATGGTAAATTGAAACAATTATTATTTTTAGCCTATCAATAAAAACTGCAGTAGCTTCGAAATTCATTTCCGAGCAAAGGTGCTTAATATTGCATTCTCTGGTTTTTATGTCATTACGGGTAAAAGTTAAAGAACCACCCCGAATGTGATTAGCTCGACAGAAAGCACTGGCAAAAGAGTATCCATCAGGTGCTGCTAAGTTAGTTTCATCTTCTTTAAGCCAATGTTCTGTCAAACATATTGCAAAAACATTTTTGTTAATTAAGAAACTTTCTAGAACAGAAACTTTTTTATCCAAGCCCTGAATATTAAGGAATAACATCCTGGAATCTAACCCATTATTGAGGCAAACATTTTTAACATCGCTAAACATGTGGTTTAACAGAATCTGGACAAGCTGAAGAAAGATTTAGATTGTTTAAAACAAGAGAACTCAAACATGGATTTTGAGACACCTGATCACACTGGTTGACACTGGTCACATGAGGTTGAGAAGCCATTTCCTGGAGCTGATTTGTGTTGTAAGATATTTCAGGTTGAGATATGCCAGGTTGAGGTAGAGGTGGAGACAGGTCTTCCATTGAAGTGTGCTGACTATCAACTTGATTAGATTTGTTGGGATAAATATTGTTAGTTTGCACTGTGGTAGAGTTGAAGCACTGACGCAGACGGTTTACAAGGTCATGATGAGAAGATCCACCTTGTAGAACTCTGGTAGTGTGTTCTTTATATGAAATAATCTGGATTTTGGCCTGTGTTCTCTGCTGGAAGTGGATTAAATTCGTAGCAAAATGTTTAAGAGGAATATTGTCCCTCACACATCCCAATGGTGAGCAAATCAGGAAATTCAGACCTCTGTGTTGGAAATCCTTTGTTAGATTTTCAAATGCCAAATCGTAGTCCTCAAGAGTAGGTTTTGAATTGAATTTTGATTTTGTCACCAACCCATATACTGATAACTGATTGAATTGTTGATGTGTTAAGTGACTGTCAATAAAATTTGTTGCCGAAGGACTGCCAAAATGCTTTTTGAATACTCTTGCCACACCTGCACTCATATGCCTGTCACTGTCAATATCTGCTGAGATACAGTGGGCTAATGCAGTGTTTCCTTCATATGTAAGGTTGTCTATAACTGTATCCATGTTGGCCTCGATGACACTGATAGGTCCTACTTCACTTTGAGGTTGCCTAGCTTTATGATCTTTGGCAGTAATAAGGTCAGAGTGAAAATATTTCAGTATTTTTAAGATTTCTTCGGCAATTTTCCTTTTTCCTTTTTTATTAAAGTGCATGCCATGGTTTGTGTAAAGATGGCGAGGCAAGAGATGGAGTTCTAGTAACCTGGTGTTTGTGCCTATGCTTGCGGTTTTCCTTATTAGTTTATCATTAAAGGCATTTATTTTATCATCTAGTTCAGGTTTGTCATGCCGCATTGGTAGTGTAGCAACTATTAGATTAGTGTTTTTTGTAGAATCGAACAGAGTATCAAAGTCATTTAACATACCGCTTATTCCAGAGCACTCAATATTATTGGTCCCTCCCAGAGCAAGGACAAAATCATTTTTGGTGAGTCCGGCTGCAAGGTTCTCTACTTCCTGCAAAATGCCACTAATTTTCGCCCCCGATCTCACAACTGCTGCCACATTTATATTGGTCTTTTGCTGTACCATACTACTTAGGTCTCGCCCATGACTATCAGCTAATATTAGCAGCTTGGGCTGAGTAGCAGTATAGTTTGGAGCATCTGTAGCAGTTTTCTTTAGTCTGGTTTGCTGTGACTTCTTTTTTAATTTTGTTGGCTTTACACTAGGCAAGGAAACAACTGTGGAAGAGTCCCCGTCCTCATTTTCCTCTTCGCTAACTTCTGAGAGAACTTTAAAACTATTTTCACAGTGCATTTTAGATTCTTTATTATGTATCGGAGCCTTAAAAAAATTATTTATTTATCATTCTGTACACCAAAATTATATCAGATCAGCTTATTTTGCATATTTCCAGTCTATATTTAGATATGGATTAATTTTTTATGGGAACTGCAGTAGGATAGATGAAATTTTACTTTTGCAAAAAAAAGCGATTAGAGCTATTTCAAATGCAGGACCTGTAGAGCACTGCAAACCCTTATTTTTGAAATTAAATATCCTCACTGTTATTAATATTTACATCTTCGATTTGTTTTTGTATGTGTTAAGAACTCCTGGTATTATTAAACAAAGTTCACATCAATATAGCACTAGGACCAAAGATCAAGCTAAAATTAATTTTTTTAGATTGAGTAAAACATTGAACAGCCACAATATAATTTCAATCAGAGTCTATAACAAATTAATCCATTTAATCAATATGTATCCCAAAAAAACTTTCTGTAATAAATTATTTAACTGGCTCCTAAAGCACCCTTTTTATTCACTTGACGAATTTTTTAGTACAAATATTTTTGACTTTTAATTCATTTTAAGTTAGTACATTGTAATCCTCACTGCTATATTTTATTAGATTTACTTGTGTAGTGTTAAGAATCTTTGACTTAGCATTTATGTGCTTGTATTGTGACGTTGTCAATGCTATGTAGTTTTATGACAATAAATGGAATTTGAATTTGAATTTGTTTCATTGTTCTTATGTTATTCATTCTTTTGTTCTTAAAAGAAGTTCATGTCATCGTCTAAGCAAAAGATTTTGAGATATCATATTATACCTTTTTATATATGTTTATTGTGCCTCTTAGTGCAATTCTAAAATTGTAAATTTACTGGTGTAAATTTGCTGGCTTTTATAACTTTTAGTTTGTTTAACATTATATATTATAATATTGAACTACAAAGTGTTCTTTATTTTCCTTTGAAACCACTAATAAAATTGTATTAATCTAGCTATATGATGGAATACTTATTCCATTGGACAAGCATGAATGCAAACTTAAAATCAAACCAAAATATTTTATAAAATATCCTTCTGTTTTTTTTAAAAAGAAAGCAGGAAATCTAAAACCACATAACGAAAAATAATTTGTAATAGATGGTAATTTGACACCAATATATTGCAGTGTTACCTCAAGATTTGGAAGCCAAGCCATTTGTTTGTGAATGTGGTCGAAGATATAAGAATAAGCGTCATCTTCGAGATCACCAAAGAGTGGAGTGCGGCAAGGAACCAGCTTTTGCCTGCAGCTTTTGTCCCTACAAGGCTAAACAGAAAGGGAGCCTAAAAATTCATATGGGGACTAAACATAAACAGTTTATTGTATAAAATATGTAGTTTTGAAATTTTTTATAGTTGATTTATTTGTTTTGAAATGTATTAAAATCACTTTACACTGAGCAAATTTGAAGTATTTAAACACAAATAGTGAGTGTTTACTGGACACTAGATTTAATTTAAGTATTTTATACTTTACATACATTAGTGCACTGTATTTATTAGTTGTATATTTTCAGTTCTTAATGAATTCAAATGTCTTCAGTTGTTAAAATCATAAAAGCTGTGAAATTATTAATTTCTATAAAAATAAATTGACTTGATGTACACATATATATATATATATATATATATATATATATATATATATATATATATATCACACAAATAGATAACTGATATGCATATATACACATTTAATTACCCATTATGTATACATACAAAACATAACTGATTGTTATATTTTGTTTTAGTTTTTTATTGTAATTTTACTATTTAGCTAGTTTTTTATCTTAAAAAATATTTCAAATGAAGAGCTAATATAGGTATATAGAAGTATAGATTTATATTGTATTTACAAAATATACATAATACTTTTATAAGCATGTAAGTAAATCAATATGGAAAAAGCGTTTTCCAAAAATTCTATTGTTTTCAATTGTGTTCATATTTATTCTGTAATTAAAAGTAGATGAATACAAAAAGAGTGTTGTCTAAAATTTGCTTAAAATAGTGTAATTTATCATTAAAGAAGCCCTGTCTTAATTTATTTATCTGTCTGGCTGTATTGTACATATTTCATATTAAAAGGAGATAACTGTTTTGAATTAAACTTTTTTCTGTATTCTGTATATTCATGGAAAACTAAAGGTTTCTTCTAGTATGGCTATTTGGTTCTTTAGAATTTATGTGAGAGCTCTGCCCCCATGGGTTCCAAAGTTAACATGTTGCTATTTGTATAGAGAATGTTTTGTTTTCATGATGTAATTTTATTATTATTTAAAAAAAATTCTTTATGTCGTCAGCTGTTACAACAATTTTTTAATTAATCATGTTTGGTAGTTCGATTTGGTTATACTGAATGTAACATTTAATTTTTAGACACAATACCATCTAAACATTACTACAGTACAACGTCTTTAATCTGAACTAATTAAAACTGGGGGGTGTTCGGATTATCAAATCGTTCATATTACAGATCATATTGTTATTTTCACATGAAAAGTTAAAATTCTGCTAAAATAGATCATACTTGAGTTTTAAAGAAAAGAGAGAAATGCTTTACAGTGTAAAAGATTGTATTGTTTATTCAACAACGTACATACAATATAAATATTAATATTTCAATATGTAGCTCTGAATTGTGTAAAATTAATTATATAAATAATTTACTGCCTTACTTGCACAATCCATTTCAGTTTTATTGTGATGTATACATTTCGGGGATAACCCCATCTTCATAGCATCTTAAAATATAAAACTACACAAACTTAGTTAATTTAGTACACTGTATAACGTTGTGGTGTATAAATATGATAAGAACTGTCACTTTTATTTTTATTTTTAAAGTAGTCTATACAAAATGTTTGAAGGTTAAAAATCTAATCCGAATTGTTTCAATATTTATTTTATTTTAATTTATACACCACAACGTTATACAGTGTACTAAATTAACTAAGTTTGTGTAGTTTTATATTTTAAGATGCTATGAAGATGGGGTTATCCCCGAAATGTATACATCGCAATAAAACTGAAATGGATTGTGCAAGTAAGGCAGTAAATTATTTATAAAATAAATATTAACTACAGTAAATAAAAATTATACTGCTTATCATGTATATTCGATAATTTTGCTTTTTTAATAAAAATGAGATACCGAATCTGGTAAATTTTTACATAAAAATTGGAAAATGATCAATACATACTACAGTAATTACATAAATTATAGAAAAAATTAAGAAATTTTCTTCTGAATCAATTAAGATATGTAATTGCAAATTTTTTTCTTTCTCGTGGATTTAACAGAAGTTCGGATTAAAGAGGTTCTACTATACTAATGTTTTGAACCTATAGCAAAGAGTGGTTAAACAGCAAGTTTACTATAAAGCTACATTATCTTTGGTTACAGTAATTATAAACTTAAAACATTATGTATTAGATTTCACATGTATAAACTATTCCCAATTGGTTACAGATATGTTGGATGGAAGGCAGTTTTTCTGCCAGTGTGGTAAAAAGTACAAAAACAAGTACCACTTGCACCAACATCTAAAGTACGAGTGTGGGAAGGAGCCGTCGTTTTCTTGCAGTTTATGTCCTTACAAAGCAAAACGTAAAGGGACTCTAAACGCCCATTACGCCGTGAGGCACAATAGCTTCCAACCTTAGAAATATTAACTATAATATTACATGTGATAGAACTGTTCAATAAATTACTGATAAAGAAATAATTATTATCAATATTCATATTTATTTAACCCTTAGTAGGTCGCATCAAGTATTTGCACATAGTAGATCTCGTGGTATACAAAACACAGCAAATTATTAATGAACAAGTTACTATGAAAATAATTAAATACAGCTCTTTATAAACTGCAGGAATGTAATAAAACAATTAAAGATTATATATAATTTTAAAAAACTGTGTTATTATATTTCTATAGAGCATGCCGCTTATTTGGTCACGTGGAGTGCAAATGACGGCATAATTTATTTCCGTAATACTTTGTCTATGAATTTCAAACCACTTTATAATAAAACAGGGTTGTTATAAAACATTAAACATACCTATAATATGCCTAGAACTAAGCAAATAATTTTATAAGTATAAAAATACAAAATTACAACGTTATTATCATTAACTCTACAGGTTGCGTGGTGTACAAACGTCCATGTCAAAAACAACAACATATTTCCTTGCTAGTACTTAAAACTGAATTGACTGTCTATTAGCATGGTTTGTATACAAGGAGGTAGAGGTTTTTTTTTTTTTTTTTTTTTTTTTTTTTTTTTAACTTCACTCGCCAGTTGACATGGGCCTACAGGCCTGTGCGTCAACTTTATTCAACGAGTGAAGTACCGACCGTTGGCTCAGTGGGGATTCGAACCTTGGACCTTGCCCTCCGCAGTCCGAAGCCTTAGCCACTGAGCCACCACGCCGGCAAAGAAGGAGTTGTGCTAGAAGGAGGTTGTGGAGTTCAGGTTTTTTTCGTAATTCTTAAAATCTGTTCTTCTGTGGTCGTTTGTACACTAGCGACTCATTAAGGGTAAAATAGCAAAATCTAATTATTAAATAATTTAAGCTATTTTTTACTACTAATCAAGAACACCAACATAATACCTTTTGGAGTTTGTTTTTTGATAAATTTCTGTTTAAAATAAAATGCTAGCATAAATATGACAATAAAATAATAACTCAACAAAAATAAATTAATTTAAACAAAAGGAAAATGTGAATATTCAATCTAAGATCACATCGAAACAACAAACAAAAAGTTGTAGTTTAGTAAAAGTACACGTCCAATTTACTTTTAGTCTATTATAATGAATTGTGTATCTGCTTGTCTTAAATTAACGCTCCATTCTTAAGTTTGATTATAATGAAAATTAAACTTAGGATGTCAAAAAAACATTTATAAATAAATAAACTAGTGGAAAGTTAAAACTGAAAATTTAGAACTTCCTTGAATTAGATAGTGAAGGAATTTTTTATTATTATGAATAGTAAAGTTACAAAACTTTGTAATCTACCAACTTACAAATTGTGTACCTCTGTACGTATCTTTAGCTTTCTCATTTTTAATAAGCATAAAAGCATTTATGTTTTTAATTTAATATATATTATTACTAATATACTTTAATTTGCAATTTAATAATATTTACTTTTATGTAATCAACGGCAAAACTAATTTTTGAATCGCTGCAACCACTCCATACAGATATAAATTAATAAATGTGAGAATTGTCTTTTTTTAGAGCTGCGCAAAATTATAAAAAGTAGTTAAGAATATGCAGATATTTTAGAAAAGGCTAGCAAAAAAATTAAATATGTTATGTGACAATAAATGCTTTATGCAGCAGGCCTGATTACAACGGACGGGAAGTTCCAGTGTAGTTGCGGCCGGTCATATAAGTACAAGCATGGACTTGCAGAACATCAGCGCTACGAGTGTGGCAAAGACCCCATGTTTCAGTGTCCCTTTTGTCCTTATCGTGCAAAGAAGAAGAACAATCTCAAGGCACATACTGTCTTGCAACATTCCAACCAGATGCAAGAATCCTTTATATAACTCAGTGTTCTTAAGTGCAACTAGTAATTTTGTTCAGTTCAGTATTTCACGACATTGTATTTGTTATTTATATTGTTACTTACAATGTATTCACATATGTCACCTTGTATCTATCCTAAATGCTGTGCTCACGATAAAATAAATTTATCTTGAATTGCCACTTATTGTACTTTTTTGACACTAAGCAATTAAAACATTTTATTCTCATACAATTATTTTCAGGAATTAAATTAAGGAATGTTTATTTCTAAAGTCAATTATATTATTTTTTTAAACATTTATGCTTTGTTTAACATTTACCGGAGCTATTTATATTTGTATCATAATGATGGCAGTCATATTATCTGCGTATAGCTCTGTTTTTGCTTGACAGTTAATTCAGTACAATTGAACGCCACATAACACAAGCATATTTCAACATGAGCACAAAATGCACAAATATACAACAATACAAGTACAAAATGCACAAGTATATCAAAATACGGGAACAAAATGAACAATACAAATACAACATTCAGAAAAAAGCAAACAGTTTTAGTGTACATGTACCAACATGTATTATGCTAATTATAAAACCCCTATTTGACTAGTAATGGCAGGTCATTTTGATAAAAAATGAAAAATTTTGGACTTAAGACTGTCCTATAAGTTTACTATAGTTTATTAATTTTGTTTTTCTTATCTGAAACACTTTTTTAACATGAATGATTAATTTGTTGTATGTTTTTTATGGCTAAATATAACTATTCTTATCAGAGGAGGTTTTGGATTGATCATTGATGAACATGAGCTTATTCATTTCTTAGTTTTGTTCGTATTTTCTGTTATCAGGAATTGTTATAAATTTCATAACATAAAAAAATATTAACATGAAAGATTGCATACTAAATTTGGTCAGATCATATTAAAATAAGGCATATTATATTACTGTATATGGATATACTAATCTACATAAGCTTTTCTGGTTTTAGAGAAGAAACTGAGTCAACACCCGTTATAAAAGGCAAATCAAGGTGTAATTTCTTTTTTGTTTCTTAAATTATTCTTTTACATTGTTTCTATAATTTTGATTATTCTTTATAATTTGTTGACAAAATTATTAATAATAGAATCAGTGTCGAAATATATCTTAGATCTTAGGCTTAAGTGGCTAGTGTCATAACTAGAATCTATATTTGCCGGTGAAAACCGATCAAGGTGCTAAATACACTATTTACAAGTCAACCAGACGTTTTGCCTGTGCTGTGATGTGGCATCATTATTGTCTCAGCGATACCAATGAGGACGCCACATCATAGCATGGATGAAACATCTGGTTATCTTGTAAACAGTGTAGATGGCACATTGATAAGATTGTTACCGGAAAATATTGATTGTAGTTCAAAATATATCTCTACATATTATTATAACACCTTTTACTAATTGTTTAAAGTATGTATCTGTAAGGCACTGTTGACAGATGATTAACACTTTTACAGATGGGATTGAAGAAACGTTTCCGTGTTCGATGTGCAGTAGGCTCTACAAGTACAAACGCAGTCTAATGCAACACATGAAGTATGAGTGCGGAAAGGAACCCTCCTTCAGTTGCGAGTTCTGCCCTTACAAAGCCAAGAAAAAAAATAACCTCAAAACACATAGGTTGTTTAAACATCAACATTTATTAAACGAGTTTTGATTCATGTAAACTTGCGAGAACATCAATAAACTATCTTTAATTATGTACAAGATCTCCTATAGAGAAGGTTCATTTTAATTATTTATAGTTATTTCTGGTACAATCTCTAACCCAAGCCCAAAGTCCTGACGCCTTAGACCACTCGGTCTAAAATCCACTGCATATAAAATTCCCTCAGTTAATATGATTTTAAATTATATTAACTGCATCAAATATAAAATAATGCCAGCATGTTGGCTCATTGGCTAATGCTTTGAACTGCGGAGGGCAAGATGCAAGGTTTGAATCCCCAACTGAGCTAACAGTCAGTTCTTCACTTGTTGAATAAAGTTCAGGCACAGACCTGCAGGCCCATGTAAACTGGTAATTTCTATTTTTTTTTAAATGAAAAAAGAAATTGTGCGTAGTATGAGTAAAATACTAGTGGGGAAATTTTTACGAACTTATAGGGATGAGTTTTAAATCATTTATAGGCCAGAGTTGTATAAAATCACTACATCCCTTCGTGCCTACGATTAAATAGACTACTCCATCTTATCATATGATGGTTTCAACAGTCAAAGAAGTATTTAATAATTGTTAAAGTTCTGTTCTTGACATAACTCATTTTAAATTAAATTCTAAATCGTCTATGAATCCATAATCAATTGGTAGCTTGCATGCTTGAGTAATCTTGTTATTTTGTTATTGAACTTTATTTATTTGTATCTCATATGAACTATATTAAATTAAATTATTCACTTTAATATTTATTCTTTTAATTTCTTCCCTATAACTGCCATAGTACGGCACAACAGTTTAATTGATTTACCATCCGAGAGCCAAATCGAAATTTGTTTGCCAAATGATTTCTGTTTTCATTGATTTTTTTCCATTATTGATTAAACCAATAATGTTTAATCAATATGTTACTTTTTTACCGTAAATATAACTGTTAAACTGGAGACAAATATATTTTTATTACTGAACCTTGAGATTATTAAGATCATATAGTCACTCACATTATGACAAGTCATTTTTTTATATGTAGTATAAAAAAGTACCTTTATGGAACTTTTGACCGATGTTTTACACTGTTACAGGTGCGGTTGAAGGGATGTTTCCTTGTTCCATGTGCAATAGGCTCTACAAGTATAAACGCAATCTGCTGCAACACATAAAGTATGAGTGTGGCAAGGAACCTTCCTTCAGTTGCGAGTTCTGCCCTTACAAAGCCAAGAAAAAAAATAACCTTAAAACACATATGTTGTTTAAGCACCAACATTTATTAAACACATTGTAATTTACTTGGACTCATGAAAACATCATTAAATGCCTGTTTTAATCCCTCCACTCTCTTTGCTGTAAGTTACAGACAAATCTCCCTAGAAATGGTTTATTTTTATTATTTGTAATAAATTAATAAAATACAGTTCATAAAATCCGTCAATTAACAACTTAAAATGAACTATGTAAACTTAATGAAGTAGAAAAAAAACTGTTCCACAATAACTTAAGATTTTATCCACAAACATTTTACCATTCATTATTAATAAACTTTGTGTTATTTGCAAATAATTTCTGAACTAAGACGTGCGTTTGATTTTTTTTATTATAAACAGTGTAAATTAGTCATATTCCACAATTTGTTTAATAAAACTAGATATAGGGCAGTAAAATATTATAGCACTTTTAAATATAAATAAAAATAGAATAAACAATAAAGGGGCCTTCTGTTAACACTAATATTAGTTTTATTCTGACATGTGTTGTGTGTTGTATTGTAGGTGTGAGTGAGTCTCTTGTTTGTTTCACTCAGTCCAAGCGTGACCAAAAGTACGGCTGCGATGTTTGTGGCCGCAGCTACAAGTACAAGCAAACCCTAGTACACCACCAGAGATTTGAGTGCGGTAAGGAGCCGATGTTCCAGTGTCCACTGTGCCCGCATCGTGCTAAGCAGAAGAGTAACCTCAAGACTCACATGGGGCTAAAACACTCTGTTGCGTTGAACAAAGAGGGAATAGTCGACGTTACAGTTGGAACTAAATGAACATCTGATGAATACTTAACTTATTTTTGCTGAATACTTAAAAATTAAAGGTGATTGGTACTGGTTATGGTAGGAAAAAGTCTGTAATAAAAATAATTTGACTAGTTTAGGTAGTAATAGTTAAGTCAAGTGTGATTTTATCTTGAATAAAGATTAGTTTAAATTGTTTTTTATTTTTATGTTTTTATTGTTATGGTTTTTATAATCCTTGTTCATGCTTGACAGTCCGTCTAACATTTCCAGATATGAATAGCTCTTGAAAACTTACAGTTTGGAAAGTAAAAGTTCGGTGGAAAACAACAACACAAATTTTATATATCTTAATGTGTAGTTCAAGTATATGACATATGTTTCAACATTACTTTAATGTAAATTATTTGTTTAAACATGCAAATCAGGTACATAACTTGTGAACTAGCAAATATGCAGTTTAAGTTATTACAACATTTTTATTGAATGTTTTATTTTAACAGGCGAAGTTAGGACTAACAAGTACTTTCTAAAACATAACCTAGAAAGTCTTAAGTAACTTCAAATTTTATTTCAAAATGATGCAAATTAAAATAATTTAAACTGAAGAAACTTCTTAAAATTTGTGCTATGAATACAAAAATGTGCTGCTGATAAATACTTTAGTCAATGTTGTAAAGAATTTTAAAATATCTGTATTTATATTTAGAAGTATGACAATGTTTAGTTGTTATTTACGAAATTGTATTTGACTAATGAACAATGTATTTTAGCAGGATTCCCCTGTGAGACTTGTGGACGTAGCTATAAACATCGAAGGACATTAAACTTTCACAAGCGTTATGAGTGTGGCAAGGAACCATCATTTCAGTGTCAATTTTGCAGCTATCGTGCCAAACAAAGAAGTAATTTACGCTCTCACCAGTTCACACAACATCCGATGGAGATGTCGATAAGAAAGAGTGCTTCTTAATGATTGATACATACATTTTTTTATACTTTGTCTTAAATAAATTTTGTCATTAAAATTACAATATTTCATTATTATTATTATTATCACTTAATCCAGACAAATTGTAGCCCATGGGCCTTCTTATAAACAAAATAAAATAACACAATGTGAATTAAATTAGAATAAATTACTTAAATATATTTGTGAAATAAAAATCGTGATTTTACCACAGTACGTAATTCCCTACTTAAAAGGAGGTAACAATTTGTTTTGAGTAGCTTATGACCTAGGCATATAATTATTATAAGTACTAAACGACAAATTTTCATATTGTTTTGGTAACTTATAGCTTAAAGTCTAATTTTATTATCTATTTGACTTAAGTCCAAATTTATGTTTAGTAGAACAATTGTACAGGTCCGAAAATAAGTAGAACTAATTTGGCTTCTAAATTGCCTTCACTTCCTGTTTACTAAACTTGATGACAAAATAATTTCACTTATAAAACTGCATCTACGTAGACATGTATCTGTATCGATGCTACAAGTTTTTTAAATGTATTCCATTGATGGTTTTAGTACATTTCTCAAAAGTAATATATTTACTTTTCATATCTTCACAAGAATACACAATATTACATAGTATTAGTTAAAACTAAAAGACAATCGGATACTTCTTGACAGAATAAAACGAGAAAAAATTGTGTTGTGTTTTCCCTTATTAAAGAAAAAATTGTTTTTGAAATGTACATTCAGGTATGGTAGGTTTTTTATATCTTTCAATCACTGAGATTTAAAAAAATATGCTGCCTGAAATAAAGACAAACAAAATGCCTAGTTTACACTTAATTTAACAGAAGTAACTAGAAATGTGGCATATCAAATGGAACGATAACGAGGCTGTAAAACCAGCACTAGGAAAATATTTTTTTCAGTAATTTACTAATAAAAAAGAGACATAGATTTTCTAAAATCTCTTATATTTAAATTCCTTTTGGTTTTGCTTGGTTGTCGAAAAATGTTACTTATTAACATTATTGTCTTAAGTAGGCCGATTGAACAGCGTGTTTCTTTATATCAATGTTTAGTTAATATTTTAAAGATGTTTTACTGGTAATATGTATTACTAAGAATGCTTTGATTTTACAGCACAATTTTTAATTGCCTCAAGCACAGCCAATCACACCTGCGAGTCTTGCAACCGTTCCTACAAGTACAAGCATGGCTTAGTTCAGCACAAGAAGTACGAGTGTGGAAAGGAGGCCATGTTCCAGTGCTCCTTCTGTCCGCACAAAGCCAAGCGGAAGGAAAATCTTCGCAGTCACGTGATTACAAAACACGGTCTTGGATCAACTGATGACTTGGCTGCCTTACTCAACACTCAACAAATACCACCTCCCTCCTCAATGAAGACCATCTCTTTTTTAGCATCAGTTCAAGAATCATTGAATAATTAGCAAATGTTAATTTAAAAACTCAAAAAACTTAAACACTTTTTTACTTAAAATCAATAAAATTTTGTATAATTTTAGTTAGTTTTAGAACTTAAAAATACTGTACTGGTATTAGAGAACTACAAACAAAGATTAATATGCTTTTGTAATGTACATGTCTGAAAACTTTAATATGGAAACTGTCATGTATTTTTTAGTCATAATTCTTTTATGGAGTTTTTAAAATCAAAGCTATGCTTGAAGCTTAACATATTATTTCTGGATTTTGAAAATTTCAAGCTGTATAGATTTTTTTTATCTAAATATAACAGAAAAATTAAATAAATAAATGTAAATAAAGTAAATAAGAAATGAAGGATTTATTGCCTGTTTTGTAACCAAATGTCAAAGTTTACCACCCCAACTGCAATTCAAGGCATTTACATGATTTATACTTGTATGTTTATATATTTTCTGTTCAATACAATTCAAGCATGGAACATTTTTTACAAGTCTTATTATTCTAATATACATAACTGTGCTGCTATGTAAGCATAAATGAAATGTTGTTGAAAGAAACTAATCCATAATGGCTACATGCAGACAGTTTATTTAAAAATACACTATTTGCATACATTAATCAGAAGCCCAGTTGAAAACATCCTGGCCTCCCTTATATACTGTCTAAATTATATATACATATTAACCCCCTCCTTATTGTAAATATGTTCTGTTATAAGGACGTCCTTGAACAACTGAAGGTTAAAAAACATGATTTTTAAAATTATTAATATACATAAAATTTATATTTGGCTATGATGTTTTGAAATTTTATTGTTTATACATTGACGAATATTTAAATTATTTTTTACAGAAATTCATGTATGTGAAGATTGTGGAAGGTGCTACAAGTATAAAAAGACTCTCAAGCGACATCAGAGACTGGAATGTGGTGATTTTAGAAACAGTTTTCAGTGTACTCTATGCTCATTCAAGGCTTCAAGAAGATATAAACTGCGGGATCACTTACAACTCAGACACGGAGTCGATGACATTATTGTAGATGTAGAATTAGGAGTTGGGTTGTATTCTGGGACCAATAAAACCTAGTCAATCTGTGCCAAAAGGGATAAAAATATCTTGTTTATCTGTGATAAATGTGACGTAATAAATTTACTGTGTGGTATTTTTGGTAATGTTTCACCTAAAAGTTATGTTTAACTTTTGTGAAAGCGACTTTGTTTAAACCTCATCCCTCCTTCTCCAATGAGTTCTAATTAGGGAGCTATCACTTCAGCACTAGCTAAAGTAAAGAAAAGTAAAAAAAGTAAAGAAAGTAAAAAAATAAAACTTACTAGAATGTTTGGTAAGACTAGTGAGATTTTTGGTAATATGAATACTATACACAGAAAATCAGCCTTAACATATCTTGATAATAGTGTCTAGCAGTCGAGAATGGTAACTCATTTATACCGTGATGGGCTAGCACGATTACATTACCGACTTGTTCTAATGTTTGCGGCTAGATCGCAGCATAGTTCAATTGGGAAATGAATCTTCAATAGGTGGAATGACTTGATCAGCTGTTTAATGGTGCTTACAGCATAATGAATATTTCTTTTTTATCACACCTGATATGTGTTTTTGGTTTTTTATAACAACTTATAAAAAACATCTGTTAATTAATAATAATCAGGTTTGATGTAGATGAATTTTCATTAATTGAAGTGAAAAAATAGTATAAATTAATATTCAGTCATATTGAAAACATGGTTGAAAATTTAATTGTTATATGGGCAATGACAACTTTTTTTAGATCAACAAAGGAAGTAAATTATAGTTTTGTAAATGATATAGTTAGTCAGATAAACATTTTTATGAGGCTTCTGGAGAGATAATTATACAGGGTAGAAAAAAATATTGAAACGCTTTCATAACAACGTTATTTTTGTCCATAGATAATTTGATATTTTAATTTTTTTCAATGATTGTGTTCTATAAAGTATAATTTTGTATCAGTATAATTTCTCAAAACCTTTTAATAGTGGAGAAATAATTTTGTTCAAATTGGTTATTTTGATATTCATGATTGCTACTCTGGAAAGGATAAACCTTTTGAAGTCCAATTTGTGGCAATTAATTTCTCTTGATACCTTTCATTTGATACAAACTCAACCAAGGCTTATGTTGAAGATTTTCGTTCAACTCTGTGTGGGCCGTCCCCATGAAAAGATTAAATGTCGCTGATGGTGTGAAAAAGTATGTTCTTTGTAACCATGATTATGTACAAGCTTTCACTTTTAAAAATGAAGTCATACAAAAGTTGTGAAAATGTTTCCATATATTTTTTTCCACCCTGAAAACATAACTAGTAAAATCATACTAATTAATAGGGTTACTTTAATATTATTGCGAATTGATTCTTGTTAAACCTTTTAGAAAAATATTTTTTATAACTTAAAATTACTACGTGTTACGACTTACCGGTTATTTTCAAGTATGTAACATTCAACTAAGAAAATAATTCAGTATCAAATAAATGATTAATTGTAAAACATATGAGTTCATTGTTATCAACAAGACCATAAAAAAATAAACAAAAATGTTTCAAGTTTTAAGGATTTGATGATGGCATGAAAAGCCAAAACGCGTAATCCAACAGGATTTCCAGAATCACTGGCAGATTGCAGATAATTAACCTTTAATAAATTCGTCAAAAGTGATTAAGAAAAACAACACCAAAATGAAAATATGATTTCAGTAAAATTTTGACTTATTTGGAAGAGTTGACGATGTAATTCTTTTGAATTAATAAATACAGTTGACATAAAAAAAAATTTATTAACCTTTGAAAGTATTTCTAATTTTTTATATCTAAAAAATATAAGTTCCATATTACATTATTGAATTAACTATAATATATTGTTTGCTATCTCGTACATCATCGTATACCATTTGCCATATTTTCACTATACTAGGACAGTATTTGTTTTTAATTTTCATAATAACCAAGATTCTATTTTGTTCTTTATTTGTAGGTGAGCTGGATTTTGTTTGTGAAGTATGTTTCAAAAGCTACAAATATAAAAAAGGATTGCAGAGGCATCAAAAATGGGAATGTGATAAGCAATCATTCAGTTTCCAATGTGATCAATGCAGTTTTAGAACTAAACGGAAAGACAACTTAAAACTACACATGTTCAATAGACATTCTGTGTCCAGTTCTAGGGTTTTGTACTCATAATATGTTCCTCTGTTGCTATAATATCTTTAATAAACATTAATGTGCAATACATTGCTTATGTATCATATCCTTGTTGTTTACTTGCAATATCAGTTTGGGCAATAACAGTTAAAAATGTAAAGTGAATAAAAACAATATATCTATACAAAAACAAACTTCTGTGTCTGTGTACAGAAAAAAAAGAAAAAATAAATTCACTTGAAAATTTGTACACAACAGTTTATTTATATACAAGATTGTTTTTTTTTTTTTTATAAATTTAGTTCCTAAAATTGTAAACTGGAGCAGGGCATTTCAAGCAATTTCCGACCTATCTACATTTCACGAATCAAAATAAATGTCTGTGCTGAATACCTGCTACTGTGACCAGCTGATTTATGTGCTTATTATCCTGTAAGTTTATTATTGTGACCAGATGAGTGTTTATTTATGAAAACAACTTTATTTCAAGTATTATTTAAAGTAAGTTAGTTTATTTCAAATAAAATCAAATAAACAGTCAACCTTTATTTTACTAACAACAAAAGTAAAAAATTAATTTTCAAGACAAGTCACAGCAAATCATAGCTAAGTTTAGTTGGTAAAATATAAAATATGTATGTAAAAAACAACCTATAAAGCGAAATAGGGTAGTTACAATGCTGGTACCTATTCGAATTACAAGTTGCCAACAAGCTTTCCATTTATTTAGTATACTGTACTTACAGTGTCGGTTTTCTACATTTATGAAACAATATTACATGTTGAAAGACTAAACCTTCAGACCGTCCTGTTATTACACTGCAGATAATTGATGCCATGTTCCAGATCAATCTTGCTCCAACGCCACAATGTTCCTTATAAAACTTTTTAAATCATCCAACAATTCAAAAATTATCAAGAAAATAAAAAATTCAATAAAATATTCTAGAGCCTTCTATAAAAAGACCAAATAATATTGTATAGGTGTTCCGTATATTTCAAGGTAAAAATAAATTATCATTATAACAGAAATATTACTTGTGCATGAGCTAGATAATTTATAAATTTGTCATATATTTTTTAATGCAGGGTGTTTAAAAAAATACCCAATTTTAGATAGCTATTTATTAGAAACAGGGATTTACCCAAACATATTGGACATTAAAATATTTACAAAAGAATGAAGTTTACAAAAATGTATCATAAATGTTCAATATGTCCTCCATTTGCAGGACATCATATGTTCGATAGCTGAATTCGTCCCAAACTGTTTGTAAGGTGTCTATAAGAAATTCACCTATCAACTAGATGTCACCCGTGCTGCAAATGGGAGACATATTGAACATTTGATACATTTTTGTAAATTTCATTCTTTTGTGAGTATTTTAATGTCTAATATGTTTGGGCAAAGCCTCTGTTTCTAATAAATATGGCTATTTAAAATCGGGTAATTCTTTTTAAAACACCCTGTATTCATCAAGATATGTAAGATTTATACTATAAATAAACTATTGCAGTGACAGGAATCCCGAATTGAACAATCCATTTCTCCAGAGGTCCACTCGTGGTCCTTGAGTCCATAACTTAAACATTGCCGACATGACAACCCATCATTGCCTTGTTACTATAAAAGGTAATAACCAATGATGGACCACGAGTATGAGTGCATACAAAAAGTAATAACTATGCCTTGTTAGTTTATCGTTAGAATTTTTTTGTGCAGATATTTTATGTAAATAGTATTATGGAAATACAGTATATTTTTCACTATCTTCCTGATATGTTTAATTCTGAAAAATGTTAAATAATTTGGATTTAACTGCTATTGAACATCCTTCATGAGGAAAGAAGTGAAAAATTAGTTTGTCTTAAAGAAAAACACTTAGAAAATTCTATTTACAATGAACATACTAATTCTGAACCCTTTAATGCAGATAATACTACAACTAACTAATTGTAATAGGCACCAGCCCTTTTCCAATGATGACCAATAAGAAAACGCATGCCTGTGTTGACTGTGGACGTTGTTACTCTTACCGCTCCGGACTCTATCAACATCGGAAGCATGAATGTGGGAAAGAAGCTCAGTTCAAGTGCCACCTCTGCCCCTACCGAGCCAGTCGGAAGGACACTCTTCGGACGCACTTCATCACCCATTTAAGATAGTATTTACTTAATTAAATCTTTTTTATACTTGTTCAAATAAAATTTGAAAATTTTTATCGATATGAATCTTTTTTAAATACCTCTAACTCGAGAAAAAACTGATGTATAGCATAGTAGTATAGAATATAATTCATTTTAAAAGATCAATAACTATTCTAGGAACAATGAAAGTGGTTTGTGATTAAATGAGATATATAAGTACAACTAGAATGGCCTTAATGTTTTAATTTTTGAAGGCACATTACACAAAATTGAAGTTTGGAATATTTTTTAACCGTTAGAATATAGTAAGTGTATAAGATGTAAAAATTATGTTGTTTGATTTTGGTAAGCAGGGAAGTTTTTATTTCTTAAAACATATTGTTTAAAAATATGCAGCAATTGAAAAGCTCAAAATTACTTATAATTTTTTTTATTATGTTGCTCTCTCTGATATAAATGTTGTAAAAATTAGTTGTTTCTCGTGGCACATAAATCTCAACAGTGTCATTGAACGTAAATTAACATTATGTATTACTGCTTAAATTTTATTCTACTGCTTATACTTTTAAATTAGTTTTTTTTTTTTAGTGTAAAACTAATTTAGGATAATTAATTGGTTCTCAGAGATTACTAAATTGGTTTTAGTAGTTGACAATAAATTATTTCTTTATTGTTTTGAAACATAAATTAAACTAAACAAGGTCAGCATTTGGCATGAAAACAGAAAATTAAGTCATAGAAATAATATAGGTTAAGTTACCTTTTTTTCCGTCAATAGTTCTTCTTTCATAAATGTGCTATGTACATTTCAAAGCGTAGAGCTTCATCATCAGGCTTTCCAAAAACGTCACATTTACATACTAAACATTAAAAACATTTAAAATATAAACTAAAACACTCAAACATATTAACACAGTACATTTGGTTACAGTTGGTACAGTTGGTGTCTATCGCCGGCCGGCAAATGTACTGTGTTAATATGTTTGAGTGTTTTAGTTTATATTTTAAATGTTTTTAATGTTTAGTATGTAAATGTGACGTTTTTGGAAAGCCTGATGATGAAGCTCTACGCTTTGAAATGTACATAGCACATTTATGAAAGAAGAACTGTTGACGGAAAAAAAGGTAACTTAACCTATATTATTTCTATAATATAACAGTTCTGGAGGCTAATAAAACAAAATGAATAAAAAATTAAGTCAATTCATTTTCAACCAAATAACATTTTTTGATTTTTTTAGAGCTTAAACTTAATCTCTCTTTGAGATCTGTTATTGTCCCTTATTTTATATAAATTGTTAAACTCAACAAACTTATCATTAGTCTATCTTATGTATATTATTATTTAGTTGATTTTTATGAAGCTGATAAAACTAAAACTTGGGAAGTATTTTGATAGTTTAGCTTCTTTTATTTGTAACCTTTACTTAAATCATGTTATTAACATTGTTGATTACAAAATAACCCACTGTTCCTATAGGAGATCCCAAACGATATTACGTTTGTGTGGACTGTGGGCGGCGTTACACTTACTCCTCTGGGCTCTACCAACATCGCAAACACGAATGTGGGAAAGAGGCTCAGTTCCAGTGCACGCTGTGTCCTTACCGCTGCAAACTCAAGAGCAACCTCAAAGCTCATTATGTGAAACACCAGAAGAACGCGATCATCTCTTAGACAGCATTATTATGAACAGTTGTGTGTTTTTTAAGATCAGTATTATTTATTTTAAATGTAGTGATTTTTAAGATCTTAACATTATTTGTTCTAACACATTTTTACTTAACTTACTTAATTTAAGTTTTATAATTAGCATGTATATTGTTATTTATTTGTGCATATATTAAACTATAGTTTATGTAATGTGAACAATGTATTAGCAGTTATTTGACCTCTAGCTTTTTTTATGTACTTTATTTTTAATTTATACCTATAACTTCACTTTTTGTCTTAGTTTATTTTAAGTATGAAATAAATTTTCAAGGTCAAATATTTTTTTATGATTTGCATTTTTTGTTTTGTAACTTATGTTTTTTTCACAGTATTACGTTGTTGTACAGTTTTTACATTTTTAATCTACAGTCATTGTTTTACAGGAGTAAGAAGATCAGTTATTGGGAGACTGACAAGAGTATGTTCAAAAGGAGAAGTTCAACAATCGCTAGTGTACAACTGTGACATTTGTCCCTATAGAACCACCTTTTTAAAACAAATTAAAATTCACGCTTTTAAAAAACATGGGAACGTTTGGAACATTCCGTAGAAAAAATTTTTAATTTTTAAAACCATTTTAAACAATAATTATTTAGTCAAATTCATTCATACTATTGTTGAGTAAACAATATTTCGAGACATATTATGTATTTTAGCTATAAACCCAATACATTCTTTATTTTTATTTTATATGATGTTCCAGCAAACACCAAACATTTAGTAGAAAACATTATCCTATTATGTCAAATACATGTATAGTACTCAAATAAGGTGAGTTTAAACTTTTTTGCAGTCGGTTTTATTAAATTTTAATATTGACAGTAAAAATTAAAGAAATATTAATTGAATGAAAGTAGCATCTTAAATAATTGAGTGGTATGTTTAATGGTGTTTGATTTATGGGATTGGTGTGATGATGGAGCCTTCAGAATTCTGTATTATTATTTCTTACAGTTGTATGAAACCTTTTGTTGCAATAAATCGTGGGATTGAATCTTGTACACATTTGGGTACATATTTTCAAATTTAACTAAATCATTGCATGGTCATTTGAAATTAGGGGAATTAAATTAAGAGTACTGTATTTACTTCATGGGAGATCTAGTCCGTACTATAGTATTATTATTAGAGCATACTAAAGTTGTGTGTCCTAGTTTATTTGTATATCACAGTTCAAAAATGCTCTTCAAATCATGATTTTTATCTGTACAACTTCTAAGAAATCAGTTTAGTTAGTAACAGTTTTATTTGAAACCTTGATTCACAATCATATTAGAATTTCAGAATATAATTTAATGTTTCAAGGCAATTTCTCTAGATATAATAGGTTAATGCTGTCTAATTTAGTTTTTTCAAGTTTTATTTTTCCTTTCACATTACAAATAGCTCATTGTATGTCAATTGTTTGCTATCAGCACTTGCACAGCTCCACTACGTCGGGGTTTAGATTGAGTTAGTGACTTATAAATACACGAGTAGATTGAAGACATGTTAGAACGTTATATTACATGGTTTTGCTGTGCCCATGAAAAACTAACAAGTCATATGCAAGAAGCTAAACAGCAAGAAAGTGGCAGACTGAGTTTGTTGCATGTTTTATACTATTTCTAAATTACGTAGTAACTTACAGTCCTCTGCCAGGTCCAAGTCCCAGGTGTCTACAGTCGTGAAAGGATAGTAATTGTTAAGTTTTCATTTGCCTTTTTGATTTATATTTGTTTTTTATTTAGTTTATCACAACAGAGTAAAAGTCTGAATGATTTAAGAATTTTAGGGGTAGAAACACAGTCAACACTTTTAAGTTAGCCTCTGTGAAATAAAGACTTATAAATACATCATACAGTATATAAAGTTCCCTGGCATGATCTTTTTACTGAAGTAAAAAAAAAAAAAAAAAAAAAATCAGCAAGAACTAAAAGAGTTAAATCTTCAACTTAGATGGATCGAAGAACAAGTCGTGCACTTGTATATTTTGAACTATTCATAATTGTTTTATGTATTTTTAAAAATTATTTTACCTTTCATTATTAATACTATCACCTTTGTGATATTTGTTATAAATAAGTAAACATATATGAATAACAATCTAAAAAATTAACCATCATTAATAAGAATTTCAGATTAGTAGGTACAGTCTTAATTAGTAGGTACAGTCTTAATTAGTAGTTACAGTCTTAATTAGTAGGTACAGTCTTAATTAGTAGGTACAGTCTTAACTAGTAGGTACAGTCTTAATTAGTAGGTACAGTCTTAATTAGTAGGTACAGTCTTAATTAGTAGGTACAGTCTTAATTAGTAGGTACAGTCTTAATTAGTAGGTACAGTCTTAATTAGTAGGTACAGTCTTAATTAGTAGGTACAGTCTTAATTAGTAGGTACAGTCTTAATTAGTAGGTACAGTCTTAACCAAATCCTACAGTGCAGATCAGTAAAGTGCTCAGATCAGTATAGCTTGTATTAGTAGGTACAGTCTTAATTAGTAGGTACAGTCTTAATTAGTAGGTACAGTTGTAATTAGTAGGTACAGTCTTAATCAAATCCTACAGTGTAGATCAGTAAAGTGCTCAGATCAGTATAGCTTGTATTAGTAGGTACAGTCTTAATCAAATCCTACAGTGTAGATCAGTAAAGTGCTCAGATCAGTATAGCTTGTATTAGTAGGTACAGTCTTAATCAAATCCTACAGTGTAGATCAGTAAAGTGCTCAGATCAGTATAGCTTGTATTAGTAGTTACAGTCTTAATCAAATCCTACAGTGTAGATCAGTAAAGTGCTCAGATCAGTATAGCTTGTATTAGTAGGTACAGTCTTAATCAAATCCTACAGTGTAGATCAGTAAAGTGCTCAGATCAGTATATCTTGTATTAGTAGGTACAGTCTTAATCAAATCAGTATAGCTTGTGTTAGTAGGTACAGTCTTAATCAAATCCTACAGTGTAGATCAGTAAAGTGCTCAGATCAGTATAGCTTGTATTAGTAGGTACAGTCTTAATCAAATCCTACAGTGTAGATCAGTAAAGTGCTCAGATCAGTATAGCTTGTATTAGTAGGTACAGTCTTAATCAAATCCTACAGTGTAGATCAGTAAAGTGCTCAGATCAGTATAGCTTGTATTAGTAGGTACAGTCTTAATGAAATCCTACAGTGTAGATCAGTAAAGTGCTCAGATCAGTATATCTTGTATTAGTAGGTACAGTCTTAATCAAATCAGTATAGCTTGTATTAGTAGGTACAGTCTTAGTCAAATCCTACAGTGTAGATCAGTAAAGTGCTCAGATCAGTATAGCTTGTATTAGTAGGTACAGTCTTAATCAAATCCTACAGTGTAGATCAGTAAAGTGCTCAGATCAGTATAGCTTGTATTAGTAGGTACAGTCTTAATCAAATCCTACAGTGTAGATCAGTAAAGTGCTCAGATCAGTATAGCTTGTATTAGTAGGTACAGTCTTAATCAAATCCTACAGTGTAGATCAGTAAAGTGCTCAGATCAGTATAGCTTGTATTAGTAGGTACAGTCTTAATCAAATCCTACAGTGTAGATCAGTAAAGTGCTCAGATCAGTATAGCTTGTATTTTCTTTTTCGTGGTAAGAAAAAGTTTTATAACAGTAACTTATTGTAAATTATAATTTTTATCAATATATGTATTTTTTCTTTAGCAATAAACAACAACAACAATAAATAAAGAAATTAATAGTTAACAAAATAATAAACAGTTTCCAAATATTATACTTCAAAACGTTTTGACCGAACACAATGTTTTCCTTTTTTTCTATACAAGACAATGAAGGCAATGTTTTCCACTTTCAGGCGGGTTCAAGTGCACTCTCTGCGGGCGCAGCTACAAGTACAAGAGCGGCTGGTACCAGCACCGCAAGTATGAATGTGGCAAAGACCCCACCTTCAGATGCCCCATCTGCCCCTACAGCTGTAAACAGAAGAGTTCCCTTAAAATCCATCTAACCGGCAAACATGGAATTGCACATCTCTACAATAAACGATCAAGTCAAACGGATCAAAACGTTCACAATCCTAATGCTGTGTCAGAAAGTATGAACCTCTCACAGTGTGATGATGTTTATGATCAACCAAGGAGCTGAGGGTAGTTTTATGTTTGATTTAGAAAGATTAAAAGGTTTTAAAGTAAGGTATGACTATTACTTGTTTGTGTTGATTTAGTTTGTCAAAAACTTAAATTCGGCAATAATTAAAAGCTAATATATCTTCTCTTTCCTATTTTTTGTATTTAAAAAATGCTCTTTTAATGTGGTATATATGTGCATAGTTGTTTCCCTAATTTTATTCATTTAATATATATCGTAGGACTAACAGTACAAAATATACTTAGTTTAGTTTAATTTAAGATGTGCCTTAATATGCATGTACATTTTCTAATTTTATAATATTTATTTATTCTTGTTTTTTAGGGGTTTTTTTTAGAAGTAATAAGTTTTAAAATATTTTATTCTGTTAATTTGCAATAATTGCCCATGTTTTGGATTGATTAACGTAGTTTTAATTTACTAAAGAATATTTATTCATTGAATAATGGAATGAAAAACTTATTGTAATAACTACAAACATTATCCATCATTTTGATCAATTTGATCAAACATTGATCAAATTTAGATCAATTACTCTGTAAAATAGGAAAATCAATAGTTCAATACAAGACATTTTTGTAGTACACCTCTTCAATTTGTTATGATTTTTGTATTATTTTTTTGTGTTTGGAATATAATTTTTCACGTTGAATGTTTTATTAATTTATGTAATACCCAAATTTTACCTAACAGTTTTATTATATATTCTGTTTGAATCATAAGTACAGTTAATTGTAGTGTTGCAAAGTAAACTATAGTTAGTAATTGTATGTAACGTTGCTAAATATAGATTTGTGGGAAATATGAACAGTTGAATGTTAATTAATTTGACTATATTTTCTACTAGTCATGTTCAAACATGTCCTATCTAGGGTTAAAACTGAATATTACAACGTAATAGGGATTGACCATATAAACAAATAGACTGTCCAATGCAATTTGCTGTACATGCACCTTTGCTGCTATCTAATGGTGATTGGTTTTTAAATAAGCACTCAGACAACTGTTTGGTGTACTATTAGCTCTGCTTCAGTGTGTGCTGGAGAGAGATGTAGAGAGAGGTGAGGAGAGATAGATAGAGGGAGATCGCTGGTGCTACCTTTGAAAACATAACATAAATTAATTTCATCGAAAAAAAAAAAAAACTGGCTTCATGGAACTCATTTAAGCGAACAGTCATCTTGTTCTATAATCAACGGTTTTACATAATTGTATAAGTCTAATAAAATTAAAATAGTAATTTTAAAATATAGAAATTATTCTACACCTATAGGAAATATAATGTTACTACCTCTGTCTGATGATCATTCATTCTCTGAGCATAATATTATGAATTTGAGCTCTTGTTTTGATATATTTTAGGTTGTAGGAGATAGGCGTTGTTCTCAGTCCTCTTCATTCCAACATAGTGTCCACTCAATGGTTACCATTGACATGGGCCACAACAAGTAAACTCTGGCGTGTCAATGTTGGGTTGTAGTCAGGGTTTCACTGTTGTCTAGGGAATAGAACTCAATACTAAGTATTTCGGATTGATAAATGATTTTTTATAAGGAATAGTCAACCTTGGTCAACTAGCTACATCTGTTCATCTACACTTATTTGCTTGACAGCGTCTTATTAACAAATGAATAAATAAAAGATCATCTTTTAATACTAATAAAAAGTTCAGTAGCTCATATTTACGAATGTATATTGTTTGGTTTTAAAGTTTCTTATAAAAAGGGAAGGTCAAATCATATCCTAGCTTGTTGTTTTGCTTGAACTTCAGATTAAAGATTATGTATGATTCTTTAAATTGTATTAAAGTGCTTATTTCCACATGAGCACTAAAATAAACTAATGCCACTTAAAACAATTCTATTCAGTATGTAAGTCATGTCTGGTTGTATTTAAGACTTTACAACCAGACATAAATGTAAAAGTAATTTGAACAAAACATTAGATTAGTTTATTTAAGGATTGTTTGCTGCTGTAGGCTTTATTAATAGAAATTATGTGATGTTTTCCTGTACAAATAATGATATTTTGTGAAAGAGTATATTTGTATAACTTAGCGTTTTTGAGGATAAATATTTTAAGTGCTTGTTTTTATAGATTGAATATATGGTCAGTTCTAGTGATTCAGCTTCCCTCTCATCTAGAACACGTAGGCCAGTGACAATAATAACAAAGTTAGGAAAATATGTTGTTTATAGGCACTTTAATTAATAAAATAAGATTGGTTGTAGAAATTTTACTATCTGACGAAGAAAGTTAAATAAATCATGTAAGATTTAAAAACATTATTATTCAGTTTGAACTAGTGTCGGTTTCTCCACATCTGTCTCACAGTTAGATTGCATTTACTAACAGTTAGAGTGGCCTCCACCAACATGGCCTCTACAAGCACAACAAAGAAACTGTATTTTAAAGACATCTGTACTCCCAAGCAATTAAGGATGAATTCAGCTATCATTTGCATTAACTTTTTTCTTAAAAAAAAAAATCAGTCTTTATCTTAACATTTGTCGCTCTCTTGCATGACTTATTGCAGCTATCTATATCTAGAATTTGAATAACAATAAAAGCTGTGAATATTTGTATTTTTTTAAACCAAAAAGTAGTTCCTTTTTTTGTAAAGAAGTAATTGCTATAATACTAAGTATTATATTGATGCAGTAAAATATGCCTAACTTCAACTAAATGCAAGTACAGAACCTGTATACATTATAGACATACCCTCTCGTAAGAACCACATAAACATATAAACAATTTCCAGTGTGACAAAAATAGACATGGCTGTTTAAAATGTAACCGTTCCCAGAAAGTAAAACACTGATGTAGTTGTTGATTTTGATTTAAAAATGTTCTTAATCAATTAATCACTGTAAATTTGTTTATTACCTTATCAGTATTTAGAAAATAATTAAATGTGGGGGGGGGGAAATTAATTTTAAACGTTCTATTTCCTGAAGAGACAAATGCTCTTTTGACCTCCGTAGATTCTGTTACAGATACTTCAGGCTATCAGTTTGAATGCACTGTATGTCACAAGCAGTATCGCTACAAACGCAATCTTGCAGACCATCAGCGGTTTGACTGTGGCACGGAGGCACAGTTCCCATGTCACCTTTGTCCATACAGAGCCCGCCGGAAGGCACACCTTAAGACTCACTTGGCATCAAAACATTTCTCCGTATACTCAGATGATTTGGAATGCTTAAAATGACTTCTGAAATGTTTGTTAGATACAATAATTATTATTGTACAGTTATTTGTTAATATATTTAGTTAATAAAGTTTGTTAAAAAATTTGTTTTATCTTTCTGTTAACCATTAATAACTTTCAGAATATTTTGTTTATTATGCTGTTATAAATATTAATTGATTCGCTTACTAACTAAACTGTTCGTGTACGTGTTTTTTTTCTCCCATTAATAGTAAAATAGCAACATTTTGTTTGCTGAGTTGAATAATTGATTTTCCTTTTATTACCAAGCTTAATGGATCCTAACGAAAAATGTAAAGCACTTTAACAATTATTCCCGTCCATATTTAATAACAGCTAGTGATCTCAGTTGATCACTTGAAAATTAATCGTACGTCGTTCTTAATCAATCATAAGAACCAACCAACCGATGTTATTCAACATATAAAATTCATTGTTTACCACTAAAGAGTCAGAGTCATTATTATATATTGATATTGGAATTTTTTATAATCCTGTTGATTACAAATGAGAGCAAATCAACATTTTGCTAGTGGGTTTCTTAAGAGTTTGAAAAGAAAATTGAATCTTATAATGCTAGAAGTTGATCAGTTGATAGTAAAATATATCTAAAATAAATTTGTTAAAGCCTAACGTTTTATTGTTTCTAAAATCAACTCTGCTTTTAATCTTTCATTAAAATGTAATATTTTGTAAGTAACCATTAATTCTAGTATTTCAAGGTGTGTTTGAAGAAGTATGTATAAGGTATTTTTTGTGTCATGGCATGGTGGTTTAGTGGTTAAGGCTTCGGATTTCTTTCCCAAGCTTCAAATTCTCAACTGAACTGACGGTACCTTTCTCGTTGAATAAAATTCAAGCACAGGCCTGCAGCCCCAAGTAAACTGGCAAGTGAAGTTTTTAATGAAAGTGTTTTTCTTTAATAAAAAATATTTTAAGATTTAATTTCAACTTCAGTGTTATACATTTTTAATTACCAAAGATGTTTTTCTCAGGAAACGATTGTGACAATTTCAACTACACATTTGTGTGTGTGAAGTGCAAGAATCGATTTCTCCACAAGAGGGAACTTCTGTGCCATCTCCAAACTTTATGTGGTATCAAGTATCCTTCGATGGTTGTCATTCACTTGAAGGAAAATGGAACATCTGTTTGAAGTATAATGTTAAGTTAGAAATTATAAAAAAATTGTATTTTAACTAAAATGTTCTAAGAGAGGTTAGGCAAACAGAAAATCAGGAATGAATTTATTGGAATTATCACATACTGAAATTTAAGTGGGAGCAGTTTGTGTATCAGGTTATTAAAAAGCTTTGATAATAGCCAAATTTTACAGTTCTGTTTATTTATTTATTTTTTTAATACCTCTTTTTATTTAGATCAAATTTAGAGCTTTTCTCATGGGCATTAAATAATTAACACAATCTTGAAAAAAGTAAAAACCTTAAGTACAGTGTTACTATTTTCTTAGTTTTGAGTTATGGTGTTTTTACGATTTCTTAGTGTAATAGGCCAATTGTAGCAAAACCTATTATGTTCCCTGTTTAAAGAATTGAGACCATTATTTTGTACCGATATTGGATGTACTGTATGTATATAGATAGAAACTTAAGTTTTTAGATATTGTTCATGTTTGTATTTGGTTACAATTTTTGAAATTATTATAAACAATAATCGTTTCATTTATACATAATAACACCAGTTAAGGTGTGTAATTTGGAATGTTTCAATGTATCTTATTAAAAGTTGTGATATTGTTCTTATATGTTTATTATAAACATAAACATTCAAACCGCTTGGAGGGCTAAAATGTTGACTTTTTATTAATTAAAATTATTAATTATTAATTAAAATTAATACTTATTTAAAACTGGTTAAAACTATGAAATATTTTAACATTTGAAGTGCCTTACTACCATCTATATTATAAGTGTTAACATAAAATATAACTAAGTATATAATTAAGAATAGAAATATTATAATAATATTATTTTATGGTAAACAATATATAATCATATAAAAATTGTTGCTTATTTTATTTGGATGTTTGAAGTTTCTAATTGATGCTTTGTAAATGAAGACATTTCTTTATAATTAATTTTTATTAAATTTATTCGTAACCTTAATTTGTATTTTTATTTTGCTGTTGATCTGACCTCTTGTTTTATATCTTTTTACTGTAAATATTTGTGTTTATTATTACACACTCCAAATTTCACTTTAATTTTAATAATTATTTTTAACAACATTTATTTTTATTTGAGTATTTTATTTACTATATCATGCAATTATAAATTTATTTTAGTATTATTTTATAATATATTTTGTTCTCAAATGTAAGAACCATAGGCCAGGATTTGATTTAATTGGAAAATACAGACATATTAGTGCTGTATATTTCTTTAAGTAATATAAAAGTAAACCCCTACACCTTAGTGTAAGTGTGACTTGTTTGGGCTATTGTTAGTCATGAGCGATGGTATGGAGGGCTTTGAACTTACGTGTGCGAGGTTGAACAAAGTGAAATACTTATGATGGATGAGATGATACGTCAATTTGCAACATGAATAGAACTAGTTCATTCAAACATGTTGTAAAAATGCTTTAAAAACTGGAACTATTTAAATAATATTGGTAAGTTTTCTATTGACCTAACCTGTTTGGCAGTGTTGTAATCCATCAGTATGCGAGGAAAGAAAGAATCCGCTGCTCCCTAGAACATTGTTTACAGTAGGATTAAAAACTAAACAAACACAGCTTTACAGTAGAAGTACTTGACAATTCCTTACAGCGCAACATTGAATTTTGATCTGTCTCATCGGAGAGCCAGTGGCTGAGAGGGCTAAGACGTAAGGACTTAGTACCCAAGTTAGAGATAGTACAGGTTCAAATCCTGGCATCAACTGTTAGTTTTTATCAGTAATAATCATCTTGTACTGGACTGGTTCTCTCTTATTATTGTTATCTCGAACAAGTTAAGAGTCTACGAGGAAGTGTAAAACCTCTCATCCACTAATTAAACATGATTTGGAGGTTTGTGCCACACCTTGCTGTTGGTATAACAACTATAACCTCCACAATACATTCATTAACTGTCCATATGAATATTTATATTTACCTTTTATAGATAAATATACTTATCACAAGGCAACACAAGTTAGGAAAAAATTGACTAACTGTACCAAAGTTATCTTTCTTAATTTTTTTAATGAGATGTATTTGTTAGGGCAGAAGATTTAGTTGAATAGTTTTCAACCTGAAGTGTGAAGATTAACTCTATGATGTTCCATCAAGTTAAAAGCAAAATTTTTTCAAGTTATCTGAACCTAAAAACTAATACCTACACTTATCTCACGAGGTAAGCAATTATGGTTTGTTTAGTAATATTTGTTTATCGTAGTTGAAATGTTATAAGACTCTCATACTGTATTTAAGTTTTTTGAATCAAATTACTTCTGATTACTTTCCAGGCTTGCTTTAATGGTTCATTGAACTTATGAAAAGCTTGTCTTATTACAAGTAAAAAAGTGGAAATTACCATCCTTTTAAATCACACATCTGTAAGACCACTTTTGTATATTCAGGAGTGGACACGGATGGACGTTTCGAGTGCCCCAATTGTGGCCGGAAGTACCGCCAGAAGTACAATCTGCTCGTGCACTTGAGGCTTGAGTGTGGCAAGGAACCGCAGTTTGCCTGCACTTTGTGTCCCTACAAGGCCAAGAGGAAAGGCCACCTCAAGAACCACTGCGCTCTTAGGCACAATGTCATAATATGATGGAAATTCTTACTTTTTATATATAAGTGATATTTGAAGACTGTGTAATATATATCTTTAAGCGGTTTTAATAAAAAAATCTTTGTTGCTGTTAGAGTAATATTAGCTTTTTAATACTTGACTTTGTTAAGTTTATTATATAAACTTATAAGACGAACTATAAATATCATCTGTGTTGAATTTATTTAAAAATAATTTTACTGTGATTATAAAAATAATGACTTTGTATATCTTTCAGTTTGGTTTGTAGTTAATTGGTTATTTAAAAGTATTATAACATTTAACAACTATTTTCAACATTATTTGTAGAGTTAAATCAGTTTAAATTATGTTTTTTAGGACTACACATTTTAAATAAGGCAATAATATTTTTTAACATAATATTTATTTCAAGTAAAGTCTTGATGTTTTATTAATCTAAACTCTCCTATTCTGTAATGATATGTTTGCGGAAATATATAAATCCATAAAACATCTTAGAAACTCTTATTTTGTTTGGTAGTTGCCAAACTATAAGTTTCAGAAAATAATGAAGAACAAAACATAATATAACTATTTCAAGGCAACTTTAGAAGAACATAAAATGTAAGAATAATTATAATAATTTTGGTACAGTAAAACCTCACTAATTTGACAGTCTGGTTAACTCGGCAGTCAACAGATGATAGAGTGCAAGTCTAGCTGCCTGTAGGTTATGTGTAGTTCAACTTTAGGACAGCCGAAACGAGCCTAAACTTGTTGGGTATTTGAGATTTCTTTGTAGATAACTGAATACATGTAAGTGATAAATGTATGATGTAAATCAAATCTATCAAGAGTTCATTTACTAAAATACATTAAAAATGTCAATGTTCTGAATAACTTGACAACTCCCACACTCGACAACCTCTGGGTCTACAAAATGTCTAGTTATTGAGGTTTTACTTTATAAGGAAAAGTATTAGATTTTATAAAAGTGCGAATAATATTGTGTAATGAATTGACATACATATATAATTAATAATCTGTGAAAAGACAATTTTAAATATATTTTTGTGAAGGTCTATAATTTTAGACAAAAATAATATTCTTAGCATTGGTTTTATTTCTTGTTCAGTCTATTGAATTGATAATATTACAAATATTACTGTTCCATTTTTAAGATCTAGTTAATTGTGTTTGTAACTTTGTTCTCATTGTCACAGAGTCTGTAGAAAGCTATGGATGTGATCGGTGTGGACGGCATTATAGACATCGCAGCAATCTGCTATTTCATCAGCGTGTAGAATGTGGCAAGGAACCACAATTCTGCTGCATTTACTGCCCCTACAAAGCCAAACGCAAAAGTACTTTGAAGGCTCACATAGGTGTTAAACATAATGCATTTGATTTTGACAAAATAGAACAATTTAGAACTTCTTATAAACAGTAGTTGTATGATGCAAGATTCATTTTATTGAAATAACTTAATTGTTATTGTTGAAAATCATATTAGTTTATTTTTTGCATTTTGTTTTTAGATACTATAGTTTTCTATTTTTGAGATTTAGTAAACACCCAAACTCAGGAATCATAGACTAAATCTTAATTTCATATGATAGAAGTAATTTTTTTGTTTATATTATGTATTTCAAATATCTATTCAGTTTCTAATCTCTTTGCCACTCTTGTAAAATATGTTGTATCTAAATATTATTTTATATAAGTTAAAGAGCAGTTTTTTTTTTTAATTTTACATAATAATTCTAGCCATACAATCGTAAATGAAGGGAAAATAATGACTTTTAGATAATGATTTGGATGAGTTTTTATGCTCTTAGAAAAATAATTTGGTACATTAATATTTTATGAAAGAAACGAAGTGAAATATTTAAAAGAAATTAATAATGTCTGCAGGTCCAAAATTAAGAAATAGCCGGAGTAAAATGGCTTAGCTTCTGACAAACATAATCTTTAAATGGTCTCAAATCTGTTATTCTTATAAGAGTATTTTTGTAATATAAATATAGGATACATACATTTCAGCTACAAGTATGTAGAGATTAAGCAATAATTCATAAAAGAATCATACAAAAATCAAATGTACATTCATTAATAGTCTATACATTTTTACACAATAAACTATATTGTAAAATAAAATTATTAAAACTAAAGTGCCAAGGTTGGAACTCTGTCTAAACATGGGTCTACAATAAAATTGTTGGAACAAAAGCCTTTGTATGTTACATTTTCCTCTTTTTTTGCAAATGTGAACAAAAAGTCGGTTTTTTTGCTTAATTTTTTTTAAGTTTGGTTGCTCACTGATGTGACATAGTAAATAACATTATAGTAACACTAAATTACTGATTCTACTAGAAGTTTCCCCCAAAATCCATGTAAATACAGTACCAATAAAATTTGTATCGAATATATTTTTTGTTGTTGAAAAATTGATGGAATTTGAATTTATTGATCTGCCTGATAAAGTGTGTTGATGTGTACTTTTTACATGATGATAGAGGCTGGATGTAGATTAAATTGCTATTAGACACAAATCAATAGGTATTCTTGTGTGTGTTTTTTTCTTTTTAGAATCTGCATAATATTTGATATTTTTCTAAAATATCAGTTTCTGAATAATTTTTTATTTCAGGTTCAAATATCAGATCAGGTTCAAACAAGTAATGTTTGTTGAAGTGCTGTGAGTTTATAGTTTTTTTTAATGTTTTTGTCATCGATGTTAAATTGCTTAGTTTGTAGATAGTTTAGAAAAAGAAGAGGGGAATCACTCCAAGTTGAAACACTGCAATGATGGAGAAGGCAAGTAAATAATATTTACAGTATTTGTTTTCAAATAAATGTTCATTTACCAAAATTTAGCAGTTTACAATTTGGCCGTAATAATAAACCATTGAAACAATGTAATTAATTGCCAATAAGTATTGATTCCTTGTTGTTTATAGCAAGCCACATTTGCTGGATCCATAGTTATTTATTTATTTTATAAATAATTATCTGTTGCAATTTTAACTGTTAATTTTTTTTTCAATAAATGACTGATTATTTCAGCATTCATTGCCAATATATTAAGTTTGAATGCTTTGCCAAAATGTACTACTGTATTTGTGTCATAAGCTTGAATATGCTTTAATTTTATTTTAGTGGATACAATTATAATACACATTTAATTCTCACTAAAACTTAATTACAAAAATATATGAACTTCTATATCAAGACGTGATTGTTTCAACATTCAATTTAGTCATAAATTAAGAAGCAATTGGATATGGTTATCAATAGAAGCACTATTAACAGAACAATCACAACTGGATGTGAATACTGTCATAATTGTTTTCCATCCTTCATGCCAACAGATTAATCACAACTGGCTGTGAATATTGTCAAAATTGTTTTCCATCCTTCATGCCAGCAGATTAATCACAACTGGCTGTGAATATTGTCAAAATTGTTTTCCATCCTTCATGCCAGCAGATTAATCACAACTGGCTGTGAATATTGTCAAAATTGTTTTCCATCCTTCATGCCAGCAGATTAATCACAACTGGCTGTGAATATTGTCAAAATTGTTTTCCATCCTTCATGCCAGCATATTAATCACAACTGGCTGTGAATATTGTCAAAATTGTTTTCCATCCTTCATGCCAGCAGATTAATCACAACTGGCTGTGAATATTGTCAAAATTGTTTTCCATCCTTCATGCCAGCAGATTAATCACAACTGGCTGTGAATATTGTCAAAATTGTTTTCCATCCTTCATGCCAGCAGATTAATCACAACTGGCTGTGAATATTGTCAAAATTGTTTTCCATCCTTCATGCCAGCAGATTAATCACAACTGGCTGTGAATATTGTCAAAATTGTTTTCCATCCTTCATGCCAGCAGATTAATCACAACTGGCTGTGAATATTGTCAAAATTGTTTTCTACCCTTCATGCCAACAGAACAATCACAACTTGTTGTGAATACTATCAAAATTGTTTTCCATCCTTCATGCCAACAGATTAATCACAACTGGCTGTGAATATTGTCAAAATTGTTTTCCATCCTTCATGCCAGCAGATTAATCACAACTGGCTGTGAATATTGTCAAAATTGTTTTCCATCCTTCATGCCAGCAGATTAATCACAACTGGCTGTGAATATTGTCAAAATTGTTTTCCATCCTTCATGCCAACAGATTAATCACAACTGGCTGTGAATATTGTCAAAATTGTTTTCCATCCTTCATGCCAGCAGATTAATCACAACTGGCTGTGAATATTGTCAAAATTGTTTTCCATCCTTCATGCCAGCAGATTAATCACAACTGGCTGTGAATATTGTCAAAATTGTTTTCCATCCTTCATGCCAGCAGATTAATCACAACTGGCTGTGAATATTGTCAAAATTGTTTTCCATCCTTCATGCCAGCAGATTAATCACAACTGGCTGTGAATATTGTCAAAATTGTTTTCCATCCTTCATGCCAGCAGATTAATCACAACTGGCTGTGAATATTGTCAAAATTGTTTTCCATCCTTCATGCCAGCAGATTAATCACAACTGGCTGTGAATATTGTCAAAATTGTTTTCCATCCTTCATGCCAGCAGATTAATCACAACTGGCTGTGAATATTGTCAAAATTGTTTTCCATCCTTCATGCCAGCAGATTAATCACAACTGGCTGTGAATATTGTCAAAATTGTTTTCCATCCTTCATGCCAGCAGATTAATCACAACTGGCTGTGAATATTGTCAAAATTGTTTTCTACCCTTCATGCCAACAGAACAATCACAACTTGTTGTGAATACTATCAAAATTGTTTTCCATCCTTCATGCCAACAGATTAATCACAACTGGCTGTGAATATTGTCAAAATTGTTTTCTACCCTTCATGCCAACAGAACAATCACAACTTGTTGTGAATACTATCAAAATTGTTTTCCATCCTTCATGCCAACAGATTAATCACAACTGGCTGTGAATATTGTCAAAATTGTTTTCTACCCTTCATGCCAACAGAACAATCATAACTTGTTGTGAATACTATCAAAATTGTTTTCCATCCTTCATGCCAACAGATTAATCACAACTGGCTGTGAATATTGTCAAAATTGTTTTCTACCCTTCATGCCAACAGAACAATCACAACTTGTTGTGAATACTGTCATAATTGTTTTCCATCCTTCATGCCAACAGATTAATCACAACTGGCTGTGAATATTGTCAAAATTGTTTTCTACCCTTCATGCCAACAGAACAATCACAACTTGTTGTGAATACTATCAAAATTGTTTTCCATCCTTCATGCCAACAGATTAATCACAACTGGCTGTGAATATTGTCGAAATTGTTTTCTACCCTTCATGCCAACAGAACAATCACATCTGGATGTGAATACTGTCATAATTGTTTATTGTCCTTCGACACCATCACTGAGTGATAAGACATTTCTGAAGTATAAGGAAAAACTGGCAGAACAGCTGCAGACAATGAAGAAATTTGCAGAAGCTTTGGCACCACACTGACAATCATTGCAGTCCCTGGTCCTAGTAGATGTGAATAGGACTATCCAATCATCATCACCCAGAATGGTAAGTTTATGAAATGTTATCAAAAGTGTGTACAGAAATTAAATAAATAATACAGTAAATATAAAAATTATCTATATAATTTTGACACACATCATTTTGTTTGTCCCCTGCCCTCATTATGAATTTGTTAAGCGATGGGTGCCTCAGCAAAACATAACAAAGTATAGGCCTTTCTACTCTACCCTAAACACACACATTGAAAAATTGACACTTTTGTTATTGTTTGTCGGCAAATCATTTGGATATTGAATAAGTAATTTTTAACATTTAACTGGATTATGATTTAGATAAATATGGTAATACAAGGTGTTACATTTATGTATCTTTTAACACAGTAGATATCTTGTATATATATAGATATCTGTATCTATATCTAAGTAGTTTTTTAATAATCCAACCTTTTTCTAAATGGCACATTATAATAAAACTCTAGTGGACCCAATTTGGAATCCACATTTAATGTTATATTTGGTTTTCATACATAATTAAATATTTATTTTTGCTATAAGAAACAAATTGAAGAAACAAATTGATCTACACTTGCATCGTGGTTATTTTTATTTATTTGGATACAACAAAAATTTCCTAATAATTTCACTCAGCAGTTTGCATGGTCCAACGTCTCTATTGTCTATGTGATGACATAAAATTAGTAAAAGCCTATTCTATAAGGCTGTGTATATTTTGATTTGAAAAGGAAGCCTGAGGTTGCTTTGAGAAATAGTTAATTAAATGTGATAATTATCGTGTGATATAAATATGCTTTTTTCAGGCTGCAATTATTTGTCAGCACACCAAAATGTCCTGTATAAATTGGTGTGAAGAACAAGTACTGTAAGAATGTGCAAGAACACAATGCTGGAAGGATTACCTAATGAACTTACTCATTTCAAAAATTAGTGACCTAACCAAAGCAGTGCGGTTATGAAGCAGGCTTATATGATAGAAGGCTTTATATGGAGTGAAAAAATGTATAGCATAACATTTAAAATTAATATATATACTTGGGTATCCCAAGATGTATTTGAAAACCACAAGCAGTGTGTGGAAATAGTCAAAAACTCAGATCACATCCATAAAAAAAATGTATTCCTCTCGATTCCCTCAGCAAGATTGCTAATCCGGGTCACAGTGCCATTGTTGATGACTCTATAAATAGCAGTTCTGCTAATGGTGGGAGATTAGATAGACTTCATAATATAAGGATCTTAAGAAGGACATTCAACATAAAAATAGCAATGTGGATTATCTGTTCCACTTCACAATGTAAAAAGGAAGTAGTACTTCAAGGGAAACAAAGAGAAGATAGAAGAAGAGCTTAGAAAAATAAAATGCAAAAAATCCCTTTCACTCAAAAATATACGGATATTAGTCTTGTTGCACATAAACCGATCTTAGTCAAAAGCATTATTTCAAGTGTACTGGCTGATTTTTTTACCACATCGCTGTACAGAAAAATTACAACCATAGAAAGAGAAACAGTTAAGCCAGAGTTGTCTGAAAATGGAATATATTGTAAACTGACAAATTTCCTCAGGACTAATTTTTGGTGTTTTGCAAGATGAAGCTACTGGCAATAAGGAATTGGTAACAGGAGTTATAAGAACCTATCATATTTTTTATATAACAGTGAAGATTTGGCAAATGGAAGAAAACATGAAATTGGAACATGACAAGTTAAGTTACGTAGTGATTTTGGTGCATCTGTTGAACAATGATAGTTTCATAAAAAATAAATGATGAGAAGAGAATATAGAATATTATAAATGAAGAGTAGTAGTTTCTAGATATGAGTAAGTGATTGACTTTTGTTTGTCGTGTGGTTCTGAATGTAGCTACTGCTAATTTTGTGAGATAGTTGTCAGCTAAAAATGTTACCAAATTAATTGAGATTACAGTTGGAGTAAATTTGTTTGAAATGCTTTGCATTCTGAACATAACTTGAATGAAATTGATGTGTTTTCAAGTACATTTATAATTGAATTGCTTCATTTGTGTTTTATTTATTCTTTAATATTCTATTTCTCATAGTTGTGTAATATTTATCAGTGGAAAGCATTAAAATCATCTTAAATTATTGTTTCAATAGGCAGAAAAATACTATAACGACTCCATTTAATCGATTAAAAGTTTTTATTTAGTATAATATTTGATTTTTACTAGTGTTGTAATAAAATGTGATTTCTCCACTAACTCCAGCCATTTATGAACGCCATAATTTGATAAATTCAGGTAACATTACATACTCTTGCCGTAACTGTTTGTAAAGTTTTTCTAAATTATGGTTTAGTTGTTAGCAACAATCAAAAACTCTGAACTGCAGCAGTGGATTTAAAAAATGAGTAATACTAACTAAAAATAAATTAAGTTCGGGTACTGACGTATATTTGATAGTTTCACTGGTAATGGTCCGATCTTTCTTTCATCTTTCTCAGTGCATGTCAACACATTAGCTTGAACATTTAGAGACCAGTAATTGAAAATAAATTTTAGTTGTATGTATGGTATGTAAATGCTTATTAGCAGTTGAGGTAATATTCCTTATAGTGTTGTGTTCTTCACATTTCTGCATGTATTACTTCAGCTTAGATACAAAAGTCAAGAAAGCATTTGAACACATTTAAAGGGTGAATATGTATCATAAGTTCAATTAAATATTAGGTAGTAAAGAAGGAATTGAAAATCCTTCTGCTGTTTTAAGGCCATAATTTATATATTAAAGCCTCTATTCTGGTTTATGTAACGAACATTTTATTTCTGCTAAGAGTTTAATAGAATGATGGTTTTGAATATTTTTTAATTTAAAATCAAATAATATTAAACTTTACTGTAGATCTGCAGGTTCAAGGTATCATGTTCATACATGAATTTTATGTAAATTTACATTGAAGCAGCTTTTATGTTAAAAGAAAAATATTGATCCTTCTGGGTTTATTATAAATTACTGTACCAACAACTATGTGAGTCCATAAATTCAAGTTTTATATAATCGAAGAAAATTAAAAATAATGTTATATTTGTTTAACAATAATGTTCTATGTTTGTCTTTAAATTACTATCGACTTGCTGATATTCAAAGGGTCAAATCTTAACTACATTTGTGTAATAAATGTCTCAAGAGGTGTTGACTTAGTAGACTTAAGGTGGTCGTTTTCCTTACCACTAAGTCACCGCAGGGAATTGACAGTTCTATAATAGACATGCAGTTTTACCATCAGCGGTTATTTTGTTCTATTTTTAACTGTAAAATTCGTGTTTATCATTATAATGCATTTTAATGAACACCGTACTTTAAAGGTCTAATCAAGTGGCCCATAAGTTGATGTTGTGAGCCTTTTCATTTAAAATAGTTCAGAAAGATGTTTGAAGTTTCACATATTTAGCTGTAAAAAATTATGAAAATACTCCATTAGAAAAACAAATTTATGGTCCACTTGAACAAATCTTCACCTACCAAATGGCACTTCAATTGTTTCGATATGATCGTTATTATGGATCAAATCCTTGAAATAGAAAGTCACGTTTTTGGCGTTTTTCGTGGAGCGAAACGGCTCCCTTAAGGGTTCATAATGAAAAAAAATTATTAACTCTTAATTTTCTTAAGTACACAATTCTTTCTATTGACTAAAGCTTGAACTGAATACAAATTTATTTATTCAAAATATGTCGTTATTTGCTGTGATTTAACTTGTTCATGGTAATGTTGTTGTGTGTATCATTTCTTTTTAGGGAGATGGTCCACGTCTTCTATCGTTCCTGAAGTGGGAAATAACAAATTATTCATCTGCCAAGGATGTGGCAGGTCCTACAAGCACAACCGCAATCTACAAGCTCACATGCGATACGAATGTGGCAAAGAACCGCAGTTCCAGTGTCCTCTTTGCCCCTACAAGGCAAAGCTGAAGGGCACTTTGCGAACTCACATGGCTCTCAAACATTAAATAAAACTTTTCACTTGCAAATTAGGATAGTTTTAATTAATTTTTCTTTTTTTTTACTATTTAAAAAAATCTTTTATCATCTATTTTCTATAGTCATAATTTAAGATAAGATTATAACATCTCTCAAATATTTGAATTCTTTACTGTATGAGATAATTTATCTTGATTTATATTAAATTGTTTTAATGTTATATACTGATTATATTTAAACCTGCATCCTTGTTGGAATTAGTTAACATGTTATTGGATACATTAATTTTATACATAAAACATTAAGCTTGTATCTTAAGTCCATAATATTTGCAACAGATTAATAAACAGAACAGTTCTTTAAACTGGTCGGAAAAAAAAAAAAAAACTCATTGGTAAGTATACATTCATATATTAAAAGAGTAGATTGTAATATAAAATAATAAAATACTTATGTTTTACTTTAATTTAAAATTAGGTATAATTATAATGAAAGACTAAGCCATATACAGTACTAGTTTTCATTATGATGTTTAGCTCTTCAGATTTTAACAGATTATTAATATTTGGGGAATTCACACGTTAAAACAAGAAAATGAGCTGTAATTTTTATGGAATATTACACTATATTAGTCATTAAATAAAATTATTGTTTAATCTCTTAATTAGCAGTCTTATGTCAATAATATATATTAAAATAATTATTTTTCTCCTATGAAAGCAGCTATAAAATTTAAAATTAATTCATCTTCAAGAAGATGTGTGTGTGCAAAGCGAGGAATTTACTTAGAGATAACACTTCTAGTGAGAGTCATTGCACTTTAGGTCTAGTGTGAAGTGTTGTGCATGATATTATCAGTTCAATCTAAAACTTGATTAAATTTACATTCTATCATGCACATGCTCTCAGCATATATAGGAGTTTTGATGTTACTTTATGCCTTGTTATCAGTTTTTTTAGACTGGTGAACGAGAGAAGTATCTCTGAATTTAAAAACATTCTTAACAAGTTTTGGACAACATATTTTGTTCGAAAAATAAATAAAATTTAATATTTTTTTAATTTGCAGACAGCAATATAGTACCTGTACCTGATGAAGAAGGCCGCTTCCTTTGTCCAAGATGTGGGCGTAGCTATAGCCAAAAGCGCAACCTGATGGCTCACATGCGGCTGGAGTGTGGCAAAGAAGCACAATTCCAGTGTCCCGTATGCCCTTACAGAGGCAAACGGAAAGCCCACCTTAAAAATCATATGGCCATGAAACATTACTCAATTTTCAAAGAAACATATGCAGCCAGCAAAAACACTTAAACATCTGTGGACAAATTTAATTTAATTTTTAAATAAATTTATCTAAAAATTATTCAATGTTTGTAAAAGTTTATTTATCCTTTTATTAGAACTTAATTTTTGGTAACTTCAGCGAGTCAACTAAAAATAATGAATATAACATGTATTTATCTTCAAATCAAATATTTTGTAGTTTTATCAAGATTTTATTGTTTTTAATAGTTTAAGGGTGTTTTATTATACTGATATACAATAATTATAGTGTTATAACTCAATATATAAAACTTTAATATTAATTCAACTTATTTAGTCTTGGATACGGAGTGCAAGGCCCAAGGTTTGATTCCCGAACTGATCTAATTGTTGGTACTGCACACGTTGAATAAAGTTCATGCACAGGCCTGTAACAAGCAAAATTTTTCAATAAAACAAAATTTTAAAATGACATTTAGCCTGGCGCTTTAAAACCCGTTTAGAATCCATCATCAATTGCTGAAGGAATAAAACAATATAGTTAGTCACTGTATTTTACAAAAAATGGCGCTGCACAATATCTATAGTTAGTGACCTCAGTATATCTTTAATATTACAAATTGAGTATTTAATAATTTAGGTACCGAAGCAAAAATATGAAATATATTTCAGGAATACTTGGTAGTAACTTAGAAACTAATAAAACTGTGAACCATTTTTTACTGTTGTGCATCAGTTTATATTTTGTTTATAGTTCCTTTTCTTTTTAAGTTAGTGGATTTAATATATTATAACACAAACGAAAATACATTCTGTATCAGAAGTCTTATAAAAGTATAAGTGTCTGTCATAAGTATTTAATATGGCAAGCTGTTTTCTTAGCGGTCTTTGGCATCAGGATTTTGAGCCTGGGTTAGAGATTGCGTAGGTTTGAATCTGACTTGGACTGGAAGTATTTATCAGTAATATTAAACTTGTAATGTACTGGTTCGCTCGTTACTCCGCCTGAATAAGTTCCTTGGACAGATCAGTAGTCAATGGGGAATGGGTAGAGTAAGACTAAGAAGGAGATCGGCCTCTTCTTTAAAAAAGTATTTAATTTTAAATTGAAATTTAATAAATTTTAAACCAAGTTAATTTAAAAAAAAAATTATTTAGCCTTTGTTCTGAAACCCCATCTGAAAAAAATGGCTGTATCAAATGTTAACCTTCCACTATTTATAACCAAAACCAAACACCATCAAATGATAAGAGTTGTTAAAAAAAATACATTTTAATTCCCATCAAGTTATTTAATAAGTGACAGTCAAACATAATGTGTGCCTATCTTTGTAATTTTGACATCTTGTCTTCGTTCTTCCTCTTTATGTTTGAGTGCCAGTTGCACTATATACAAGGACAGCTCTTTTCTCTGCTTAGAGGTTTTGTTTTTGTAAAAACCTTTTAGATGTGTCAACATCTGCTAACACGTGGTTAGATTTGGTGGCACTCGAGGTGTTAATGGTGTTAATTGGTGGCGACTACCTGTGTTAATCCCAGCGACCCAAAGGGCCATAAAACTGGCACTCGAGGTGCGACATACCTAACCTAACCTATACCACTGTGCTTGTATGGGTGGGCAGTTGGGTCAATACCACTGTACGTGTATGGGTGGGCAGGTGGGTCAATTCCCACTGTACGTGTATGGGTGGGCGGGTGGGTTATGGTTGTAGTTTTCAGATAATTTTATCACTGTAAATATATCAACTATTAGCCGCCAGACCAACACGGCCACACTGCTAGCCGAAGCGCCATGTCGCACCTCGAGTGTTAGTTTTGGGTTCTCTTTCGCTGCATGTCGCACCTCGAGTGTCCAATTATGACCCTCAGGTAGTCCATGTCGCACCTCGGGTGCCCCCTTAGATTTTGCTGCAGAGCTGGACAAGTTTATTCTCATTTATTAGTAATAGTATTTTTTAGATGTATTATTAATCTTGCCATTTTAATAACTACAACCTCATTAAAGGAGCAAAGTAAATTAATTAGACAGTAGCATAAAAACTACTGATTTAGTCAACCAAGAAATTAAATCAAAACTAAAATTTTGTCAGCGCTTTCTAAATTTCTAAATAACTAAGAAAATCAGGAAGTAAATAAGTAGACATATATTTTTAATCTTCACTTTTTCTGGTAAATTTCATAGTAAATAAATTAGTGTGCAATAAAATAAAATTTGACTTATTCAAGTATCAGGATTTTAGTCTTTCTTGACTTTCCTACACATTGATACCACAACATTAATATTTTTCTGTACACGTTGCTACATAATAATATCAAGGTTGTACAGTAAGGTACTGTAATTTAAAATAAGTAATTTTAAAAGAGTGATTTGATAAGAAAGTTATCTTTGTTTATTTTAATCTCTATTTATTCTGAATAATAAAACATCTAAAGCCTCTATTTTTCTTCAATTTCAGTAGATTTTAGTGAAGATAACCGTTACACTTGCTTAGTTTGTGGTCGAAGCTACTGTCAGAAGCGAAGTCTGATGTCCCACATGCGGTTGGAGTGTGGCAAGGAAGCGCAATTTCAGTGTCCTGCTTGTCCTTATAGAGGAAGACGCAAACACCATCTCAAGAGCCATTTCATGATTAGACACCATCACAGCTGATTGTGTTGATTGTCAAGATTAAATAAAGAATATTTTGTTTTCAAAGTTCTTTTTGTTGATAACATCCTATTGAAAGTGTTTTATTTCTAAAAAGTGATCTTTCAACGCTATGAATTTTAGTGGTTATAAGTATTTCAGCTGCAAATAAGGTATCTTTTTAAGCAAAAAACTTGAATTTTTCATTCAATTCACAACAAATTTTTCATTCTGGTCATATTTAAATAAAAGAAGGGGATTTAGCTTTTAACATGGTAACAAGTAAATGCTAAAAAAATGGCATAAAATAAAAGATTTATGCTCCCCCAGACATTTTGTAAAAATTAGCTGATTTATTTCATGTCTAGCATGACCTATTTAGCCTATTTATTTAATTCATTTAGATATAAGCTAAGTAATATGTAAAGATAATTATATCAACATTTGCCATGTTATTAGAAATACCTAATTTTTTAAATAGTAAATAAATTACAAATTTAATTTTTATAATTTTAAGTGTTTTTTTTCTAACAAAATCTAATTGTATACTGGGAAAGAGTCTACTTTTTTTGGAAATATGTCCCACAGTATATAGTTATTAAAACATAACCTAATACATTTTTAACTTAATAAATATTTGCATGTTCAAAAAAGAGACATAATAAATTAGTAAACACTGTACTCTGTAGCAAATGTAAGGAGTACATTTCCCTTTAGGTAGAGGCCGCCGTTGCTCACTGTCTGGCCTCAGTTTGTGCTACATTAAACTTTTACACCGTCATAAAATAATCCAATTCACTTTCCTCAGTTATCTACTAACTTTTTTATTAGCTTCGGACATTTTATTTCACGTTAATTTCAAATGTCTTCCTAAATTTGTGGCTGAAAATATAAATTTAATCTTAGTAATATTGTAGGCTATACATATTATATTAAATATATGTTTGGTATTTAATAACACAACCACCAATACGTTGTTATTAATCCACCCGCCTGTCCATACACGTACAGTGGTGAGGACCCACTCGGCCACCCATACACATACAGTGGTATTGTGTTTGAATTGATTACTGAAACGAGTTACCATTAAAATTATGATCTGTCTGTACGATTTTTCATGTGTTCCAGATATTTTAGAGCATGGTGATGGTATTTATGGCTGCCCAATGTGTGGAAAACAGTATAAGAAAAAAGCCACTCTTCAGTCTCACATGCGAATTGATTGTAACAAAGATGGCCGCTTTGTTTGCTGCCTGTGTCCGTACAAGACGAAGCGGAAAAACAGTCTTAAAATACACATGGGGATTATTCACAAGCAACATCTTGAAAATCTATATGACAAATAATGCTCTAATATATGCATAAATTGTGTATTTTGTACATATGAAATGTTCACTATTGTAATACAGAAAATTGGTATAATAAGCATTGTATCGAAGATATTTTATTCAAATAAAAAGATAGCATATAATTTATTATCTCATAATTTTAAAACGTTTTTTATTAGAAGTAAAATAGTTATAAATTTATTCTTTTCTAAACAAAACAAACAAAAAAAAGAAAAGAAAAAAACGCTAATATAGGGCTATATAAGTAACCATTACTACTACTGTACCACCATAATTACTAATTAGTCAAGGTCGAAGAAGATCTGTAATAAAATTTGTTTTTTAATCTGAACGTACCTACATTCAATACAAAATATTTGTGAATTTATTTAATTAAAAAAATTGCTGAATATTTACTGTGTGGGAAATCAGCAAAATTATGAAAGATGTAAATCCACTAAACAAAACAAGTAGCAAAGAAGTTCATAAATACAGGTTTATTCACTAGATAGCGTCAGAGAAGAACTAAGTTGTCTGGAGAACTATTTTGTACTTCATTTGTAAAAAAAATTTTACGAATATTCAACATAATTTAATATAACTATCAGCTATTATTGTTATATTAATCGTTATCTGGTGAATATTTTTGAAGATAAGCCCAATATTTGAGCATCATGTATAAGATTCTAATTTTTAGTGTGTAATATTATTTATTATTGTAAAAAAATATTTTAGTTGTATGATACCAAATAAATGCACTATCCACTTATCCGACATTGAGTTTATTTATCTTTTGGTTAAATTCTATGTCTTGGGAGAGAATACTATAATACTTGTATAGAGAGAATACTAACAAATTGCTATAAAAAAAATTAGAAAAAAGAGCTAGAATGTGAGCAATGACCATACATGGATATTTAAAATTACTTTGATTCATATATAAACTTTTATATATGAAACTTTTAATAACTCAGTTAAATGTTATTTGAATGTAACAATAATTCCTCTAATTGAGAGAAAAATAAAGAATTTATTATTATATTATTATTAATTTTGATCTTATTATAATAAAAAAATTGGAAGTAACAACAATTTTCAGCGATATTCTGGTGCTATATAAAGCTAATGATGTTATTAATTACAAGCATTTTTAAAATTATATTATTTTGTTAAAAAAAAACCAAGTGGATTATACTCACTATTTATTTGTTATACTTCCTTAATTATGTAAACATAAAATATATAATTTACCATTTCAACGTAATATTGTCTTTTACAGGTATTTTAGAGCTGGAAGACGGTATGTATGGGTGTCCGATGTGTGGAAAACAATACAAAAAGAAAGCTACACTAAAATCTCACATGCGGGTCGACTGTAACCAAGATGGCCGCTTTGCTTGCCCCTTATGTCCTTATAAAACCAAGCGGAAGACCAGCCTTAAAATTCATATGATCAATAGACATAAACAAACTATATAAAATATTTTCTTGAACTTCAATTTGTAAAACATTTTGAAGTATCGATTAATTGTTATTATAGTAATTACATTTTTAATGTAATAAGCACATTGTTATTGTAAAAGGTGATTAATACAAACTGATACAAATTGTTAGTAAATTAGTTTAATTTACTGTTTTGTCAAATTGTTTTATCTTTAAGTATTTTTGAGTATTTATAAAGTATTTTCTAATTGTATAGTCACAATGTTATTGTTATTATATTATTCTGATGATAATATTGGACTATAGAAACTTGAAAGAAACAACAATGTTTTATCTACCAGAAGCCATATACTAGGAGTGGCTTTAGCCATTACAAGTTAAAAAGGCTAAGGCGATGACTTGCCGCACAGCCGATCCGGGTTCGATTCCCGATTTGACCATAACAGTTTTTACCCCAGTGCCACTCCTTTGGTTCGAAAGTTACTTTAATAGCCGTAACTCGCCCGGTAAAAATAAGACATTCTTTAATCTTTTACAGTTCTGTCAAGAGAGTGTATAGTCTATGAGTCTACCTCACATAGTGGCAAGTGATTAATTGTACCCGGTGGTTCTAGGTTGTTTAGCTTTGCCTTATCATAAACAGATATATCTTATAGTAGAATTTAGCTTACTTCCTAATACCTTCTTGTAAGTAAAATTGGAATATTTGAAGTCAACAAACCTACCAATGAAAGTAGATTTGTAAACAAATGTATTGTACCTATACAGACATAGAAAACAGATGTTTCTAAAGTTATCTTCTTCTCTTAGTGAGTTTGTTGAGTTTGTATCTCTTCTATTCTACTCATCTTTGAACTAGTGTCTTCTAACCTAACTTAGCAATTTATTCTTGTAAAAAGAAAACTAATTTTTTATTTTTCCAAACTGTCTCTTATAAAATCATTGTAATAGTTAGTGTAAATTGATTGGTACCATTTGACACACTTATTTGTTTTAATAAAGTTGTTAGATAAGCTTAGAATTTTATGTATATTTTCATCTTCATATAGAATGGCTTTTAGGGAAAATTTCAGGTCTGGACTAATTTTAAAGTTGTGTATCTGGTATAACATTTTATGTAACAATAGAGGACACCTCTGCACTCTTCATGTGCCGACCCCATCACTTGCTAGGCTCGTGTCACAGTCCTGTAATGGATGCCACTTGGTGGTAAATCACGTTTGTTCTGCTCGTGATACTCCAGCCTTCAGTCTCGGTCTATGACTCAATCTTCCTTAACTAGATAGTATTTTAGGTCACATGTGCTACAAAAAAATTTACCATTTTTTCTTTTGAACTGTTGCCATTATATTCTAATGTTTTTATAGGAAAAAGGGTTCTTTAAGTGCTTTTTATTAGATACTTTAAGAATTAAATTTAGGGTAGTGTTTAAAATAACTTTACTGTATAAGTTTATAATTGTTGTTTTGTTATTCCAGTATATTAATTTAATGACTGTTACACAAAAAAAGTTTTATAATGATCTGATTTTTTTATATACTAATTTTAAGGGTTCTATTTTAATTTAAATTGTAATGAATGTTATCATAGATTTCTATCATATTTTAGAATACATGCAAATAAATTTTTATTTTGTATGCTGGGAGTTTATGATCTTTAATATTGAAGTTTTGTCCATTTCCAAACACATTGTAAACACCTACATCAAAATCTTTTAGCACAAAGTAAGGTTTGAACCAAGATGGTATAATTAATAAAAAATATTTTGGAAATAAACTTTTTTTCTGATAATTTAAGTTTATTTGAAAATTAATTAAAATTATTGTCAGAATTGGACTGAAGGTTATTCAAATAGACGTGTAAGGTCTATGTTACACCCACATAAAGTGGGTATGTGAGCCACATAACATATACAAAAGTTTAACAGTATACAAAAAACAATCTTTTTAACATCGGTAACTAATTTAATTTAAGAACAAATTTTTTTGTTTTTAGGGCAAATAGTCGATTTCAAGCTAAAATTATAATTGGTTATAAATTTGTATTATGTATTATAAAATATTATAGAAAATAAAATTGTATACCAATTGCAATTATAATTTTACTAGAATTATTATAGTTCTATTTTTTTTAAAGTCTCATCACAATCTAAAAATATTTTACAGGTCTGTTGAAGTTGGATGCTGGTTTGTATGGTTGTCCAATGTGTGGTAAACAGTACAAGAAGAAATCCACTCTTCAGTCTCACATGCGAGTTGATTGTAACCAAGATGACCGCTTTGCTTGTTCGTTGTGTCCGTACAAGACAAAACGGAAGAACAATCTTAAAGTGCACATGGGTGTTAGGCACAACAAAGCTATTTGAAATACGTCACACTTTGGATAACTAGAAATTTGCAACTATTCATATGTTTATTTTAATAAATATTGATATTACAACAATATTTTATTGTAGTATTGAAGTTTATAGGAATTTTGAGTTATTAAAATGTTAGTTGTTTTATCATCAATGTTAAAGTGTTTAAAACAATGTTTAGAATTTTATCACCAATTTGTCAATATTATTATTTATATATTTACTTTTGCAAATGAATATTTAAAACAATAAACATTTTAATAAGTCAAAATTCCTGGAAAATACCTGTTTAGTGTATTTCCACCATTAATTATATTACATGAATTCCTGAAATAGCCCTATTTATATACATTACTTTAATAGTATGTCTTTATGACATTTTTGTTATTAGTAATTTCTGTAGAAATAAAACATATTTTTATATTTTAATGTATGGTTTATTTTTAACTATAGGTCTTTGTAATGTAAATAATAAAATAATTACAGTTTTTAATTGCATGTAGAATTGTCATTGATAGACCCTTAGTATTTGCAAAGTGAATCTGGTGTTGCGATGACACAGTAAAAGTATTATTTTTGGTTTATTTTTATTTTTTACGTGGTCTCAGGACTGTGGGTGAAATTGATTCAACGATTGAAGTACCTGATTGTTAGCTTAGTTGAGGATTTGTAACTTGGACCTACGGGTTTGAAAGCAGTACAGGCCGCGCGGCGAAGGTCCGGCCTCGAGCTCGCCGTGCGGTGACAAGCAGGGGACGGGTGGAGGGCCCGATATGCCTGCAGTCCTGGAAACATTTGCTATTGCCAGAATTTCCCATGCAACGAGTCATTCCCATTCTTGCATATAAAATAAGATGAGTTAATTTTTACCCACGGATCCACCTTAAGTATGTTTCCAGACTGCGTACGAAATGTTTGCTTATTATTTAGGAGTGTTTAGAATTTTAACAGTACTTAAGAGTGCAGAAAACAATTATTTAGTGGTTTATATAGTTGTTTTTATTTAAGTACTGTAGTGTAATAAATATATGGAACCCATTTAAATTAGCCTGTGTCCGCTAAATCATTATTAGAAACTATATAAATAATTATAGTTAAAGTTATTAATTTATAAACATTACCTACTAATAATTCAGTGAATAGTTGTCTCTCATTTGGTTATAAAATTTTCTTTAAATAAAAATGTCAAACAGAAATGATTTATTTTAAACAAATTTAAATGAGAACTTAAATAAAAGTGATATGTATTTTATTGGAACTGGAAATCACACAAATATTTTTCTAAGTCACAATAAGAAGCACACTATCTTTTTCAGATACCGTGATAAGAAGTATATAGTTCATAGTTACTTTATTTCAATTAAAGTTATTAACGGACTCATAATTTTTTACAACATACATTATAATATTATTGTTGATATTAATATACGTTTTAATATTTTAACGTTCCAACACTTACCATGTTTGATAAGTTTTTATTTTAAATGCTGGTCTAATTATAAGAAATACCAAAATAAAAATACTCAAGATGTTTTTATATGACTAGTAGGCCAGCTAGGAGGCCGGACCTTCAGCACACATACTGTACGAAGCTTTAGCCACAACGTGGCAAGTGATATTTATGTTAAGAGTTCAAATTATTTTTAACAGCATCAGAAATTTAGATGTGGAATAAACAAATCGTATGTAAAGATGGAATAAAGTCTGTGGAATAGCTAGGGTAAAATATAAACAAAATGGATTATCATTAAGAGTAAGACAGAGGAGAAAAGTAATTGGATAAGAAATATTATGAGAAAAGATTATTCATTGAAAACTATTTTAGAAAACATCAGATAGATTCAGGAGGTATTAAATAACGAGAGTTTAAGAAAATGTTATAAAAATATCTTGAAAGATTATCCCAGATAGTTATTTTTAGTTTCAAGGAAAATGAAGTATTATGTGTTGGTTTGTGATATCTACACAATAAGTGAGTATTTTGAAATTTTATCTTCTGTCAGAAGCAGATGAAAAAGAACTTACCTTTAATATAAAGAAGCGAACAATGTTCTCTCGCAAGAAGATTGTTCAATGTTATTTATTGTATTAAGGTAAAGTGTATTACTAATTATATCCTACAAACCAAAATTCAATTTTTTTTTCAAAATTTTCATCATGTAAGTGTTAATTTCATTCCACAAGTGCTTTTAAAATAAAAAGTTATCAATGTTTCAAATTTTGTAGCAGTTTGATTCCAAGGCCCATCTGCATGCCAAATCCAAAGTTTCCGGCAAGTAGAGAATCATATTAGAATTTAATCATGTGACTGACAAAACTTAGTATATCTTTGTTACGGTCAATAAAATAATAGTCATATAAAATCTTAAAGTATACTTTTTAATTGATTTTGATAATAATATTTAAAATAAATTAAATATTTACTGTACTAGTAATAGTTCATAAAGTAATATTAAGAATATGTTTATTCTAATTGATGCATAATTTTACGTGTTCAAATTAAATGATATACAAACTTATAGTAGGTAATTCCAGTTTTTTGAGCCTACGTCTAAGTGTTGGAAATTTACTCTGGTACAAATTTATTATTTAAATCCTATACTGATACACATGAATCTTTTCATTTTGTCTAAACTAGTAGGATATAATTTCTTATCTATTTTAAAACCAAAAATATAAGTTTTAAGAATAATATATAAAGTTCAGTAAAAATAACACCCTTAAACTAAAGAATTACTAAAGATAATGATTGTTACATAATCTATTATTTTTCTAGTATTTATATAAAACTAGGGGACATTCCTGCATGTTTCGCGTGCCAACCCTGGCTCTCGTTGTGCACGATACACCTCAACATGTGACTTTAAACAAAAATAATAGTGGATTACCGGTATAATGTAAAATCACAATTTATTTACAGTATCTCACTCACACCAATTGCGTTGGTACCTATTTATTAGTATTAATACCAATAGTATTACTTAGCCTATTCCAAATGTGTTCATTTAATTTGTTTTTGTTTGACAGCTGAAGATTAAACTCTTAATGCATCAATACAATAATGTCAAACATACAAAGTAAACATTTAAATTTATTTCGAAACAGCTGTTGTTAATTTAGTAAAATCAACCCAATGCTATTCTTATGGAAAAAAATGAAATTTTGAGGGGCTGTTTGTACTCCTTAGGAATGAAAATTCAAAAAATTCGAAGGGACACAGTAATATTGTGGGTCCCTTCAATACTATAGCTAACTTCCTTTAACGTTTTGTGTAAATCCATTCTGTGGTTTTTGAGATTTCGTGATGAGTGAGTGAGTCAAGTGGTATTTGGCTTTTATATATCAAATTTGAATATATTTTTTGTCCATATTGGTGTTTGATTTAATTGCTTTGTTTAAAGGCCTCATGTTTGTACCAAGAGATGGTGAAGGACCTTTTAAATGTCCAATGTGCGGAAATTCATACAAGTACCAACGCAACCTCAGGACCCACATGACTCACGACTGCGGAAAGGAAGCAGCGTTCCCCTGTGACCAGTGCCCCTTCCGAGCCAAACGGCGCCATAAACTTAAGCTTCACGTTGCCATGAAGCACGGACCTAAACTTCCTCCTATGTCAATGTATTGTAAATTACCATAAAATGTGCAACACTTCTGTAGTTTTTTCTTTATTTTAGAACAATATTACTGTTTAGATTATTTGTCTATGTACAGTGATATATAATAGTTTTTATTATTTAATTAAAAAGGACAGCTCAGTTTAGCTTGTCCAGTATAAAGGACTCCCTTTGGCACATATTATTACAAAGGTTGATTTTATGGACTTCTGTGTGTTATTCATCTGTGTTCGTGTCTTCATACAGAGTATAACTTCCTGTCAAGATTCTGTCGTTACTTTAGTAAGATAACAGAAAAATGGTTTAGTTAGCATATTTTTTTATATTGATACAAATATTTATAACAGATTCAATGTCTAGACTACTCTCATTAAAAAAATAAATAAATAAATAAATGTAAAGGTTTTTAAGGAGCTCTAATTATTAGAGATACTTAATAATTTAAAAAAATAAAAAGTGTTCCGTTTAAAAAAATCATATGCTTTATTTTCCTGTATGGTTAAGTTAAAGAGAAATGTGTTAATACCCCAACAAAAGCCCTCTTCTGGTTAGTAAATAACCTATTAATAACCTAAATATTATTTAAAGGAATGAGTGGAAATTAGTAATTTACTTTGATGTTTATTATGTTTTGTCTAGTAGTCTTGTTTATCTTGATCGGTTGCTGATTTACTTGTTACTTTTAAAGTTAAATTAAACATGATTCAAAGGTCTCTAATATAGAAAACTATAAAAGTCTCTCTTTGGGGTTTTTTTTCATCAGCTCTATTAGTTAAAAAAATATGTAAAATATACCTAATATTGATCAAATAAGGTTCTTAATAGGCTCAACAGATCTGTAATAACAATAATGAATTAAAATTGAAATGTATTTAATGGCAGCAAGCCTCCTAGAGTTTGTTATATCAAGTTTTTAAACAGCTGTTGATTTTGACGATCCAATGAAGCCTTCTGAATTGTTGAAATATAAAAAAAAATTGTTTGCTAAGTTTTGTGTATGCAAAAAGATGAGTCTACTACATTGAGGAAAGTTTTTTTTTAATTGTGCTCTCCTAATTGATTATAATTTCATATTTTGATAAGTAAACATACATTAATTATAATTTGTAGCAAATTGTGATTACAGAAACAGCTCGAGTGTTAATGAAATATATTAGGTTTTTATTTGATTATTTTTATTTATTTAGAATATTTTTATAACTTTAATGAATTAAAATAACAACATTTCTTTTTTAAGGAGAGTTCTTTGGAGAAGACATACATCAGTGTCAAGTCTGTGGCCGCACATACAAACACAAACGTTCACTGCAGTCACATATACACTTTGAGTGCCAAAAGGAACCTCAGTTTCCGTGTAGCTTATGTCCTTACAAAGCCAAGAAGAACTCTAAACTTAAAAGGCATATGATTTGTAAACATAATATACTCTTGGAAAAACATTAAGATTCTAAAGAAAATCAGATTGTTTGACTGTCTAATTTTTTTTGTCTGTTTAGGTTTTTGTTTTAAATTAAAAAAAATTATTAAATTTTGTTTATATTTCATTCCTTCCTGATTGTTTAGTATCTCATTCAGTTATCAGATGTAATCCACAAGTGTTACCACTCATTCATGTGTATTAACCCTCCTACACTGAATCTATTCAGGTCTTAAACTGGAGTTTTCTAGAAATTCTTTATTTTTTCAAAAGACTTGTATACAAAAATAAATTACTGATGGTTAACAGTGGATGTATGTTGTCAATAACAAAGGAGAATTAGGTTTCAATCTTGCAGTTAAACAAGTTAGGCAATTGAACAATTTATTCTCAAGAAATACCATTTGGTGTAAATAAAAGTCAGTCACAGTCGGATTTTTAATTGCTCATCGTAGCATGGGCTTAACGTTTGGAATCCGTGCACATATTGTAAAATGTTATTTGACGAATTGACATCGGAAGTTTTGAAGAACATCCAATACAGTTTGTTTTTCACATATTACCAGCTTTACTAGTCTGGCCTCCGTTTCTCTGCATGTTTCAATTGTAGAAGAAGAAGAGAAACTGTCTTTAAGTGCCATATAGTGAATATATAAACAGCAAATACTTTTTAGAGTCTCAACGGTAAGTTTTATCTTTTTTCATAATATAAAAGGGATCACAAAATTAATTAATTTAAGTAACACTTGCCACATATTAGTAATTGATATTTGCCTAATTGTATTGTTTGGGATTATTCATTTTTTACAATTTTCTCACAGTAATTTTTTTATAATATCTTCACAGCCCAACATATCTTCTATAAGACTATAGCAGTAATATATTCCTGCCCAATAATGTTATATTAAACAAACCATAACTTCCTCAACAATACTTAATTTTGCAAATTGACTTATAGAAAGTTTGGTTTACATTTTCACATGTTTCATTTAGTTAAATTGATTTATAGACAAAGCATTGAGGGTGTGTTCCATCATGGATTTTTAATGGGATAGTACAATTTATTTAGGCAATTGAAGATTTTTTTTGTTTTACTTTTTTTTAGAAAGAAAGAAAAATTCTGTTACGATTTGAAATACAACTAAAATTATTTGAATAACACTGTGAATAGAGCCCTAGTTAAAAATATTTTCAATTCACTAAGCAAAGTCTGTCTGATACTGTGTGAGAATGTAATTATATTTTATCTTTGCTTCATATTTGGTACAAACAATGACTTATATAGACACCCCATTTACATAAAAAAGGTATCTTAAGTATTTTTTAAATTTTAATGATAAAAAAAATGTTATATTTTGTTACGTGTAAGCATCTCCCCCTACATATCTTGTTCTTTCAGTAACCAAGAGACATGAATTATGCTTGCCTGTAACTATTGTCTTAAAAACTCTATTTAAGGCAACCATTTATAAATAACTATAGCCTAGTGATAAATAAACAGCATGATAATCAGCTGATCCCTTTAAACATCCCTTGGATTGAACTGAGAACTCTTAGCTTATGAAACTGGGCTTTAACCAACTACGCTACCGACCAATTCCTAGCTTTTTGACTATGATTGGTCGGTAGCTGTTTATTTATAGTTGGTTTGTAGTTGGTTATTTATTTTTGGTTTTAGTAGCTTTGTAAACTAGAAGTTCTCATATCGATCCTAATCGGAGTCATAACAAATTTTAAAAGAGATCAGCTGATAGATAACAGCTGTTCATTTGTCATTGGGCTATTAATTAATTAATGACACCTTTAAGGTATAGCCGGTCGTAGTTTCAACAATCACTAGATTGTAAAACCTGCATTAAATAATTTTAAAAGGATTGGAAAAGACAGGTTTTAAATTTAAATTTTTAATTTCACAAGAAACAAACACATAATCAATAGAAAATAACCATTTTGTAAATTTTTCAGAACTTTATTGAATAAGCAGAACATTTAATTTGAAGAGACAATTGATTACAAAATATCGGTTCAGAGTTCCAAAATGATAGTCTAAAAATATATTTATATACTTTAGGCAGCCTGAAAACCTTAAATTAGGTCACCTCAATCCTGCCCTCCCCCTAAAAATAAATACTTTTAATGACAGTATGCCATTTTCTGTGCTAATCAAGTTATATTGTTCCAGAGGGCGAGAGTTTTACATGTAACATATGTCCAAGGACGTACAAGCACAAGTCCAGTTTGTACACCCATCGACGATACGAGTGCGGAAAGGAGCCCCAGTTCTACTGCCATCTGTGTCCGTATAAAGCACACCTCAAAGGAAACTTGACGAGCCACATTAGAACTCGTCATTGCCCAACTAACTCAATACTATCCATGTTAAATTAATCTTAGCAATCAAATTGTTTGCAAATAACCATTATGTGTACAAAGTAATGTAAAGTGATAATACTTTTCGATGCATAACACTCTTGTTGAATATTAAAATATATTTTCATATATGTGTTTAGTATATGTCTATGCAATGAACCTGATTTGATATTGTTGTAACAATTTTAACAATTAAAAAAACTAAAATGTGATCATCTAAAAACTCAGTGCGTCAGAGATGTTTCATATCTAATGTGAATCAGTTCAATAGAGTTTTAAAATGAGGTGAGTTTTAATCATTTGTATTTAACTTAATTTTGTTTATGTAGACTGTTTTGTCAGTTGGAATATTATCATCGTTTTGCTAAGTAGACTAATCTGTGTTGTTTCTTGTACTTGTTGGTTGTTCAATGTGCTTCATTGTTTTTGTTCGTTCATTGTTGTTGTGGAACACTACTAGAGATAGTGTTTTGTTTGCTTTTATGCATGTGAAACAGTGTTGATAGTTTAGAAGTGGAAATAAAACTTTTGTTCAGTACATTTCTTTGTGCATTTACTGAACTATATAATTCTGTTTCATATTAAGTAGAACAATTTAATTCTCATGTTGTATTTTGTCACATTTAAAATTTTTAGCTCGTTCAAAGCCACTTTTTTGCGCTCAGTACATCATTTATTGATATTTGTAGTTGGATGTATTGTTGGAAAACTAAATTCAAAGAGTCAGTTCGCTAATGATTTTTTAGTTTCTTTTGTTATACAAAAGAGAAACAAATTAATTTTATTACCACAGAAAAATATCAAACAAAGTAATTTGTTCTTTAAAAAGTTATTCTGTCGGTAAACCTTCATTGGGGTATGGACATGTCAATTATTCTAAATTAACTTATAAACAAAGAGAAAACAAATCTGGCAGATTTTGTAAAAATTTGCTTATCCCAGTATCAGAAATACTGTAAAAACCAAGAATTAAATTGTTCTTTATCTACCAAAAATTATATATGGTAGTAGTTTTTAACCATCCATTATATTAAATGTAAAATACAAATTTAAAAAAATGCAATCAGTAAGCTTTGAAACTGCAATTTGTTTTTTAAATACAGTATTACGATTCATGTTGGAAACACAAAATAAAAAAATATAAGATTGAATTAGTCGTAAATATAATAATAATAACTTTAAAGCCCACAATAAATATGGATTAAAGCTATTTCGTTTAAATATATTTAGAATATAACAACTTGATCAAATTTTTAAAGTTTTCATTTGTAAATTATTAAGTAACATAATTCTTTCGTATTATATTTTAAAATAAAAAGTTTCACTACAATTAAGAATCATAAACACTTAAATAGGTTGTTTCGTGGATTGTTGTAGTAGATTTTAAGTATTTGACAAATATGTATTCATCATAATAGTTAATTTATAACAATTAAATTTTAAACAACAATTCAAATATGCATTAGTCAGATTTCTTGTTACAAATTTAGTGAATTGGAATACCAGTGGAGGAGTAAAAATGTGTAGAAAAAGGATTATTAAATACATTAGAGTTAGATTCTTATTCTACTTGCAGATTCACCAAATGGGAAAAGCAGTGGAGTATTTGCCTGTAGAAACTGCGGCAAGACGTACCGGCACCAGTCAAGTTTGTGCTACCACAAGCGAGAGTGCGGCAAGGAACCCATGCTGCAGTGTGCATTTTGCCCTTACAGAGCCAAACAAAACCGCAGTCTCAAACTTCACATAATGATGAGACACGTTGACAAGAATGATAGGATCTGTTAAACTTTTACTCAGTTTTAACGTAGATCACTAATTTTAACTTTACGCTTTTACCGTTCGATAATTTTGTTAATTTAAATAAATGTCAGTTTCTGAAATGTTAACGAATACTATAACTTTTCACATAAGAGTACCTTCTGATCTTCATAATATGTAATTAATAGTATTTTATTGCATTTCTATATTGTAATGCAGTTTTTTTTATTTTTTACAGTCATAATATTTGTGTAAAATAGTTCTTGTCATCTTCATTATCATATTGCATGATCTAATGTATTTATAATAAGTGTTAACAGTGACAATTTTTTTTGTAGTTATATATACAAATCTCACTGTGGTCATACTTTGCAGACATATTATCATGTGTGTTAATATAATGTCTATGTAATAGCATTAAAATATTAGTTGTTTTATTAAAGAGAGTCACCAATACAACAAAGAAACAATAAATAAAAACATTACAGAAGATACGTTCCTTGTATAACCCCTTAACGGTTTATTAAACAAACACAAAACTACAAATTTTACAGATTTTTAAAAACACTTATTCTCAATGTAATTTATGTTTTATTTATTAACATGTAAATAAATAGTAATTACAGTTTGATAATTTGATATATTTATTATCGATGATTGAAAATTCAAAACAATGAACACATACTAAAATTCACAATGTACATTATTTTACTCTACAAACAAAATAAAACTAACTATACACTTTACAACTATGTAGAATACAATATAGACTATAAACTAAACTATAGACTAGTAATAACTGCATACATAATAATCACCAAATGGACGTTCCCGCTCTTTTGATGTGTCAGGCTGTAGATGAAATTACTTGAATGAGTCAAGCACAGTGCCGGGAGGTGCAGCTATATAGCAGCAAATGTTATAACTATGAGCTACGGCAGCTAGAAAGAGTATGGAAAGAACACTAGTGTAATATTAAGTCTATAAATAGAATAACATTGGTAAAATCTACATCATGTAATATTACGCCACAATCCGTTAAGGGGTTAAGAAAGAGAAGATCACTAATTCTTACTGTTTTAAATCAGGGATTGTAAATAAGAAGTACTTTAACTGAGTTATTTGAAGCTAATGCTTTTTTTATTTTATTTTATTTTATTTTCAATACCACTGTACATGTATGGGTGGGCGGGTGGGTCAATACCACCGTACTGTATGGGTGAGCGGGTGGGTCAATACCACCGTACTGTATGGGTGGGCCGGTGGGTCAATACCACCGTACTGTATGGGTAGGTGGGTGGGTCAATACCACCGTACTGTATGGGTGGGCGGGTGGGTCAATACCACCGTACTGTATGGGTGGGTGGTTGGGTCAATGCCACCGTACGTGTATGGGTGGGCGGGTGGGTCAATACCACCGTACGTGTATGGGTGGGCAGGTGGGTCAATACCACCGTACTGTATGAGTGGGCGGGTGGGTCAATACCACCTACTGTATGGGTGGGCGGGTGGGTCAATACCACAGTACTGTATGGGCGGGTGAGTGGGCCTATACCACTGTACGTGTATGGGTGGGCGGGCGGGTCATCAACACTACACGTGTATGGGTAGGTGGGTGGATCATCACCACTGCACGTGTATGTTCATCACCACTGCACGTGTATGAGTAAGCGGGCGGGTCATCAACACTGCACATGTATGGGCGGGAGGGCGTGTCTTTTCTTAAAATCTAGTGCTGTGTGATGAGTCGTAAAAATTTAAATAATAAGCTAATGCTTTTATTATTGCAGTTTTTACCATTGTATTTTTCTGCTTCCTCCACTAATGGAACCTCACACACCATCCATTCCAACCTTGATACTATCCAAAGTACCATTTTGGATAGTACAAACACAATATTCACAATCATGAAAAATCCCCAAAATATACGAAATGTATATCTTTTTGACAGATTTAGGTAGAAATCACTTAATCCGTTGACTATAGAAACAAACATATGGTCAAAGGTAGCGCATTTTCTGTATACATGCGCCTTTGCTGATATCTAACTGTGATAGGTTTCTAATAACACTCCAAAAACTGTTTAATATACTATTATAGACAAACCACTCATTAATAAACCTGCGCATAACCACAATTATCCGGAGTGGCTGTCCCACACATTATTCACTACGCCATACCTAACCAATGGAAGGATTTTCTCTAAGAGATCATTTCCAAGCGTTTTTCCCATAGCTCAAGTATTAGTCACTTCAGCATGTGCCAGACAGAGGCAGAGATCTGCTGGTGCTACCTGTAAAAATCTAACATGAACTAATTTCAACGAACAGGATAACAGGCTTCACGGGAACCATATAAGCAGTCTTCTTGTTTCTGTGGTCAATGCTTAAACATCGATTTCTAAGGAGTCTCTACCTACCAATTATTTCTACTTAGATTTCATCTAACAGATAACCGAGAAACATTCTTGAAGTTCTTCTAATTGGAAATTATTAGAATTCGATAGTTTTTAAATTAAACATACAGTCCAGTTATGAATAATTTTATATGGTGAGGCCTTTCAAAAACAAAGTTTTCTTGTTCAGACAATTCACATAAAATGTACAGTAGCGTGTGTTGTCTGAAGACGGAAACTTTGTTGTTGAAAGGCTTCACCAATTAAAATTACTATACTGTTTAAAAAGAAACATTATTTAGTTTGAAAACTACAAAAGTATTAATTACTCAGTGTTTAAACACTAAACTATTGTTTCATGAGTAGAAAAGCCTTTAGTTAAGTAAAAAAAGTGTTATGTTTGATTTACAATAAAAGAATAAGATTAATAAAATATCAAATTATTATGTTCGATACATTATTATAGTCTTTTTAAATCAAATTACAATTACTATAAACTTGTACAGGTTTATTCAGTATGTACTGTAAATAATAATATAAAATACACAGGAAGTGTAACATGTTTATGTCATACTTCCACATTGTAATATTTTAATCAATATGTATGGTTCATCACATTCAGAGTTTTCTTTTGAAAAATACTATTCTAATGGAATACAGTATTTGTACAATCCTAAATACTCTGAAGGTGAAATATTCCTTATGAAATGTCAAAGCCAACTTAGTCATTTATACTATAATTTACTAAATAAAGTTTAAAAGTATTATATATGTTTAATAGTTGTATTCTTTAATTATTATTTTAATATTATTATTGTAATGAAATATGATGAATAATGCTATATAATGTAGAGTAGATTGTGTAAACAAGTAAAAAGTGTGTAGCAAAATGATTTATATATTTGTGTGAATATAAATTGTGACTTAACTTAAACTTTGTGATGTTTTATTAAATTTAGGCAACTCTCAACTGTTACCTTATACATTTTTATTTCACCATGATAATTTCTTTATAATACAGGGCCATACAAAGGTGTGTGTGATTATGGATTTAATAATTAAGTAAGTTTTAAACGTAAAATAACATTCTTTGTGTTTTTGTTTGGTGTTATTTTCATTTTGACAAGTGTCCTAACAATGTCAACCTATTGACGAAACATGTAAGCTCAAATGTTTTATTAAAATACATTTTGTGGACTAACTGACGGAGGTAAGACTTGTCAGTTAGCTGACAATCAGATGTGGTTTGGATTCCTTGTAAAGCTGTAAGTCTCTTAGTTGCCCTGATCATTGGGCTACTTTTAAATGTCTCTTTCTAAGAATCAGTTGAACTTTATTAGTAGCAATGACTACACTTATCAAACTCTTTTACCCCTTATATTCACCTGTATCTCTACGATCGGCGTCTTGTAATGAAACTGTTTCCTAAGGGCCATGTCATGATCTGCACAATTTAATATTAATTTAATTTAAATTATATAAAACAATATTCATTTGTGCAAAATGGTTGGAAAAAAAATTTGCTTATCTTTATGTGGATCTTGTCTGTAAAGAAGTAAAAAAAATGATACTGCATCAAATAAACTGCCGTAAAATCATTAGATAAAAACTGCACTGTGCTTTCAGTCGTAAATTCGCTATTATCTATTTTGAGTAATAAGACAGTTGGCTGAATTTGAAATGGCAGTGTAAAAATGCCTAAACTTGCGGTTGGCAACAGTTTCAAAACTTATACCATGCAGTTGTAACTCAGTCTTAAATGAAGTACAGTACACAGGTTCTCTGATTATTTCTGATTCTATTTGTCACTGAAATCACACACACGTTTCTTAAATGACCTTGTACATAACGCCTTCAGACATCACTCTTGAATCTCCTCCCTCTCTAAATGTGTCTGCTGGGTGCTGTCATGCTCACCAACAACATAAACAAACCCTGCAGGACCATCCTATCTTCCTTTATTTGAATAATGGCACCAAATCCACATTCTATGCCAAAATAATTCTGGCGCTGGAGATCTGATTTGTTTTCAGGTCTTTTACTCTAATCTTTATATAAAATATAAATGGCTTTTTAATTACTAAAATTGATAAGTTCAACATTATCAATTTTAGTAGGCCTAAATTTTACACCTTTTAACTACCACCCTAGGGGTTTTGTTTGGCAGTGATAGGGAGTGGATGGATAGGCATTAGGTGGAGGGAATGTAGGATTAGCTCCACTGTAGACTCAGATCAAGGAGGTGGAATCCCCAAGGAAGATAATACAGTATTCAACAAGAGTTAAAAGTGAAGCTCCACCCTCTGCTGGTGTGAAGTAGGCGCTAGGCTGATTCACAGGTGTTACTGTAGTGATAACTGTCCTTTCTGCCTGACTGACTGTTGACTTGGGATGCCTATGAATCAACCTTGTTGTAAATCAAGAGTCCATGATGTGCTTACACTTTTTTTATTAGCCAGCACCCATGTGACAGTCCAGGTAGAGCCTTACTCTCAACTCTCGCCAAACAGAGATTAGTTATGCCTATTTGTGATGATTATGATATCTATTAGTAAGTATAATATAAGCAAGATAGTACTTACTATATATGACTTAAATGAGTAAAAAGCATACTAACTCTTCCACTGTTTGAACATTTATTTTCATGAATGCCATGGAGAAATGTAAGTTCAAATTAATTATCAAACATATTTTAAAAGCATTAGTGAAAGCAATATTTATCATCTATTTCTCTTTAATTAAAAATGTATAAAAACATTAAAAATATAAGTGACTAAAGAGTTATCATCAACAATTTTATAGAATACTATTTTATTATAAAGTAATCTTCATAAAATATTTAGTTGTGGCTTGTTATATATAGAAAGATAGTAGCTTTTTTTGTAAACAAAATAACAAATATATTTAACAGAAAAAGATTCCTTTCAATATCTGTAAAACGTATATGCTTTATAATGATATTTAAAAAATGTGTCCTGATGCAGAAAAAGCAATAAAATACTAACATTTAAAATATTTACTAAGAAATTAATATTTTTTTAGGATCAACTGTTATTTATAAAATTATTTTCTTTATTATTTTAAAATCATGTTAAAATTTATAATCTATTAACAATGGACAAATTTTTACCCTTCTAAGAAATAAGTAGAGGTTAGAATTTAATAGACATCAATTATTGTACACCTTTGATTGTATTAAATGGTTAATCATGCTTTGATTTTTGTTTCAGATTATTGTTAACTTATTACTCTATGTCTAATGACCTGGGGGATTATTACAACAGAAGAAATGAACAGTAATGTATAAATTGGAAATATTTGTTCATAAACCAATTAATGTAGTAATCATAATTAGTTATGCAAATAAAAATATGTAAACAGAATGTGTGTTTTTTTATATTAACCTTTTTCCTTCTATTTAGTCAGCTACATTATTTAGGCTAATGTAAATTTATTTATTTTTTTTTGATATTTTTAAGTTATTTTAATAAATGTCAAACTAGTGTAAGCTGGCAACTAAGAAAAATTCACATATGTATTTTAGATGTATTAATTCTATTTAAATGCTAATTCTAGTTGTATGTTTCAGAAAAACAGAATAAGATAAAAGATGTTTCAACCGGAAATGAAGTTACTCAAGAGGACACGTCCAATACAAAAGAAGATTCCAGTGGGGGTAACGATGAAGGTAAAGAGTCTACAGATGGTAACAAGGACAGTAGCGAACAAAGCAATAATAACAGATTGCCTCCTACTCAAGGTGGCTCCTCTTCTGGTGGTTCGGGAGGCGATGATAGAAAACCTCCCTTCAAGGTAGACCGGAATCACATCTCTGATGAAGACTCAGAAGATGATAATGATTTTCCAGAGCCTCAAGAAGAAAATGAGCCACTAGTTCAGAAAAATGGCAATTCATCAGGAGAATTATTAGATGATGATAATAATGAAGATGGGCATTTAAAACATGATTTTGCTGGATTTTCTGAAACAACATTCACACTTTCTAGTGAAAGAGGATTCGGTAGAGGGCGAGGGAGAGGTAGAGGGAGGGGCAGAGGGAGGGGCAGAGGTAGGGGCAGAGGTAGAGGCAGAGGAAGGGGTATTGGTAGAGGTATGGGTAGAGGTCGCGGCAGAGGAAGAGGTAGAGGAACCTGGAAGACAACAGATCTTGATAGTGTATCCACAATACTTGATAAAAAACCCCGAAAACCAAGGATTCCAAGAGTGTTCAAGCCAACAGAAATGATACGGAGAATCCGTAAAATCAAAGTTTATTCAGACACAGATGACGACATACCAATGAGTAGAAAACAAATGATAAAAGCAATGGAAGAAGATTCCTCTTGGGAAAAAGAGGTAGCAGCCACTCTTCAAAATGTGATTACTAACTCTAAAAGGGCTAAGAAGTACAGAGCTGTTGGAAGGCCACGTAAAAGACCTTTAGAAGATTGTGAAACCGGTATCAAGAAAATAAAATCAGAAGTTGCTGCATACCCCTTAGTTGAAGTTAAGAAAAGTGAAAACGATTGGAACGTTGAGACAAAATATAAAATCCCTGGATTTTGCTGTAATGATTGTGGAGCAGTTTACCAAAGCACTGCTGCTTTGAGACGTCATCAGAACTATGAGTGTGGCAAAGAACCACAATTCAAATGTAATGAATGTGATTACGCAGCGAAGCACAAGGGAACTCTGAAAAGTCATATTAAAAACCGTCACTTGCCAAAAGAAGCGAGATTGAATGATATGCCCAAAAAGCCAAGGAAACCAAGACAGCCACGTCTTAAGTTTATACCTCCTCCTATCCCCTCTCCTACATGAACTAATGTCTTTGGACTCACATTTCATTAAGTAATAATAAGACTAAGTAAAAGTATTATTTTTAGTTTAACGCAATTAAAAGAATTTTATTTAATTTTCCAGACTTTATATGTCTGATAACAAGCCTAACTTAAAATTTAGGTAATTAAAATAAAAAATTATGAAACATTACTTACAGAGTATATTTTAGTTTCTTTGATTTCGTTTTCATACAAACTATAGATTTGGTGCAATATATCCAATTTATTGTTCAACAATACTTTTATTTTGTTAGAAGATATATTTTATTTAAGTAGAGTTATTTTTTTTATTAAAAAGGCTTTATATCAGTATATATAGCTTTAAGTAAACAAGTTTATGTTTTATTTAGAATAAAATCGTACTTCATTTATTATTTTCAAAGTACAAATTTCTATTTTCTATTTTTAAAGACACTACAAGTGTTTTCTTGACTGATAGATACATACATGTAGAATAATGCAAATAGTGCATTTGCCGTAAAAGAAGGCTAGTTTCTACTATTATTCAAATTGTATACTATTTTTAATATTTTCAATATTGTCTAAAATTGTTATATCATGTATTTGTGTGTGACATTAGAACATTTTTGAAAATTAAGCTAACAATTAAAATCATTTTATACAAGCTCATAAGTAATACATGCTGCTTATATTAGTAAAAAGATTTCATGTTTGAATTTAGAAAATCATCTTATAACATACATTTTATGTACTCTTAATGTATTATACATTGGAGAATTTGAAGTTCCTTCTATAGAAAATGCGTCAACACTGCCCAACAGTAGTCAAATGCTTTAAATGCACTGTTAAGCTTAGATTAAGTATATATAAACCTAATACAACAACTTAATATCTGTGTTGATGTTGTGTTTATGTCTAATTTCATTTAATTCTAGGTGTAAATTTAGGGGTAGATTTTTTAGTAGTGTAGTGACATTTAACAAAGTATTCAATCATAAATAAATTCTATCATTTTTCCGAGGATTAAAAAAATAATGATAACTGTGGGTTTGTTTGAAATTAGTTTTTTATATATTATTTTAAATACTATACACCTAGTTAGTTAGTATTTTATCTTAATCAGATTTAATTTTAGTATAAGTCTATAGAATCATATACAAAACTATTATTTTAATAATATGTATTTAACCCCCAAGAAAACTGTTATTATTATCTGAACAAAAGGGATTTATCAAAGTCAGAGCCAACTAAAAGCAAACGTATTTAAATAATTGTTATCAGTATATTTTGTTTTATACAATACTAATAGTTGTTAGTACCTCACAATTATAAATATGTAATGGAAGATATTCTGAAGTGAAAAAGTAAATACTATGTGAACTTGGTTCAGAATATTACATTCAGTTACTGCTACTTGGGGACAAAGTGTTTGGGAGATTGTAGGCGATAGGTTGGATGCTCGGTTCTCTTAATACCGGCATGGCGTCTGCTCAGTGGTTGCTATCGGCGTGGACACTACTAGAGAAGTCTGGGTTGTCCATGTTGGTTGGTAGTCATTGTGCGGATGTTGTGTGGGGGAGATAACTGAGTATCAGGCTTGTCAATTAGCTGAAAATCAGACCAGCACTACGTGGTTCGGATTTCACGTAAAGCTGTAGGTCCCTTAGTTGCCCTGGCTGTTGGGCTATTAATAAATTGCCCTATCTAAGGAACAGTTGAACTCAGATAGTAACCAGACTACACTTATCCACACTCACCCTACACTCATATAATCATTCATATTCGCCTTAAAATACCAACAACATTGTGTCGGCGTCTCATATGTAAGAATTGGTAAGTTTATAAAACAAGAAACGTTAGTAAGAGATTATTACAGGAAGTAGAACAATATATGTATGACAATATTTATCAAATTACCAGTTATAAAAGCCAAATAAGATTTTTTAAATTTGATAAATTTCTTAAATTTAGTGTAAAACATTGATTATTATGTAATTTATGTGTTGAAAACAGGTTTAAAATAGCATTAAAAAGTATACGCTATGAAATATTGTTTATCTAAAGATATAAGTTTACACAGTGTAATGTTCATATTTTTACTAGATTTAGTTTTAAAACAATTTAACATTAAAATCAAACCAAAGTATTAGCAATTTTATATATCCAGTTTATATAGATAATTGTTGTAGTAAATAAATGAAAAGAAATACTATAATTCATTTTAGTCTGTTATTATTTCATATAGTTTAATAAAGTGTTGTTAAGTTACATGAAAACAATTAACTGAGTTGATCAGCTTAAGGAAACAACAAGTTGTTTCTTTTATAATTGTTTGAAAATACTCAAAGGTGATATTCTTCAGTGGATACACCTGCACAAAAAGATTTTTAATCAAAATCATGCATCAAAATAAATATTTCATTTTAAAATGCTCCCTTTAAACATTCTAGATAGTAATTTTTTTTGTACATTAATAATCTATAATTACTTTAATGACTGAATATATTAATTTTAAATGAGGGAAGTTGTTAGAATTAGTTTTATCTTAAGCTACTAGTAATAATTTAGCATAAACATACATTAATTTTGTATTTAAAAGTGTACTAAAAAATGTAAGTCAAATATGTTATTCCATTTGGAAAGAAATTCGTTTCTGAGAAAATTTCTTTGAAATTTGAGTACATTTTGAAATAAAAACTAATTTTATTTTTAAACAATTAATTGTTTGCTATGCAAGCAAAGAAAGAAGAATTAATTAATCAATATTAATGAAAAGAAGTATGTCAGTGCAGTATTTGTGAAGTTTGTTTGATACACAAGTATTAGTGTTCAATGCATAAGTTTTGTTCACCGTCAATGGGTTAGTTGGGTTTTAATGTTTTTGTGTGTTTGATGTACTAGTATTTTTCTCACTTTTATACTTTGTGTTTAAAATTGTTGTGTGATGTATTTGGTGATTGTTTGGTGAAGTTTGAAATTTTGCACAAAGCAAATATAAATGTATCCATAATGCTCATTATTACAAACTGTAATTGATTTATCATTACCAATAAATATCACCATTTATTTTGAGCAGATTTCTGACTGATTTACCCACCTAATTTGTTTAAAATTTAATCAAACGATTGGGACAAATCTATTTTAATTACTGAATGTTGAATATCTTAATAATACTGAATGTTTTCAATAATATTCTTACAGCTGCTGATTTTATGTTTATTAAATGTTTATAATGACCTTTTAACCAATATATTATTAATAAATAATTTTACTACTCTTTTAAACAATCATAAAAAATATTAACAAGATTATTGTTGATAATTTAAATTTATTTTTATTAATGTCAAGATATGGACAAAAGTGAAATTTAAATGAGTTATAAAGATGTGTATGATCGAACGTAGCCTTTTTTAGAAACTAAGGCTGATTTTTCCGTAGATAGTGTGGTTTATTAATAACCGATGTTATCAGATGATCTCATTGAACATTTTGGGATTGGAATGAGAACCTTTGGTTTATAAAGCTGGACTCTAACAAACTATGGTTAACGGAATGGTATTATTTTTTATTTTAAAAATAAATGATCATTTTCGCTTTTGAATGTGAGAGAGGTGCCTTACTTGTAGTTCAATGAATAGTAGACATTGTGTCAAAAAGGTCTTATTGTACAATGTTAGACAGTTTGTCTTCATACCGTTACCAACACAAAACACATGTATTGGCTATACATAAAGTAGTGTGGTATTTACTCCATAATAGCAACCATTTTAAATTGCAAGTGCATTTCAAGAACATTATATACATTTAGCTGCCTTTGTATGAATTATTCATATAGGACATTTTGTGATAATCAGTCTACGTGATTGGCATTAATAATGCTAATGACAAACTGAGGAACAAAATTCGTAGTCAAGTTAAACCAGAAACCTAGCTCGGCTCGATCATTTATTGTAATTGTAGTTGTAGGAATAACTTAAAAAAGCAGATGGCAGCTTAACGGCTAAGCATACACAAAATCTTTGGTGAGTGGAACTTTCAGAGGAAAGCATGGTAACTAATCTAGGGAAGTAGATTCTAGAACTGGTTAAACCGCTCATATTAGTACCCCGCTCTAGTACACAACAGGGGAACACAATAAACCTTATGTTAACTTGGCCTCAGAGCTCTCTTTTCCCCACAAAAAAATTAAACCAAATGACAGCTAATTTCTAACTGTATACATACCCTAAATCATACTTGGTAGAGACAGTGGCCGAGCGGTCTAAGGGTCAGAAATATGAACGACAGTTAGAGATGGTGCTGGTTCGAATCCTGGCCTTGACTGTTAGTTTTTATTAGTAATGTTCACCTTGTGCTGTACTGGTTCTCCCCCTTATCTGTCTTATAAGTGCCCAGAACAGACCAGTAGTAAATGGGGAATAGGTTCAGTAAGGTTAACAAAAAGGAAATCAACCTCTTAGAAAAAAAAAACAACCTTCTTATTAAAATATTTTAGCAGTTCAATAATGAAATGCACATCAATCACTAATAATATTCACTATACAATGTTAAAGTCAAAACAAACTTAACCTTCCAATGTCTGAAGGCAGATACTAGCACAGCAGTTCTTCAGTGGCTACAAAGGACAAATATTTTCAACTGACAGGACTCCATCCACAAATCTCTGTTGTGTTTCCATATGGAACCAGAGGTTTTTTCCAATTAGTCAGTCCATTCAATACATTAGGTAGAATGATTCCTATGTACTAGCTATCTTGACAACATCAGCCTCAAGCAGTAATAATTGTTGTAGACTGAAATGTTCATGAATATTTATAGTATAACATATTCATATCATGGTTATGAGTTATTTTAATTGTACAGATAGAGAGTTCTCAAGTGTTTATGTGCTAGTGGCCGTTGCAGTTGAAGAGCATTTGCATGAAGTAAATAAAACACATGACTAGGGTGTTTATTTTATTTTATGTCATTATATCGTGGCAGTATTGTTCTGTTCAGGATAGTGACAATGAGAATTGGTAAGTACAAATAAGAACAAGAGTTTAATATTTAATTTTTAGTCTTATAAGAGAGTTTATTATGTTTATGGTAGTTAATTTTTACTGTATTAAAACTCTCAAAATAAATTATATAACTGATGTGGAGTTTTTAAGAAGAATGTCTCAACATTAGATCTGTCTTTTAAATGCACATGCCTGATTTGCTGTTTGAACATAAATGTAATGTAAATTACAATATATTAATATTCGAATATGAAGCAGACGTAATCCTTGAATTGAAAAATCCAGGCTACAACAATTTAACAATATAACTATTGTTTTTATTTATGTAACAAGTAATTTTGTAATATTATTATTTTTTTAAATTTTTCCTGTTAAATAATTCTTAGCCATATAAGCAAAATATTACCTAAAAATACATTTTTAGGTATTCATTTTTTTGGTAATGTCTTTTCCTTTCTTTAAATAAGACTTATTAACTAATAGGTTATATTGTTTTTCAGACAAATTCAAGTGCGAATCTTGTGGGCGATTGTACTCGCACAAGCGTTCTTTGAATATGCATATGCGGCTGGAGTGTGGTAAACTGCCACAGTTCTCTTGTCCATTATGCCCGTATAGAGGCAAGCGCAAGTCCTCACTTCAGTCCCATTTTGTTTTCAAACACCGAGACAACCTTGCCACTCCTGACGTTGATTCCTCTCTGTGATTTCTGGTTTAGCGTACTTTACTTTGTCTGTTAAATGTGAGTAAACTTTAGATGTCAGGGCTAAACTTTATCTTATTTTGTATGCTTAAGCGGCCAGTGTCATTACTAATAACTAAAGCTTCTGGTAATAACTGTGTCAAAGTATGATTTACAGTATTTACATCACTATGTAAATAACATCTTGACAGTCGTTACCGGATGCTTTAGTTATTAGTTCTTAAAATTTTTCTTTCAAAGTCAAATTAAGAAAATAGCTGTAGGCCATAAAAATAAGCAGTAATAATTTAAAGGTCTTGGTTTTAAATTTACATAAATTGTATTATAATTGATTATATATCCTTACAAAGTAGAAATGTAGTATTTCCTGTATTTTTAATACTTCGAAGTATGGTCTATAAACTGTAATTTCCTTGTAAATGGGTGGGAATTCCATCAGAGGCCATGCATACTAATTGTGAGGGAGGGCCTGCCGATGTTAAAATGTTTAATTTCTTTAACAAAGTTAACTGTAAGCCTTATAAAAAAAGTTATTGGCCTATAGTTACCAAGAATGATAGTATAATTAAAACTTGCAAAAAAATATTACTGTTTGTAAGTTAAACCAACTAGTATTTACGAATAAATGGATATGATTTTTAAATCCCAAAAGATTAACCTGTTATGTTTTCTATTTTGAATAATACAAAGTGCAATTCTAGATATCATAAAATAAAGTTCCTTTTTATAACTTCATTTTTTTAAAGGATAGAATATATTGTTTAAGTACAATGCCACCATGCTAACTAGAAGCTGAAAAAATGTAGTTCAGTGCCGAAGTCAATTATACATATACAGTGTATTACCTTGTGAAGGCTAGAGCATGGAAAGGGACATATATCTGAACATCAGTGTTTCTTTCCCGTTGTAGGTGTAGGCAGCCACCGTCGCACTACTTTAAATTATTTTGATGAACTCATTTTAAATTTATATCAAACCGTTAATCAAACAGACCTTTTACTTATAGAAGCCTACTAGACACAGTACAAGTTATGAGCAGTTAATGTATCTTCCTAAAAAATGCAGATATCAGATTACAAAAGGTTTAAATTAAAAATACTCATATTTAGAGTTATAATTTCTTGTTTTAAAAGGTCCAAGCGGATTAAAAAAAAAAAAAAAAAAAAGCATACCTTTAGAGGTTTGAGTAAGCAAGGTGCACAGTAAATACAAATAATCTAAACCTAATAATTATTTTATATCAAAAGAAGTTATCTTCTGCTAACAATTGTAATTTGTTTCAGCCAACCTGTGGACATCCTCATCAGCCCTTTTCCATTGTGAGACTTGCGGCCGCAAATACAAACACAAAGCATCGCTGGGCAAGCACCAACGCTACGAGTGCGGCAAGGAGGCACAGTTTCAATGTCCTCACTGCCCTTACAGGTCATTCCAGAAGGGTCACATGGTGCGGCACACGATGATTAGACATCAGCTATGATTATAACTGCGATCCTGCACGGTCTAAGCGATAAAACTTATTTAGGATGTTGAATTATTACACATAATAAGGCTTTAATTGTTACAATTTTATTTTGTTGATTTTATGAAATAAAAATAAAGATTTAAACTAGTATTTATTTTGTATTTGTACCTTTTGACAATTAAAGCCCTAACTAACTCTCATTCCTCAGTAATACTTGACTTAGGAACATACATTTTAAATTTGAGATAAACATTTAAAATTTAATATTTTAAAAACAATAGTAAATTCACATTTATCCAGTCATTCACAGGTAATGTTCCCAATTTTTTTAGCAGTTTATTTCCAAAAGAAGAAGAAAAGTTGTAAACTATTTCATTGTACACTACCTTTTATAGAAATCAGCTATACCTTAAAAAATACAATACATTAGAAAGAGTTCTTTGGCAGTTTTGGGGTAGGCCTAAATCATATTTGTATGTTGTTTTATGCATCTCAGCAGCTTTAGAGTCTGCAGAGGCTGTTGGCCATGTTTGTTTTAATCACAAGAACAATGTTATTTTGGAACCACACATACAATCACACTTATCCAAATTAAACAGTTATTTAACAGATTTTTTCCAAACAAATTGCATTTGATCAAGAGTGAAATCGCGCGTTGGAATTTGCTTTGCAAATTCTATATTAGTTTCATAGAAAAAAATATAAAAATATTTAGTTTGAAGTTTTTGTTTTCACCTATGTTTCAAAACGAAGATGTATGTATTCAAAATATCAAAAGCAAACCCAAATGCGCCATATGATAACGCTTAAAATGACACCTCCTACATAACTTTTGGTCAATAAATAACAAAAAAATATGGATTCACAAATAACATTGTTTTTATGGGATTAAAACTAACATGGTGGACAGGCTCTGTACCAATGTAATGTACCTCGTATGTAATTAAATCATACGAGTAATTAGTGGAACAAATTTTTAAACTGTTATTATTGATTTTTACTATATAGAAAGTTACATATTGGCATACAACAATTTCAAAGCAGTATTAGCTTGTTGTGAAAAGTTAGTTTATTGAGTGATTAAAAATTTATAGAAAATCAATACATTATATAGTGTTATTGTAGATAAGCTATATATGTCATTTATCCTCACTCTCATTGTAAATATTTGGTACATTTTGGGAGTAAGGGGATACTCTGCATGCAAACTTTGCCACTTGCTGCACTTGTGCTTATCCATCTCATGTAATGGGCAACCCTCTGCCTTCGGCCTCCGTCAGCAATCTAGTCCTTCTTACGATCATTTTTGCTCGGTTGCTATCCCTTTCTGTGGCCGTGGTTATCACAGTGATTAGTTTTACCTACAAATTGTTGCAAGGATAAAATCCATGAAAAGGTCAATTGTCTGTATAGTAACTATTTATTTTCTAATGCTTCTAGGCTTGCATTGGAAACTTGTTCATAAATTGTTCATAAGCTGAAGATCAGTCTTGCATATCTCTTCCGTTTTTTTTTTTTAATTTGAATTTCTAAAATATCCACTGAAATAGTGCTGAGGATTCCAGATATGGATAAATCATGGTAAACTTTCAAGGCTAACCAATTTGGCTCAAAACGTGGTTGATCTTTTGTCTCCAAATCGTTTATCATTTGACAACTGTGCCTTATAATCATAAAACCCTACTAATATGTTGTTGAATGATTACTAAGAACTTTGAGATCTGAATTACTGTCAATTTACGCATGCTCAGGAAATCCTTAGTGTTCATACCAAGCAAGCCATCTAATGGTTTTCAGGAAATGTAATACAAAAAGTTAGTCCACATTAACACCTAAAGAGAAGTGCAGCACATCTCTTTAAATGATTGTGTCTAAATGTTGCAATTAATGATTATTATCATCAATGAAGCACTCTTTTTTTTCATTTCGTACACTTTACATTCATTGTAGGTTGGATGTTAACCTTTGTTTTTGATGTTGATTGTTTGTTGTCCTTTCCGAGATCACTGAAATGACAATAAACAATATTTACATGTTACATTAGTAAAAATGTGTCACATTGAGCAATTTTGTATTGTATTACCTAAAAATTATTCAAAATAATTCAGTACTTAACAACAACGTTTAAGTTTGGTTGTTTGTTCTTGTTTGTATTAAAACAACCAAGAACAAACATCTAACACAATTTTCTGTTACAGAATCTATCCACAATGCAACAGGAATGGACTGTACAATTCCAAACACATGCTATGAAACACCAACACTGGGGACTGTTTCTGTTAACACACCTGTTGTTGAAACTGCTGGGTTTGAGACTATTACGACAGACACAGGAGCCACTATGTTCCAATGTTCCGCTTGTCAGCGAGTGTACAAACATAAGACTACAGTCTACAAACATCTAAAATATGAGTGTAACAAGGAGCCGCAGTTCCAGTGTCCGATATGTCCTTACCGGGCAAAGCGTGCGACATCTTTGCGTTCACATATACTACTGCGACACAAACTTCTGCCGCCAAAAGCTGGAGATAACCCCAGCTAATTAGCACATAATTTGGGGACTGTAATGACAACTGTGATAACAATGGTTGGCTAAAACGTTTACTGTACATTAATTTTACTTTTACAACTTAACAAATATAATAGTTTAAAATATAATATACATTTGTTATATTCATTTACGTACAATATAAATTGAGTACCATATTAATTCTATTTTGTTGTATTATTAATTAATTTAGTCTTAAGAAATATTGGATTTAAAGTTTTTTTCTAATTTGTAAATTACATTAATTAATTATAAATGAGGTTACTTAAATAACTAAATGCCAAGAATTAATTAATAAGAGATGTATAATCAAATCAGCAGATTTTCCACAGAAGCTAAGTACACTCATTCATATGTAAACACAAAAATACATAAAAAACCAACATTTAAAATTATAGATAGCTCTTATGTACAATTTACAAGTTAGTAACTTAATCCAAAACTGAGTTTTGGAAGCAATTCATTAAAAATTAACTATTGCTTAAAATTTGATATAAATTTCAAAGAAACTACGTCACTACTGATTATTATTTTAACAACTGAATGAAATTTTAAAATGTTGCATGACAATTATTTGTGTTCACAACAATATGCAATAATAGTAGTTTTGAAATATACTTCAATATTTTATAAGAAAATTACTGTTGCCTAGTAGTATAAAGTATTATTTTAAACTGCGTTGCTAAATTTTCATTAGTTTTACTGATTACATACTTTCATTGTGTGTTATAGTCAGAAATTAAAAGAGTATGAACTAGAAATGTTTGATTTTCATCGCTGTTACATTTTAAATGGATAAGATGGAGTATTATAAACATTATTTTATAGCTGCTTAAGAATCATTTTATGTACTTAAAGAAAAAGCTTGACATTAATTATTGTCATGTTTTTACTGACAGGTCCATCTAATTATTGTCAGTTCATGAATCGTTTTGAAAGGTTAAAAAGTTTCCTACAACCTGAGTAGTTTTTTGTTAAAATAAATATTATGATTAATAATTATAATATTAGTAAATTAATATTTTAATGAAAAATACTACAAATTTGGTCAGCCCAACAACAATTCCTTGAAATGTAATGCCTCATGAGTTTTATAGGCAATCTTTTATGATTTCTTTCATTCTTGTTGCTCTTATTTAACTTTTTATGCAGTCAAGTATTGTTGAATTGTTGACAATATTTTGCTGATGAGGGAGGTCTACAAGGACATTGAAGTTATTTTGTGTTTTGATGTTTACTTACATAACAAGATAATGTTTTTTACTACCAAGTTAATGTTTTGTGTTTAACTATCTTCCTGACACATATATGTTTCTAAATAAAAGTGTTCCAGTTTATTAATTCTCTTCATTTGTCAGTATTTATTTTGTCAAGGTTCTAAAGTTTCAAGTACTTATGAAGTGACAATATATCAATTAATTGACTCACTTACAGTTAAACCTCTGAAGCTGTATTAATGGACACATTCACAGTTTAGCTTCTGGAGATACATAGAGGATAAACTCACAAACTAACCATTGAAGCTTTAATGATGGACCATACCATTGAAGCTACATGGACATACAGTCTAACCTCTGGTGCTAGAGGAATGGACACACAACAGCCTAACCTCCGAAACTCCATTAGTGAACACAATTCAAGACTTAACCTCTAAAGCTCCATTAATGGGCACACTTACAGTGAGGAATCATATAAACATATTCCTTCAAGTTTGTTTAAATTTTAAATATATATGTAACTGTATTTAAATTGGTCAGAATAACCTCTTTAGATTATTCTGTAAGCGTAAAACAATAAATATATATTTTATGCACTTAAAAACGATATACGAAACATATTTCTACAGGTTGCTCAAAATCTAAAAAAAGTAAGTGATAAGACAGTTTTGAAGTACATATAAATAGGTTGTTATTGTTTTATTATAAAAAACCCATTATAATAATTTTAGTATTAAGAAATTGGGTGTAGAGTATTTTCTAGTGCAGTGGTTCCCAACCTTTTACCCTCAATGACCACTAGAGACTATACAAGTATTGTCTGACCACAAGATGTTTTAGATACATTAAAAATAGAATAAAAAACATTTTACATTTTCAACTTCACTAAATTGCAAACAGAAAACATATACAGTAAGTTAGTTGTTTCTCATGAAAAACTGGTCCATAAAAGTGTAGAATTAAGTTTATAAAAGAGTGAACGTAAAAAACACTTTAATTATAATGTAAATATTTCAATATTTGGCTTCAAAGGAGTCATGTGGGAAAATTTGACCTACGTACTCTTATTATAATAAACATTGAAGGCTATAGCCTGATGATATTTTGACAGTTTTTCATGCCCTAAATCACTAATGCTTTCATCTGACATGAACTATATTTTACTTTGCTTTAAAATAACTTTCATGATCAAATTTTGCACTAAATTACACTGAAAGAAATGTACTGCGAAAATTACAGTCTTCTTGTTTCGAAATGGAATATTAGTAAAATTATTTATCTAGAACCTTCTTGTAGGACCACTTATGATCTTGCCGTGGCTCTGAAGGTTGGGAAACTGTTCTAGTAGAAAAAATTGTCTCTTTATAAACTATGTTACTTTCTGATAACAAGATGTTGTGTAGATTTACACACATTTATTCGTATGGAACAACGCCCAGATGGATCAAGTGCATTTGATTGCAAGCGTTGTGGTCGTTCTTACAAGCACTCTACCTCCATCTACAAGCATCTGCGTTACGAGTGTGGTGTTGAGCCACGTTTCAAGTGTCATATATGTCCATACAGAGCCAAGCAGGCAGGCAACATGAGACTGCACATCCGGAAGAAACATGCCAGTGAAGTGGTACCTGATCAGAATTCATTCATTCCAGGCTCAGTAAGCTTGAGCAATTTCAATTGTTCAACTATAAATTAACATATAAATCATCTGTGTTTTGAGTGTACTTTTCGAAGAATTTTCTAACAATAATAATAATTTTTAATAAAAATAATGGCGCTAAAATCTAGATCTTACATTAAAATCCAAAATATTATTCCTCTGCTTCCTTTGCTATTTTGTTATCAACGTAATCCTTCTAGTTTAAGATCCGTGGTGTTTTAATCTAAGAGATTATATATGCATTTTATGTAATTTGCAATAAATTTTTTTTCAATTGCTCTCATACCTATAGACATAAATCCAGAGTAAAATTAATTTGTCATTTATACTGTGAGAATAAAGCATACAAATTTAACCTTTCTGAGCTTGATTTATTTTTATATGTCCCAATTTTCATTTTATAATTTTAATGGTTTTCACATCTTTTTTTAACTCATGTATAGTAAATTTATAATATTTATAAGATTAAGGTATTTTATAAAATATAAACAAAATGTTTACATCATTGAAAGTTAGATAGGAAATATGTTTCTTTGTGCAATCACTATATGACAAAATTTTAAAATCTTTAAGCCTCTAGGAAAGTAAAGTTATGTTTCACTATTAAATAAACTTGTTAAATAGTATAAATTTAAACAGTAATAAAGTGATTACAAACACTTTTGAGTGATCAATATTTGCTTAATATAATCTGTACATAATAATTCTGATAACAAGATGTTGTGTAGACGTACGCACATATATTCATATGGAGCAAAGCACAGATGGATCAACTGTGTTTGATTGCAAGCGTTGTGGTCGCTCTTACAAGCACTCTACCTCCATCTACAAGCATCTGCGTTATGAGTGTGGTGTTGAGCCACGTTTCAAGTGTCATCTTTGTCCATACAGAGCCAAACAAGCAGGCAACATGAAGCGACACGTCCGGGAAAAACATGCTAGCAAGATTGTACCTGATCATGGTTCATCTTATTCCACGATCAATGTCCTTGAGTGAATTCCTTTGTTCAATTATATATTTATTAATAATTTCTGTGTTTTGTTTTTCATTGAGTATACTTTTTTGTAGAATGTTCAAATAAAATTAATTGTTAAGATGGAATGTTAAGTAAGAAGGTTAAGGTCTTGTTTGAGCTTAAATGTCCTTAGAGTGGTATATTTTGCTCAAATTCACAGTCTTTTATCTTATGGTACCTTATTATGGGGTCATCAGTCATCTGCAGATAAGCTGTTTAAATTACAAAAGAGAGCTATTAGATTAATTTGTAACCTTTCTTTCCGCAGTAGTTGTAAGTCTAGTTTTATTGAATTGTGTATAATGAGTCTTCCCTCCTTATTTGTATATCAATGTCTAATGTACGCCAAAGAAAATTATGTAACCTTAGAAAAACTTGGCGATACTCATGACTATTGTACTAGATTTAAGAATAACTTAAGTATTTTTAGATGTAATTATACCAAAACACAAAAAACATTTATGTATGTATCATTGAAATTATTTAATTTTCTTCCTATTGATTATAAAATGCTGCCTATTGATAAGTTTAAGTATAAAATTAAGAATTTACTTACTAAAAATTGTCTGTATAATATAGAAGAGTTTTTTGAATTGGTTTTTGAGTAGATAATTACTTATTTTTAATTAGTTATAATTGTATTGACGCTTGTAATACATTTTGTGAAATGTTTCTACAATAAAATATTTATTTATTTATATTTATTTATGCATCCTGAAAACATTAAATCAGAGAATAATGCAAGAATACAAAAGGCTGCTGTTCAGTGGTGTTTGGTGTCAAAATATTTTACACAGCTGATTTTATGAAAACTGAAACACATCTACCCACTAAGACAACCACCTGACTTTGTAAAATTGTTATTATTCTACGATCTGCTTCAAAATTCTGATAAATAATATTATTTACGTTTATAAAGAGCAATGCCCAGACGAATCAACTTCATTTAATTGCAAGTGTTGTGGTCCCTCTTACAAGCGTTCCCATGCCACCTACAAGCATCTGCATAAATAGTGTGTTATTGAGTTGCGTTTTAATTGTCATTCATGTCAATACAAAGCCAAACAGGCATGCACAATGAAGCGACACATCCGGAAGAAACATACCAGCGAGAATATACCTGATCAGGGTTATGTATGTTATTCCATACTCAACGTGCTTGGACGCCCCAACAAAACAATCTTATACATATTTCAAAGCAATGATGTAGTGCAACTACAATACCTGGTCAGAGCCGAGGAATACACGAAGAGTACTTACCTCACAAAACAAATGAACAATTGACCCTCCCGCCCACCCATACACGTACATTGGTATTGACCCACCCATACACGTACAGTGGTATTGACCCACCCACCCACTCATACACGTACATTGGTATTGACCCACCCATACACGTACAGTGGTATTGACCCACCCACCCACTCATACACGTACATTGGTATTGACCCACCCATACACGTACAGTGGTATTGACCCACCCACCCACTCATACACGTACAGAGGTATTGACTCCCCCTCCCATACACGCACAGTGGTATTGACCCACCCACCCACTCATACACGTACAGAGGTATTGACTCCCCCTCCCATACACGCACAGTGGTATTGACCCACCCACCCACTCATACACGTACAGTGGTATTGACCCACCCACCCACTCATACACGTACAGTGGTATTGACCCACCCACCCACTCATACACGTACATTGGTATTGAACTGAATGTTTAACTTTACATTAATTTTTCAATCATTTCTTTGTAATATGTTTCATAAAGTTTACTTTTATGGAAGTTTATAATACCAGTAAAGTTGGTTCCTCTTCTTCATATCATATTTAGTTTAACCGTCGTAATATTACGTCTGGACCTATGGCTAAAAGCACATAGATGATTTGGCTTCATTGAAAATAAATTTAATATAAATTTGCATTAAATTCATGATCGTTGTGCACATACCTCTACCCTTAAATTTAGGTTAAAAATAATGTGTTATTAAGTTTTTGGATTTAGAAAATTAGATTTTAATTGTATTAGTACAGTTAGACACTTCACACAATAAAAACATTGTTTGAAATTTTTGTTGGGAATGTAAATTTGTAAAAAAAATCTGTTCATGTAAATATAGGCTTAAAATAAGTTTAAATTGGTATAGAAGAGTTAATCCTTGGTGTTAAGCAAGAAATGGCTAGAAAAAATAATTATGAATCCATTTCAGCACTGCAGTGTCAGATGCTCATATATCTCTTTTAGCATTTTAAGTGGGCCAGAATTAAGTTAATAATAAACTTGTTCTATCATTTCCAGAGTTACCGCCTCAGGCATTCGTCTGTTCCGGCTGCTCTAGGCGCTACAAGAATAAGTGTTCGCTGACCCTTCATCAGCGCTATGAATGTGGCAAGCCACGTCAGTTCGCTTGTCATCTTTGTCCGTACCGCGCTAAGCGCAATAGTACACTCAAGGAACATTTATTCTACAAGCACCAACATACGGCAAATTGAATTTGCTTAGACAGATTCAAAATATGTTAATTGTAATAAACATTTTTTTGTTGGGAATTACTGTATTATTTAAAGTAATTCTTTGCTTTATACAAATTTATTTAAACTACCATGCATATACTGCTTCAGATTAGTAATATTTTAGAACTTTTATCGGTTTATTTAAAGAAATGGTGCAAGAAAAATCTACTTGCAAGGTGTTGGAGGAATTTATTACTAAATCTCAGAAAAACATTGAAATGTATTCTTACATTTATGCAATATTTGCAACTATCCTATACATGCAGTTGAGAGCATCTGTACAATTTAGACATTTGAACACCGAATAATTAATTTTAATACAATAATAAGATGTAATTCAGGTCTAAACATGTACATTCCTCTAACAGATGGAAGTAAAACTTTTGAAATCGTATCAGGTTAACACTTCTTACTCCTCACAAGTAACAAGGGGTTTAAATAAATGAAATATTGTCATATGTGATGAAATAAAAGTATATTAAAAGCACTAAATCTTGTGTAGTTATACACCGTGTCGTAGATTTTGTAACTTTGTATGAACAACTATATTAGTTATTAATAAGTTAAAGCAACTGACTTCAGCTTACGTTTTTTAATTTATATTTTGCCAATAATTGTTTGTAAATATCTTATTGATTAAGTATTTGCTACGATACTACTTAAACAATTTTTCGTAGAATTTAAATAATGATCCTCAAAATATAATAAAAACTTACTATTGGGATTACATTAAATAAATGAATCATTTAGTTTTCATAACTTGTAGTTTAAGACAGTACAAACATTCATGGGATGCAGAAAGTCAATTAATAAAATAAAGAAAACTGTACTATAGTATTTTTATGAAATAATATATTGTAAAATTTGAATTTTTTGAAGTAAAATGTATAACCAATAATTTTTTTATATTTTATAGTACATACCAATAATATACTATAGTGAAGTTGGAACAAATTAGAAAAAAGCTAAATTTCTTCAGTCACCACCGTATGCACAAAAAATTTTTTATTGAAATATATTAAATTTTTTAAGTTAAAAAAATATTTAACTTACTGGGAAACTCATATTTTAAATAACCTGTACTATTATTAACTATTAAATACACATTTATTCATTACTATCAATATATATAAGCCATTTACCACTCATCACTATTTCTCCAAAAGTATACGTCCAATTTACTTAAAATTTTGTATATAGGTTTATCTTTGCCCCTAGAGGCTCACTAAGAGAAGATTTTCCTCTCCCACTGGCCTCCAAAGTTCCCATGGTATTCTTATGGAGCTAAATTAATTAATTTATTTATTTGATTAACAGCTGTTAGATAAAAACAAATTAAATAAAATTGTGAAAGGTTAAACCTTTAAAATTAAAAATAATTGAGTCCAGTAGTAAATTATACATAACATCAGCTGTTCTAAACTGGATATAGATACAGTGTAAACTGAAAGCTTGCTGCACATTTCGGTTATATAATCAAACACAATATCATGACCGGCAAAGCAGGCGGGTACAGCTATTATTTAAATATATATTGTAGAAAAGAAAAAAGTAATAATTTATATGAAGGAAAATGAACATTACTATTTGAATTCTAATAGTTTTTCTTTCTATAAATAAGTCAGGTAAGCTCCTTTCACTACTGATTTTATTTTTAGTAATAATCTATTTTTCGGGTAGTTTATTTTTAAATGAAAGTCTAAACTAATGATATGTTACCAAGATTTTTTTTTGTTTTAATTGATCAAAAATATTACCCCCAACAAATCTTCTTATGAAAATATAGATATTAAATTATAATCACAATTCAAATTTATTAATTATGTTTCGTAACAACAATTCTTTTAATTTTACATGTATATAAAATATCTTTATAACAAACTGGTTTTAGCATGGAACTTACATTAAACTAATTTGTGATTGCAGATTTGACTAGTGGAGAAAGTGAGGGTTTCTCATGTCCACATTGTTTCAAGACCTATAAACACAAGTGTTCTCTTACGCTACATCAGCGCTACGAGTGTGGCAAAGACCCGCAGTTCCAATGCCCTCAGTGCCCCTATCGCGCCAAACGCAAGAGCCACATTCGCTCTCATGTAGTACTCAAACACCAAATGCACCCAAAGATGTTGTTATAGAAACCACAGTTTGTCTAGGTGTATTTGATAATGTTAAATCAAAACAAACAAAAGATTTAATCTGATCATCCTTTTTGTCAATGTTTAAACTTGTTTTATATGTATTCTTGAAAATACCTAGATGAAAAAAACAACAAGTTTTGTCAGATATAAATCATGAAAAGAGTCTTCTATTGCACTCCAAACCATAGTGCGAGTTCTTATCTTTGTATTTCATAATTTAAGCTCAAAACTACCCGATGTTAAAAGTGTTATATGTATATACAATGTTCTATACATATCACGTTCTTGTATATACAATAATTACTGTTTGAAATGAAATTTAACTATATTGTTTCAAGACCTAAGAACTTTGTAGTCTTTATGGTCCTTAACATTTTGCCTTTATGCTCCAAAATTGGATATTTTTTGTAACTTTATATTAATAATTAAGGTAAGATTATTCAGTTGTATTAATAATAAACGATCTTAGTCACAGTTACAAGTTTTGTTATAACTTATTTGAGTACTTTAAAACCCTTTTTTAACCCTACACCTAGTTATTTTATTCATCTAGACTACCGGAGTGTTTTAGAATATTCTACAACAACCGTCACAGGACAAGAAAAAAAACAAAAAAAAAAAAAAACAAAGTTACTTTATTTGTGAAATTTTTAATTTCTCAGAGTTTATTGTAGTCTAATCTAAAAAATCATTGTAAACTTGAAAATCTTCACCGGTTTCTTTATTAATTGAAAAAATCCATTTTGAGAATCAAAATTACCTGAAGAATATGTCAATTCTAAAACATGTCTTTTTATAATGATTGAAGATCTGCCAGGAAAATCAGGTTTAAAATTAATTGTTTATAGGTAGTCCATTTTAATCACGGGAACAAATTATAAAGTGTTAATCATTTCAGTTGTTTTTTAACGTGTATGACAGTCAGTTAATATCATGCAAGTAATATTTTACTTATAATATTGCAGTATAACAATCTTATACATTTTCTTATTATATAGTTCCTATTAGTAAAACAAATGAAATTGATTTTTTAAATTTCTGATTACATTTGTAAGTGAAAAACATTGGCTAAAATTTCAATGTGTAAACACAGTTGGTTGCCTGTAGGCTACGGCAAGTCTGGGCTTTTTTTTATGTCGTTTGTGTTGTGATTAAAGTAGCATAAAATCACGGTAAAACCTTTCCTCACTGATTTGGTTACATTTTCACGCTTTATTCAGTTCCAAGCTTGCTAAGAAACTTACTAGAATACAATTTTAATAACGAACCGTTTGTTAAAATCAACTATTGCAATATTCAGTGTAATTGTCCTCGTTCGAAGTCTAGGCCTACGTTCTTCGCCAGATAGAATATTAGATTGACCTTTTTTGACTATTTTGCTTTTTACATTAAACACTAAAAAATACCCAACAACGTTTTTTTATGTTATAAAATGCTTGTTGGTTCATTCCATATAATTAACAAATTCACAAAGGGTTCAAAACTTCAAAAATAATTACTTCAATGCCAAAGTGATCCAAATTTATTTTCAAACAATACAACGTTGACACAGCAACATATAACACAGTGTGAAGGGTTTTCAGGAATGTGAGTCCCTTGTACTGGCGCCGGCGAGAATTCAACCTCAAGAAATGGACTCTGGCGCATCGGCGTGCGTGCGACCTTGATAACGCCCCTTGCCGGTCAGAAATCAAGCAGTCTGTCCACATACTGTACTTTGAAAAAGTGCATATTTCAATTTTCACCGCTGGTGTTCAATCGTGCCTAACGCGTCAAAAAATCCAGTGTGGAAGAAGTCACTATAATCCACTATAACGGTGACTGAACAACATACGGTATAGGTATTACGGCGAGGATGCGTTGTAGACTGTGACGTCACACGGGCAAGTCAGCTGGTTTGATTATTTTATTAACTATTGGGAATTAAATTTTACCAGTCACATAGAAACTTTCAGTTATAGTAAGCAATATTTACCACTGATCAGCTTGTATTGTAACAACGGGAATTAAAAACAAGCATTTTTGTGTTTATTTGTTGTTCCACTCAGCTGCTACTTCGCCCGGTTGACGTCATGCGAGATGTGCGTGATCTACCGTCTTTTATTCTAGGTAAACTACCGTGGTCATAATTACTGTGCTTTTCAGAGACACGAACAGCTGTGAATTAATTAGTAAACAAGTTACTACAACTACTGTTTTCAACCTCCATTAAATGTGGAAAATAAACACTATATTTATCAGCCTTTTTCGTATCTTTTCTTTTTTGGGGTTATGTTATTGACATAAATATATTATTTACTGTGGAAAGGTTTATTTAACCAACAAAAAATAATAACATCAAAGAAAATATTGATTAATATTTGATCAGCTGATCGTAAGCTTAGTTTATTTATATTTCATAACTGATTTCTAAAATCAATTTAAAAACACATGATATTGTAAAAACACATGGTTATGTGTATTTCAAGTTTAAAATAAAAACACCTGACCATAAATACTTTTTATAGTAATTTCAATACCTTTTGTTTGTTTTTAAGCTGAGCTTTTGATCAAGTTTTGAAAGTAACATAAATTATTCATTTGTCACTAAATAATTCTTTTCACCTAGCCCATAATAAATTTAGACCATTATTTTGCTTTAGACCATTACTAAGAACAAATATAACCTTCTGTAGTTTACGACTATAATTAATTCACTAAAGAATTCAGATGTAGGAATAGTATGTGAAGATAGATAGAGACAGATAAATGAGAAGAAACAGTGGATTTCTAAGAAGAAATAAAGGTATTTGAACATTTAAGCATAACTATTTTTACAAAATCTAAGCTTATCTTAAGAATTTTATTGTGAAGATTATACAATCTCAGGTTTTCATTTATATCAAGTAATATAATCTCATATATAAAATGAACCATAAAGAAAAGATAACAGAACATAATCAAGCTGTTCATATTTATACTAAAAGATATAAAAATGCTAATTCAACTGAAAAAGAAATTAATATTCAATCTAAAGTAAAATTTATGCTGCCTGAAAATGCTATATTTTATGGTACTGAAACTGAACCATTAAGAAACAGTATGTATGAAAATTCAATACTTGGGATTGAACCAGATTTTTATTACAATGGAGAAATGCTAATTAACAAATCCGCTCCACTAGTTCCTCCCACTCATCAAGAAGAACAAATACATGGAATCAAACACAACATTGACAACTCTTCAGATAAAATCAAGATATTTCCAGTGAATAATATGAACTCAGCACTCACTAAAGCAATTGATATTATAACAATAGAAGATAGTGATTGTGAGGAAGTAAAAGAAATCACTGCATATGCAACCATGAATGAAACAGTAATTATTGATTCAGACAATGAAATGTCTAAAGAAGTCATTGAATTGGATAATCAGCAAACGTTGAATAAGAAAAAGAAGCTCTACCGGCCTGGACCTACAAAAATAATTCAAGGTAAGAAAATTGATTTATATTATTTCCTTTAATAATTATTAAAACAAAGTGATAGTAAATTAGTATAAACCTACTGAAGACGATAAAACCGCAGCTATTTTTTATCCTCAAAAATTCTAAAAAACATTGGAAAAAGATGCAGTAAGAGATAATGGTTTGTAATTATAACAAGATCCTTACTGTTTGATGGTTTGTAATTATAACAATCATCTTATAAAGTTGTTAGAAAAAAGTTGCAGTTTCATTTATTTAGAAAATTAATGTAGCTGATAAGGAATATTAGTCATATATGATAGACAAGAGAACAACAATTCAGCAACTCATTTCAAAAGCCAAGAATCGAATCCTAAGGATCACTTTGGTTTAAGCTCTATTATTTATTTTACTCAGGAGTTGTTAGGAAAAAAAGAATGTTTTTAACATGTCTGTGTGGTTGGATTTACATTGATTTACTTAGCGTAATAATGTGCTTTTTGACCAAAGGATGAGGAGAAGTTATTCAATTTTAGAAATATAGTACAGCCAGAAAAGTATTCTAAATAATTTTGTTGTTGTTTTCATTAAGTGAATATTACAGTTGGTATGTTTTGGTTTGGTCAATCTTTACATTTACATAGACTGATTAGTGGCTTAGAGGCTACATTCCTGTTGTAAAATCTCCAGTGCCCTCCATGATGCTGCTTCATGTTTTTAGAGGATGAAATGAGAGTGTCATTTAGAAACATACGAGTATGAATATAACAATTATGAAATAGGAATGATAGTACATAAATCATAAAGACACAACAAGGGGAGTTTATGTCAGGAATACCTAGAAATCTGGGAAATTCCAGTGAATTTTTAACTAGAATCTACATTTTTCGGTGACAAGCGTCAATATTTACAATATAACCAGACATTTCGACCATACTCAGACCCACCCGCCCACCCATACATGTACAGTGGTATTGAATAACTGATGTTAAGTGTGTTAAGTGTTTTCATATGCGTACAACTTTTATTCATTAATAAATAAATAAGCAAATATAATTATTTACATAACAACTATATTTTAGCAATTATTTTGACAGTTGAAACAAAAGAACCAACTAAAACTTTTCCAAATTAAATTCAGTAATTTTTATATTATATTAAAGTCATAAAGGTGAGTTGTAAAAATTTGTTAAATGTTATGGTGAAAATGTGTTCTGAAATATTTCTGTTTGATTGCAGGTAATCAAACACTGTATATGTGCAATGTATGCAGACGCTGCTACAAGCATCGTAGTTCCTTTAGCATGCATCATCGCACAGAGTGCTTGCATCAGCCGATACTTAAGTGCAGGCAGTGCTCGTACAGAGCAAATGATAAGATGTCACTCCTGATTCATGTCAGGAACACTCACAAACAAAGTCCTCCTCAAGAAATAATCGAAGTCTCGAAAGATACTGGTAACATTTCTAGAATATTGAATTTTAATCCTTTACAACACATTTTTATAGTAGAATAAAATTAATCTCTAAAGCTTAAAGTGGGAGAGGTGATAAAATTTTTCTGAATCATTAAATAATTTGTACTCTTTGACTGTTGTTAGCTAAACTGACACTACATTGATTAAAACAAATATTTTTTCTGGTCAAAATGTTTTTAAAAAGTTATTCTGGTTGGATTAACAATATCCTTTTGTCCGAACACATAATATGGTATATACAAGCTTCTGAAGAGATATTTCTAATCGATATAAACTGTCCTGACACATATCATGAACATTTCATTTCAAATACTTCACTTTATATTAATGTTTATTTCATACACTAAAAGTTTTAATAAAATATTTCAAATTCTTATACATAATACGTGAAGCCATTTTTTTGTTAACGAAACTCCTTCCTTATTTCTTGATCAATTTTAACAATCGAAGTATCAAAAATACTTGGCTTTATTCCTAGTTGTACAATAAGGTCTTCATTGTCAAATATTATTATCCTAAAGGGTACGGAAAGTCCACAAAATATGTTTTTCAACCATAAGAATAACATGGAGAAAAGCCAAATTATTCAAAAAGTAATAGCTGTTAAAATGTAGATAATGTTGTTTATAATTTTGGAGAGAGTAAGTTGATTTTTAGATTGATTTTAGACCTATGCCCAATGGCCTTTAAAGTTTCAATAAAATGGAGTCATTTATTTATTCCATTAATCATCAGCTATTAAATAAAATTAATTAAATACAACCTTTTGAAGTAGGCTAAGTAATAACATTGGGTTTATATATATATATATATAAGCCAAATACCACTCACTCACTTATTACAAATCTCAAAAACCACCGAATGGCTTTACACACAATTTTAAAGCAAGTTAGCTTTAGTATCGAAGGGACCCACTAAGAAAGGATTTTTCAAAATTTCATTCCTAAGGGGTACAAACAGCCCCTAAAAATTTTTGTTTTTCCATAAGAATGACATTGGGTTTATTTTAGTAAATTAATAACATCTGATTTGCAAATAAATAAACATGTTCATTTTGTATGTTTGACATTATCCTATTGAAGTGTTAAGAGTTTAATCTTCAGCTGTTAAACAAAAACAAAGGGTATTTATATTAATAAATAAGTAGCAACACAAATAGTGTCAGTGAGATACTGTAAATAAGTTTAATATCGTGATTTTATATTGTATAGTTAATCTACTATTCATAGTCAAAAATCGCATGCTGAGGCCAAAAGCCAGGTGTATTGAGCGCAGTGAGAGTAGGGGTTGGCACGAAAAGCGTGCAGGGGTGTCCTCTAGTCACTAATATTTTAATTGATTGAAAAGTCACATGCTGAGGCCGAAAGTTTAGGTGTAACGGAGAGACGGGGTTGGCATGCAAAGCGTGCAGGGGTGTCTTAGTACTTTTATTATTGCCAGTAAACATTTGCATTTTCATTTCTTTTCATTCAATATTAAACTATTTTTCATCACATAAATTACTGTGTAATATTTATTTTTTATAGTTGATTATTAATGTTTGTTTTCAGATTCATGGAAACGTTTTCGTCAATATTACTGTGCTTACTGTCAGAAGAATTTCCCCTCAAGTAGATTACGTTTTATCCATATGCTAAAACACTGCTGTAAAAATAAATCTTTGCTGAAGATTCCAACCAATTTCAGTTTATTGGCGGAAAAAAAATGTTATGCATATGAAAAATTAAACCGTAATGAATTTGAAAATAAATCAAATCAACAGAATCCTTCTTCTGAAAACAAAATAGACCAAATCATGAACCATGCACAATCAGATTACCCTGTTGAGAAGAGATTTTCAGCTGCTGAAAGTTTGAAAAAAGATTTAGGAAACTCAAGACTCAGAACCACAGCCGTAGCTGTTGTTCAGCCTCTTCATGCTCTTGTTAATAATCATCTGCAGTCAGAGCCCCAACCGGTAGCTCTGGTCTACACAAAAACATTAAATAAAACAAATTAACAAATGGTTTTTAACAAAATGTAATAATAGCTTTGTATGTGCATTTGTTGTTTTGAGTTCTTTTTAATACCTTTCATTTGTATTATGTTGATGAATCAAAATGCTTTTGATCACTAAACACATTAATGTTATGATGTATTTCAAATATTTTAAATGTTTGTATTTTATAATACTCATACAACACTGTGATGTTGTGATGTAGAATTGTTTCTATCTAATGGTTCCAATATTTATATAATTTTTTGATTGTAAAATAAACTTCTTACATTGCTGATATTGGTTGAATATTTATTTTTGTCACTGACTTATTTGTACTATTGTTTGTTTTGAACTTTTTTTGAAATGTTCTTTGACTTATGTTATTATAAGAGACCAATAGTGGCTGGGCTGTAGGTTGTTTGCTATAGTAAAAGTTTGTTGTTTATCAAATAATTATAATAGAGGTGTAATTGCATAAAGGAATGTACCCTGTAGGCTAAAACCAAACAAAATTATAGTCCTGCTGTGGAAGTACAAAATTATTATTTTCTTCATACCATGAACACCACATAGATAAGTTAATCCTTAGAACTGCCTTCCGTACTTATAAATTAATTATAAGAATCCTCAAGCGGTAATTCCTAGACAATGACTCATCTTGCTATACAGGGTGAGTCTCTACTGACACCATTAAATTTACCTGTGTGTTCTACTCACAAAAAGGAGCAAAAAGGCTCCTATTAACCTGTGTCCAATTCTCAACCGTTTGGCTGTAAGGGCTCATATTGTGTGTTTTTAAAATTACTTGACATTAACTTACTGATTGAGCTACAAAAACCAAAGCAAAACACCTACCAGATTTTTATTAATACCATTGAAAAGATCGTTAAATTTTCTATAAATGTCAATCATTTTGCAAGCAAACGTAAATAAAAACTAGATTTCCTAGAGGAAGTTTATTTAAAAAAATATGAAACATGTATGTTTCTCCAATTGTTTAAGACCCCATATCAGCACATAAATGTAGTCTAATTTAATGTAAAGTTAAGTGGAAAACTTCTCTCACTAATAAGCTTGGAATAGATGTATAATTTAATTGGGTTGAATATCATGAAACCAAAAATAACACCTAAAATATTTCATAAAACATGGTTTATTCGGTTGCATTTAACTACCAAACTCAACCTGTGCCTGTTTTTTGTTTTGCATGTAACTTCCATAATGAGCTGATTGGACTATTATTTGAAATCCACTGTTACACTTTTATTATTATTCTGTATCTGAAATCAGCTGTTGTAATAATTACCCCATTTTGAACAATAGTTACTCATATTAGTCTGTGAAAACACAAATCATCTTCTTTGGACAATTTGGAAATATTTATTTTTACTTTTATACTTCAGCATAATTAGCTTAAAATTAGTGAGGGTATTATCATATGTTCTATTGTGTCACAGGGAATACATTCGTTGATTTCCAGAGAGAAAAATTCCTGATGTAAGAATATTTGTAAGGGTACATAATTTTCTGTGTGAAACTGGTAGATTTCCTGTAATGTTGGTAACATCATACAAGATGTTGGGTTAGAGGAAGCTGTACTTGGCTGAGTCAAAAGAGATCCAGGAACAAGTACAAGAAGAATTGCTACTGAATGTGTAGTAAGTCAGTCGTTTGTGTCGAGACTCTTGCGTAAAAATCAAATACACCCAAACCACTTTACTCGTGTCCAGACAATTAAACCCAGAGACTCTCCTCTGAGACGTCAATTTTGTCAATGGGTTTTACAGCACGATAATGCAGATTTTCTTTAAAAAATCTTATGGACATACGAATCTACATTTACACGAGACGGTGTTTTTAACTACTACAATGAACACTTCTATGACACTGAAAACCCACACCTTTGTCGTGAATCACGGAGCCAAACTAGGTTTAAGTTAAACGTGTGGGTTGGACTGTTAGGGGACAAGCTGATTGGTCCCTACCTTGATCTCCCTACATCATTAACTGGAGTTCAATACCTTCAATTTCTAAATAATATCCTACCAGACCTTCTCGAAGACTTGCCGTTGGAATTGCATCGGCGCATTATTTTCCAGACAGATGGAGCACCACCACACTTCAACGTGTGCTGTTGCTTGGCCACCACGGTGCCCTGACATCAACCCTATTGATTACTACGTCTGGGGTTCTTTGAAGTAAGAAGTGTACAGAAGTGCAGTGTACAAACAGCCGAAGAATAGAGACATCGAATCGTGAGGGCTGTTAGATGCCTTAGAAATGAAATCAATCTAAAGGCAAGTGTAAGGGAGTTGAGGAACCGAGTCCGTACCTGCATAAGGGAAAATGGTGGACATATTGAACACTTATTAAAGTAGTTTTTGTTATAATAAAGCATGATTATCTAAATATTACAGTTATTATGTTTATTATTACGTAAAAACTGAAAGTTTGTTTGTTAAATACAACCGAATAAACCATGTTTTATGAAATATTTTAGGTGTTATTTTTGGTTTCATGATATTCAACCCAATTAAATTATACATCTATTCCAAGCTTATTAGTGAGAGAAGTTTTCCACTTAACTTTACATTAAATTAGACTACATTTATGTGCTGATATGGGGTCTTAAACAATTGGAGAAACATACATGTTGCATATTTTTTTAATAAACTTCTTCTAGAAAATCTAGTTTTTATTTACGTTTGCTTGCAAAATGATTGACATTTATAGAAAATTTAACGATCTTTTCAATGGTATTAATAAAAATCTGGTAGGTGTTTTGCTTTGGTTTTTGTAGCTCAATCAGTGAGTTAATGTCAAGTAATTTTAAAAACACACAATATGAGCCCTTACAGCCAAACGGTTGAGAATCGAACACACGTTAATAGGGACTTTTTTGTTCCTTTTTGTGAGTACAACAAACAGGTAAATTTAATGGTGTCAGTAGAGACTCACCCTGTAGATATAACAACATTGATACCGGGTCAATGAAGGAGCTGGTGCACAAAACAATTGGTTTGAGTGAAACAATGTGCTGTCCTTTTCAGAGAAGTCCGCAATAGCGAGGCTCTAATAATTGGGTTTTACTGTACTAATTTTTTTTATTTTGTTCTCTTTGAGTAGCACTATTCTCAATATGGTTCAACTGCTATTTTTAAAATGGACTTAATCATTTTAAATATTAGATGTCGGATGGTTGTCAAGATTCACATTTTGTGTAGAGAAGAGAACTGAGTATCATGCTTGTCAGTTCTAGTTCAGATTTCACGTGAAACTGTATGTCTCTGAGTTGCCCTGGCTATTGGGCTGTTAATAAATAGCTCTTTCTGAGGAACAGTCGACCTTAGTTAGTAACAATGACTAAACTTGTTCATCACACTCATTCACCCTTCATATTCGCCCTTATCTTGACAATTGGCGTCCTACTAATAAAATGAATGAATGCTAAATTGTTAGGAAGTATGGGTTTAAAAAAAGTACTATATTTTATTTGATCAGGCAAGGTACAAAAGAGAAATAAAATATAACTGTTGCCTAATTTAATGTGGTATAAAATTTTATAAACTTCGCTTTAACAAGATTTACATAATAGTTATTGATATTAATAATAATTGTAATGTACTTAAACACATTCTAATGCTGTATAAGCAAATTAAATTTGATAATTCTGCTCCTTATTAAGTCTCTTACTTCATTGGTTCAACATTTTAAAGTAGTATGAATCTACATGAAAATGAGGCAAAACTTGAAAGGGATGTGATATAAATAAAGAAATAGAATACAAAAACATTTTTTCTATAAACATAAACAGTTATATTTGTAAATTATATCACTTTTTTCTATGTTCAGACTCATTTCCACATAATTTTTAGTTGATTTTAAAAATATTATGATAAAATGTTCACTAACTAGGGATGGCCGGAGGGAGAAATCTATAATCTGCTGGCGGCCATAGCTGAAAAAATGGGCTGTAGTTTTACATTTTCTAATATTTTCTCTATGTTAACAAAATATTTTAAAGTTTTTATTTATTTGAATGTAACAGATATTTCTCTATACTATGCACCAAAGTTGCCATAATTTACTTTTTAAAGTAAGAATATTTGTTAATTTATTAGATTCTTTTATTAATGTAGTACCTGAAAATAAGAATAATGTTTATAGATTTATTTTAGGCTTATATATAATATACGAAATTTTTAAAATTATTGTCATGATCTGTATAATTTTTTTAGTAAAGGTTGTTGGAATATTGCATCTTCTTATTTAAATTCCCTTAACTCCTCATGAAATATAATGATAATGAAGATATAATTAAATATGTTAAGATTAAGATGTCTTCTTTCCAAGCTGAAAAATATATTATTTTTGTTTTATTAACTGGGCCATTTTGTATGAATTAACGTTAAATAGTCAGTATTTGTTATAAAAATGTTGTTATTTATTATTTTATTCTGAATTGAATTTTGATATGTCATGTCACTGACATTATAAAATTAATGGTCATATACAGTCATACATGAGTGATTTTTACAGTAGCCTGCAAGAATATTTTTACAGTTTGAACTTCACGATTTTTATGGGCCGTGGTTCACCATTACACTTGAAAGAGAGCACATTAAGAGAAAGTGGTCTTTTTAAAGATACTAACATAACGTTGATCATGTATAGATTGTAAATTGCAGACTCATATTTTAACCACTTCAAAGTAGACAACAGTTCAGAATTCTTTAGTCTATGAATTACAAATTGGAACCAGGCTTTATATAACAAATGTCAAGTTTGTGATATAGTATCCATGATACCATCAAACTTTCTCTTATTTTGATTAATTTATCACTGAACAAATACATTTTTTGCTTAAAAAATATACCACTATCAAAATTACTGCAAAACATGTACATCACTCATAATTAATACAGAGAACGACAGCTGATTTATAGGTTATGTAGGCCCACGAAACACTAAAATCTGCTCTTGTTGTTGAAGATATAATGATCTGTCTGAAAAGTGTGGCATTCAGACAGAAAATTATATCCTTAACAACAGCTAGGCTAACTTAGGGCACAAAGGTATTCAAGTGGAAATTTTGGCCATGCATCAATTTTAAATAGTAACACTTTTTGGTTAACTTTCTATTTTATGTTAAACTTTTCGTAAGATAAGACAAAGAAACATAATCTCAGATAAAAGAATAAACCAACAATTTTAAATTTGGTAACATGCCTTTTATATAGAAAGTCTTTAACAAATGTTTTAAACACAATAGAACCATGTTTCATACTTTGAACTTTTCATGTATCCTTTTTATCCTATTAAACATATTTTCTTGAAATTGTATAACTTGTTCAATCTTTTATTGACTGTCTTTTTATTTATTTGGTATTATTATTATTATTATTATTATTATTATTATTATTATTATTATTATTATAGACATCTGCAACCTCTGGTTAGTGGGATTTGGTAAGAATGTAGACAACACGTAATAAATTAGCAGTGTTCTTGCAACTTTTTAGTTTTTATTTTAAGTTTTTGTTTCGCACAAATAATAAAAGAAAATAGCCTAATTGCACATAATTTAAACATATTTATTTTGTTTGATTCATTAACCATATTTTAATTATTGTATCACATTATGCTTAACACATTCTGCATATTGTAATAACATCTATGCACTTTTGTTAGTTAACTTAGAAGAGTTTCTTGAGTTTGTGGCAATGAGTGTTTGTTGGCTTTTGCGGACTTATAAAATATAGTAAGACAATTCTTATTCGTTCTTCGTACCTATACAAGTACTGAATTCATTTTTGTAATTGTAAAATATTATATAAGATTAGCTAATGACAAATTATCATGTAATGAGTACATATATGCAATGAAGAGTTATGGAAGCAATGAGCTCTGAGGCAAATGTCATATTTTCAGTTTAAAGATAAAATAAATAAATAAATAAATAAAAACTATACTTTCTAATTAAATTATTTATCAGAAAAATAGCCTATCAAGCATACTAAATGTATGTTTTCTCTTTTTAATATTAAAATTGTACATTTTGTCAATCAAGTCTAGGAACAGCATAGTAAATATATTATTTACTAAAAACTAAAGTTTCCAGTAACGACTGTGTTGTTTAAATATTTACATCATCAAACGTTTCGCCCATACTTGATTTTAAGAAATGCCACCATGTTGGTTCAGGGCTTACCACGTGGTTGGTGTTGCCCCTCCAATGCAGAACTTGTTTGACGAGTCTTGACTTTATAGCCAAGATATGTATTGCCATGTCTGTCTCAGAGATACAACTGAGGATGCCTCATCACAGCATAGGTGAAACATTCGATGTTGTAAATAACACCTTGAACGTTCGTTATCAGAAGCTTTAGTGTTTAGTAATGACATCGCTGCTTAAGCTTACAAGTTAAAATAGATTATTTATTTACCAGGAAAGGAGTTTTGTGGCACATGCCACTGATAATAATAAAAAAAACTATTTTAAAATTTTCTTGGTAGACTACTATCTCATGAAGGATTCCCTAAAACGAATGAAAATAAAGTCTTTTTAAGATAATAAGAACAGTTGTTAAAATAAGTTTAAAATAATGTTTAGTGCCCAGTAACAGCGTGCCAATTTTATAGCTCCATCTCTATGTTTAAAAAAGTTCATAAACAAATAATTTATTAAACCTAGTGCAGTCAAATATCTAAATTAAATACAAAATATTTTTGGGTTTTGTGGGATGACTGATAATATTTATTGGTGAAGTCTATATTATTATGAGAAAAATAAAATTTGGTTTACATAATTTTTCAAAACATAAGTTAATTATTAGAGATATGTATTTATTTGTGTAGTTTGTTTTATGTTATTTTGTTAAATGAAAAAAACTGTGATTAACAAAATGAAAAGTTGCAATGATGTGATTGTTATGAGATAAGACTCTGAAAGTTTTGAAAATATTCAAAATATTTATGTTTTCTGATCATACTAATATTTTAGATAGTCTTTGCATTGTGTATTTTTCATGAAATCTGGTTAGTATTTCATGTATACTTTATATCAATCTGCTTTTGTGATTTCGCTTTATTATTTGATTAGTATCATCTTTTTTCAACAATTTTATTTTCTTATACTGGTCTTGCTTCAATATAAATTCCCTTATCTACGATATAAATCTTATTCTGAATAATCCCTGAAATAATATACTTCAGTTCTAGAATATGTTTCAATAAATGAACCGTTTGTTTAATATTTTGTGTAGGGACCAACAAGAATGAAAATATCATCACAATAGACGATGAAGAGAGTTCAATGATGTGCAAAAAATGTGGAAAAACATATAAGCGCGAGTCATTACTCAAAATCCATCATCAGTTATATTGCCCGTACAAGAACGAAAATGAAGAAACCAACGTTGAGCCAGATACAGGTAAATGCTATTTATGATTCAGATTAAGGATCATTGTAGATTTTATAATGTAAAGTCATATATAGAATTCCATTTATTATACACGGATAAAAATTCCACATTATTTATTGGATCGTTTGTGAGTATGAATCTATTTTTTTTTTTTTTTTTTTTTTTGTATTCAAACATTTGTACTTAAAATAATTAGTTAAATCCAGCAGCTAAGTTCTAAGTTAAATACATTACTATTTTATATGTTATTTATATTATTAATATAAAAACATTAAGCTGATTATTTCATGCTCCTTAACGTAGGAGTGATAATAATTGGCCTATATTTAAAATAATTAGTTAAATCCAGCAGCTAAGTTCTAAGTTAAATATTACAATTTTATATGTTACTTATATTATTAATATAAAAACATTAAGCTGATTATTTCATGCTCCTTAACGTAGGAGTGATAATAATTTGCCTATATTTAAAATGGAATGTTTTTGTTGATGTTAAATTTGAAAATATTAAAAAATAATAGGTTTCAAAATTTGTTAAAAATAAAATAATTCCAATTTTTTTAGAACTAGGTCTAATTTAGTAGTTGAATAACTATTTCCCGTATGTATTTTTCCGAAAGGTATGATTTTAAAAATTTCAATGTTTAAATTTTTATAAAGGAAAGCGTGATCTCCTCTTTAACGTTACTTAACCCATCATACCCCATACACTATTGATCTGTGTAGGTACAAAGTCATCACACCTTTTTCCATTTGGCCACTGGCTCTCTTATTCATATTAGTTATTTACTCTTCTTTTCTTCTTAGTTACTCAAATGTACTTATATTAGTAAGCTTCTTCTTATTTTCTACCTCAGCTTTTGATTATTAAAAGGTTTTTAGTTAATCACTTTTTATAAAGTGTTTGTCACAAAATGTGTTTTTTGTTTTAGATTCAAAGAATTGGAAATACAAATGCAAGGAATGTAAAAAACACTATCGCACAGTGAAATTACTGAGGAGGCACCTTTACCGAGACTGTGGCCGCCAGGATATCTCTTGTAAATACTGCCCCACAAAGTTCAAGCGTAGCAATGCGCAGCTCAAGCACCACTTTAAAAAACACTGGAATCTCATACAGTACAAGGAGAGTGAGCCGGTCAAGTGGGAGAATGAGGGCTTTGATAAACGGTTGCCGACAAAGTTCACCCCTTAGCTCTTGAGTCCCAGAATATTTGCCGGTTGTGCGCGGGAAGAGAGTTAAATTAGCTGTTTTGACATTGTTTACAAAACCATTCATTCTATCACTATTTGTCAAAAAATACATACACTTTTTTGTATATAACAAGACCCTTTTTATGGAAACACTATTTAATTAAAAATATAAATTCATGAAATATTTTTTAGAGACAAATATATTGTCTTTACAAAAGTTTTTTTATAAACTTTCCATTTTGATAAAAAATATTGCCAAATAAAAACTCTTTAAGTCATTGCATTCTTTCAATAAAAAATATATTTTTGAATGCACACAAATAAAAACACTAACAAATAAAACACATATTTAGAAAAATCAAGCTTTTAGAATAAGTAAACAAAACAGCTAAGAACATTAGCGATTTGCACAACCTATTCAGTAGAGCATATTATATTTGCACTATATCAAGGTTTTTCTAAAAAGATTGATCTTTTCTTATGAGAAAAATAATATCCTTTAAAAGATTAATTGATTTTTTTTATTTAAAAAAATTGAGGCTGCTTCGTAGTTGCACGTTGGCTTTTCTCACACATTTTGCCTGAGTTTGTAGTCAGATGTTGGCTTTTCTCGCACATATTTCTGACAAGCTTCTAGTAGCAAGTCAGGACTTATAGAGTTAATAAATAGAACGTCAGATGAACTTATCAGTTATTAAAATCCATTGTTAAGCCCTCGTAATAAAATATTGTAATAAAATAGACCTTAAATCTGTCAGATAGTCCAAACAGTTGGACTATCTCATAAATGGAGGTAAGATCTGTTTTAAATAAGTTATCCTCTTTATCCTGAACTGTACAAACGTTTGTAAATTGTGCATAATGAGATTCTACTATCTAAGGATGGAACAAATCCTAACAAAAAAATAGCACAATGATATCTTCAATAGTAGATACAACAAAATACAGTATAAATAACCAAATAAACAAATTAATTTATAAAAATAACCTATAAACTGATGTCAACCGACTTATTTTTGGGCCATTAAAAATTCAACTTTTTAACGCTTATCGTCAAATATGTGTGATAAAACGTTTTTTTATGATAACTATGGATTATTAGTGTTTATTATACACTTTTAAGGATGACCTATTGTAAAATGTTGTAAACTAATAGCAATAACAAATGCACAGACATAAGTTGATCCGTTTCAATAAGCATTTAATTCTGACACAATTTCCCTTGAATTAAATGGCTGGTTTTAACTAACTAAGCGATCACACAAGCTGAAACATAATAAAGTAGTCACTATAAATCTTTACTTGCCTTTTTTCACAAAAATGTACATCATCCAATGTTGTCATAGCATAGAGAAAGTTTATTGTTCTGTGAGTTTGCTGTTTATTCTAAGATTTCCTTCAGAGTAATTTGTAGGAAGCTCTCTACCTTATGTGTTAGAGTATTCACTTAGTATTATGGCATTATTAATTGTGTGTTCATATTTAAAGCCTCAAAGTGAAAGTCGCTGCAATAATAACGCTTATTTTATGAAATGTTTGTTTTAGCTGTTCCTTAGATGTTTAGTAGATATTGTTTTGGAAGCTTGTGTGTTTAGATTTTCGTATAAAGTAGACAAGGGTAAAGTTTAGTCCTTTAACTCTTTGATCTGTAATTAATCTTGTGTGCATACTTAAATTTATTCTCAAATCGCTACACATTTAACCTGTAGCTTTATTACAGTATTGCATGAAATTGTGTGATAATATTAGCAATTAATGTCTTATAATTTATGTTATTCTTATTTTATTCGTCTGTATTTGATGTTAGTTACATATAATATTTCAGTTTTGTGTCATATCATTATAATTTATTTTGCTAATCATGTTCATTATGATTATATTAATAGCTATTACTAGATAATATTACTATTCTAGAGAGAATAGAACATTAGTATAGTACATGTGCTTAAAATTTATCTTAATTACTAGTCGTAATTAAGAAATGGATGAATTTTTTAAATTTAGATTTATTTAGATATAGTGTAGTAGAATTATCATGTTGCATTTTACAGGAATATGTCTCTTGATTCATTTACACTGTAAAGAAATATAGTATAGAATATTGACGATGTCTATTATACATTGTAATATGTTTTGAATGACAAATAAACGTATTTCTATTTTTATTTCTATTTCTAAAAATGGTATACACTTATAAATTTTTAACTGCATGTGATGTTAGAAATTGGAACTGCGTGTGTTTTAGTTATTAGTAAAATAGTGATGTAGCAATTAGAAAATATAAATAATATTGTCTTCTGGTTCTCAATATTATTAGTCATGTTTCTTTTCATCAGTCTATGACTAAGCAAAAATATGTCTTTCAAAAAACCACTGCCCAATCGTTTTTCTTGTCAAGGTTGGATGGGATTGAAACTGTACATTTTGTAAGAGTCAAAAAGTTCCCGGAATTGGTTGAAATATGTTTATTGGACAAAGATAAAATCTTACAAACCTATATTCCTTCAAAATACTCTTCTCCTACAACAATACACTTGTCCCTACGATCATGCAGACGGTCAAAACACTTTTGACACTTTTTTAAAAATGTATTTCAATACTTTTATCACATTTTTACTGACAGCTTTAGCACATGCAAATCGATTTCTTTGTATCAATGTTTTTACCATGTGAACAGTAAGAAATCGGCCGGCATGAGGTCAAGCGAATATGGAGGATGTTCTAACGTGGTAACGCGGTGCTTGACTAGGTAGTTGCGTATTAACAAGAATCGATGTGCAGGGTATCATCATGCAGCAAAATCCAGTTTTTTTCTGCTGGTTTTTTAGGCTGTTTCCTCCTAATGGCATCTCATAAGCGCCTAAGAACTTTTGTGTGGATAAATTTACCTTATATGCGATATCATCAATTGTTATTCTTCAGTTTGCATGGACATTTTAGGGAACTCACTCAATGTTTGTCATCTGTAGTTGCAGTTGAAGGGCATCCACTACGAGAGTCATCTTCAATGTTTAAGCGACCTTCACGAAAATGTTTGTGCCTTTCATAAAATTGGCTTTCCTTCATTGCCTTAATTCCGTATGTTTGAATTGACATTTTAAGTGTCCCAGAAAATGACTTTTAAAGTAAAAAACCAAATTTAATGTTTTTTAGCTCTTCATTAAATAAATGTTCAAAACGTGACAATTTAAATACGCAAATACACGAAAAGAGCTCTTCACAGAGGAACAATGGCGGCTGGGTGATAGTCACGCTAACTATATCCCTTCTTCAGGAGTAGTGCTAACTGATACACGACGAAATTCCCACCCATGCTGTGTTTATCTGAATATCGATTCCGGGAACTTTTTGACTGTACCTCTTATATACAATACATACAGGTTCAATTAAAAATTTTTCTCTGTTTAATATACAGTAAGACCACTGAATTTTATGATAGCTTTTACGTAGTATGCTGTTTAATGTAAAATATATCATCATCTGTTCCAACTCAAGTGTCCTGGGCATTAGTGACAAGCCTCTTCCACCTTGATCTCTCGGGATAGGTTTCTCCTGCCAGGACTTCATTCCAGCTGATCCCACTTGTTTCAATATCAAGTTTTATTTACTACCTATCCTTCTTTAGGGCCTACTTCTTGGTGTTTTCCAACCATTCCAGCTTCTATCCTATCTTTACCTGTTTTCCCATTCTTCGTTCTCTTCAAAAAGCCCTACCAGTTCAATCTTGTTTTGTATTCTACAATTTTCCCATTTCTCCAGTTTTATCTCTAATGTGATTGTTCCTTATCCTGTCTTTCAATGTTTTTCAAACCATTTTTTAAAGAATTTAATATCTGAGATAAAAAAAACATATATATATATATATATATATATATATATATATATATGCATGTAAAATATATAAATATACAAAAGACTTTGAAGCAATATTTGCCTTCACTTTTAAATATATGAGCTTAGTAAATTGCAATAATAAATAGAAATACATTGTTAATATCATATTTTAGTATTATTTTTTATAAGTATCATGCCAGAAATTATTATCTGTAATATAACATCTATGTAAATAAAACAAATTGTAATTCTTATTCATATACTCTGTCTGTGTTAAAAATATTGAATGTCTATAATATAACAAACACTAGGCTAAATTGCAACTAATTTGGAAACTGTGTTAGTTAACGTTAACTAAATATCTACATTTCTTCATTTAGGTATTGGTTTTTCTCAATCACTTATGAAAAATATATTATAGGTTAGTTATCTGCAATCTGCCAGTGATCCTGAAATCCTGCTGGATTATATATATAAGTTTTTATGCCATCATCAGATCATTAAACTTGAAACATTTTAAAATTCATTCGTTATGGTATTTTATTCTTTTAAGTTTAAAAAAATACAACTATGTGATGTTCAGTGGTTTATTTTTTAATGTTGACAAGACCATCAATGATAACTTAAAATATGTTTCAAGTTTAAGGATCTGATGATGGCATAAAAGCCAAAACACATAATTCAAGAGGATTTCCAGATCAACGGCAGATTGCAGGTAATTAACCTATAAATATCTATAATTAATTTATATTAAGTAAATTGAACCTCTTGTTTACATAATTATTATTAAATTATCTTTCCTAGTTTTCAACAGTATTAATTTATTTATTACATAATTATGGAAAGACTAATTAAATCTACAGTGCCGAACTCCAAAGAAACTAAGATAAATTATTTACTTTTAGATTAACCTAACTTTATTTTTATGTTTATTTGTGCCAGTATCATTAAAAACTTATGATTTAAGCCAAAGTTAAAAATTGTGTCTTGTATATGAATATTTGAAATACAATGACATTCTTTATGGTGTGTATTCTTGCTGCCTTTTTCAAGTCAATTAGAACCTATATGTTGGCTTTCAGTTTGCTACTTTTTTTAAGATTTGTAAAGATTTGCATTTTTCTTTAATCCTAACTGTTTGCGATCATTTCACACTAATTTTAACATTTTAAAGTAAACAAAACCTCTAATAAAGACAATGAAAATGACAATATTTATTTCTGGTGAAAACAAGACATTTGCAATGTTACTTAAATAACGTGGATTTATCAAAGAACATTCAACAGTTACCACCACAGAAAGACTTCCGACATAGAATATTTCAACCATAGCCGTCTCTAGAGACGTACAAGAGATGGCTATGTTTAAAATCAAACAGGTTACAAATTAACTCACTTTCTTGATGATTAAACATTGTAAGATGACTATAGATTATAGATAGATTTTATAAATGGTGACTGTACAGTCTGTAAAGTGACTGTAGATTAAGAATGTGCATCTGTTTTGATTTTAAACTAAGCCAAATTTCAATATCTATTATTCATTTTTTTCCTGAGTAATTCACACGAATCTTTTCAAAATTAAATATCCTACAAATTTATTTAAGAAAAAAATACACCCTTATTTACCATTTTTGGAAGTAATCTTAAGTTAAACACAAAAATGTGTTATTTCTTTTCATCAATTCTTGTGTTTTACGTAAGATATATCTGAAAGTATTGCATTTAAATCTCTGGAACCAATTTCATTCAATTTTTCAGATTAAAATAGGTAATAAACAATAGAATTTGTATCTTTGTAACTACCTTTAACATTTTTATACGGCCTTACTTCACCGAGGGTACAGAGTTCTAGGTGAAATTTTTCGCTAGTCGTAACTCACTAACGAAGCGTTTTCAGGCATATGTTTATAGGTACGTTTTTGCTTAATTTTAGCTATAGAATGAGTTCTCAAGAGATTACCGTATAGTTATGAATCATCCTGTATAATTTCATCTTTTAAATTCCAAATTGCCAATTTTGAAGAATGTTTCATAAAATGGAATTAAAAAAAGAGTATTTTAGGTATTATTTGACATCGGTCTACTGGTAAACAAATGTTATTTTCTACAGTGGTTAATTGATTTGTTATACAGATATATTTTTCTCTCTCTCTCTCTATGCTAGTGTAATTTTTACTTTGTATTTCAATATTGTTATGGACAATGGTCAAATCATTTAGCTTTGTTATGTTGGATCCCTGGGATTTTGAATGTTATTTTAGATCTAAACGATCCAGTGAATGACAAAAATTATACATGCTTGTGAGCCTTAGATTAGATTAGATACACCGGGTTGTGGTCCTGTCACCAAGCCCACCGCGCCTAGACTCCATGGCCCTTTGCGCCCGAGCCTGACGACAGTGTCACAAGAGACCAGTCTCCCCGAGTGTAGCCCTTCTAATATCCTCTGGTTCCAGAAAAGCGGCACCCAGAGTCCTATGCCTAAGAGATGAGAGAGCTCCACAATGACAAAAGATGTGTATGGAGCTCTCCTCATCCTCCTCACAAAGCCTACATGTGGAGTCTTCTGTTAGGCCCATTATCTTCATATGTCTGTGAAGAAGATTATGTCCGGTCAGCATTCCCGTAACCGCCCTCACCTTGGTCCGGTTACAGCTCAGCAGATCTCTGCTGTACCTGCGATCCGGTCCTTGTATAAGTGCACGAGACTGCCTGAGCCCGGACTTGTGAGTCTTAGTGTGCTGAGAGGTATAGCGTAATACTTTATTTTTAAAATTTCATAAAATTTACGAGTACTTTAAAGCACAGTTTAACAAAATAAATAAATAAAATAACTTCACACTGACTGATTTAAATAAACACTAATACTATTCTTACAAAGTTATTAATGTTTGTTAATTTTTCCCTATTAGTTTTAACTCTTTAAAGTTATTACTTAAAATGACTTTAGATAAAAAACTTTGTGCTTAAATAAATGACTTGTTGTTTTCTTTATAGTTTTGTCACTATGTTATTATCCTTAAATCTGTGAATTCGAGATATAAGCCTGATTTGTACGTTTGATCATGATTTATATAAATATAAATTTACATTAAAGTCAATTTATATATTTAAAAATACAAACCAATTACAAGCTTTGAATTTGTAATTTTAGGAACTAACTGAAGGATCAACAGGTTGGTAGTTGTAGTATATTGGTTTATTTTTTAAATCTTTTACTCTTTAAATGCTTCAGGTCTAATGCCATTTTACTATACTTTTTGGTATAAAAGAAGATTTTGGGGCAATGACAATCTTCAGTAAAAAAATAAGAGAGAGCTAGTAGCTGAGCCAGTCTAAGACATTAGGGCTTTATATCTGATTTAGAGATAGCGTAGGTTCAAATCCTGGCCTTAGTTTTTATCATTAATTTCACCTTTTATTGAACTGGTACGCCCCCTTACTCTGTTTAATAAGTTCCCGTTATAGATTTATAGTCTATGGGGAATGAGTAGAGTAAGGTTAAAGAGGAGGTCGGCCTTTTTAATAAAAAATATAAAATTTGTAACTAGCACAAGTATTGTAAATTCAATTTCAGGTCCATTCCAATGCAGTGTATGCTTCAGAAAATACAAACTGCGCACGTCACTGAGCTCGCACCTGCGTCAGGAATGCAATCAAGAGCCTCGCTTCTTGTGTCCACACTGTCCTTACCGCAGCAAGCAGAAGATTACGCTGCATAGACATGTCTATCGGAAACACCGAGCTCACTTTCCTTCCAACTGGCCAGTGCCTAAATATATCTAATGTTCATTTTATTAAATAATTTTACTGTTGACACAATCAAACAAGTATTTGAATATGCTCAAAAAGTATGTAATAAAAAAGTGTTTTTATTGAAAGGAAAAAATAAATTATTTTATTTTTTATGAGTATTGTGATTGAAAACCTTTTTAACATCTAATTCTATTCCATTTCTAAAACTTCACATAAGTCACAATTAGTAAAAAAATCTGCCGTTTGAACGTTTAATGCATTAAACAGTATTAGACAGAATTAAATAATATTTGTTTAGAATTTATTTAATAATAATAATAAACATTTGTCCTGTTAACAACATCCCCAACATTGGGGAACAGCAATATTATTTAGTTAAAGGTCCTCTTCAAATTTTATAGAGCAATTAGTGTGAATAATTTCATTAAAATAACTTTTACTGTGATGTCAATTCACAATTTTTAAATTACTTTAATATTTATATAATAAAGAAATATCTTTCCATCTAGCAACTATCACATCATTTTTATATAAATGTATTGAATTCTTAAATTATTCACGCTTGATTAGAGTGATTATTATTCTTACAACAAAACAATACAGTATAAATTTACATAACAGAACATAAATATATTATAGTATAAGTACAAAATGTACAAATACATTACAATACAAGTACAAAATGCACAAATATTGTGGTGATCGATTTCGGTGAACCACGCTCACCCTCCTCCAATCAGAGGGGTTCACCGTAATCGATCACCATAATATTCGTGCATTTTGCACTTGTATTGTAATATATTTGTGCATTTTGTGCTTATATTGTAATATACTTGTGTTGTGTGACGTTTACTTGTACTCTATATGTACCACGTATTATGCTAATTAAAAACTGTTAATAAAACAATGTATTGTTGTTTTGGCTTTGTTTTGTCACATAGCTGTTTTTTTTAGTTTTACAGATGAAGACAATGACGATGGAAGCATCAAGCGCCTTTCCTTGTAGTCAGTGTTGCCGCATCTACAAACACAAGCGATCCTTGTGGCTTCACCAGCGCTTTGAATGTGGCAAGGAGCCTCAATTCCCCTGTCCACACTGTCCGTACAAGGCCAAGCAGAAGATCTCATTGAGGAAGCACTTAGTCTTCAAGCACCAATATGCTTCCGATGTCCAAATATAAATATTGTACTAAAAGTTTAAATAAAATTGTCTACATATTTGTCTACAATGCCTTTTCATTTATATAGAGAGTTGGGTTATTATGAATATTTGCTGCTACTAGAGTGAATCTGAAATAAATTATTATTTTTTGAGTTCTGTGAAACTAATCTTAAAGGGAATTTGAAGATTGTTTAAAAAGAAACTAAGAGGCCTATTAAGAGTCCAGTCACACCGTTGTTTTTCTCCTTTGATTGTACGTTATGACATATGTGTTTTTAAATTTAAGTTTTAATAATTTGTATCCTAGTTGGAACAAAAATTCTAGGATTTTCACTAGTTTTCACTGTGCATCACCTTACACTTGTATTACTAAAAAACCTGTTATAAGAAGAAACTAGTGAATATTTCAGAATTTTTTTTATTCTAACTGAGATTAAAATTATTAAAACTTAAAAAGCATATGTCTTAACGTACAATTAAATGAGAAAAACAAAGGATGTGACTGAATTTTTCAAAGGCCTCTTAGTTTCTTAGTAAACAACCTTCAAACTCCGGTACACCTATTTTTTCTGAACCAACAGTAATATATACATTTTCAGTACTGTATTTTTGTATCAACTCAAACCATTTTACTCATTTGAAATAAAATGTATTCTGGTTATTTATTAAGTATTGGTATGTACTAGTGTTATTAAAATAGTTTTTCGATTTGCACATGACTTTGAAAATATTTAATTAAGAAGAAAGTTAATTATTTTATTAAAGGTACAGATCAACTATCATAACTATAATTAATGACATACCAGGTATGATTAGTTAGTAGACAGATAAAGATAACCGATATAACAGTGGAACAGTTTTGATGGACGAAATAAGTTCCTAATTAACAATCCGTCAGTACCTGTAGGTGGAATGAACCTCCCTCATCGGGAGGGAACATTGTTGAATCGGTTCCGAACTGGAGTGGGCAGATGGAACTATTGACTGACATAAACAGCTGTTGTTCATATATATACATATCTGGGTGGGTTAGACACGTACAGTGGTATTGACCCACCCGCCTACCCATACACATGCAGTGGTATTGACCCACCCGCCAACACATATACGTACAGTGGTATTGACCTACCCACCCACCCATACACGTACAGTGGTATTGACCCACCCGCCAACACATATACGTACAGTGGTATTGACCTACCCACCCACCCATACACGTAATCATACCAGGTATGATTAGTTTAACATCAAGCATCTCATTAACCTAAATACACTTAGCTAGTATTGAGAGCGTGTACTGGAGAGAGACAAAGAGAAGGATAAAGAGAGATAGAGAGAGAGAGAGCACCCTTAGCATGAAAAACACGAACTGAGCGGTCAGTCTTCTTATTTTTGTAGTCAACAATAAAATGTAGCTAATGAAAATATTGGAGCAATTTCATCATACTGGAACTTATAATAAAGCTTTTGAATTATGGATATACACATGCGATATCTTGTCTTCACTTAATGTAAAAATTCACTAATATTTTTAAAATGTTAATGACTAATATTTTCAACTGTCCCTGCGAAAAATTCTAAATATAATAAAAGTTTAACCTGTTCCTTTTATTTAATTATAGCTACTGACCTATATTGTAGGTATTTTTAAATATGATAAAATTTATATCGTAACGATTTTAAATGCATATTTTTATAGAAATTCTAAAGTAAGTATCATTGCTAAAAATATACTTAATAAATAATAAATTCATTAGGTTACAGTTGAAAAAAAAAAAAAATACTTATCTACAACTGAAATGGGAATTATCCCATTACTAACTTGAATTTTTTTTATTTAGGTTTTCAGACAAAAGAAAAAAACACGCCAAACAAACCATTGGTAGACCAGTTCTCTCCAGAAAATAAGAGCCAATCCCAGAAATCTTTTGAACATCGAGATGCTGAAAAGGATATGCATGGTTCAAAACACTTCTCTCCTGAAAGACTACCTTCATCTGATTCGGGAAGTGAGCCGAATAAAATGTATTTGCCAGAGTTTTTAGATCTCCCGGAAAGGAGGAATCAGCAGCCATCAGAGCGTAACATCAGCAGTGGGTCTACCTTCTACAAAAAACGCAAACCTCGCACAGCATTTACTCAACAGCAGTTATACGAGTTGGAAAGGACATTTCAGAAGGATAGGTACCTCTCACCTGGTGACCGTGTGAATCTCGCAACCAGTTTGGGGCTAGAGACAGTTCAAGTTGTGCTGTGGTTCCAAAATAGGAGAGCAAAGTACAAACGAGAAGTTGAGGAGAAAATGAAGTTATATTAACGTTTTATATTAATATTCAGTTTTTATTTCATCACCTATTGAAAATAAGTTTTCCTATTTTTTATTTTTTTATTTTCAGTTTAAGTACTACATGTTTTCAAGGTCTTACTATAAATATTGATAAACCAGATTTAATAAATAAATTTATTGGCTGGTTTGATCTTGTGTGGAGTTGAAAGAATTTCAGGTGTAGAAAAGAAAATAGTGGTAAATTTAGAATATTTTAGCATTATTATAAGTTCTAAATTGTTTTAAGGTTCTGGTGATGAAACTAATCAAGATGTTATTTTACAAAGAAACAATTTTGTACGTTTATCATTTATACCATCTTTGGTGGTCCTTGATAAAGAGCATTTACTTAGGTCATAAGTGCGGTCAAGGTAGTTGATATCAGCAATGCTCACAAACAGATGTAAAGTACTTCAACAAAACTCTGAAACTACTTAATTTGTTTGTCATAAAATGTAATTTATTACAGTTTAGCTTATTGTGCAGCCTCGGTAGCTAGGTCGTTATTCCAACACACTTCAGATCTTGTGATAACTACGACATTCTTCAGGTAACACTAAAATGTATAAAAAACAACTTCGGTCAAACCAGAATGGAAAAAAGCTTTCTGAATGTGTTACTGATTCTTTTAGCGGAACCTTTGTTATATGGAATCAAATTTTATACAGAATCCTTTGAATTATTTATGGTTAACTTGGGCTTTGGCAATCAAGCACTGTATAGAATGTGAATAATCCAACTGCATAAAAACTTGGGAAAATATTTTAATGAAATGATTGTTTTATGTAATGTATTCATAGTTTTTTTATATATTCTTTGTTCAGAAAAGAAACTAAAAATGTACAAAAATTAGTTGAAATATTTTTGTATTGTAGATTCAAAGTAATCTAGATTCAAGCTAAGAAGTATCTGATTGATCACTGTTATAATCTACTAAAAACCCATCAGAAGAGAATGTAAAATAATCTATGACTCTAATGGTTAGTTACTACCTCTTATTAACCCTAACCTTAAGATGGCTCCATTTGTAAATATACTGACAAGTAGTTAATCTCTAGAGTGAGGTTCAAATGGAAGTTAACTATTACAAAGTCTTATTCAAGTCTTTTTAATTGAAAGTTACCTAACTAATCTTACTTGATAAGAAAAATATTTTCAGCTTTAAAAATGTATGAAAGTTTTCACTACATTGTCTAGTCATAGAGTATGCCTGGATGTTTATTATTACTTCCTTTTTTTTATATCTTAGAGTAAAATTTGATTTAATATACAGTAAACAAATTATAAATATACAGTAGATATATTTTACATTTTTATACCGAGATATTTTTGTCTAGAATTTACTGTCATTAGTCATTAGTTACTGTCATTATTTGTTATCGTACAATTATTTTGTGATTTTACAATGTTCTCTACAGATTGTATCAATGATGTAAATAAAAACTAAACCATTTTTAGTTCTAATTTTGGATATAAATGTATCATTAGATTTATTCTAAAATGTACATTTTACCATAAATCCAATCCAATTTATGTATACTAACTTTTAAAATGTGTTTTTATAAAATGTCAAGATATTGTTGCTTAGACCGTTAATGCTAGAATCAATAATTTAGTACAATTTACAACTATAAGTGTATATTATTAATGAAATATACAAATTTTATTTAAATATTTTGTTTGTTTTCAAAAACCAGCGTACATTCCATTATTTTATTAAAATAACTATAGTATATGTGTTCAGATAATTTTCATAAAATTTTAATAAATAATGATTTTATTTTAAAAGAAATTAATTTTTAAATAATAAACAAAAAAAGGAATCATAATATTAAGTAATATATTAGGAGAGATCATAAGCAAACTTACCGAAGAAGACAATGAATTCCACTAACAACTTAGAGTAGTGAACAAATACAGGAACAACACATTTTTTACAAATTTTCACTACCACTGGTACCTCTAGTCAGCTGACAATGCCAGTGGCACTCAAAATTTATGAAAAATGTGTTGTTCCTTTATTTGTTTACCACTCTAAGTTGTTATTGGAATTGTCTTCTTATGTAAGTTTCCTGATGTCCTATCTCTCCAATATACTAATTCCTGGCCTAGTGCCCTTTAACCTAACATAATATTAAATAATTAATTTGACTTCAATTAAGGAGAGTAATATACGAGAATTAATTTAAGTGGAGAGATAATTCAATCCGTCTCTTGAATTATCTAAAGGCAATATGAGTATTGTTGCCTTTTTGTTTTATTTGTTTTGTATTTTTGACTAGTGGTCTTGAAAAATTGAACAGTGCAGATAGTTAGAACGTTTATATGGTGCTCTAAAATTAAAACAAACTTACAATAGCAGATTTTCTGTCTCATACCACATTTATCCATCTTTCAAGAAGCAATATTTGTATATTGCTACAAGATATGTATGTGTGGTAATAATATAGACATACCTGCGTGTTTTTGTCTTTATTGAACTTAATTCTTCATAATGTTAATATTGTTATTTTTCAGGCTTATGATTCAATTATTTTCACCTTTATAATACTAAATGAAGTACATTAATTGTAGTTATAACATTTAAAAGTAAAATTTTATTTATTTGTGAAGTTAGGTAATTAAAAAGAACTGGAATATTGTATTTGTTAAATCTATAATAGCATGAAATGTGCAGGGATTACCTCAAATTCAGAGGCGGAGAAACTCGAGATCCAGTGTTCAGAATGCGGCAAATTTTACAAACACAAGCGCTCGCTTTGGCTCCACAAGCGCTATGAGTGTGGCAAACCTCCTCAGTTCCAGTGTTCATTCTGTCCGTACAAAGCTAAGCAGAAAGGCAATCTCAATGCTCATGTTGTGTTGAAGCATCTTGGTCAAGAACTTCGATAGCAAATTCATTCAAGCTACTTAGTTTGGGCTCAAATTAGACATCTTGTACTATCATTATTTTATTATGTATTTTTAAAAACAAATCTTCAGTCAGTGTTAATTGATTTAAACACTATTTTAATTAAATAATAGAGTAATTTTTAATTTTTTGATTCCATTATATATTTTTATGTAATTTTGATGTAAATTTTCTTACTAGTATGTTTGTTCCTACTAGAACCATTTTTAAACATTGTAGACATCGAATAAACTATATTTGGGAGGATCCGCATTTACTGTTTTTTTCTTTATAGAAAATGGAATACGTTGCATAAAAAGGCTAAGAATTGTTAGTTTAGTTACTTATTATATTTTTATAGTATTAAGAAAGCAGGACATATTACATTGATAACACGGTTTTTATATTTTATGTAGTATACCCTTTCAAAATAAAAACAGATGGTTTATTAAAATGTTGAACATTTTATCACCTAGGCAATATTTTAAAATAATTTTAGTTGAACAATCTTAATTTATATACTGTATAAGTAACTGTGTCATTTAAAGAAATCTTATCACAAGAAAGATAACTCTTAGGGTTATATGGAAAAAAATAAAAATTTTGAATTGCTTAAAGTAACAATAATCTCTACTAAGTGCCAAAATATTTTCAAGCAAATTGTATTGTAATATTCTCTCATTCATGTGAGAGTATAGATAAATGAAATACTCTCATCCAACTCTGACCGTTCAGCGTCCATGGCGCGCTTTACTGACCTGTCAGCAGGTACTGAAATGATACAGGACTTCTATAGTAACCTTGAGACTGCCAACCTCTTACTGTAGAGCTTCCATTATAACAGAAGTTCTATACTATTACGTCCTTATCAGTCATGTCATTTTATAATCGTATAAAGAGACCAAAAATACATGTAAATGGAGGGTATGTATCTAAAGCCTTCTAATTATTTTTAAAAATACATTGCGATATATATTGTGTTTTTAAATTATGCAATGCTATTTAATGAAATTATCTTATTTATTTGTTTGAAAGAGCGTAAATGTTTCCAGTAGATTCATCTAATAAAATTGTTATTGTTATATTTATATTGTTTATGTGTTTTCATAAAAATCATAAACAATAAACTGAGACTTTATTTTTTGTTCCATCATAAATCAATATTTTTTTAAAATTGAAAAGTGAACCCACATGCAACTTTACGCTCTTTCGAATGATTTGAAAGAGAAAAATTATAGTTTTACAACAAATCGTTAAGTCACAGTTCTGTACCGCATTTAACGATGCTCTTATGTGATATGAACCAATATGACGACTATTAATGACTTATCTATGTTATTAAGTGTGTCAAATTTGTATAATTAATGTAGAATTGGCTTTAGCCAAGTGCTGTGTGATCTAGCCATAGATAGATAATGATTTTAGCTTTTATTGATTCATAAGGTAAGTTTTTAATAAATAATATCTCCCAATATAACAAGCAACATGCAGTAGCTGTACAGCATAATGTAATCATAATGAATAGGTAAGAGGTTATACTTAAATTATGTGCATTCATGGTGGGTATATGAGGTAGAATGGCTAACTGGATACTACAAAACAATACTAACAACTCCATGCTTAGAGGTGTAGTGTGCATGGTGGCTAACCTCAGTAAACAGTTAGGCTCACATCATTTGGTCTCTGGGAGTCATTTCACTGGCATGGATTATAAAGTTAGACAAGAAACCAATTACATATTCAGGTTGTGTAGTTGTTTCAGGTGAAGGAAGGATAGCATTAATAAACATGCAACTTAAAATGCACATGATAGAAACATATACAGGGTAGTTATAAAGAATAGAATAGAATAGGAATACTTTATTCTGTCAAACAATATTTCATAAAATACATTGACACGTCAAAAACTCAATAGATAGAGTTAATTAGTCAAAAGTCTTGTATTGTCCATGTGCACTTTTCAAAATCTTGAATACAATAGAATACTTTTCTACAGAGAAACCCTTTTAATCTAAACTTAAATTCATTATTAGGTAGTAGTCTTAAATCTAACGGCAACTTATTGTAGAACTTACTACCTATAATTAATGAGCTTTTACTAGTTTTTTCTAATCTAACATATGGTAAATCTAGATTATTTTTATTTCTTGTAAAATAATTATGCACAACACTTCTGCAACTAATCTCATTTACATTGCTCCTTAAGTACATTATACATTGGTATATATATAAGGAGTATAATGTTAAAATATTAAAACTAATAAATATTTGTTGGCAGTGATCAAGGCTTTCTGCTCCTGAGATCACTCTTAAAGCTTTCTTTTGCATAATGAATACTTCCTCTATGTGTGAAGAAGACCCCCAAACAATTAAACCGTAGTTCAAGTGGCAGTGAAAAACCCCATAATAGGCCTGTATGAGTGATTCCCTATCAATTTCACCTGTTAGACGCTTAAGTGCAAATATGCTTGAGCTCAATTTTTTCTTAAGGTTGATTATATGTTGGTGCCAATTCAACTTAGTATGAAAGGTTAAGCCTAAAATTTTGGAATGTTGTGATTCAGTGTTATTTGGATAATTTCTAAGACTGAATATTACAGTATTTCTTTTATCTTTATTCAAAATTAAATTATCTTCTCCAAGCCAATTTTCGACTATATTAACATTACAATTTACTTCTTCTTATAACCGTTCATAATTTGAATTCCTTGTAATTATAGTTGTATCATCTGCATAAAGTACAACATCTGCTGGAACATTAGATTTTAGATCATTAATTGCAACCAGAAACAACAATGGCCCCAACACAGTCCCTTTCCTCCACTTTTTTTTTCTACAATTTACATTTAATGTTTTTTTTTCAGTTATGCAATTCTATAAGTAAATGCTCTAACTTTTTAATTATTATGGAATGCTGTGAGTAACCTGAGGTCCAAGATGTAGGAGCCAACTTCCAAATTATTTTTGAGGATACAGTCATACAACATGTTTATTAACATTGCATTTTCACCTTGAAAACAATGGTATACTTAAAATAACAAAGGGTTGTACCATTTTCAATATATCAGTTGGTTAAAGATGTAGAAGTCGACTTAAAATTTCTAATGAGAAGACAGTCATGCCACATGTCTATTAACATTGCTTCTTCACCATTAAAAAAATGGTATATTTAAAATTCAAAAGGGTTGTACTGTTTCCAATATTTCATTTTTTTCTTTAAAAATCTTTCAGTGCAATTTTTTATTAATATTTAGTGAAAATTCCTTTAAATATTTCTCACATTTGAAACAGCACAACCCTTTTGAATTTTAAATAGACCATTTAAGATTTCGTTTGTTTACTTAAATCTTTAAAATTAGTAATGGCGTCAATACAAAATTGCTATTTTAATCTTCTATTATTCTACTACTAACATTGTTTTCAGGGTAAAAAGGCAATGTCAGTGTTGTATAATGTATTCTCATTATAAATTTTAAGTCTACTTCTACATCTTTAATCTAATGATATGCTGGAAGCTGTACAACCCCTTGGAATTTTAAATATACCATTATTTCGTGGTGAAAAGACAATGTTAATAGAGATGTTGTATGACTGTCTTCTCATAAAGAATTTGGAAGTTAACTGCTAAATCTTGAACCTGAGGTTACTCCCAATATTCCATAGCATTTAAAAAGTTAGAACATCTACCTACATAATGAATGGCATTACTTTTAAACACTTTAAATGTAAATTGTAGAAAAAATGGAGTAAGTGACTTTATAACCATCCTGTATATATTATGTAAAAGGATTATTTTGCACCATGTCACAGTATCTGTTAGGCACCAGTATGGAGAGTAAATTTGCCTTCATATTTCTAAAGCCTCACCTTGAAATTAGCTCATCTTTTCAAATAAGGAAAATATCTTTAATTTAATCTAACACATGCCCTCTCACTTGGCTCTTCAGCAATGTTGAAAATAAATTTGATTTTTTCAGTAGCCAATCTTAGGATATTGTCTTGGCTTATAATGTACTTTTGAACTAGACTCAAACTGGCTGCATATTTTTCGATTTCATACATTTTTAAATTAAATCTATAAAACAGTATTTTAAATTTAGCTTTCCTTTGGTAGGTTAATGTTTTTTTATACGTAAAATGAGATCTGAAAAAGGTAAATAAATTTATTTCAGGTAAATAATAAATTTATTTATTTAATTTAATTTTTATTTATTTAATATAATTTAAATAAATAAATTATATTAAATAAATTGTTTAGCAGAAACAATTTTTTAACATGCTAGTGCCTATTCTGATTGTTTTGCGATTCTTAAACACATTTTACTAGCACAATTTAACAAAAAATATATCTTGAATATTTAAAATATAACCTGATTAATTTGTGCTTGGAATGTACCAGTCTTAGCATTTATAAATAGTAAACATTAACCCTTTTAGTGCCGGGCCATTTTTGCATTTCCTATGTGAAAAGTGCCAGGCCAATTTTGGCAAAAATGTAAGGTTCCAGGTAAAAATTTATAGAATCCATGTTTTTAGTCATATTTATATAAATTCTTTTTTAAATGAAAGAGCAATAAGTGGTCTATAGAGCTATGTATAAATATTTAACATTTCTTTGTAATAAATTTTATTTTTTTCTAAAAACCTTGAGAAAAAAAATTTTTTAAATTTTTTTTCAAGTTTGAAGGTCCGTATGTTAGTTATAATTTTATTTTAGAATATTGTCCTGAACGGCATTTTATAGAGCATTTAAAACTGAACTAATACATATAATTTCATTTACTATACTTCTAAAATTATCTCTTTACAAAATTATAACTAAAACATTACACATTGGTTGCTAAGCGACATAATAGTTATACCTAATAGTTACGTGTCTGTCACGGAACAGTTACGTCATCTAGACACAGTCCAAGAGCAAAACTGCGTGCAGCGGTCATTGGCAAAGCGTCTGGTATTATTCTGGCGGCCATTTAATAAAACATAACGATGCACTATAACAAATACAGCGCGTCTCTCACAGCGACGCTGGCATTTCTCGCACTAGTAAAAGGCGTCGCTGACAGCGATTCTCGGCAATAAAAGGGTTAAATAGAAAAATAAGTCTTCACCAACAAACAATGTATTCCTGATTAGAATTCAATCGCAAGTGGTGAATTTTAGAGCCGGATTTATTTAGACCTGGTCTAGATCCATAAAGTGAAATAGTAAGACCAATTTTAGTAAAAGCAGATAATTAAGAACTGCTTCAGTATATGTCTTATTTACAAAAAAGAATCTATAACATTTAATTAGTCGAGTAGTTGTAAGTAGATTATAAGTTCAAAGTAATTGAAAAGAAGTCAGTGATATTACCAAAGGTGTTTAATCCTAATGTACCTCCTTTTACAGATGAATATGGCAGTTTAAAGGGGAAGAGGTTATATCCTTGCAGAAACTGTGGTAAAGTGTACAAACATTCTCAATCGCGATACAAACACGAACGCTTTGAGTGTGGTAAGGAGGCACAGTTCCCCTGTCCGCTATGTCCTTATCGTGCCAAACAGAAGAGTAACCTTACCTCTCACATGTTACTAAAGCATGGGGGTTAGATAGCATGGGGGTTAGATAGTCAGGGCTATAGGTTACTGTAGGTTAAGGCTACTTGTTTTATGTTATACAAGTTGAATAAATGTCCGTATTATATAGACTTAGTATTGAATTATTATTAAGACAAAACTTTGTACTTATCTCTTAATATCCTTCATTTAAAATAGTTTTTAATTAGTTTAAAGTTTGTTATTTATTTGTATTTTTTATAACCGGTTAAACATTTTTTTATTTGTTAATCAATTCATTATTATGGCATATCTTTCTTGAAATTGAACAGATTGTAAATACAAATATGTCAACAAAATCTTTTTTACTCGTATCTAATTTATACTTAGTGTAAGTTACTCGTAGATCAACTTCACTTTTCTGGTATGTTTTTTAAGGTAAAATATTTGTTTGGGTTACTTCATCTTACGATATAGGTGAAGTGGTGTTGTTAGCAAATTGGTTTATTACTAAATTTTTAATGATATTTAAACTGTAAATACTTCAACAAGTTAACTTGAAAAATAAAATAAACCAAAGTCATAAATGTAAAATATTAAGATGTAGGTTAAGTTGATTTTATTATAAATGTGATTCTATAATTTTGTTATCTTCACTCTCTGTTATGATGGTATAACAAAAAACAACCATTGTCTTTTGGGAAATCAGGTTCTAATATGTGACTAATATTAATTTTAATAGCCTAAAAGCAATGAATATCATCATAAAACACAAATTTAATACACTACAAGTACAAAATAAATAAATAAATATACTATCCAGAAAGCCATGTTATCAACCTCAAACCAAAGGGACTCATACAATTTTTGTTACCTTCAGTCTGAGGAATGTATATCAAAATCAATCATCATAATATTTGTACCATTTTTGCACTTATTTTGTAATACATTTGTGTTATGTGCAATTTGTGACTTTCATTTGTTTGTGATTTCTGCTAACAGATAAATTGCTAACTAACAAAATATTTACAATAAACGTCTTGATTTTATTATATATACTTTATTGAGTAACCCTTGTAAACGATGACAAAAAAAAATTTGAATATATAAATTGGAAGTGAAATGCTTTCGATGAACTTGTTTGTCATGATATCATTTTTTTATAAGCAGAGGCTAATCTCTTTTAATCTTGCTCTACCCATTTCCCATAGACTATTGATCTGTGGAGGGAACTTATCATAGACAGTAAGGGGAGCTATCTTTAACTCAGGTACAAAGTCCAGATGCCGTAGACCGCTTGGCCACTGGCTCTCCTTTAAACATCCTCCCAAGGTATTCCTTGAACAATTCCAGTGTGCAAACAAGATGCAATTATTGCTATGCTGCTGAGTGATTGTGTGTTTTTTTATACTGGGTATAGATCTTTTACTAAGTTTAGTGACAGTTATGAATTTTAAAATTATGTTCAGTGGTAGTTCTGATTTCTGACTTATGATTTTGAACTATGCAAATTTTCAAAATAAAGATAAAGAGATCTTTTATGTTATCAACTGTTTTAACCTTGACTTCCTTCCTTTAACAGGTGAGAATGGGTGGTTGAAGAGGAGTCAATTATTTCCTTGCAGAAACTGCAACAAAGTGTATAAACATGCGCAATCACGCCGCAAACATGAACGATTTGAGTGTGGCAAGGAGGCACAGTTCTCCTGTCCGCTATGTCCTTACCGCGCCAAACAGAAGAGTAACCTTACGTCTCACATGTTGTTAAAACATGACGGTTTGACTCCTGAATAAACATTAATTTTTTACATGCATCATATATTCACACATAACAGACACTAATTAGTTATGTTAACTATTACGTTTGAATGTTCAAGTTTTCAAATTAACTGTAGGTTTATCTGGTGGAAGGTTATTGATTGTGTTGTTTATTGACAATTATTGGTGGAAGAAGATGGAGTGGAAGATCCATTTGCTGAAATTACTTTCTTAGTAATAATAACTGATTTCTAACAGTTGATGTTAATTCAAAATGTTGTACTGTTGTTATACATTTTTGTACAGTTTTAAGTGGTGTTATAAGAAATTTGGAGCTTATAGTTAAGATGGTCACTGAATGTAATGATGAAGCTAGTATATTGTGCAATATATGACTTGTTTACTTTTATCTATATTTTACTCACTGTTGTTTCTTTAAAGTTGGCTTTAATTATATTTAATTTGTTAAGTCTCTTTTTCTTTCCGTTGTTATTTTATAGTAGATTTAATTTAGTATATATGTTTGCTACTACTTTTTGTAACCTTTGGCATTTGTATATAAATTATTTTATTTAACCTTTGCAATACAGAATAAATTGTAGTTATTTTGCTGAAAAAGCGTAATTATTTTAAAATATAAAAATGTAATTTTCTTAATACGGACTTTTGATTTTGCTAGAGGATGCAATAAGGTGTAAAAAAATATTAAAGTATTAATAAATAATTCAAAATATGGTCAATAAAACTAGAAAATAATTGTAATATGGTCAATAAAACTAATGCTGATAGATAAAACTGCATACAATAAAAATATGTAGTTAAAACACAATAAATTGGAGCTAATTGATGTAAGACACGTACATGAACGATAATAAAACTATACAACCCTAGCAAAACTTTGTCACAAACCAAGATAACAAGTCAAGGATATATCTGTTCCACGCATAATGGGTAACCTCAGACTGGCAGTCAAGCGTGCCTTAGCTGACAAAGCCACACCCTCCCCCCACTAAGTCCGACCAATCACTTTCAGATCACACAACCCGTTATTTAGAAAGAATTTTCAACATTCTCCTGAACTCTAGTGGATCCCTTTGCAACTAAAATTTATTAAATTTATAATATAGGGTTTGGGGGATATATCCATTTACCGCATTTTGGCCGTAGTAGAGGCTGGGAATATATCCGTTTCCAGCATTGCCAGGGTTAATATTGTTTTTATTTACTTTTACAAGGACCTTCGACTCTGATTTAAAATCAAGTATTTTATTTATTCATAAGATTAAATAGTAGCCAAATAATGAGTGCCAATGTAGTTTTAGATACTAATCATTGGCACTAATAATAAATTGTCATTATACCAATTACAAATACACAGATAGAATCATTAGACGTTCCTTTTAAGTTTATCTAGCAAGTTTATTCTGTTGAACCAATTAATATCTTAAGCTCTCATGCGGCCGTTTTATAGGCAAGAAGAACAAGAAGGCTAGAAAGACTGACAGTGTGACATCTCATATAACTTGTGAGTTACCTAGTTAACTTACATCACAAAAGATGTTTGGTTTGGTTACAGAGCACGAGGATTGCATTAATAGTGGCGCAGTGCTGTAACCCAGCTACGTGGAGACAAAGTGTTGAGGAGATTGTAGTTGATAGGTACTATGCTTAGTCCTCTTGATACCGACACGGTGTCTGTTCACTGGTTGCCATTGACATGGACATTTCAAGAGAAGTCTAGGTTGTCCATGTTAGGGGGTAGTAAGGGTCCAGATGTTTTGTAGAGGAGAGATCTAAGTATCAGACATCAGTTAGCTGAAAATCAGACCAATACTATATGGTTTGTATTCCAAGTAAAGCTGTAGGTCTTTTAGTTTCCCAGGGAATTGTGCTACTAATAAATAGTTCTTTCTAAAGAACATTTGACCTTAGTTAGTAACAGTGACTACACTTGTTCATCTACACTTATCACACTCATCGGCCTCTCATATTCACTCATATCTCTACGATCGGCGTTTTAGTAATGAATGAACGAAAGTGATTTGAATGCACTTAGATGGATTCTTTTTATTGGTAAGTTTACCAGTTTTCATACTTAATTCAGTTTATAAGAGTTTTTATTTGATTGTTTACACAGTAATGTAGTTTGGAGAGTTCAGTAAGAAAATGAAGAAATGTATGGATGATGTTCTTGTATACTGAGTTGTAAGATAAAGGAAAAACGACTAATAGAAATATATATGCCTTACAAAATAATTTTAAAAACAAAAGCAATTTAGCAAACAATTTTTAATATCAATCTTCTTTCTGATGCAGGCGAGTTTGGCTGTTTGAAGGAGAAGCGATTATTCCCTTGCAGGACTTGTGGCAAAGTATATAAACACGCTCAGTCGCGTTACAAACACGAGCGTTTTGAGTGTGGCAAGGAGGCACAGTTCCAGTGTGGCCAGTGTCCTTACAAGGCCAAAAGGAAAGAATATCTGCAAACACACTCGCTATTGAAGCACGCTTTCAGTCAATTGTAAAACCCACACAGTAGTTTACATGGAACTTTTTATATTTGTTGTATATTTTATAATAAAAAAACAGGTAAAAAAATAAAATGTATATTATTATAATTTTTGTCTAATTTTTTTTACTATTAAGTAATATATTTAATATTCTATTAAGTTATAAAAATGAATTAAACATTTTCAGATCCACATTTTTGTTTTAATTTTGTGATATTAATTACTTTATTTATATGATCAAAAATTACTGAAATGTTCATACAATTAAGTAGTAGAAATAATATTTTCTCAAACGCCTAATTTGAAACTTGTTTATAGTACTTATTATTCTATAGATGACAAATTTTTACATCCGTTTGATATGACTATAAACCATAAAAATTAGTACTCTTCATTAATGATTTTTATATTATAAGCACAGAAATGAATTACATATGCACAAAAAATATTTTGTTAGCATACTTTGCCGCGAATATTTTTGTAAGATACTTTATGTTATAAAAATTACAGGAATGAAAAATTAAAAATGTTATGTTATGATTAATATGTATATATTGAAGTAACATTGTGAAAAGAGTTCAGTTAAGGCATTGAAGAACAAGTTATTCATGAGTAAATCAATTTAAAAGTTACACTAGTACAATAAGATTTTAGTAATGTTAAACCTTAAGCTGAATGCTGTATTATTCTAACATTGTAATTTTGATTCAGGCGTAGGTAGCAGTGGAGAGAAAAGATCTCTCTTCCCTTGTCCAGATTGTGGCAAAGTTTACAAGCACGCTCAGTCAAGGCACAAACATCAGCGCTTTGAGTGTGGAAAGGAGGCTCAATTCCAGTGTTCCCACTGCCCTCATAAGACTAAACACAAAGCTTCACTGAAAACGCATGTTGCGCTGAAGCATAAAATAACACTTCTTTAGCTTAAGATGCTGATTTGTTAAAGAAGCAAACGAAAACAAACATTTTCCAATTGGTTTTTTGTTATTATTTTAATTATCAGATAACAGGTGTAGTTAGTTCATTTAACCTTCTTTAGTTGTCTTTGTGCAGTATTCAAATTTATTAAAATTGAAAATAAGGCACTGCAAAATAAAACCATTACTAGCTTCTACTATAGCAAATCTATGAGTTGTATTATAAGAGTTCCTTATTTACTGTATTGTTAACTAAGCAATGTTAAATCTTTTTGTATTTCTTTAAGAAAATAAAGTGTCAACAATACTGAAGGAAGTTTTTATTTTGTCAAATAATAAAGGGAATAAGTGAGAATTAAAAAAAAAGAAAAAACAGTTGAAGATGTATAAAATAACCTTGTCAATTGTGTAATAATTGTTTTAAATTAAAATCCAGCAAACATACAGTTACTTATCACTAACTCATAGATCAATATTACAATAATACAGTTAGCTTAAACCCAAACTAAATGGTTTGTAGAGCGGGTAGTGTGAGGGAGAAATTCTTCCACTACGGTTCCCCTCAAGGAAGTGTGCTGCAAGGTACAGTCAATTCTTTATGTAAGCCTATTAATGGAACAGACAGCTGTATTATTTGTCTTGTTCATAATTCACTCTCATTACAAATTGTGATTGCTGTACAAACTTATGATAGTATTTCTTTAACATTTATTTTTACACATTGTGTATTTTTCTCATAAACAACTTCAAAAAGAAATAATATTGTAAATAGTTTGCAATGCAGTATGACTTAAATTTTTATCAGCTTTTTTCATTTAATGTAAGTTGATTTTGTTTTTATAATGTTTACATTATGATTAATTAAATATATAAAATACAGTAATTAATTTAATTTTCTATGTAGAATTTAACGATAAATTAAAATCATTAAATTAAATTGATTCAGCAGCACAGTAGCAGATCTAACCTAATGCTCTGCAGCACATAGAAAGAATATTGAGAATGCTGGTAGAGACTGCATACCATCAGATGACTGAGCGTGGCGGGATACAGAATCTGTCGCACATGCGCTGTCCGCACGCCATTTACTGTGGGTTTATGTATACTATAGTCTTTTTGTTCATTCGTATTAGTGCAAAGAAACAATAATATTTTAATTTATTAGCCTAGTATGCAGCACATTTACCTTAAAGTTTATATATAATTACTCATGATATATTCATTTCTTGTATTATAGTTTATTTAAACACTACATTATACACATTCAAAGCTAATTCTTCTCATTCTTTTCTTGCATTGCTCTTTTGTAGAAGCTTTGGTGTGGGTTTGCTATTTTTACTTATATGAAGATTAATACAAAGCCTTTTTATTATATTTAAATTGTTAAATACAGATTTTTAAACTAGGTAGTACTAAGTTAGCAACCAATTAAGTAAAATGAAAAGGCTAAAATAATTGATCGTTTAAAAATAACTTGATTACTTTAAAACTTCTAAAATATACAGGAAGCGGGCTGGTTGTGCAATTTTTTTATCAACTTTTTTTGACTATGTACTTTGTAATCCACCTAATTTATGATGTACCTCAATGAGAGAAGATATAACAAAAATTCCCTTGAATATAAGTTTCTTCTTCAAAACTTGCCAATGATTAGTCAACAAATTTGAAAAAATTAATTGCTCCAAAACATTAAGGGAATGTTTTAAAAGACTAGTGTTTTTTTTTTTTTAATAGTACTAAAGAACTAATGATTAAGTAATTTTAAACTTAATTAAGTAAATTTGGGTTTGTCAGGTGCTGATAACGATGGGTCACGATTGTTCCCTTGCACTGGGTGCGGCAAAGTCTACAAACATCGCACTTCCCTCAGCAAGCACCAACGCTACGAATGCGGCAAAGAAGCTCAATTTCAGTGTCCTCAATGTCCCTATAGGGCTAAGCAAAAAGGCACTTTAAAGTCCCATGTGTTAATTAAACATGCTAAGGAAATACCACCGGACTTGCTGTCGCAAGTTTGATTTTGAACTGAAAAACCAAATGATCAGTAATTCTGTTTCTTTTTTAATCATATTATATTTTGAATATGTATTTGTATTATCGGTCAGACTAAAAATGTCTATTTAGGGCAGACTATTTATCAAAATGATTAAAATATTGTTATAGTTCATATTTGACCAAACATAAATGTAAAAGCAAGGTTACAAGTAATTTATTAGTGATTATATTTATTATACCAATACAGATTTTCTTCTTATGTGAAATAAAAACTAATAATGATACTTATCATTATTTTTTGTATTTGTGTTAGTGAAGTAAATACCCAATCTCTCAAATGGAAGAAAGCTACATCAAAAAATAAAACACTCAACTATTAACTTACATGAATAATTGATAAGTTGCATCAAAATTCTAGAGCATCTATTCAATCCAAGCTGTTGGGTAGTCAACAAGTGTAACTTGAGTAGGAAATGTCTGCTTTGGTTTGTAACAAAGACTACATTGACTTTTCCACAAACAGTGTATTTGCCCATGTCTCTATGATTGAAATTGTAGGAAAATAAATTGCACAAATTAATTAGGTACTGTATAAATTGTTCATGTAATTGCCGTAGTTTCTTTTCTTAAATAAGACAAATTACTCTATATTTTATTCATATAAATTGTGTAAAATGCCATATTGTGAAAATTTATCTAACAAAATACTATTATAAACTAACTTAATTATTACTTAACTACTGAAAAATTACTTGTAAATGTTAGATTTAAATTTTTGAGGAATTATTGTAGTAAAGAAACATTTTGAAATATTTATGCACGTTTTCAAAAATTTTAAACTAATTGTAAATATGTACCTTGTAAAATAAAATTTTAGTTTTAATATAATTAAGTACATTTGGGTTTGTCAGGTGCTGATAATGATGGACGATTGTTCCCTTGCACTGGGTGCGGCAAAGTCTACAAACACCGTCCTTCTCTCAACAAGCACCAACGCTACGAATGCGGCAAAGAAGCTCAGTTTCAGTGTCCTCAATGCCCTTATAGGGCTAAGCAAAAAGGCACTTTAAAGTCCCATGTACTAATCAAACACACTAAACAAATACATCCAAATTTACTGTCACAAGTCTGATTTTATGAGAGAAAACTAAAATATTAGTATGCAACACTTTGGTCTCCAAGAATGGTCATAACAAATAAATATGTATTACAGGGTATTAATTAACTACCAACATTTGTAATTTGTTGTCGCTAATTAATTTTGTATTAATGGTTTTTATATAGAACAGAGGCCTTGTCGACTTTTTAACTGTCATTTATTTTCATAATAGATACATAACTAAGAAACAAGAATATGATCTTTTTTCAGTAGAAAACTGGAAAAAAATACGAAACTGAGGAAAAACGGAAAAATATATTTTTTTTTGTAAATATATATACAAAAATAATATATGCGATTTTGAGTACTCAAAATATGCGGAATTGTCCTGATCACGAATATGGCTAGGCATTTGCAATCGGGCTAGTGCTGGGAATGTACCGGTTTCAGTAAGGTCATGTTTTTATAAAATGCGCCTAGGTTGGTTATTGATAGATAAGGTTATATTAGGTTTGTTTAAGCAATACTAGGTTTTGTTAGATTAGTTTATGTTAGGTTTGGTTAGGTTTTAATTGGTTAGGTTAGCAAAAACTAATTTAAAAACCAAAAAACTAACCTCTTAAAAAAAAAAAAATCCAAATCTATTCCAATCTATCTAATCCAAAAAATCTAAATCCAAACCTGTCATAACCTAACCAAATCTATCAATACCCAATCTAGCCATATCCTAACAAAACATAACCTTACTGAAACCGTCACTTTTCCGGCACTAAAGTGCTTCATAATAAGTTTGATTTAAAAAACCTTGCTATATTCCTAATCCGGACAACATTTCATACAATTTTAGTACCCACAATACCATATTTACAAATAAAATTATTTTTCCGTTTTCCTCATTTTCATAATTTTATGGCTTTTCCGCTGAAAAAAAACAATCATATTCTTGTTTCTTAGTTATGTATCTACTAAGAATGAAAATACAGCTGAAAAATCAAAAAGAACCCTGTTCTATATAGAATTACCGCATTATTTTTAACTTAGTCAGTATTAGTTCAACTTGAAGATTTGTGACTATAACAGGACTGAAGAACTGGTATTCAATCCCACATCTTTAGTTTAATGTCATACACTAACATCGTATTCATATTCTATCTTAGAACAGCTATATGCCTCCGAATACATCCATAAGCAAACATTAAGTATCTCATACATTTCATGAACAAAATATTTTTCTACAAATTACTGTATTCATGTTGAAACTAAGAGTTTCATGTATAGTAAGCATTTTATTAAATTTCTATAATGTATTGATTCATTTAACATGAAAGGGGTGTGTTATATAATATAAATTGTATGAAAGCCTATCTGGAAAAATAAAATAATTTCTTTAAAAATTGGATTAATATTTAACTAAAATACAGTATTTGAAACAAAATTTAAAAAAATCAAGAAAGATAGTTTATATGAGAAACAATAAAAACCCTAATTTAAGCTGCTTATTTTTTTAATTTAATCATATTATATTCTGCAAATGTATACCAAATATGTTGGTCAAATTTGTAATGTTATTAGAACTAAATATTTTTCATGATAATGAAAATACTGCTATAATTCCTAATTGACACAATATATTAGTATAAGAGCAAAATTATATGCCATTTATTCGTGATAATATTTATACCAAGACAATTATTTTTACTGAAGAAAATTAATAATAATTATGCTTATGAAATGTTTGTTTGTATTTCTGTAAGTTGAGTTAAGACCTAATCTCACAAATGGAAGAACACTATGTGAGGTGTTCATGATTACTTGAAATAAAAACGGAAAAGTACTAAAAAATGAAACTCAATTACTACTCAAATGTTGGCTCTGTCTCGTAATAAAGACTATATTCACTCATCCACACTCATTATGTATTTACCCATTTATCCATGATCACCTTTTCAGCAATAAATAAACAAAAGATACAACAAAAGTTGTAGTTTTACTTGGTTTGAAAAAATATGGAACAAAACATTGCCATTTTTGATTAAACTGAACAATTTTGAAATATATTAAAATACTTTAAGTACAAAATGTAGTGTTAGTTTTTAAATTACTTTAACACAATAGTAAGTCAAACAGAATAAGGCCATTCAATGTTCTACTTATTTTGATTTCAAAACTGAAAAACAGGGAACCGAGCTGGATTATTTTTAGTTTTTGTATAAAAAGTTAATAAAATAACAGAAGTCCAAATCTTGTTGTATCATTTAATGCCATGCAAACCTTTCTCATATATCTGATATAGAAACCCCCAAATGTGTATGATGTAATTCTAAACCAAAATGCTAGATTTCTCATTATGCATAATCTCCCACGTTATATTAGATGATTTTTTTTATAAAAAGGAGAGGCCGATCTCCTTCTTAACCTTACTCTGCCCATTCCTAATGGACTATTGTCTGTGCGAGGAACTTACTCAGACAGAGTAAGGGAGCAAGCTAGTACAGTAAACGGTGAATATTACTGATAAATCTTCCAGTCTATGCCGGATTCGAATCAGCGCTATCTCTAGCCCAAGCTCAATGTCCTTAGACCACTCGGCCACTGGCTCGCCCAAAAAGATTCTTCTAAGGCATAATCATAACTTTTTCATTTTGAAAATGTCTTTAAAAAATGAAAAAGTAGATTATTCTAAGGTTTATAGTTGTTTAATCAGACAACATAGCAAATAACAGATAGAATTCCAATTGAAAGGTAGAATAATAACTAGAAAAAATAATAAAAATAACAACTATTATTTTGTTGAGAAAATAAATTATTATTATATATTCAAACAAAAAGTACATTGAAAAGTAGTAAATGTATTTTCAAGTTTTATAAGTGGACTAGAATATACAGTATTTGTTTCTATCAGAGTATTACTATGTTTTCTCGTTTTAAATTGATCCACATTTTTCCTCATTAGACACACATTGTAGGTTAACTTTTACAGTGCTATCAAAGCACTTGTTGTGCAGTTGCTATTTGTTAGCTGTCGTGCATTAGTGTTATCATATTTGTTTAGCATGTAATTAATTAATTTTGTAATGAATGAAGTTTTAATTTATTTATATAGGTATTTTCTCCTTTGGATTTTTAATAAAAAAAAATCTATGTTAGATAGAGAAAAAGGGGGGAACGTATAACCATTAGTAGTTTTATAGTTGCTTATATGAATGCAACTATAAAACTACTAATGGTTAGTTCATTTCCATTAAGAGCATTTGCCAACCGCGATGAACAGATGGTTGCAAAACCATTGTTCAAATTGTGTAAGACATATTTATGTTTATGTTAACTATGTAAATAAAGCACATTTTTTTCTCTCTCACTCAAAGCACTTGTCAATAACATACTAAGAGTAGGCATCTAATGAATAGGGAACAATTCTTATCATCGAAAACTCTTATTATTGAAAATATGATAGTTTGAAAAGCTAAACTTTAAAATTCCAATAATGTCTTCTATTTGAGTATGATTATAAAGGTGCCGGATGCACAAACTACTTTTTTGTGGCCAAACAGCAGCTTGATCATAGCTACAAATTTCAGTACAGTTCAGCAATGCAATACTAACAATAATATGGAATATTATTATTTATGTTTTTTTCTTACATTGTTATATGTTTGTATTCATAATTTATGTTCTTAATGAATGAATTTAATTTTGCCTTTAATTTTATTACATATTGTCATAGTAAGAATGATTTTCAATAACTTTGAATACATTATCAAGAACTTCTTAAATTTAGAAAATATTTATTTCTATAGGTTTCTTTGAACAATATGAACCTAATGACATAATACATTGATAATTAATTAGAAACAGTCTTTGAAAATTTACTGTTATGCTTATTATTGCAAATAATTTGCTTAATCCCAATATGCACTGTTTCCTTCAATGCTAAAAAACAATACTCTAAAACTCTTTAATTAGCTTTTAATTTCAGAAATTCAAAGTGATAACATAGATTTCTTTAGGCCCTAATGGTAATTCCAAAGATCCAAGTAGCTCACACCATTCTCATGCATGTATAAAGTAAAAGAAAACAGTTTTATTTAATAAATTTATTTTCTTGAAACATGATCACCACAGGAAGACATGTAGGAATCAATATAAGGTTGATTTTGGATTCTCTAGTGTACAAAATATCAATATATGCAAAATGTACACTATTCTAAGTAATGTACGAACAAAACTATTTTATATATGTTAAGAAATAAATTATTACCTGATAGTAATTAAATTGTTACCTGACCACCAGGACTGGACTTCCTGTTAACCAGCGATGGCAAATTCCCGTGTGGCAAGTGTGGTAATATTTACAAATATAAGCGCTCCATGCAGCTGCATGTGCGTTATGAATGCGGCAAGGAAGCACAGTTCCAGTGTCCGTACTGTACCTACCGAGCAAAGCAGAAAGGAACTCTTAAGTCCCACGTGCTAATAAAACATCAAAAGCAATTATAATTAATTAATAATTTTTAATTGAAGTGATGAACTTTTTTATTGTTATTTCTAATTTTAATTTACATTTGCTTTACTGTAGAATACGTTTTATAATTTGATTGTTAAATTCAATAATTAAGTGACCAGTTAATTTATTCTTCTATGTTTACAATAATTAGTTGAATTTTTAAATATGTATAATATGATAACCTAAAAGTAATTTAGCAACAATTATGTTAAAACTTAGCAACAATTATGTTAAAACTTACTTTCTTTATTTGTATTACTGAAAGTAAAAAAAGTGACAAACATTGTAATATTATGCATTTAACACAATATGTACAACTTTCTTATGTTTTCAGTCATAAAGTTTTATTTTCAAATATCTTTCAGCAGCTTGTGTCATTTTTAAAATCCTATACATTTTTGTGTGAGGTGTTTTAGAGTTGATCTTGTTGACATATTATGACCATCTTAGTTGCTACCTTCTTGTTAATCACACTTTTTGGAATGTTGGCTCAGTTGCTAGGGTTTCACACTTAGGAGAGCTAGTCCAAGGCTCGAACCCCTAGCTGTAATAACGTTCGGTACTTCACTCATTGATTACAGTTCACACACATGCCTGCAGGTCTCCTTTTAGGTGAAGTAACAAAAAAATAAATAAATAAATTTAAGAAATAGTTTTTTTAGATTACAAATAACAGTGCACTACAAAGAACAATCTGCAAGTTTCATCGTTTAAAACAAATATGTAGGCATGTAGTTGTGTAAAATAATACACCAGTTAATAAAATGTTAGAGCCTGAGGACTCTACTTTTGAACAAACCACCGTCTTAACCTTATTTGGATTTAATATTTGTTCTTAAAAGGCTAGACACTTAGACTTATAAACAAAATGATACCCCGCATATTTTTTAATTCTAAAATATATTATATAATTTCTAAATGGCTCATTCTCAGCAGTTAAAAGTAAATTAATACTATTACATCTAATAAAAATTAAATATTAACAATATTTAATTTTGTTTGAGATAAGACTCTAACACTTTTATTTCTGACCCGTTAATGTTTTATAATCTGCATGTCAAAAAAGTCTCATACATTTTACATCAAGATTAAGTACACGAGTTTGTTCATGAGTAAATAAGTATGTTATACACATGTATTTGTCTTTTCCAATAGAGTTAATGTGATTTTTGTGTTTTAACGTTAAACGAATAGAAGAAAGTGTTTATGGCACCTTCAGTGGGAGGTTGCTAAGTTTGGTAAATTGTTTCATATCCGTTAAAGAGGTTATGGGGTGATTGTTTTCACGTGTGAGGTATCAGATGGATATAACCTACAAAAACTTCATAGACTTATATACAACTAGGGGACACCCCTGCACGCTACGTGTACCAATCCCCATCACTCGCTACGCTCATGAGGGAAGCTCGGCCTGCGGCCTCGCCTGGGAACTCTAGCTTTAGCCTCTTTATGGGACTCGGCCTACAGCCTCATGGTGGAGCTCGACCTGCGGTCTCACCAAGTCACTCTGCTACCGTCCCATTAGTGGATATAGATTTAAGAGATATATACATATAGTTTGATACCCGACTTGGGCATTTTATTTTAGTAGTATTACCCTTTTTTAGTTTTCGGAGATTTTTGTGTTTTGTTTTGGGAACATATACCCCTTATTATTTGCTCTATTCAAAATCTGACAGTATATTTAGATTTAGGAGATAAATACCTTTAATTTGATACCCCACTTGAGTAGATAACATCATTATTAAAAAATGTTACATTTTCAAAAATGTCAGTTTTAGGGCCCCCAGATACCCCGAATGTTTAAGTTTTTAAACTGAAATTCGTATATGGGATGCATGTTTGTTACCCGTGTAGAACTGTGAAGGTTTTAAAATTTTACTCCAGCCTTTTCTCAAGTTAGGTCATAAAAACTACTATTTTGTGAGACATCCATGTTATTCTTATAGGAAAATGTTGATTTTCAACCTCCCAGAACAGGTCTTATTTACTCGAAAATTGAAAATTTTTGAATTTTTCTGGGGTCGAAATGGTTAGATCTACCTTTATTCCAAATTTCAAAATTTTCCTACACTCCGAAGTGGGTAAACATTTGTCAGTGAGAGTGAGTGAGTGAATGATCCCAATCCAGCTTTATTATAATAAGATATGAGTACAATATAAAATACTATAGTAACAATATAGTACTATAGTAACAATATAAAATATGTGATACGATTAAATTACAGTATTATTTACTTGTTTATAACAATATCATTAAAGCATTTACTAATGAGATGTGAACTGAAAATGATCTTGAATACCATTAAATAATTTAATTTTAATATTAATTAATGATTATACAGGGTAGAAAAAAATATGGAAACGCTTGCATGACTTCAATTGTGTAAGTGAAATCTTGTACATGATCATAGTTACAAAGAACATCCTTTTTGACGCCATTAGCGACATTTCATCTTTTCAGAGTGACGGCCCACAAAGGAGTCGAACGAAAATTATCAACATAAGCCTAGGTCGTGTTTGGTATCAAATGAAAGTCTATTCAAGAGAAATTAATTGCCGCAAACCAGACTTCAAAAGGTTTATCCTTTCCAGAGTAGTGGTCATTTGAATTTCAAAGTAACTAATTTGAACAATATTATTATTCTGCTATTTAACAGTTTAAAGTAAATTATTTTGATAAAAAATTATACTTTATTGAACAGAATTATCAAAAAGAAAGATGAAATTATCCATGGAAAAAATAACGTTGTTGTGCAAACTTTTGCATATTTTTTCCCATCCTGTATATATTAAGAAACATTAATAAGTATTACGTGAGGATTGTTAAAATTTTATTGTTGCATATCTTGTCAAATGCTAAACATAATTGTAATACTCCTCATCTCGTGCTTATTGCAGTTTTCTTTCAGCCTAAGATTAGATACCGTAATGAAAATAATTTATTTCTCAATTGATCATAGGTGTAGGCGCCATATTAGGCGCTAATGGAAAGTTGATGTTTCCCTGTGACAAATGTGGCAAGATGTATCAACACAAGCGCTCGCTGTGGCTGCACGACCGCTACGAATGTGGCAAGCCACCTCAGTTTGCCTGCCCTCACTGTCCGTACAAGGCTAAGCGCAAAGGAACACTCAAGACTCATATCTTCATGCTTCATTAAACTATTATTACGAATATTTGATTACCACATTATGTTTATGTGTTTATCAAACAACTTTACTATTCTTGTTTTTACCATTAATAAAGTTGGTTTTTTATTAATTTATTATTCATTATTGAAACCTTAGACATTTATAAACCTCTGTATAAATTGAGTTTGTTGTATTAACCACTAAAGACTACTACCTTATTTTTTTTTTTCCTTATCTGTTGTTAAACATTAGGTGCAATTTACATTCCTCCTGCAAATCTAGCTTTAAGCTGGTTTGAACATAAGTATTCTGTTGGTAAAATATTGATGATTGTTTAGTGTGCTTTAAACTGTCTCTCATTTATATTTTCTAGCCTTACTGTCTTTACAGTATTATGTGTTTCAAAAGCATTTTAATTACACGTGAAAAAAAAAAAAAAACAATGAAGGTCTATAGTATGTTTGACTTATTAGTGGATATCTTAATTAAGATACATAATTTCCATGATTTACGTTCTATTAATTTAAATGAATACATGTAATAGAATTTATTGGTGTTATTTCCTTGGATTTATTTAAAGCTGTTATTTAAATTTTAAAGAAGTTTTCTATTTTTGTCATAGTCCAAGGAATGTTTTCTGCTATGCTTTTAATTTATATTTAAAAATTCCCTGTGAACAAAGTTAGTTACATAATAGCACAGTGTAAAATATTCAGTCGCGACACTGTGTTAAATATTGGCAACAAGCATGACACTAGTGATCCTAGCGGCCAGCCAGCAGTAGTGTGTATATCTGCACTGTTTACCGCCACAGCTTTGATTTGTAAATTTTAAATTACTGGTGATCAATTATCTACCATGGCTTTTTTAATTGAACCAAGAATTCATGTTTATTGGACAAAATACATATCTTAAGTAATTATCATAAAAGATTAAGTTTAAGTACTTTGACGTTTTACGATTGTTAAGAATACTAACGCTATTTTTCAATAGTCTCAATAAAAAAGACTATTGAAAAGAACAATTTAAACCTTACATTATATAGATATTTCTATGTCCCAATTCAGTCTCAATTCACACCCACCCACCCATAGAGATACAGTGGTATTGACCCACTCATACACATACAGTGGTATTGACCCGCCCACATATCCATAAACATACAGTGGCTTGGTTCAATTGTTTCTATCCCACTTTTTTGAAAATACAATGCAATATAATAGTTGTGTTGGCTGACTACTTAGAGCGCTAGATCTGTGCCAACTCCACAGTACTGCAATGGAAGTTTTGTGAATGTATGGTATTAGACTGTCATAATGGTAAGGTATAAAAACCTAACAATTTTAGGTTATGTTTATGTTTTATTCTCAAAACTGTTGTTTAACTTAGTAACTGGTGAGCATTGACATTAGAAAAATTATCCATTTGTAGGAAAAATAATGTTCAACCCAAAATGAGGGAAGGCTGTTGTAAAGTCCCAGAATGATACTTCCCCAATATGTTCACCAAGGTTGACGCTTTAGAAGAATACAATGAAGGAACAGGATGAATAGTAAAAGACATTTAGCTGGATAAAAACTACACGATAGACAAAAATTGCAAAATTTGACTTCCTAAAAGATGTGTTAAGTTCAAATCATTAATAACTGATAAGTTGTAATTTTTTAAATACTGTACAATTAATGATAATGTTGTGGAAATTTTATTCAATTAGCATGTACTGTATTACAAAAATCAAAACTTATCCGTTATTAATGATGATATTAACAATCTTTGTTTCATCTTTTAGGAAATCAAATTTTTAAATTTTTGTGTATCTTGTAGTTTTTTTTTTTTTTTTAGATAAATTTAATTCTTTTTAAGATATGAAGCTTTGAAAACTAAAAATAGCCGCCATTTTGAAATGGTACAAACTAGGAACTTGATACTCTACACTGAATTAGGTCTTATTATTTTCCATACATCTATCAGGTTCGGAGATAGTATCTTGAGAGGTTATAAAGATGTGATAAATTATGTAAAAAACACGTTTATACAGACATAAGTGCCTATAAACTAAGTGTTTTAGGACATATGATTATAGGCACTTCTTTCTTAGTTTTCATATAAGTAATCCTATTCTGAGTTTTGAAGAGTTTTTTATGAGTATCCTGTATATATACATGTGGAATTTGCATGTGTCATTGCAATAATGGGTGTGTAAGTGTCCTGTGTGTGTAATCAGTCTGTTTATCTTATTGAATTGGTTCTTTATTCTTTAGTATATTAGGTATGTCTTCCTCTCTTTTCCTCTTATTAAATTAGGAAATATACAGGTTCACTGTTGTTAGCTGGTCACTACTAAGAGACAGTCAAGATAACTCGCTATCTTCGTGTTTTAATATGTTTTTCTTTCAGATGTGCTTTTTATTTGATTGTACCTGACTTATGATTTATTTCTGGTTAAGATAGCTAATGTTTTATTTTTAGTACTACCATTGATTTTATACACAAATAGATTTCCCATCCAATGTTAAATTTTGAGTCTCAAAATATCAGCTGTTTTTGTGGTCCATTGTGGAGCGCTAGTGTAGTTCCATGTAAATGTAATGCAGTTTAAAACAGCTGTGGTTGCGGGCCACACTAACTAACAAAATTACTGCCACAAATATTCCTATTAGATGGTTTATCTATTGTAGGTGTATATAATCAAGGGTACTACTGAGTCGATGTTGCATGATGGCAAAAAGCTTATTGTTTTAAAGCGTTTATTTTATTATTTTCTAGAGAAAGTTATATGTTGTTATTTAATTTTATGTTAAGTTATTGTTATTTTCCTACATACATGTATGTAAGCATTGTAAGTAATACATTTTTAGAATTTGAATTATTTGGTAAAAGGCTTTGATAAAAATGATGGCCTGAATTTTGAACTAAATTGAGATAGCTGTACTTCTTAGTGTTATGTTATAACATCCAGTACAAACTTAATTTTTCCCATAAACACATTTAGGCCTTTTATTAGAATACTTCTTTGCCAATAGTAATGAAAGGTTCGCTTAGTGTAACAAGCCATCAACATTCACACATATTGTATTCATGCCGAAGTGCACTACACAATTACTTTGAATGATTAATTTGTTAGCACTAGTGGCACAGTGCGGTAACCCAGCTTCTTGAGAATAAAGTTTTGGACGATTGTAGGCAATACGTTCTATGCTCAGCCCTCTAAATACGAGCATGGTGTCCTCTCTATGCTCGTACCAACATGGGTCCACTCAATGGTTGCCATCGACGTAGACACAATTAGAGAAGTCTGGGGAGTCCATGTTGAGTGCTAGTCAAGGTTCAGATGTTGTGTAAGAAAGAGAACTGAGTGTCAGGCTTCTCAGTTAGCTGAAAATCAGACCAATACTACATGGTCTGTTTTCCATTTGAATCTGTAGGTGCCTTAGTTACCTTGGCTGTTTGGCTATTAATAAGTACCGCAGCTCTTTCTGAGGAAGAGTCAACCTTAGTTAGTAACAATGACTACACTTGTTTATCTTCACTCATAACACTCATTTACCCCTCATATTCACCTATATCTCTACGTTCGGTGTCTTACAAATGAATAATAAACAATATTTAAGGTGTTTGATTATTCTTCATAGTATAACGTTTGATGCCTCATATTTTATAAATTGTGTTTGATCTTATGCTTTTTATATTATATGTTGGACTTTGAACATAGATTTTCTTAAATATTATAATCAAAATGTTATAAATTACTTCTGTAGCCACTCAAACTCCAATTTGGTTTTAGCCTTGCCAAATATCCAGTTTAACTCTCCTTTTATCATTTGCAAATTTCTTTTGAGCTTTCATCTTTTTCAAATCTGATATTATTTAATTTTTAATAATTCTTAAAAGTTTATTGTATTTAGATAATTTTTATTTTTATCCTTAGGAATGTTGGATTTGAGCTCCGGTGGTCAAAGACTATATGTTTGCGTCCAGTGTGGGAAACAGTATAAGCACTCTCAGTCTCTTCGCAAGCACTGCCGGTTTGAATGTGGCAACAAGGAAGCCATGTTTCAATGCGAAGAGTGTCCCTACAAGGCTAAACGCAAAGACAACCTCATGGCTCATGTTGTCCTTCGGCATCAACACGTTCTACGTAATTAACCACTGCTTTTTTATAATATTTGTGATATTAAAATGTCTTAAGTAGATCAGTATTAATTCATTTTTTTAAATACCAATGATCAAGAGATATGACATAACTTTGTATTTGCCGGGTACGCTTTAGCTTTAGACTAAAGCAACTCACTTAGTCGGGTGTTTTATGTCTTAGTCACGAATCTTGATTATCACAACTCTTACTTAGGCAACCAATCTAGACATAGATCTTGCTTATCATGATTTTAAAAATTACAACAAAACTAAGAAAAGAAACGTGTTTAATTATTTAGAATTCCTTTTTATTTAAACACTCTACAAAAGAGTTATGTGACACATTCAGGTAGGAGATAGTTCCAATTCCAGCTATGAAGAGCATTTATTTAACAGCTAATTGATAATAACACATTTATTCAAATTATTAACAAAATATTAACATTTATTGAAAACACTTTGTTAATTTGGAGGAAGCTGTCTAATTATATTCCAAAGTTAACTCTATGGAGCCCGGAGACAACACTTTTAGGTCTGAAAAATATACAACCCCCTTTTTATTGTCAGTCTGAAAAACTGTCTATGGCTAAAAATTTCTGATTTTTAAAAGGTTTTTACTTAATTTGAATTAAATGTCATGTATTTAATTTATACCACTAACATTGTAATGTTCTGCCAATAGTTGTATATCGCTTCAGTGTAATTGTTTTGTTGATGAATGATATAAATTTCCAAACAGAGGAAAGCCAAGTTTTCCTAATTCTTATGTGGACAAAGTCCATTTTGGTCACTTTACAGCCGAACCTAACCAGCTTGGACTGCTGATGTTTATGTGTCATAGTAACTTCGAGTCTCCATGGTAGTTGCAAGTCGGTAGCTACTACAGTGACGTGTGATGTATGGTGGCCAGTATTGATCCCATTGTTGGAAACCCTTATTCCCATTGTTATATTACTAAGTTATTGGCAAAAGCCTTGTTATGGTGTAGATTTATAATCATAATAATGTGTGGAGGTGGTGTCAAGATGTATAAAGAGTAAGCCTACTTTGACAATGAATTCTTGAAGACACCTATTATGATTTAATTATGATAGTAACTAACAAGTATTATGTTTAAATTGTTAACAAATAAATACTTATCACCTAGATTTTAGAATTTATTACTGATGCATTACCCTCACCATTGCAATTCTTCTTTATCTTTCTCTTTATCCCAAGGGAGGCTTTACAGAATAAGAAATACACAATCACTTTTAAAGCACTGGCAACTTTATTGATAACTCATCAAACAACCAAAATGTGTAATAACGCTAGATCCCTTGTGATTCATAATACGTGATATCACAACAACTAACTATACTGGCTGCAGCCAATGTGCTGTTGGCCTTTATGTAGCATAGCTCTTTTCTACAAAACTCCAGAAGGTGAAGCTTCGATAGATATCGAATTGAAAGCACCTGTTTCTGGATTAACATCAAAGTATATTCCAAAACATAGTTTTTATAAATCACAATCAAAACCAAACAAAAGTGTGATATAATTGATCTAAATGTATGATAAAACTTAGAGAAAGAAAAGAAAGAACTAATGATATGTTACAAAAAGTAGGTTTCATAATTTCTTACAAATGAAATGAAATGAAAATATATTTATTCCCCAAACATTCAAATGTATATATCAGTAAGTTAAATGATATTGTTCAACATAATAATACAAAAATACATTGAAAAATAATATAAAGTAATTGTTAAACAAACTGTCTAAAATAAAAACAAAAATAATAGAAAACCGTACAGTAATTCCTTTTCATGGGAAATGCCTACATGGGCATACTGCCTGTGCGTAGGCTGAGTTGCAAGTATTTTATTCAAAATGGACTAAAATGTAATTGTTCTATCACAGATTATTATATAAGGGGAAAATATTTTAAATGTACGTCTATACTAACTAAAATATACATAAATAAGAATAGAAAGTAAACAATATTTTAAAAGAAGGAAAACATAGGTAATATTTATAAATAATATTAATATGAACTTTGAAATATGGAAAAAATGGTTTAATAAATCTTATCTTGAAAGTTCCAAAACCACAGGGATACAAGCAAGGGTTGATAATATACTTACAATATGTACAAATTTCATAAATCAGTTATTCTAAAAATCTAACCTAAGCCCAAATAACATAGTCAAAAAATCTAACTTAGGCCTAAGTAATATATTCTAAAAATGTATCCTAGACTTAAGTAATATATTATAAAAATTTAACCTAGACCTAAGATAGATCTATTGAAACCTCAACTCTTTCTTCCATTCTATTTTCCTCTTTATTATCTTTTCAAATGGCTCCTATGCTCCATAAACTAGCACAAACACGGATCTTATGCCCTGTGAAGAGGGTCTACAAGACAACTTAGAGGTATTCAAGTAATATATTTTTCAAATCTAACCTAAGCCTAATTAATATATTCAAAAAATCTAACCTAGGCCCAAGTAATATATTCAAATAATCAAATTTAGGCCTAAGTAATATAGTCTAACAATCTAACGTAGAACTAAGATATTTAGTGATTTTCTGTATACCTACACCATCATTTTTTTTTTTACACCAAACTGTATTTTTGCATTCACAGTGGTACAAATTTCTTTTTCAGATAGAACAAGTGCTGAGTTTGACTACAATGGAAAGCGACAGTTCCCTTGTGTGAAGTGCGGCAAGTCTTACAAACACCAGCCCTCTCTGTATAAGCACCAACGCTACGAGTGTGGCAAAGAAGGGCAGTTCCAGTGTCCCCACTGCCCATACAAGGGCAAGCAGAGGGTGTCCATAAGGAAGCACCTAATATTGAAGCATCAAGTGTCTGCGGAAGAGTATTTCAATGTGTTGTCTAAACTTATCTGAAGATTATTATTTATTATTCAATACATTTTTATATTTTGTAATTAATTTTTTTAAAATAAAACCATGCATTAGTATATATTTGAACAGTCATTCAATGTGCACTCAATTATTCAGTATAATTATGTAATAAATCTGTAAATTAAATCAATCTAAAAGTGTCACCAGTTTTAGGTTTGTTTTGAGGTTAGTTAAAAGAAAGGACCATATGAAGTCCTAATTTTCGCCTCAATAAAAAAGTGTTTTCATTCATACCATAATAATTTTTAGTAGAGGGCCATCCCTAAATTACGTAACGCTAAAATCTGCCTTTTCAGACCCCCTACACCCCCGTCTAACGAACACGTAACGGTATACTAAAACCCCCTCAAAAATTACTTCATGCTGTTACCAACCTCCCCCCCTCTAGTTTTTGTCATCCACTTTCTTGCATATTTTTATTTATGATAAACTCATCATTTAGAATTTCTTCCCTTTGTTTTGTAATGGGGATATATATATATATATATCTTACTTTAATATCTTTCTAAAAAATCTTGTATTTTGTCGAAAAACTATAAATTTTTGAATGAATTTAAACCAATTGCTGAGATTAGTTACGTAACGCTATGTTGACCCCCCCACCCTCCTCTGTAACAGTGAAAACGCTGCCGAAAACCCTCCTCCCCCCTTCAGGTGTTACGTAATTTAGGGATGGCTTCCAGGTATATAACTACGTAGCCTATATTATATATGTATATTTGTTTGGACTACAATGGTGGCAGAGTGGTACGCCTACGGAGCTTGATGTCTCCTGTTCGAATCCTGGAGTGGCGAATAGTAAAATTGCACCTTAAATCCCCTGGTATTGACCAAGCATCATAAGACAATTGTAAAACTTGGCGTGAAGTCCCGGTAAACCATTGGGCCAGACAACGCTTCTAACCACTTATCCCTGAACAGGAACGACATCCAGCACATGTGCTTCTTATGGGCCCATTTGCGGATTATTGTTTTTGAATAAGTTATTTTATTTTTATTATTTAAATCACCGATAAAGTTTTATTTTTATGTTCAAATTAAGTTTTGTAAAACAATAACTCTCAAAGGCATCAGTCCACTTTTAATAGAAAAAACTGAAATCAAATTACATAAATTTATTTATTTTCACTTTTTATGGAATCATAAGTGTTGACCATAAGATCATTATGCAGTCAATTTTTTATGAATGATTTACATTTTTTAACAAAGGAAAGTTAAGTTTGCCTATTACTTATGCGGGAAAGTCCAACTTACTTATGTTTTCACTCTGCAGCCCAAATTAGTGTGCACCGCTGATGTTTATGTGTGATAGTAACTTTGAATTTCCACGATGGTTGCAAATTGGTGGTTTGTACAGTAGCGTGATATGTATGGTGATTGGTACCCCTTACCTCCATTGTTGTACTATTATTTTACCTGGAAAAAGCTGCGTTATAGTGAAGATATAATGATTGGCGTCAAGACATATGAAGAGCTTAGACAATGTTTTCTTGAGGACTTCTATTATAAAATATAATTCAGTGTGATGGTAAGTAGTCATTAACTATCTTAAAAGTATAGTAACATTTATTATTTTTTTTTTTTTTAATAGGCCTATAATAGTGACTAATAAGTACTGTATATTTTTACTTTATTAAGTACCGTAAATCTATTACTCTTTTGGATTTTAGAATTTATTATTAATTTTTTACATCAGACACATGTTTGCATTCACAGTGGTACAAATTTATTTTTCAGATAGAATAAGTGCTGAGTTTGACTTCAATGAAAAGCGACAGTTCTCATGTTTGAAGTGCGGCAAGTCTTATAAACACCAGCCCTCTCTGTGCAAGCACCAACGCTATGAGTGTGGTAAAGAAGGATTCCAGTGCCCCCATTGCCCATACAAGGGCAAGCAGAGGGTCTCCATAAGAAAGCACCTCATAAAGAAGCATCAAGTGTCTGCGGAAGAGTATTACAATGTGTTCTCTACACTTAACTTAAGATTATGATTTACTATTAAATATATTTTTATATTGTGTACTTCATTTTTTCTTTAAACCATATATTACAGATAGGTTGCTTTGATTAAAACCTACTGAAAGCACTGATACGAGAAAGATGTACTGAGTAGTGGAAGTGAGATAGAGAACCACTTTCCCCACTGTTTCATTCCATTTAAAAGTTGTTATGGAAACTAGGTAGATAGAAGGTAGATAGCTAACCCCCCCCCCCCCCCGCAGTAACAAGCCCCACCCATTATGTCATCAGCAGCAGTGACCATTGGTTAGTTTTATCACTACTAACGAATCAAACGTAGAGCAATTACATTAAATCATTATTTATTATTCAAATAACAATAACACAATGAGTAATAATGTAAACAATAAATAACAATAAAATATACTTGTATAGTTCATCATAGTTATTTTTTTTTCAAGTAAACGTTGCGAAAAGTGAACTCAAACTGTAGCTTGAAGGTGGTGGTTAGTCACACTCGTGATGGGGACGGAGCAGTGGAATTTTCCTTTCTGCTGCTGAAACCCCTTTATGCATTAATTAAAACATGCATGTCGCAACCAATCCCAGCTCAATTGCAGTATATATTGGAACAGTCATTCAACAGTTATTATGTATGGTTATACAAATCGGTAAATTATATATAAACCTAAAATTTAAGTGATTGTCCACTTATATGGGTCTCTTGAAGTCGGTTTCCTGTTCGGTGACATTAATTCACGTTTGGTTTTCATAGATAGCCCTCACTCTATCTCTCTTAATTTCTCTCTTTGTCTCTCTCTATCACATGTTAAAGTGAACAAAGGTGAGCTAAAAGTATGCTAAACAGTAGTCTTAATACCTATTTTAAATCAGTTACTGTAAGATAGCAGGCTAGGTGTGTGTCTACAGCAAAAGCATTGCCTTGGACATTCGTTTGTTTCTATAATCAATGGTTTAATAGAATTATCTTTTATATGTTACTGATTTTCTTCTTGTAATGTTAGAGTGAGGCCTGCAAAATGTTATAGTGCCCACCAAATAACACTATTTTATTGTTATTGTGTTTCTGGCAGTTTCTTTTCTAACCTCTTTGTTAAGTTCACATTTGTTACTCTGTATTGAACGGAGTTTGACTTTACCAGTTATTTATAGGCAAGCCAGTGGTGATGCTGGACATGTCTGGTCAGCCGAGGTTTGTCTGCCTCGTATGTGGTCGTCAATATAAGCAGAAACGCAACTTGACTCAGCACCAGCGTCTTGAGTGCTTGAAGGAACCTCAGTTTGCATGTGACTTGTGTCCATACCGTGCCAAGCAGAAAAGCACATTGAAGACTCATGTCGCCTTAAAACATAGCAATATGCCCGTCTGATCATGTAAAATGTCTGTATTGTTGAAGAAATACATAAATTATTTTATTTAACATAATAATTTCTTGTTTGTTTAGTTTATCTTTTTTATACAAAATAAATTTTATGTGCTTTATATTACCTTGTTTTTCCTGGTTTTATCATTGATATAATGTTACTATCTGATTTTAATAAGGTTCTGTATTTCTTAGAATTTTAAAATGATATTAACAAAATAAAATTAATGATTTTAAGTATATGAGATAATCTATTAAATAAACTCTTCAAATGCTTTTTTTCTGTTTCGTATTTATTTCTTAATGATAAAAATAAATATTTTACTAGGGCAATTACTTAAGTCATTACATTATATTATTATTCAATGTATGTAAGAATTTTCTAGCATTATTCAAATATTCAACTGTTTTAATTTTCAGCAGTTTTGTCATTCATTCCTGGTGGAAATAATATGGATCACGTTCTCAAGCCTTTTTCTTGTCCTAACTGCTTCCGTAGCTACAAGTATAGACGAAACCTTACAGAGCATGTTCGCCTCGAATGTGGAAAGGAACCACAGTTTGCTTGCCACCTTTGCTCTTACAGGGGAAAGAAAAAGGACCATCTTCGAGTTCATCTAAAAAATAAACACAATGTTTCATTGACATGAAATTTTTATTTATTGTAAAAAGAAAAACGCTTGTCTGTTAATATTTTTATTATTAAATTTCTATTCATATTGTTAGCTAGTTAATCTTTTACTATCATCAATCACAAGATTATAAGCCTATAAACGTTATAAGTTTAAAAAACAATTTTAGGAAATTAAAAATATGTAATAATTTTAAAGATGCCTATTACCTAAATTATTATGCTTATACAAGCCAGTTAACTAACTCAAACAACAATTATTTACCTATTTATTTCATTTTAAAAATGCATTATAGACAGGTTCTACATTGGAACTCAAATGGGTACAATTGTATAAAAAGTATTTTAACAAGGAAAGAAGGTGTTTGAACGTATATATTAAATATTTATCTATAAGCAAAAGAAAGGCTGACATTCACTTTAGAAAAAAAACTATATTTTTTAACTGTCTGTGGCCAAATGGTTCATATAATTCCTTAACCTTTGAGTACTGAAGATGAAAGTGTTTTGCTACTGATTGATTGTTGCAGGAACCCAACTGGTGAATGAGGTTGGAGGAGAAAAGCCTTATGTATGTGGCACGTGTGGCCGTCAATACAAGATTAAAGGGAATCTGACCAAACACCAGAAACTTGAGTGTTCCAAGGAGCCACAGTTCCAGTGCTCTTTCTGTCCCTATCGAGCTAAGCAAAAGGGCACTCTCAAGACACATGTGGGGTTGAAGCATATGAAAATTTGCCCTTAAGACAGTCATGTGTACTTATTATTAGAATAATGTCATTTATTTAATAAAAATATATTTTAACTTTTTTTTGATATACCTATTCTGCATTCTTAATATCGTATGACAGTATGTGTAAGGATAGATGGCAGGGTCTTTATAACTGAATGTGTATTGGTGAGTAGGAGCATCACTCACACTGCACGTATAAGGATAAGATGGGAGGGTCACTATATCTATAGTGTATGTATAGATGGAAGTGTTACTACCACTGCACATGAATAGGTAGATGGTAAGTCACTATCACTGTATGTACTCCTATATGATTAGATGGTAGGTTTAACCAAGATCATTTTATGATCAAAAAGATCACTATCGCTGCACGTGAATGGGTAGATGGGAAGGTCACTATCACAGAACATGAATAGGTAGATGATAGGGTCAGTATCACTGCACATGAATGGGTGATGGAAAGGTCACTATCACACACATGAATAGGTAGATGGGATGGTCACTATCACAGAACATGAATGGGTAGATGGGAGGGTCACTACTACCGCACGTGAATGGGTACATGGGAGAGTCACTATCACTGCACATGAATAGGGAGATGGAAGGGTCAGTATGATGGGGGGGGGGTGAATGATGATAGGGTCAGTATCACTGCACATGAATGAGTAATTCAGGTAGATGGGAGGGTCACCATCACTGTACATGAATGGGTAGATGGGAGGGTCACTACTACCGCACGTGAATGGGTACATGGGAGAGTCACTATCACTGCACATGAATAGGGAGATGGAAGGGTCAGTACCAACGCACGTGAATGGGTAGATGGGAAGGTCACTACGTGGTGGGTTATTACTTAAATGTATTGTGGTATACATCAGATCTGAAATATATTTACACCAAATTTCATGTTTATAAAAATGTCAAAAGCTCTCAACAATAATTTACTACTCAATATATAGTCATTATATTAATTTAAATCACATTAAGAGGGCATATAATTTATTGTTTCATATTTGTTTAGTTTGATTTGATTCTACCTAAATTTATTATCTAAGGATATTAGATAGTTTTGTGAAGTTTAGTATAACAAGATTTTCAGATCAGGTAAAAAGCCTACATGATGATCATGCAGGTGAAGCATGATTATATTGTTACTAGCTGTACCCGCCCGCTTCGCTGGTCATAATATTAAGTTTGATCATACATAATAGAAATGTACAGCAAGCTTTCAGTTTAGACTGTTATTCAAATTATTTGATCTAATATTCAATTTAAAACAGTTGATATGTATAATTTACTTCTGTACTCAACTATTTCAATTTTAAAAGTTTAACCTACAATTCTACTCAATTTGTTTTTATTTAACAGATGTTAATCGAATTAATCAATCAATTAATTAAGCTCCTTAAGAATACCATGGGGATTTTGGAAGCCAGTGGAATGAAGTCCTGAGGTTAGAGAGGAAAATCCTTTCTTAGTGAGCTTCTAGGGGCCAAGATAAAAATATGTACAAAAGTTAAAGTCAATTAGATGTATAGTTTTGGAGAAATAGTGATGAGTTGTAAATTTCTGTTATATGTATTGATAAATTTCTTGTTGTTTACAAACTTTGACTGTCTAAAAAAATTTTAAAGTCTACTTTTAGAGGCCGTAAAGTACGGCAATTGAAATGTCGGTGTTATCAACATGTTTAGCCACGTTTGATGAACTGGATATACATGTGTTAAAACTAAATTTAAAATTTTCCAATTGAAATCAGTTTGTTCTCTTAGATAAAAAGTTTCAAAGTCTAGACAAATCTACGTCTACTTTTAGAGGGCATAAATTACTGTAGTGGACTCTGAATCAGTTAAATATTGGGTTTCTCGCCATATTTAGCCATGTCTTGTGATCTAGCTATGCATGATTACATTATTTATGATGGATTTAGGTTTTAACGTCGCTAGGAGCACTGTTTTTCTGAAAATGTTAGCGCTCCTAGTGGAAAAATGGTTAAGTATATTAAAATAATACCAAGAATAAAAAGTCTTAGAGTCACTAGTTAAACCTAAATCCATCATAAAAAAGAAGTTCCCATAAGAAATTTCAAAGTTGTCCGCCATATTGGAAAATGACGACTGTATTTTAAAATTTTCCCTACATAATTTTAATGAGAATAAAAAATGAGGGTAAGTTCCCCATTTAAAGTTTGCTGTAAAATCAATACTTTTTGAGGTCCCAATTGTGGTCACCTTGAGTTGATCACCCTGTATAGTCATGTAATAAGCAGAAGTGAGCGATGGAAGCCATAGGGCTTAGGGACCAAAGTATATCATATTGATGTTTAGTAAGAACCAGGGGCCGACTTGCTGTTTGAGCCCAAGGCGGGGCCTTGTAATAAGCCCAATGGACTGGCATACCATTGGGAATTATGTGTCTATTGATATACAGGTAATAGGTCTAAGTAACTGCTTACTTAAGGACCTTGGTCTCCTCCTTCCAGATTAATCCTTGTCACTAGAATGTGTTGTATTGGAGTTATTTCCCACTTTACCGTGTGATGACAGGGCCAGTGACGTCAATCCATCCTTTATTACCCACCCGCCCACCCATACACGTACAGTGGTTTTAATCAGATTTGCATTGATTTTAATCCTTTAATCCTTCAAATCCTTAAGGATTAATGTAGAAATTATCACAACAGATTTATAAAGATGCACATCAGTTTTTATCTACTTATGACTGCCACTGAGGCGTTCGCTGCAGTCATTAAAAAGCGACCTCTGTATTTATTTCTCTGTTCTGGAACTTGTTTATAATTTAAGCAAAAAATCAGGCTAATGAACTGTTTTTATTTAAGTTGTATCTCTATTTACATTAATTACTGATACAGGTGGAGGCAGCAATATGTTTACCTGCTCCCAATGTGGCCGAAGGTACAAACACAGGCGACACATGATGACTCATGAACGCTACGAGTGTGGAAAAGAACCACGGTTTTCATGTTCCTTTTGCTCTTATAAGGCCAAGCAGAGGGGAACTCTTAAGACACACATTGCGCTTAAACATAGCTTTTTAAGCAAAATGTCATGATTAATGGGATGATTGTACAATTGTTGTTGATTATAAACAATATCATTTTTGTTAAATGTGTGTTAAATTCTTTTAATCAGTGTAATACCATTGATTTATTATCTGCAAATAAAATTGTAATATCACTGATGATATTGTAACTTTTCAATTGCTGGATATGATCATATTTAGTTTAAAAGAAAGTGTTATCAGTAATTTTTATCAAATAGTAAATACTGCAGAATGTTTCTACTGTAGTTAATAAATCACACCACTCCAAAAATAATTAGAATCATTTGCCGTACAAGTTTTTAGTAATTAATTAGAATATAAAAGTTAGTCACTACGTCTTGTCTTTAATAAATTTGTAATTAAGAAAGATTGCAATTATTTAACATTAGTATCTATCGATGGACATTTCCAAAAATAATCATGCCTTGTTATGATAAAACATGTCCTTCATAAACCAGTATAAATAAACTTTTTTATTTATGCTTTACTCAATAAAATTACTAACAACTTACCATCGACTAACTAATTAGTTTAATGAATGTATGTTATTATTTATTCAAATTACCATAGTTTTGTGATTAAGCAATGTATTGATTGGTATACTGAACTTAACTTTAATCTAACAGCCTTCATAACAAATCGAGTAAAAGTTATATAAGCAAGGGAGTAATAAAGGTATCACACTCATATAAGCAAGGGAGTAATAAAGGTATCACACTCCTCATTGAATTAAGACTGATTGTTTCTTTTATAAAATATGAATCCTGGTATACTATATTTAGAGTGGTCCAAAGTTTTTAACAGAGAGCCTTTTTTTTATTGAGTGTCACATAATAAGTGGTCTAGCTGTTTGCAGATTCTATACCTAATTAAGGACAACAAATGGAGGATCATTTTTGTTCTTGTTTAATTCCACTCTGTTCAGTGTATTCCTGTCTTTTTGTAATTTTTTACAAAAACATTAATAACTTTAACTTATTTTTGAAGAGCAAAAAAAATAACTATTGAGTCATCTGAAGCCGTTTTGAAATGGTGGCCATTCATAATTTCTAAAAGATTTTTGCTTTACTAGATATTTGGAGTTAAAAATATTTAACATACACCATTTTTAAATGGCTAATGGTAACTCAATGGTTATTTTTGTGTTGTTTAGTAATATCAATTTTAAGAAGTATGCAGACTTAAGTCAGTTGTTCAAACCATTCTTGAGTTATTGATTTTTTTGTAAAAAGCACAACAGTACAGATAGACACTAAACGGAACAGAGTTTGAAAATAATTGATTGTTAATTTTTACTCAAAATTAGGTGTAAAATCTAAAAATTAATAGCCAGGACACATTTATTGTGAAACTCTGTACATTATAGTGATTATTTAAAACGACAAATATGACCAAAATCCTTCTACGCATATTTACAAAATAAATTTTGGCTGATCCAATTTATAGCATAACATAAGGCAGATTTTATTTTAACAATACTGCCTTCTTTGTAGAGAGAATGGGCGAATCTCTCTTGGTTTGTTAATAACTAGTTGAGTTGTGTTTCTTGGAGTTATGCTTATAATAGTAGTTTTGTTAAAATTTTTTTAGAGATTTTACACATTTCCTCATTATTTCCTTCAGTATGTCGGGTAAGTGGGAGATCTATTGAGTGTTACATTATTTAGTGTTGAGGAAGTCCCATTGAGAACTCTGTGTATGTAAGGAATATTTTTCATTAAATTAGTTGTGTTGACAATTTTATAAAATTTAGCCAGCATTATGGCTTATTGCTGTAAGCAAGCTACTTGGAAGCTAAGTTTTATGAGTAATGTGGACGATATTATCTGTTGTCTGCTCCTTTAACAACACAAGATGTCCGTTCTGTGGCTGCCATCGGCATGAATACTTCTAGAGAACTTTTGGGTGTTGTAGCCTGGATTTGGATAATGTACATAGGAGTGAATTAAGTTTCAGGCTTATCAGTCAACCGAAAATCAGCCAATACAGTATGATTCATAATTCACCTAAAGCTGTAGGTCCCCAAGTTTGTCTAGCTATTGGGTTATCCATAAATGAATTTTCTTAGGTTCACTTAGCTGTAGTAGAAAAATCTATACAACTTTAATTCACAACCCATATTCAACCATATTTTGGAGATCAACATTTTAATGTAAATAAATAAATATAGATAACCATTCAAGTGGCCACTACCAAAACGCTAAAATTTACAGATAAGCCAGTAAAAAAAAAATGAACAAATTTATTCCCCTGTTCCTCTTTTATCAAAGTAAGTTGTTGACCACATTTTTACCTCAAGATCCAAATTGAAATATTATTATAAAAAAAAACCACTTTGATTTGACATACTGTATATTCCTTATTCATCATTAAGAAGCTGATTGTGGATATATGGGCGAATATGCAGATCCAATGAGTATAGTCATTGTTATGAACAAAGGTTAATTGATACTTAGAAAGAGCCATTTGTTAATAGCCGAATAGCCAGAGAATCCAAGGGATCATTAAGACGCTGATCGTAGAGATATGGGGGAATGTGCGGACCCAATGAGTGTAGTCATTGTTACTAACTAAGGTTAATTGTTACTTAGTAAGAGCCACTTATTAATAGCCGAATAGCCAGGGATTCTAAGGGACCTACAGCTATACGTGAAATCCGAACCATGAAGTATTAGACTGATTTTTAGCTAAATGACAAGCCTAATACTCACTTATCTTCCCCTCACTACATCCGGACCCTGACAACCAAGTAGCTGGGTTACAGCACTGCGCCATTAGCTTAAGAATATATATATTGTTGGCCATAGCCAATATTTGTTAAGAAAAAAACCTAGATAACAATACATTTCAAAATTATTTAGCCAAGGATGATATTAAAATTATATAACCAAATGATTCCATATAATAAGGTGGATCAAACAAATTAGAAAAATTATTTGGCTACTAACTGATTGTTGCAGAGACCCAGTTGGTGAATCTGGTTGGCGAAGAAACGTTTTACATGTGTAATGTATGTGGTCGTCAATACAAGATTAAAGGGAATCTAACCAAACACCAGAAACTTGAGTGTTTAAAGGAACCACAATTTCCATGTTCTTTATGTACCTATCGGGCAACTCAAAAGGGCTCTCTCAAAAGGCACCTGATACGGAAACACAAAACATTGCCTCTGTGATATATTTGTAGCTTTATTAATAAGTGAATTATTGTAATATCATTAAATATGATATTTACTTGTTGGTGAATAAAGTTAATATTTATTTGTAACACATTGTAATTCTTATTCCATTAAACACTCAATTAAAAAATGCTCTCAAAATCATTTCGTACAATTACCATAAAATATTTACTCTATATTTTTAATTAAAACATTTTAGACCAGACCCTTATAAATTGCCATGGGTGTCACCCTTATAAATTGCCCTTATAAAAAGCTGTGTCAGTAATGACTTAATGAAAATGGCCTACTTCGGGTTTTTTCATGCCCATTTATTGTATGCAAATATATTATGGGGTAATAGTGTTGGTGCTCAGAGGGTTTTTGTATGGCAGAAGAGAGCTATAAGGATTTTGTTTGGTTTAGGATATAGGGGGACAGTTGCAAGTCTTATTTTGCTAATTATAATATAATGACAGTACCAAGTATTTTCATATTTCAGAATTTAGTATATGTAAGAGAAAATACGGCACAATTTATAAGCTTTGACATTATCCATAACTACCAAACGAGGCATGCCAAAGATTTAGTTCTACCCACCATAAGACTAGGAAAGTATGCAAAGAGCCATAAATATTTGCAAATTCAATTATTCAATAAACTTCCTGAAACATGGAGATTATTGGATTTGGAAGCATACAAGAAACAAATCTCTAAATTTCTTATCAACAATGCCTTTTATTCTATAAATGAATTTTTAAGCTCAGAGGTAGATAATAATTGTTAACATTTTACTGTATATTGGTTGTTAAGTTGCTAAGTGTTAAAATGTAATATTAGCAGAATTTATCTTGTATTAACCCTGAATTGTTTAGTAATCTTTGTTATACATTGTTTTTGACCTTGTCCATTTTATGTATATTTATGAAGATGACAATAAAAATTATTCTATTCTATTCTATTCTATAGGTGATTGTAATAGTTAAGATATTCATATTCATTCTCCTCATAGAGAACTAGGACTAATAAATAATAGACCTTGCGACAAAAATTGTATAGACAAAACTCTCAATTAAATAAGAAAACACAATTTAAAAATGTTCATTAAAATTTACTAATTAGTTTTTAACTGTCCTAAATTTTGTTCAATATTTTTTAAAACTAGTTAAATGCCAAAATATCCTCGTTGACAAATTGTGAAGTAGAAATTAGCAAGAAAACAAACTGATAAGATTATGATTGTCTCAATGTAGTTGACACAAAACTCCAGCTACTTGGAGACAAAGTATTGTAAAGATTGTAGGCGATATGTTCTATGCTTTTTCCTCTTAATACCAATAAGGCATCCGCTCAATGGTTGCCATTGACGTGGAAACTAATAGATAAGTCTGGGGTATCTGTGTTCGATGGTATTCAATGTCCGGATGTTGTGTAGGGAAGAGAACTGAGTATCAGGTTTGTCAATTAGCTGAAAATCAGACCAGTACTATGTGTTTCGGTTCCACATAAAGCTGCCAGTCCCTTAATTGCCCTGGCTATTGGGCTATTAATAAATGGCTATTTCTAAGGAACAGTTGACCTTAGCTAGTAACAATGACTACACTCGTTCATCTACAATTATCACACTCATTTACCACTCATATTCACCTATCTCTACGATCGACGTCTTAGATGAGGAAATCATGAATAATGATAGTAATGGTCTTGAGAATAAATAATTTAGTGTGCAAAATTTACATGATTCTATATAAATCGTTTTAGCAGAGCATCTCGTAATATATGTAAAAGTCCAAGGGTGGAGACCATAGTATGTATATGTAACTATAGGTCACACCTTTGACTGGTGGGAACCAAGATGTTTGGAGGTGTAAGATAAGTATAAGAAGCACTCTAGGGAACCAAGGTATGTATAGAAGTGTGTGATAAGTCCACGGGGTGCTGTTTGGGACTAAGGTATGTTTAGAGGTGTACGATAACTCCAAGGAGCCTTGGTGGGGACCAAGGTATATTTAGAGATGTGTGATAAATCCAAGGAGTGCTGGTAGGGACCATGGTGTTTAGAGGTGTACGATAACTCCAAGGAGCCCTGGTGGGGACCAAGGTATGTTTAGAGATGTGTGATAAATCCAAGGAGTGCTGGTGGGACCATGGTGTTTAGAGGTGTACAATAACTCCAAGGAGCCCTGGTGGGGACCAAGGTATGTATAGAGATGTGTGGTGAAGTCCAAGGAGTGCTAGTGGGGACCCAGGTATGTATAAAGATGTCTGATAAGTCCAAGGGGTACTGGTGGGGACCAAGGTACATAGAGGTGTGATAAGTCCAAAGGGTGTTTGTAGGGACAAAGGTACGTATAGTGGTGTGTGATAAGTCCAAGGAGTGGTTCCATTTTAAGCTGGAATATGGATCGCTAATAAATAAATAGAAAGTGAGTGTGTGAATGTAAAATTTGTAACAAACCAAGGCCAACTTTTCCTTAGAAAGAGTTAGTAATCAATAGTCTAATGACAAATGAACAGCCAGATAACCACAAAAATGTATTTGACTGTGATTTTCTGATTTGACAAGGATCGAACTAGATACATCCAGATGATGAAGGTGAGCATTAACCAACCAATCATAATCTATTCTTAATACAAACTTTGTAAAAATATCAAATGCATTTGTAAGAAATTTACAATGTTAATGATGTGACTGTGATTTGGAGCAGTATATACACAATAACTAGCAAACAGATTATGCTTCGCTAAGAGATGGTACTCTACACTTGCTTACCCTTCCCTCTGTGGTTCTCTCTAAACCATCACATCAATATAAAAGCTCAGCCTGCTGCTGTTGTACCTGAAAAGAAAGTTTTATAGTCTAGAAACCCCTTTAAGTCTACTTTAGAGGGATGCAATCGTGTGATAGTTTGTAGAAATGACCTTACACATTTCACGTTAAAAACCAAATTAATTAATTTTTCTGTTATGTGTTAGTACCAGCAGTTTGAAATAAATTATTAAATTAAATGATTGCCAATGTTACTCTTGTAGAAAAAAAGTAAATGTTGAGGGACTGTTTCTGTCCCTTAGGAATGGAATTTCAAGATATCCTTTCTTAGCGGGTCTCTATGATACAAAAGCTAGCTTCTCTTCAAATTTCATCAAAGTCAGTAGAGTGGTTTCGGAGATTTCATGATGTGTGAGTACTTTATTTTTGGATTTTATATAACAATAAGCATTTTAGTAAATTAAAATTTATTCTTTTTAAAACTTATTTTAGGAGCAATTTACCTAATAGTTAATATGTTTCTTACTCCCTGATTTTATCCTACTGGATTTTGAATTATTACTAATGTAAAGTGCTTAAGTTTAAATTTTTGTAACAATATTCATATCCTGGTTATTTTCCTGGAATATTTATAATTAATCTTTGTGGAATCATTTGTGAAACTATTGCTGATACTTAACTCTTTTTAGGCTCGAAGTTGTGTCAATTTGAGCAAAGGCTGATAGATGGAAGCACCCGTTATGGCTGTTTCACTTGTCACAGGCTGTACAAACAGCGAGGACACCTAAACCACCACCAGCGTTACGAGTGTAACAAAGAACCTCAGTTCAAGTGCCCACTGTGTCCTTATAAGGCCAAGCAGAAGAGCAATCTCAAGAGTCACATCGGAGTTAAACATAATACTAAAATTGATGAAATAAGCAATATTATATAGCCTTTTGTTGTTTTAACTGGAATTATTTTTCCCCAAAAGTTTCTTTAATAATGTTATTATTTTATTTACTGGACTGTTTAGCTATTGATAAAGTTTTATACAGAGACTCCCATGACTCTTGGTTTGAGTAATTAAGTAAAAAAAAATTATGTATATATAAACATAGGCCTAGGATAGGTTGCCATACGTCCATATTTGTTACGGACGGTTTGTATTTTACATTCAGTGTCCGTGTCCATACCGTTCAAAGAAAAAAAAAAAAAACACATAGATGTCTGTATTTTTCGTTTTGTTCATATTAAATATATATTTCAAATATTATAAAAAAGAGAAACATGTAATACTTTAACTTTGGGCAATCGACAATCTTGAGAGGATATGTGTTGTATGATGACTCGCATTCTTGGACTATTTTACTACCACACACTCCCTCCCTCCCATTAAAAAAAGTTTGTCAACTCATGAACTTGGGCGAAAAAAGTGTTAAAATTTTGAAAGAGTCTTGGAGTTTGCTCTTTCTCTACCTGGTAAATCAGCACCAGTTGAACAAGTTTTTTTTTCATTTATTAAAAACGTCTGGACACCCGAACAGAATAGACTGTCAGAGGAGAAGTTAAAAGCTATTCTGAGCTTATAAGTTAACAGTGACATGTCCTATACTGAATTTTTTGAAGCCACAAAAAAAAAATAGTCCTTTACTAAAAATAGTAATATTTTCATAAAAATATGACTGTTTTCAACCTTCAGCCAGTACAACTAGTAGTACAGGTGATGTCTAAACATTTTCAAGGAGATTTATACGTGTTTTGAGTTCTGTCGAATTAACTTAAACTTAATACATGACTTTTTCAAAGTAAAACAAATAATACTCGTTAATATTGTATTAATCTGAAATCTTCAATTAAAATATGGTTGTAATAATAATATTATAGATCACAAAGTAGTTAATATTATTTTCCCGATTTTAACAACCCAAATTACAAATCATAAAATTCATAAAAGACAGTTCAAAAACTCTCCCTTCTACTATTCTTTTCAATAATGTTTTTTTTTTTTTTTCAATTAAAGTCAGTAAGACCGATGTTTAGTCTCTTCATAGGCTATATAGAAAACAATCATTTACAAATATAGAATAATAATAATATTGAATGTTAACATTGGATATCATTAAAAATAAAATAGTAACAAGGCTAAGTAAATATAATAGCAATTGAAATAGTTAAACTTAAGTCCAGCCACATAATAGACTATAAAACATTATCAATATTTTGGTCTGTATTTCTTTCAGAAACTGCAAAGTATTTCCTGAAAAAGGAGGCTGATGGGAAAACCCGGTACGTTTGCCAGATATGTAACCGCTCATACAAACGCAAGCAACATGTCATCTATCATCTCCGTTACGAGTGTGGGCAGGAGCCTCGCTTCCAGTGTCCATTTTGTCCTTATAAAGCGAAACAGAAAAGTAACTGGAAAACCCATCTAGCCACTCGCCACAGCACTGTATCATTCTCTGACAGTATTTCTTTGCCACTTTTGGATTCCAATTCTGGTTAAATTACTTTAGGCTGTTATTAATTTGCCATGAACAATTATTTTTTTCAAAAACTAATTTATGGAAGAAATTATTACTATTTTTGTTACGTAGCTATATATGATTAATTTTTTTGTAGTAATGAATTGCTTTTATTGCTTAATATTATTGTAACAAAACATTATTAAACTGTTTTATATTGACTTTGAAATCACTTTTGTAACCACTTAATTTATCACTGTAATATATGTTAATTAAATACAAAATGGTATGTATTTAATTACATACTGAGTTCCTGCTCATTTATGATAAAAAAAACCTAGTTGAGAGCGTACTATTAAGGATAGGATAGAAAAACTAAAAAAATAAAATTAGCTTGTGTAAAAGATTAAAAGAAAACAATGATACTAAAATTTTTCCTATTAAAAACTCAAGTAAATTATATTGTATATAGTTAATTTTTTGAACCTCTTATTCTGATTCGAACCTAATGAAACCTTTTAGTGTTCCATACAATTTTACAAATATATTTTTAGGCTTAGTACCAAATTAATGTTTGCTACAAAATTAATTCAAATAATTTGTTTGTTAAAAAGCTATATTATCAACAGTAAGATGGGTGTAGGAGTTTTGATCCTTAAGGTCAGGCACAGACCGTCATAAAAGTGTCAACCTAATTAGTTACTCCTCTGGGCGGCGTTTTGATCCGCGAAAGAGAAAGTGAGACTGCCGAACGGGGAGGAAAGGGAAGGCAGATGAGGAATTTGGGGGTGAACAACCGGGTGGTTACATGCCGGTCACTCGGAATAAACATTTTCCTAACAAAGATATATTTGCTTTAGGTATACTGACTCTGCGATTGTATTGACTCTTATTAAAGTTGCTAGATGTCTTAAAGTGATCCTGATTACTTCCAGATTGATTTATTTACTAATTTCATTATGACTATATATAATACAACTTTGTCGATCAATGGCTATGAAACGCTTTGAATTAATTTGAATTTTTAATCTAACAATTACATTATTCAATAATAATGATAATCACCCCCATAAGCTTTATTTATTAAACAACCTACGTTGCATTGCAATTAAATTTAGAAATTAAACATAATATGCTTTCTAATAAATCTATAAAAGTTAGTTCAAAATCCAAATTATAACTAAATGACAGATAGTAATTTTATAAATCTAAAAATCAACATTATAATTAATGTCCATTAACAAAGAGGAAATAGGTGTAACGTTTAGGTAAATGGATAACTACCGTCTGTATTTTATATAATAAATAAAATGATATAAGTACCGAACATTAAATATATAAACAAATAAACGGACCAATTTAAATGTCATTCAATAAAAGTGAATTCTGCTAACCCACTTCATGATATTTTGAGTTTCCTTGAATTAAATTCATTGTATTATATTAGTTACAATAATACCTAAACTATGGCTTGAACGCCAAATTTTTATATTATAATTTGACTCCCATTAGGCCTAATATAATAATAATCTTTATTGCATGAAACCTCAAATGAAGTATTATGATATATAATATATTATAATATACCGTAGTAAATATAATGTTGAGTAAAATTAACATATAAATTACAGTTGGATTTTAAAGAAGTCTTCAATTATGTACAAACATTCTTCTAATAGTTGCATATATTTTTTTAAAATTATTTCACTTTTAGATTTCTAAAATGATAAGGCAATTCAATATATAATTTAATAGCCATAAATTCAAGATTTTTTTGTGTTGTTGAGTATTTACATTGTATAATTTTCAGTTGATTCGAATTTCTCGTTTCATGCTTACGTATATTTTTGTTTTGAGGAAATTTATGCAAGTTAATTTCTATCATTATGTATATTTGAACTACAATGTAATAAATGTGTAGTGAGTCTCTTACTTTAAAACAAATATAACAATCTTAATATATTTTTGTCACTTCCTCGATGTTGGGTAGCAGTTTTACCCGCAGTTTTATATTCAAAGTAAATAATTGTTTAATTTTTATATACCCTTATTTAACATCAAGCAAATAATTACAAAAAAAAAAGTTGTTATGTATGTTATGTAGCCAAACAAAATGTAATAAAGAAGTGGATAAAATTGATAAAAATTTTCATAATAACATATTTTAATTTTACTCTTTTTCAGACTTCCTTCTATGTATATTAAAAATATAGCTTTTAAAAGCAGTAGGTACTGTTTTCTTGTTACATTTAAAATGACACCTCATTCACAAAATTTGGATGATAAACAATTAAACTATTTAGTTTCAGTGTTAACATTGCTGCTATAGGAATAAACCCAATATTTACCACCAAATTAGTAATACCCGGTACATGTAAAAGAATGTGGTATGCAGGGGTTCAGTCTGCACCCTCAACTGTTTATTGTAACAAGTCGTGCTATGGAGGCTGCTCCAAAAGTAATCATTGATCTACAAGGTAACGTGCAACTGTATTTTTTGCCAAACACCCCAAAATTCCTCTTGTCCATCCTTGTCCCTCACTCTCGTCACCTCTCGCACTTCCACTTTTTCTTTCATGGATCAAAATGCCGCCTGAGCGGCAAAGGGATTAGTAGGAATATTTATGACGATCTGTACCTAATCCCACGGATCAAAATTCCGCCTTCCCAGTAAAATAAAGGTGATCTCAATTTTACCCTTATTTTCTAAGCAATTTGATGAAATGAACTATATTATTTACTATGGAAACTGTTACTTTGACAAATCAATAAAAATCCTGTGTAAGAGAATATGAATTAATGAGATAATAATTTAAAAATCACAACCAAAAGAAACATTCAATCTATAACCCTTGATTATGTATGGGTGGGCGGTTGGGTCACTGTCAATGTATGTGTATGGGTGGGCGGGTGGGTCACTGCTAATGTACGTGTAAGGGTGGGCGGGTTGGTCACTGTCAATGTACGTGTATGGGTGCAGATATGAATACCACTGTACGTGTATGAATGGGCGGGTGGGTCAATACCATTGTATGAGTATGGGTGGGTGGGTGGGAAATAGTACACCTGAGACGGCAGGAGTTTGTTATACCTAAACAATAACAATGGACGTGTATGAGTGGGTGGGTGGGTCAATACCAATGTACGTGTATGGGTGGGCAGTATGTGCCTCACTTTACATAGATTAATAATATAAACGACTACCTCAGAAGAAAACCACCCATACACGTGCAGTGATATTGATCCACTCACTTACCCATACACGTACAGTGGGATCGATTGACCATGCTCTTACCTATACACATGTAGTTATATTGATCCACTCACTTACCCATACACGTACAGTGGGACTGACCCACCCGCCCACCATACACGTTCAGTTAGATAGACCCACCCACCCACCCACACACGTAGAGTGGGATTGACCCCCCTTCCCACCCACACACGTACAGTGGGATTGACCCACCCTCCCACCCATACACGTTCAGTGAGATTGGTATGAATCTCAGTGAGGTATGAATATTATTATAATATATTAACTAAATATTATTATCGGAATTTTAAAGTTGAACTGGAGTAAAATCTGAGTTAACATACACATACAGTAATAAAGCCCCACCCGCCCACCCATACACGTACAGAGGTATTGCCCACCCGTCCACCCATACAAGTACAGTGGTATTGCCCACCCGCCCACCCATACACGTACAGTGGTACAACCCACCTGGCCACTCATACACGAATAGTGGTATTAACCCACCTGCCCACCCATACACGAACAGTAGTATTATTGGTATTCATACCTCTGTACGTGTTTGGGCGGGCGGGTGGGTCAGTACCACTGTACGTGTTTGGGCGGGACACCTGCAATAGATAAACCATCTAATAGGAATATTTGTGCCTGTAATTTTGTAAGTGTGGCCCGCAACCACAGCTGGTTTAAACTGCATTACATTAAGTATGGTCCCTTTAAATAAAAATTCGTATTTGCCAACAAATTACAAAAATCGTGACTGAGATTAACGACTCTTGGTATCGTGAAAATATTTTTTAATACACAAAGCTTCTAATTCAATAGATTTTGAATTCTATAAATAATTTTAATTATTTCTATATAAATGTTGTTGATATAATATATTTTTTTACCACAGATGTATTATCTAGAGAGGTCAAATAAACCAAAGTATTCTCTAAATCATTATTTTCAAATAAAAGGAAACAACATGTTTAACTGCTTATTTCTATAAAAATAACAATATGACAGCATGTGAAGACAACTGATTTTAATTCATAAAATATAAATAATAAAATAAGGTTAGGTTAAAAGGTGCTAGGCCAGGAATTAGTATATTGGAGATATAGGACATCAGCAAACTTACCTTAGAAGACAAGTTCACCAACACCAGAGTAGTAGTAACATACAGAAAAGAATCACATAATCGCACGAATAATCAGTACCACTGGTACTTTCTTCAGGTGAGTAGAGAGACACAGGTGTTGGTGAACTTATCTTCTAAGGTAAGTTTGCTGATGTCTTATCTCCTTTATACTAAATAATAAAATAAATAATTTTTATTATTTTTCCCATTCTTAAGATACTATATGTCAAGGTGTTGATAAATAATTTGTTTGGATGAGTGTAGATGAGCAAATGTTGTTTTTGTTATAAACCAAGGTCGACTATTACTAAGAAAGTATCATTATTTGATGACCCAACGACAAATAAACAGCCTGATCCCTTTCAAAAATTGTTAAAGACTCTGATTAGTATCGAACTGAGAACCTTTAGCTTATGAATCTGGGCTTTAACAACTACATTACCAACCACAAGTACATTTTTATTCTGGTATATTCTGCAACATAATGATTAGGTATTTAATAATTTTTCATATAATAGTTACCTATCTGAAAGAGCACTGTTTTAAGATTATCACTATGTGTTTCTATATGTTTGTTGTATTGATTGCACCATTGCGAGGGAATGTTTGATTGACTCAATTACAAGAATTACCATGAATTACAAGAATTTACTTGATTACCGTGACAACTCAAGCTACTTGGGGACAAAGTGTTGAGGAGATTTTAGGAGATAGATTTTATGCTCGATCCTGTCAATACCAAAACAGCTCAATGGCTGCAATCGATGTGGATACTACTAGAGAAGTCTGGGATGTCCATGTTGGATGGTTGTTAAGGTTCAGAAGTTATGTTGTTAAGATAACTGAGTATCACACTTGTCAGGTAGCTGAAAATCAGACCAACTCTACGTGGTTCGGATGCCACGTAAAGCTGTAGGTCCCATATTTGCGCTAACTATTGGGCTATTAATAAATGTCCTTTCTGAGCTAAGTCGAACTCAGAGAGTAACAATGACTACACTCGTTCTTCTACACTCATCACATTCAGTCACCTCTCATATTCGCCTATATCTCTATGATCGGTGTCTTAGAAATAAAAGAAAAAATATTTCAAAGAAAAATAATAAATTTACATTTATCTCATTGTATACCTGACATGAACTAAGTTTTGCTTCAAATAATATATTTTAAAAACTACTGGACGGATTTTGATGGGTATTGTTTTAGATTAAAGCTATAGAACTTTAGATTTCCTGTCAGTACTTTTCCTTTTTAAAAATATGTTTTTCTCTTTAACAACAAATTATAATATTTAGTTCCCATAAGAGCCTGTGTTAAAAATATTACAGTTTTGTTTCAGAATCCACAAGAATCAGTATACTGACAAAATGTTTTTGTTTAGAATTAAAATTTCGAAGTATAGTCATGCTTTGATTCTCTTGAAAATTCATTAATATTTTTTTTATCTTATACAACCCTCCATAACTTATGTTCAATGTTGACAGAGTTATGACTCATTATTACTATATTAAGCTAATGTTAATACTTTGTAATATATTTATTACAACATTTTAAACATTTTAATTAATGGAGATGTATTTTTATGGTTAATTTCTTAGTAATTTTAGTAAGCTAATTTCAGTTATAATTACAGAAGGTGGTGTCAAGTTCTTTGTTGAGCTTTTGCCTTCGGGAGAGGAGCGTTTTGGATGTTCATCTTGTGGCCGCTTTTACAAACACAAGAGACATCTGACAACCCACCAGCGCTACGAGTGTGGCAAAGAGCCTAGCTTTCAGTGCTCTTACTGTCCACATAGGGCAAAACAGAAGAGCAACCTCAAGAAGCATCAGTTGTTAGTGCATGGAAATATAAATATATAATTGTTATTTAGTAAAATAAATAATTCTAATAAATTTATAAATAAATTGTTTGCCTTATGAAAGAACGTTTCATGTGTCCATCGTGTGGTCGAGACTACAAGTACAAGAAAAATCTAACCACCCACCAGCGCTACGAATGTGGACAAGAGCCGATGTTCCAGTGCCCACACTGCCCCTACCGAGCTAGGAAGAAAAACAACCTCAAGAGACATGAACTTCTAGTGCACAGAGAATTTCAACTTATATAGTTGTTATAGATCAAAATTTAATAAATATTAATTCTAATACTGGCTACTATATTACTCCGTGTTGGCAAGCTGTCTTGGGATGTTGCAAAAGCATTTACAAAAAAGTCATAAAAAAAATTTATAAATAATTGTATAGTATATTTCTTTTCAGAAATATTAAATTTCTGAAAAGACTATTCTGATAAACAAAAAATAATTGGTACTTTTTAAAAACAATAGAAATAATGATAAATGAACATATTTGAAAAATTACTTTGTTTAAACAAATTATATTCTATTTTTAATATAATTGTACTTTGAATATTTCATTCCTGAAATACGAGGAAGAAAAACTCGTAGTCTAAATATGCCAAATTTCATCTAGTTCATGAAAATACATTCTTTGGAGTATTTGTAAGCGAAATAAAGACAATGCTTATAGTAATAGTTGTAACATGCAAATGTATGTTATGATAATCATTAAAATGTGTCTTTTCTCAATTCATTTTCTGTCTGTGTGTCTGTATGAGTTTTTTTTACAAATGTTGAATAAGTCAAAAACAGTTTTATATACAATACTGAATTTTGTTATGGAAGTTGATCTAACACAAACACATATTGTATAAAAAGGATGTATGTCTAATATTATTAGTTTCAAAATGGCGGCTGTCTGAAAATTTGTGACTAAAAGCATTAAATGCACAAATATTATGGTGATCGATTTCGGTGAACCATGCTCACCTTCCTCAGACCAGAATTTCTCTTGTGAATCCCTCTGGTCTGAGGAAGGTGAGCGTGGTTCACCGAAATCGATCACCATAATATTTATGCATTTTGTACTTGTCTTGTAATATATTTGTGTTGTGTGACATTTACTTTATTCATTATTATTATTATTCATTATTCATCCATTTTTCATTATTCATCTCTAAGACGCCGATCGTAGAGATATGGGCGAATATGAGGAGTGAATGAGTGTGATGAGTGTAGATGAACGAGTGTAGTCATTGTTACTATCTGAGTTCGACTTAGCTCAGAAAGGAATATTTATTAATAGCCCAATAGCCAGGGCAACTATGGGACCTACAGCTTAACGTGGAATCCGAACCACGTAGTGTTGGTCTTATTTTCAGCTAACTGACAAGTTTGACAATCAGTTCTCTTCACTACACAACATCCGAACCTTGACTACCATTCAACACGGACACTCCAGACTTCTCTAGTAGTGTCTATATTGATGACAACCAATGAGCGGATGCCGTGTCGATATTAAGAGGACCGAGCATGGAACCTATCGCCTACAATCTCCCAAACACTTTGTCCCCAAGTAGCTGGGTTACAGCACTGCGCCACCAGTGCCGACATTGGTACATATACTTCTACTGTATATGTACCAACACGTCTTATACTAATTAAAAAAGTAAAAGTATTGTCATCTGGTTACTCTTTATCTTTATACTCTTTATGATTTGAAATATTCTTAATTTTGGAAAGTTACTTAACTGCATCCAAGCAACTATTGTTAAAAAGAAGATAATATAACTGGCCATTGGTTAAATATACTAGTTTCTTGGTTTTTATAATGTAGGAATGTATTCCCAGATCTTGAAGAAAATAAGTGAACTGCTTATGAAGATTGCGTTTTCAAGTTGGCTAAGATATTTTACAACCAACACTAATATTAACATTAGGATTTTTAATAACAAAAAAAAACCTGTTGATGGGAGTTTTTTTATGAGTGAGGGACATTGATCAGATTTGATAAGATATGTAAAAACTATTATGTACAGTAAATTTGGTTATAACTCTTTATTAGTTTCACTGAATATTTTACAATGTGAGACTGTATTCAAAAAATTGAATAACCGGTTGTGGATTAATAACAGAAAATACAAATACCAGGAAAGTTGTATAATTGGTGCGATATTAAAAAAAATTATGTGAAAACTGTTTTTAAATACCATCAAAACTAAGTTTTGTTTTTATAAATCTTTGAATGTAGTCATGTCCAGCTTTGTCGTGAGAGGTATCACCGAAATTGGTTTAAATTTGTACATTTAAAAATCTTTAAAAGTACATTTTTAACTGTGAATTATTCAGTTTTTTATAGGTATCTAATAAGTATAGCTAGTAATTTTGGAATATCATAAGTTTTCTTACTATGGTATTGAGTGTTAATTGCATTATTTGGCAGCACCAGATACTGGAGAGAAATTCTTCTGTGGTGTTTGTGGTCGGACTTACAAGTACAAGCAGAACCTCAAGTTCCACCAGAGATGGGAGTGCAACCGAGAGCCTTCCTTTCAGTGTCCTTGTTGTCCATGGAAGGCCAAGGTGAAAAGTTCACTCAAGAGACACATGGTCACTCAGCATGCGCAGGTTTACCAACCTTGAATACAGCTTTGATATAGGTTGTAATTGCAAACTAACGTACAGTACTATACAATAAAGACTGAACATGTAATTGAACAAATAAAAATGTAATTTTATATTAAATGGATTGCTTCATGTGCCACCAGATTACTCTGTAATTTTACTATAAGTTTAATTTGAAATATATACTACAATTAAATAAAAGTCTATACATTAATACAAATATTCCTACTTTAATAATTTTACTGAAAAAATCTAATTTTTATCTACAAGTCATAGTTAACAAGGTACAGAAGTTCATTGAGTTGACAGCAGAAAAGAGTAAGACTATATATAGATTAATATACTAATTGATAATTTCATCAATTTTATTGGTATATTCATCAAATATCAATACATGGCATTAGTAATATTTTAAGGTAAACACATTTATTTTGCTTAACTTTGAAAAGTGATAAGAACCCTTTCCATATATTAGTTTCTTCTCACAAGCATTTTTGTAACTTAAAAAAAGATTTTTTCCAATTAATTTAAATTTTAATGTCAATTTACTTTATAGCTTCCTTAATAAACATGCAGTTTTTCTAGAGGAGTAAGTCTATGAATTGGTAGCTAAAAATTATATCTGCACCTTGTTTAATATTTATACTAGTAGTTTTAATTTAATAAATGGCAAACTCTGATAAATTTATATGGCAGTAATATTAAAAATTCAATTCAGTGAATAATATATGCATGAACTAATATGATATGAAATCCCCTAGTGCCTCCACTTGCTCGCCACCAGAAGTTTATTCCTTTTCCTATGTGATGCAGTCTCTAATTTACTAGCAATAGTCCTTGAGTGCCAGACCAATTGATCATATAATATCTGGAAATTCTCCAAACAATGCTGCTGAGTCTTCCAGGAGAATCTTCCTCTCATATTGTTAAAACTGTCTAGGAGGGTTTTTGAATGTATTACTCTTGAGTCTCCTCGCAGTTTATGGCATTCCTCCTAATTTGAGAGAAAGTGAAAAAATGTTAAAAAAAAAAATGTTGAGCTCCTCTTCAACAGGTAACATACTTTATTGCTACATATCAGGTAATTAAAAATATTTATATCCTTAGTGGTATTTATTTTTATCAGTTAATTTTGTGTACTATTAATTGTGATAACGAAACATACTGTTCTTTGCATAAACTGTTTATTGAAAGAGTCACTATTCTTATGTTATGCTTGCCTAATTCAGTTTTGTAAGCATATATTTGTTATAAATGTCGTTTAGTCAAGATATTCTTATAAGGATTTTAGCAGAATTCATACATTACACCGTTTAGTGAGAATGTCTCTTGAGCTTTTAATTTTAATAAATTTTTTTTGATGCGCTATTTTTCTCTTACTTTTAATCCTATTGTTTGTCAGATGAAACCTTGGAACGGAAGTTTTCATGTGAACTCTGTGGCCGTTCGTACAAGCATAAACATCACATGAGGACTCACGTGCGGCAGTGTGGCCAGGAGCCCTCCATTCAGTGTCCTTGCTGTCCCTGGAAAACCAAGATAAAGAGTTCTCTAAAGAGACATTTGGCAACACAGCACTCTGATTACTTTATAAACACTTTCCTTGAGTAATTTTTAACATTTTAAAACAGCTATTTAAGTTAAGAATTTTTATAAAGTGTTTATTGTTTATGAAAAGTTCAATTTAATTGCATTTTAATTCTAGTAAGGGAAAATTCCAATAATTTAAATTTATTTTCATAATAGATTTTTTAAATTAAGATATTGTTTATTATTTTCCAACACAAGTTTGTCGAAAAATCAATTTTAGTAAAAATGTTGTCATAATTATTATTATATGCTAAATGATTAGTGGTGAAAAGAATGAGTAGCCCAACATTAAAGCATATTGTATTTGTTAAGTGAAGGCTACTAGCCGGCCATTTGTAATTTGCTAATGTAAATGTCACTTTCAGAGGACATTTAAAAAATATCTGTTCTTAGATTTAGAAAAATATTCGAATCACTCTTTTACACCTTATACCACTTATTCATAATCTATCTTCACCTGTAGGTTGACAATCAGTAAGAAAAATAAAAAGAAAAATAAATAAATAACAAACTATCAGATAAGTACGAATTACTTTATTTTATTCAACCTTGTAATACCACCTTTTTATTTCATGAGTCAAATCACCCGAACATTTTCATTGAGAAACTTCCTCAAACTACCAGTCCAATTAATTTTTTCCCTTTTATATGACTTTAAAACTTAACTCAGTTTTATATTTTTTAATATTTTCATAATTACTTTTTATTTATTATTATTTTTATTATTCTTATTATATTATTTTATTATTCATAATTATTTTTATTTATTAACTGCATATTTGTATATAACCAGATCTTGTCTAAAAAAGCTTAATTAATTGCATAAAAACTTCTTAAAAAATTCAAATGTGAAAAATGACTAATTCTACTTATTAGTTTGAAAAATCTTGCACTAATAAACAACACATAACCTGAAAAAGACTTTAATCCTCTAAAACGATTTTGTTGGTCTTTGCTTATAAATAAATAAATACATGTTTCTAGGTTTTAAAATTTAGTTTTTATTAATTTCATACAAATAATAGCTCTAGCATAAAACCATAAAAATATATTTCAATAATTATACTGGAGCGGCCTTGTAAGGTGGTGACTTGCCATCCAGAAAGTAGAGGTTCAATTCCCAGTAAAAACCATATCAGCAAATAAGCAATAAACAAATCAATGTTAAGCATTTTACATTTAACTTATGTACCAGAGTATATTTAATTTATTTTGTGTTTTTATGTCCAACAGAAGGCACTATCTAAAAAAATTAATAAAAAAATAAAGGTTTAAACAAACGGAAAAACATCTTATATCAGCTGTGAGCTGCTGAAACATATATTTGGGTGAGCTGGTGGCCGAGCGGTTAAAGGCGTCAGGACTTTGAGATTGGGTTTGAGTTAGCGCTGGTTCAAATCCGGCCTAAACTGGAAGATTTATCAGTAGTATATACCTTCTACTGTACTGGTTCGCCCCCTTACTATGTCTGAATAAGTTCCTCGCACAGATCAATAGTCTATGAGGAATAGACAGAGTAAATTTAAGAAGGAGATTGGCCTCTCCTAAAAAAAAATGTTGTCTTAAAATTTCAAAGGAATAATACACAAAAATTATGGATTTTCAAGAAACAACAATTTTATTTAAATAGAAATTTTAAAAAGAGTGATCACTTAGTTTAAGCTACGAATATTGACAAGATCATGTTTGTACTTGTCACTCACAGTGTATGTATGAAAATGAACAAATATATTTATTTTACTTTTTATCAATGACAGAAAACTAAAGGCTAATTGAGGTTAAGTGTTCCTATTATTATCCAACAACATAGAGTAAGTTTTCATTATCCAACAACATAGAGTAAGTTTTGTTGCCTCTTAAGTAAAAAAGTATTCAAACTACTTAAACTAAAATTTAGAGGCATTTCACTTATAGTTACCATGTATAAATATATTAAAAAATACTAAACTATTAACCTTCTAGTTTCAACAGATTTTTAACATGTTTTAAAATTAAAATCTTGAACTTAACCAAAATGTATATTATATCTGTAACCATATTGAGGCTATATGTTTTTACATGAATGTTGTTTTATAGCTCTTTTCCATCCAGGGGAAGAGAGATTTACTTGTGAGAAATGTGGAAATTCGTACAAGTATCACCGACACTTGACTTTCCACCTGCGTCACTACTGCGGGAAGGAGCGGGTGTTCCGTTGTCCCTTGTGTCCATGGAACGGATCACTCAAGAGTTCTCTCAACAGGCACATCAAACACCAACACGAGGAGTTTCATAATCAAAAGTCATTGTTCTTTAAACTTGGATTTATTTAAAATGATGTTCATCTAATTATATTACAACAGTAATTATCATTAATTTAAAGAAAAATGTTTAAAATAAACTGTTATTTCCTTTGGATTTGTTGTATTCCCTATATATTTTTAGGGTCAGGTAAAATAAAGTTTTAATTGTGTTCTAACTACAGGGCAGACTATTTTGAAATTGACCTTGGTGCCAATAACCAAGTTATAAAGGTTGGTCGATGTTGATGTAAAGGTAATGTTATTAACCTTTTGCACGCATGTCCAAATTTTCTTTTTGTAATGTTAACAGTTTGTAAGTTTAGATAATACAACAATAGTAATGGATAATGAAACAGTTTCCATACTAAAAACATCATAAGTTAATACTATACATAAAATAAATGACTGGCTGAAGGCTGACAACCTAGTTCTAAATTAAAAATATTAACAAAATTAAACAAATCTACTAGCAGATATTTTATTTTCTTGACAAGTTTTTTAAAGGAGTTCGAATAGAAAAAAGTTAGATTAAAAGATATTTTCTATTAACTATTTATTTACAATCTTGATTTGTTATATTAAAATTAATATTGTTTGTTATTATTGTTAAAATTTCTTCTTTAAAAAAATAACAGTTGAAATAAAAGCATTTTAAAACCTAAGTTTAAAGGAAACTTGTTACAAGTTTTGATCTATGGAACTATATCCTAAGTTTGGGAGAGTCATTTAGGAACAATCTGTATGCTATCAAATATGTAGCTCTCAAAGTATACTCTTGTTTAGCTATGTACAAGAATGTAATACTATAAATAATTGTAATAAAACAAAATGTATTACAATTCTCAGGAATATAGAGAGGACAATGATGTTTAATCAGCAATTGTAATTGCTCGTAACCATAAACAAAGCAGATATGATAAAACGGAGAGAACAAGAATGAATATTTAATGCAACTGTGTCATTCGTCATAATAACATAATTTATGTAGTTTAAATATCATAGATTATATTTACTAGAGATACAATGGTCAGTAGTCTGTGTCTAGTTGTAAGATGGGTGGAAGGGCTATATTGAAAATAAAATCAAAACAAGTGGTAAATTATTTTTGTTTATTAATTTAGTAAATATTTTGTTTTTTATTAATTTGTTTCTTATTTGTTTCAGGTATTCAGAATTTTTTGTAATATTAAAACTGCTGTATGCATTAATTTGTAGATTCAGACACAAAAGACAAGAACATCAAAATATACATTTTCTAACTAAATTAAAAATTCCATATGTAACTTCATCATTGGAATTTAAAATATTTTAAAAATATAATGTGAAAATGTTTACTACAGAGTAACAAGTTTTTTTATAGAGATCGTAATGCTGGGGGACGAGCGCAGATATAAGTGTGCTGTCTGTGAGCGCACCTACAAGCATAAGCAGCACCTGAGACATCACCAGCGCTACGAGTGTGGACCAGGCCACCGATTCAAGTGTCAATTATGTTCATACACCGCTCGCCAGAAGCAATCATTAAGAGTCCATTTAGTGCGAAATCACAATGGGTGAACTGTCTGTTAATTGTAAAAACCTTACAGTTAACTATTTAAATACAGTATATACATATGTATCTAAAAGATTTATTATTAGTAATTCTGTCTCAGTAAATGTGCCAGTTGTTATCTTGGCATAACAATTAAGAAAGTAACTCAGAGATGTTATTTAGAACATTGTTAACGTTGTTAACTGTCATGTTACTTTGTGTAGCTTTCTTTTAATTAAATGTTACTTATTACGAGTTGATATTTATGATATTTACTTTTATTTACATGCCTGCCACCAATTTAAAATGGTAAACTTTATTATCAACTTAATAATGAAATTTACTCCCCTTTTAATTCACTCCAACAATTAACAGCAATGCCATATCACAGCAATCAAGCTACTTCTACAAAGTGTTATGGCGATAAGAAATGAAGAGATCTGAAGTCGATATTCTTACACTCACTAAGGGCATCATCATCTTAATACTGTAGTCAAGAAAACTACTTGATAAGTTTATAGTGCCAAGTCAAGTTTTACTCTCTTTTTGGTGTAGGTTAAGCAAAAAAAGTTAAAGTTCGTCCTATTTTACCAGGCGAAGTTAGGGCTAAGAAGCCCTCTCTAACACTTATCCTGGTGACCAACGGCTTTACGTAACTTCCGAACCATGGGAGCGGCGGGGAAAAAACTGTTAGTAGTCATATTGGGAATCGAACCCGGACCGACTGCGTAGCAAGCCAATGCCTTAGCCCCTTATCTACGGCCGCTCCTAGATTGAATTAAAAAAGCAATTAGATTGAAAAAAAACTTGACGTTCATAGCAAATAGCTCTTAGTGAATATTTAAAAAAGGTTAAGTCTACTTTTTTGTCCTAAACAAACCCTAAAACATAAATAATTTTTTAAGGCACTTGCCGTATTTTGAACCTCTAACTTACTTTCTAGAGGGGTTTATGCTCTCTTCTTAGAAGAATGAAAGACAAGTGAACCAACGAATGAATGAAAAAGTAATATATACGAATGACATATATATATGAATGTGTATGGTCAAAAAAGGGGGTGAGTGTTGGATGATTGGGATAGATTTTCATGTGTTGTTTTATTGTAAAAAAATATATATATATACACTATAATACAGCTTAATATTATAGTAATCAAATGTTAAAGTGTTACATATTTTTTATAAGGATCAATATAAGTAAATTTAAATATGTTCTTATTCCCTTTTATGCAATTTTAACTCGAGATCTACTACCCAAGAAACTCACCTAATATCATTGATTATAGAAACAAACAGTCTGTCCAAGCCAATGCATTTACTGTGTATGCTGATTCCTATATAACTGTGATTGGTTTCAAATAAGCGCTCGGACAACTGTTTTGTGTATAATTAAATCAGCTATTAGTCACTACAGCTTGTGCAGGGGAGAGAGAGAGAGTGAGTGAGTGAGAGAGAGAGAGAGAGAGAGAGAGAGAGAGAGAGAGAGAGAGAGGGGGGGGGGGGGGGGAGAGACTGCTGGTTCTACCTGTGAAAACCAAACTAGAACTAATCTTACCAAAAAGGAAAACCAGCTTCACAGGACCTATATAGCGACAATCTTCTCGTTTCTATAATCAATGCTAATATGCAGATTGTATGATGAATTTAATTGAATTTACATTTAATTCATTTTTAAATTGATAAATTAAGTTTATATATTAAATTAATTGTGATCTCTCAATTTTGGAATTTTTCAAATTTTTAAGAAAAAATAATCTCAGTTAAAATACAGTACTTTTTAGGTTTAAATGTTATAAAATATCAATGATTTGTTACCTGTGACAAAACTTTTCTTTTTATAGGAGAGTCCGATCTCCGCTTACCTTATTCTGCCCATTATCCTTAGACTATTGATCTGTGCGGGGAACTTATTCAAACAGAGTAAGGGAGTGAATCAGTACAGTACAAGGTGAACATCACTAATAAGTTTTTTAGTCGGCCGGATAGCAGACCAGCGCTATCTTTAATCCAGGCTTAAAGTCCTATCGTCTTAGACTGATTAACCACTGACTCGTTTTTTCTATTTTCCTATATTTAGAACTAAACCACAGTTGACATTCTAGCTTTTTAAAACTACATTTCTATAAAAAGTGTTCTCTAAGAAATGTTGTTTAAAGAACTTAACAATATACATACTATTATAAATATTTTAAATATGTAAGTAGTTGCCAACATTTTAATTTAAAATAATCAACTAGTATCTGTGATTTGTATGTAATCTTTGGTATGTGAATAAACAGGTGAAGGAGGTTTTGGGTTTAACTGTAATGCTTGTGGCCGTTCGTACAAGCACAAGAAACACCTGAATCACCATCAGCGGTACCAGTGCAACAAGCCACCCCAGTTTACCTGTCCACACTGCCCCTACAAGGCGCGTCAAAGCAGCTCTCTTAGAATCCATCTACTGCAGAGCCACTTAGTTATTTCCAATGCTAATAATATTTAAAACTATAATGCAATATTATCAAAATTATAATTTAATACCTTTTATGACATTTTTCGAGAACTTGATGTTACTGATTTTTTTGGTCTTTGCGTTAAAATTAAAAAAATACATTAGTCGTTTTTTACGTAGAAAATTGCTGGCGAAAGGCCTTTTAATAAATTGTTTTTATTGGTAATTTGTGAAAATTTATAAAAAAACATAGAAAATCGTTTGTTAAATACTCTCACTGCTCACGTCTAATTATGATTAAATTAGTCTTTGATTTAATTATTAGTATGTAATGCAATAATATACATAATTGATCTCAGTATACCAATAAGATTCACCAACCATTTTATAACACAATAATGATTATTGTTTTTTTTTTTTCGTATTTTTCTGATGTACTGATGTAAAAAATGTAAAAACAAATTTAAATATCTTTAGTTATTCTGTAGAAGTATTATAATTTGCCCAAAGAAGTTTATATATATTTATATATAAAGATACATACTTGTCCTCCAAAATAAGATTGTTGTAAATACGATTTCAACTAATCTTGAGCTGTAGTTCAAGTTACCTGTCTATCTAAGTTTGACTTAGACTTTTTAACTTGGATATATTGTATATTTAAATTAAATTAATGTTTTAAAATATAATCATGTTTCTTGATGCTTGGAACTTGTAAATACGGGAATAATAAATACATAATTTTCACTGAAAAAATTTTAGCTGTTCAGTTTGTTATATCTGGAGAGGTGTAATTCAATTGTGTGGTGTTTTTATACAGGGTCTTGGTGAATTAGAGTACCCTTTTAACAGGTGAAACTACATACAAATATGTGATAAAATGGTGTAAAAGTTACGTTGTTTATGTAAACAACGTCTTGGTGCAGCAGCCATCATTTAATAAAAATCTGTTTTTAATTACTTTAAGTTGCATTTACTTTAAAAAAACCTTATATTTAGCTCATTGTAATGCCATTTTCAAAATATATAAATTCCGAACAAGAATATTTTAGTTAAATTGTAGCCTCCAGAAAGTGTATAACAAATATAAATAATTTATTTCCTTTAAAACCTTACTTCTTTTTATTAGTAAGAAAAGTCTTAAAATGTAATATATTATTATTTTATTTTAAGAATTATTAATTTTAAATCTACTAAATTTAAAATAGACTATAGTAAAACTCAATTTTAAAATTTCTGACAGTTATGGAAAACGTAATAGTAAAATCAAAATGCTAAGTTCTGTATTTCAGTATGGTTCATAGGTTGTCAAATAGTCTTAGGTGTAAGTTCAGTTATTTTATGCTATTCATGTTGAAATAGCCTTTTGCCTTGACCTCTATAACCCTTTTACAAAAATCACAAACTGCTAATATTGTTATTTTTTTCAGTTTTGTTATTATTTTAGTCCAGTTATACAAAGAGTGTTTATCAGCAAAAAAAATTAAATTTCTATTTAATTTATGTTTATTGTACACTTTTCAGTTTTAAGGTGAAAATAAAGCCATTTTTAACTCCGCTATACAGTAGGGTGCTGGTCATAGCTTTGATAGGGGCTGATAGTTTATCTACACTCATCAGTCATTCGCCCCTCACATTCGCCCATATCTTGACAATCGGCGTCTTAATAATGAATAAATCAGTGAGCAGGTCTGTATGTAATATTTACCAAATACATTTTGCAAAAAAATGTGAATGGTTAAGAATATTTTCATACAAAACATAGAAAATTGGATTTAAGAAACATTCAGAAAAAATTCTTGAAATAATGTTATTGGAGTATTTTAAATTTACTAAAAATAATAATTTTTAAAGTTGGTGACAGTTAATAATTCTGATTCTGCTTGGATTTATTGTTCGTAATTTAGATACGCTTTCTTGACTACACATTTATACACACATAGATTTACCCTTTAATCTATGTGTGTATAAATTACATAACACCTTTAGGAGGAGAGAGGGGTTTTCAGCAGCATTATACACTGTTAGGGGGGAGGGGGGTTCCTAGAGAGTGTTACATAACTATTAAACCTCAACAATTTGTTTGAATTCATTAACAAAATTAGTTCGTTTTTCCTAAAACTACAAGATGTTAAAGTAAGTAATATGTTCTCCCTTCATCAGAAAACAAGCAAAACAAAATCAAAACAATGACTATCATAAATCATAATGTGTATTAAAATGAATGACATCAATTTGAGGGGGGAGGTGACAGCGTTATGTAATTTTTGAGAGGGGTCAGGTATTACAACTCCGTTACATGGGGGGGGGGGGGATTTGAATAGCCCGATTTTAGTGTCGCGTGATTCAGGAATGGCCCTTAATTGTATTTATTCTATTATTTGATAATTTTGAATTTTTATCAGTTGATGTAGTTATGGTTGCTTCAATGATTCCTTTGGAGTAAACACTTGGATATTATAGTAAATAATAGCTATATTATGTTTACATCTAATTATGATTATATAAAAAACTCTCTTCTGCCCACAGGCATACAGTTATATAGAGAAACTATCTTCTTATGAATAATTGGTATAGTTTTGTATTTAAAATATGATATAATTAACTTATTTTAAATTTAATTTACAGTTATTTTTGGTTTTTAATGATTTTCATTAATAATTGTACACTAAATTATTACTTAGTTATGTGTAAAACAATAATAAGTCTTATAAGAATGTTTAAACTCAGTTTCAGAACCATTTATTGGAGATCCAGAAAAGGCATTCCAGTGTCCGAACTGCACTCGTAGCTACAAGCGCAAGGGTCACCTCAGTCAGCATTTACGATACGAGTGCGGTAAGGCGCCTCAGTTCCACTGCCAGCTCTGCGACTACAAGGGGAAGAGAAAGACGTCCCTGCACTCACATTATCTATTCAAGCACAAGATGAACATACCCACAAACTCTGTATAGCTAGCTATCTGTATATTGTGTTTTAATCTTCATTTCTTTATTATAATATTTTATCTTTTATAATTTTTTCTTTTTATCAAATAATATCACAATTTATTGTTTATTTAAGTTATCGTGTAAGCTCATAATTTAAAAGTAGGCAATAATATTATTAAAGTAATAAGAAATAAAATATTTTTTGGAATATTCACTGATTATTTTATTTAATATCCTCTCATTGATTTTGAGTATTTTCCAGCTACGTATAACAAATGATGTAATTTAATTATTTATAATTTTTGCTTAAAAATAAGTTAATTCTAAAAACTAAACCTTCCGGTAATGCACACCAAGGTGTCATTTACAATATTTACATCACAGCTGGGTAAAACGTTTGGTGATGTAAATATTATAAATAACACCTGTATGAGGTTGTTACAGGAAGCACTCATTTTTAGTAATAATACTCGCCGCCTAAGCCTACGAGGTAAGATAAATTGAAATAGTTACGTTTGTGTTTGCAATAAATAACTGGTGCTTATAATAGAAAGCTGTATCAATTAGATTTTTAAACCATCTATTGCAAGCCATTAATATGGTGTAAGAGATATTTTAAAACATTTTCCGTGTACCCAATATGTAAATATTTGCCTTATAGTATTAATAACTTATCGTATGATAAAATAATGTCTTACACATTGTAAAATATACACATGAAAAATATATAAGATGGAACATCTATTAATGAACATTCTATCTTAAATTCTTGTTTGGTAGTGAACATTCTCTTTTCACAGAAAATTTTCAAATAGGGATCAACAATTTACATAGAAAAATAATTGTAATTTTTACATAATTAAAACTACTTTTTACTGTATAGAAAAAATTTAATTTTACTATAAAAAAACTTAATAACTTTCTGTTTTTATAACTTAATAAAAACAGAAATTTATACAGAATAAGTAATTTATTCTTGTTACTGTTTTAATTCACTTCTAAATATTTTTCAGATGACCGAATAATTAAAATGTTTGAAGAAGGTGAGGAGCGCTTTCAATGTCGGACTTGTGGGAAAACGTACAAACGTAGACCAGTTGTGATTCGCCATCTTCGCTACGAATGTGGCATTGAACCAAAATTTGCTTGCCCATTCTGTCCTTATAAAGCAAAATGGAATTTCACTCTTAAAACTCATATTACGTTGCGACACAGAAGTGCTGCTCAGCAATATGTTGAAATAATTTCTGACAAGAATGATTAATATTTTTCTCCTCTTATTATTATTTTTTTTTTAAAGTCTGTTTAAAACAATTATTAATTTGTTCGTATATTCTTTTTTAAAAACAAAAGATTATGATGTTTGTGAGTTGTTATAAAAATATATTGTTGTTTTATTATTTTGTTAACTTTTTATTTTTTTATTGTATTCCTCTATGTGCTTTTACTTCCTTAGAAGTAGTTGGGTGTTGATTGAAACAATTGGTAACATTACTATTTACTAATGTAATTTACATCATTCATGAAACATGACTGCATAATTTTTTTTTTTCAAATTAACAACAGTTATATAACCTTAAGATTAATACAATTATGTTTTTAAAGCTTGTTCAAGATCATGACTTAAAGGGATTTTTACTTAATGACTTAAAAAGAACATATCATAAACAGAAATTTAATTATAAAATACATAAAATCCAATAATGAAAATTAATTTGATTAAACGACAATTTATTGGATATTCCAATGTCAATTCTTGGTCAGTAATTTCATTTTTGGGTAATAATTCTTGGAAGCGTATCAGTTGTGATTAGAACATATAACATTATACTGCCTCTGTTGTTACAGTCGGGCAGAACTGTTGTTTATGAAAATAATAAACAAGCAAAAGTTAACAAACAAATTCCCATTTGAATTCAAAATATTCTCTTTGTCTTAAACTGTTTTACTTTCTAACTTACAAACAATTTTAGGTGATAACTCTTCTGTTTTAATTTTCATCTTGATTTAAAAAGGCTTGCAGGTTTTTTAAGGACTTAATATTTTCTGGTTCTGAAGCAGTTCATGCTTTCCCTTTTTAGCATTCTGAGTTCATATAAACAATTCATTTAGACAGAATTGATGCAGTTAATAAAGTGTTGTACACTGATGGAATAGACTTATTGCATCTGTCAGCTAGAAACATCGATCAAATTGTATTTGTTTGCTAAGTTAGTTTTTTTATAATTCGCTCAGTTCTTTTTCCTTATTAAGATTTTATGTAATGATAAAGTTATTCAGTCTCAAATGAAATATTAATAGATTATTTACTGGTCCAGAACCTCCGCCACCTACGGCAATCACCAGCTCAGATGGGGAACAACGTTTTGGCTGCACTAACTGTGGGAGATCGTACAAGCATAAGTACAACTTCGTACGTCATCAGCGCTATGAGTGCCACCAGTCTCGTCAGTTCCCTTGCACGATTTGCTCATATAAGGCCAACTACAAGCAGTCACTTCAGAATCACATGGCACTCAAACATCGGCAGATGCCAACATTTAACGATAGTCAATCCTAATTAATCCATTGACCTAGCAAGGATTCAGGATTGGTGTTACATGGCATTCAGAATCAACAAAAAATGTAAGAATACAAGACTATATATATATTTTTTTTTCACAACGTGTGAATATGAAGTTAGCTAGCAAATACCAAATTTGCTAATATTTGTTAAAAATAATTAGCAAAATTGTAAACACATATTGTCTTTTCAATAAAGTGACCATTAAAAAGTTTAATACATTTTATGTACTTTTTAAAATAAAAAAAGCATACATGTTATGAATTGATTTGTACATCAATAAAATATAAAAAATTTGACAGGTATTTCAAATGCTGGAAAATCAAGTATCTATAACAAAATTGTGCTTGTAATTTTCCTACTGCTTCAAATTGAAGCTAGTTCTTTACATAGTTTTAGGTTTTATAGAAATAAAAAAAAATGTCTTTTCCACTTTCAAAATAACATTAATAATAATACTATCAGCAATTGTTTTCGCTTATCAGGCAGCACAGTGTAGAAAAACAAATTCATTAAGGTGGCATATTTTTCCCATCTTAAGTTATTGCTGAAAGATGAATATATGTGGAAAATGCAAATTTCATATGTGATATTTTTACAAAGTATTTTAAGATATAATATTTATGTACAGTATAATCTACATTTTTAAACCGTAATTTTGCTGTACAATCACTTATACAATTTTTATTATGTTAAAATTTATTTTTATCATTAAATTTAAAGCATTTTTGTTGTCAACAGATACAAAGAAGTACAATAATTGACAAGTAATCATCAAACTTATGTTAACTTATAGAATTAATGTCTAACATAATGTAAGCAACGTTCATGTGTATACAAGAGTCTTATCTCATGTCCCCCTTCCCCCTGCCAAACCATACACACAGAGGTATTCCATATTTATTACAAGACTTGTATTATATATTTTGTATTTTCTTATGAACTGATATATGTTTGCTGCGCCTTTCAGTTATTAGTTAGTTATGGTTTAGTAAGTGCTACAAACTTTACTTGTGCTTTAAGTTTTATTTTTACTTTAAACTCAATTTACTTTTAGTTTTTAAACCCAAAGTGATGCAGCAAGCGAGACATATTTTGAAACCTAACTAAATAAATATTCTTTTTCTAAAAAATAGTGGTTTATTAATTTCCATACATCATTTATAATTATTTTTTATCTGTTTTATTTCATTAATTTATTTACATAATGTATATAAATTAAAAACTTTTCTTACAGTTATAAAATGTTCAATTAGTTTTTTAAGGCATCATTCCTAAACAAATAAATAAATTTTTCGAGATTAAAATAAAAATATTTTAAGTAGTTTGCGTTCTTTGATTTTTGTATTCATTTTAGAATTCAGATTAACTATACTTTATTTATTGAATGTCACAACTCAACTTTTGAGTATAGCTCTGACATGTGCTCTTGTCAAGAGTACGTTTTAATATTATAACCACAAAACAAGTGAAAGAATGAATGAAAGAATTATTCCACCATATATATGTTTAATAAAGTTACTAAAAAAGGTTTTGGTTATTGTTTTAAAAAAATATGATGTGTTTTTCTATATTATTTCAATGACAATACTTAAAGAAAGTTTTAACTATTTAATAAATTTAAATAGAAAATTGAATTTTTGATTTTTTTATAATTTTTTATAAACTGAACTACTAAATAAGATTCATAATATTTACAAATATTAGCTAATTTAAAAAGGAAATTATTTTTTTATTCATTATTCTTTAATAAGATGCCAATCCTCAATATATGGGCGAATATGAGAAGCGAATGAGTGTGATGAGTGTAGATGAACAAGTGTAGTCATTGTTACTAACTAAGGTCAACTGTTTCTCAGAAAGAGCTATTTATTAATAGCCCAATAGCCAGGGAAACTTTGGGGCCTACAACTTTACTTGGAATCCAAATCACATAGTGTTGGTCTGATTTTCAGCTAACTGACAAATCTGACACTCAGTTCTCCTTCCTACACAACATCTGAACCTTGACTACCATCCAAAATGGACACCTCAGACTTCTCTAGTTGTGTCCATGTTGATGACAATCACTGAGCAGACGCCGTGTCAGTATTAAGAGGACCGAACATAGCCTATCGCCTACAATCTCCTCAGTATCTCCCAAGTATCGCCGACATACTTGATCCAAAGTAGCTGGGTTACAGCACTGTGCTACCAGTGCAGAATAATGCAGTTTAATCATGTTCAATATTCAATATTATTTGTTACAAACTATACTACCAAGTTGTTAGGAGAACCAGAGGCCTTGAGCCTGAGTTAGCTCAGTTCGACTCCAGGCCTTGACTGGAAGTTTTTATTAATAATGTTTAGCAAAATGAGCAAAACAATACAAATTTTACTTGCTCTCTCCCTTACTCCTGAATAATTTCCACACACAAATCAGTAGTCTATGAGGAATGTACAAAGTAAAGTACAAAAATCTACTGTTCCTTAAAAAAAAAACACACAATAATTTAGAAGGTTTTAGGTACTTAAATAATTTAAAATTTTGTACAGGTTTAATTTTTTTTATATATTTTAGTTTAATTTTACTTTATTTTTTCCGATTAATTTGTCATTGTGATACCTCACTCTGAGGGATGAATCATCCAGGTTTTGTGCGTGTAGCGATTGCCCCAACTGATAAATAGATGTGTTTTGGTATGTGATATAGAGTCGGGTTGGACAAATAGGATAACTGTTAATACGACGCATCTGACATGGACACTACTAGAGAAGTCACCCCAGACTTAGGTGGTGGTCTTTGTCCAGATGTTGTGTAAGTGAGAAAACTGAGTATGAGGTTGATCAATTAGCTGCACTTACGTTGCACAATAAGAAATATGACAGGGCATTAATAGACTACATAAATGGAAGTTTAATTTTAAAGGAAAAACAAATTTAGGTGTTTTTTAAATACTTATTTAGATTTTTTCTCCGGTACTAATAAAAAATTATTTTTTCTAAGAAAAATTAAATAAAATTGTATGCTGATAGTCATTTTTCTTAGTATTAGGGTTAAGTACATTACATTACATTTATACATTACATTACATTAAATACATTACATCATAATACATTTTAAATTTAATTTTTAATAACATGAAAAGTTATTTAAAGGCTGTCTGTTTTTCATCAAATTTTAAAACTAATAAACCAGATCACAATTAATAATATACATATAAGCTTTTTTATATCCTTTGTCAATTTCTAATTTTTTATACTATGTAATTATAGTTTAGTTAAAATCTTAGATTTACAAAAGAAGCAAGTTAAATTATTCAAACAAACAAAAAATGTAAAACTGTTTTTGCATTTTTTGCGAAGCAAATACAACTCTTATGCTAATAATCTAATAATACCTATAATAATTTATGCTACATTTATTGTTTAAAAACAAAAAATGTCCGACTGTTTACAAAAATAGATGTCTATCACACAATATAAATACTGCCTTCCCTTAATTCCAGAGTTTTCCTTTAATTTTGATGGTGAGATGTAATAATCAAAATCATTAATTGAAGCCTTTTTAAGTTTTCAGTAATTTAGTCTCAGAGTTTTGATAATACAAATTTTCTTAAATTATATACTTTGACTAACAAAATCATTCTTTTGTTTCAGCAAAGAAAAAGATTTTTTGGCGGAAGACTGAAAGCAACAGTGATAAAAAGTTTGCTTGTCCTTGTGGAAGAACTTTCAAAGTAAAGAGGCACTTGAAACGGCATATGGAAGTGGAATGTGGAAAAAAGCCGCCAATACAATGTCGTTTCTGTCCTTATTCAACTTTTTACAGCTATACTATTAACAGCCATATTTTAAGACGACACCCAAATTACTGTTTACAATGTACCTACTGCGACTATAAAACTAGTTTCCAGATCAGTATCGACAACCATATTAAAAAATACCACTGTCCTGAACAGCCTGAAGTACAGTGCCTGCAGTGTGACTTCAAAGCCTCGCAGGTCGACATAGACAAGCACGTTAAAAAACAGCACCTACCTCAAGTCCCGCGCCAACGACAGTGCCCATACTGTGACTACAAAGCTCATTTCAATTATCGTATTAAGCAGCATGTCAGGAGAATGCACCCTAACAAGCCTGTGATGCTAAGTACTCAACACTCCAAAACAACCAAACATATGAAGGAAATGGAAAGATTAGATGAAGAGAGAGCTAATCTTATAAATAAAACTGACCATGCTGAGAGCTTCTTTCTTTAATTGCAGAAAGACATTAATGATTGGACAAGTTTATTTTGTAACAGTGTGACAACTGGGAACATGTCAATAGTATAAATGACGTTCCACTTAAAATATATTAATGGATATCAACCAAATTTAATAAGTAAATTAATTAATAAACACAAAAAGAAAACTCTTAATTCTAAAACTAAAGAAAAAAATAACTATATTCAAATGACCTATCATGGAGATATTAACAAATCTTTACATAACATATTCTCCAAACAAGGATATAAAATTACATATAGAACAAAGAACAGTATCAAACATATACTACAACATAACTACTCTACTAAGAATAATGAAAACAAATACAATAATTCTGGAATTTATAAAATTAAATGTTCGACTTGTCCTAAATATTACATTGGCCAAACAGGAAGAAGTTTTAGTAGAAGATTCAAGGAACATATACCAAAAAACAAACATCAAAATTTATCAACATTTGCTGAACATTTAATACAAGAAAACCATAATATTTCATCAATTGAAGAAAATTTAGACATTATACATTTTGCACCTAAAAGTAAAAAACTAGATGCTATTGAAAAATTTTACATATACAAAAACACAAAAGAAAACCCATCATTATTACTCAACGATCAAATAAAATTTCACTCAAATATTATGTTTGATTCTATCATGAAGATGCAAAATTATAAAATTTAACAAGATCTACAACTTATCCATCTACATTTTTATTTAAATTTTTATAATGTCAGCTGTTAAATTAATTATTCTAAAATTAAGTATATTTATAACCCTATTTATATTCTGTTTTTCAACTGATGATAGTCTTACGAGACTGAAATTGATCTTGAAAATTAAAAACACCAAAAAGATTGCTAAGTGTTGTTATTTTTATATATATTAAAATATATGTTAACTTAACAGATTTGTTCAATAAATATCATAAACTGACTGCTGCTAGTGTTATTGGCACCTTTCGTACTTAGTAATTATTTATCAGATGATACAATCAAAATTTGAATTAAAAACTTCAGTTCAACTCATTCAAATATTCACATTAACATTAAATTATTTTTAATGGTTTGAAAAAAAATGTAAAAATCCCTGAAATGTATTACAGTTGACACTTGACAGTCCGACATGCTTGGTAGTCCGATGCCCTATAGATATTAGTCCAGACTAGACTGTACAACTATGGACTCTAAATGCCTGTTGTGTTGTGACAAAAGTCTCATCATTTTGTCATTTTCTCCTGAACTAATAAGTGGTACTACGTACATGCGTAATTTTAAGTGATTATAGCAACAGTTTACCTGTAGTATTTTGGTGCTAGAATCCCATTAAGGTGTGTGTAAAGACGAGTTTAAGTGGCTTTTTAAACATAAATATAAACATTAACTCTTTCTCAAAAATCTGAAATTATTAAGAGTTATGACTGAGATGAAACTCCAAAGGCTGTTTCTAAAGTTTATGGCAATTTGGCACCTCAATGTGGCTAGTGGGTAGAACAGCAGGGTGTAGGGATGTGTGGGAATCCAATAAATAAAAATAAGTGAGAAAAATAACAAAATAAAAAATATTTTATATGTAACCAAGTGTGAGTGGGTCAATCTTTGTAATTAACATAAGGTTTATGTAACCAAGTGTGAGTGGGTCAATCTTTGTAATTAACATAAGGTTTATGTAATCAAGTGTGAGTGGGTCAATCTTTGTAATTAACATAAGGTTTATGTAATCAAGTGTGAGTGGGTCAATCTTTGTAATTAACATAAGGTTTATGTAATCAAGTGTGAGTGGGTCAATCTTTGTAATTAACATAAGGTTTATGTAATCAAGTGTGAGTGGGTCAATCTTTGTAATTAACATAAGGTTTATGTAATCAAGTGTGAGTGGGTCAATCTTTGTAATTAACATAAGGTTTATGTAACCAAGTGTGAGTGGGTCAATCTTTGTAATTAACATAAGGTTTATGTAATCAAGTGTGAGTGGGTCAATCTTTGTAATTAACATAAGGTTTATGTAACCAAGTGTGAGTGGGTCAATCTTTGTAATTAACATAAGGTTTATGTAATCAAGTGTGAGTGGGTCAATCTTTGTAATTAACATAAGGTTTATGTAACCAAGTGTGAGTGGGTCAATCTTTGTAATTAACATAAGGTTTATGTAATCAAGTGTGAGTGGGTCAATCTTTGTAATTAACATAAGGTTTATGTAACCAAGTGTGAGTGGGTCAATCTTTGTAATTAACATAAGGTTTATGTTAACATCCCCTTGATTGCAATATTTACAAGATACTATGGAGATTTGCCATAATCATACCAAGTAGAACATTTAGAGCAAATAGAATAAAATGGCATGCTTAGGAACAATGGATGTATCCTATAAACTCAAATTAAATTATTGGAATGGATTATAAGTAGTTTAGATGGTTTAGGTCAAGGGTCAAGGAAAATTCAACTTGTATGTGCTATCCCAAACGTTTTACTGAAATACACACCTGCTCTATTTGAAATGTTGATGGTGAAGGAAGGGCTAGAGTTGAGACAGTAAATACAGCATATTCCATCTAGGAAGGCTATGCTTGAAAAGTACACATAGTTTAGTTTGACTTATATATTAGGATAAGGAAAAATATGTTAACAGTATATATTTGTTTAATGCTTCAACACACATAAAATATTAAGTTTGTTAAAAACCGTTGAATCATTGTATGATCATTTAGGAGTGATACATAAAAAACAATTTTGCTATTTTTTAAGATTTCATCTCAAAAAAATGGTCAGGAAAAAATTTTATGTTAGAAATTAAAATGTTGCTTATGAGGATTACTGGAATGGAAGTACATAAATTCAAGCAAACCTTTCAAAGCAAAAAACAAATCTGTTTGCTTTGTACATGTTAAAAGAACAGAATAGAATGTTACTAAAAATAATAACTGCAGTATGCAGTAAATAATAATATGCCTTCAGTTTACACTTCATAACTACATTGTTATTATATCACAAACTATCAAGAAATGCATTTCTATTATTGAATTTTAGTTGTAGCTGTTGTTAACTGTTTTTATTTTATCCGTTTAGAATTTAGAATATAATATGCTTAAAATAAATATTTATATGTTAAAAAATTAACTAATTATTATATTTATTCATTTTTCAATTTTAAAATCTATAAATACTAAAAACGTATTTACTAAATTTACTTTGATATAAGTATTTTATATATTTAATTTATATAATTAATTTCATTTAAAGCACAATATACAAATTTTTGTAAATCCATAAATAAAATGCATTATTTTGTACATCTAGAAATAATAAAACGTAATTGCCATGTCATATTGAAGGCTTATTTTAGCTTTCTTTTTAAACCTAACATTTGTTTTTTAGGAAGACGGTTTGTGTTTTGTGATTGTGGTAAAAGTTACAAACGCAGGAGTGAGTTGAACCGTCATCAGCGCTACGAATGTGGCAAAGAGCGTCAGTTTCCCTGCCCACACTGCCCTTATAGAGGCAAGCACCGCCAAGCCACACAGACACACATAGCCCTTCGACATTCACAGATGTACTAAAGGTCTGACAATCTCAAGTTAACAATCTACCTCAATTATGTGATTTATTTATTGTTCTATTTATATATTGTATTTTTTAGGGAAGTTTACTTTGTTGTTTTTTTTGTACCTTAAAATTATCAAACAAGTCTTAATCTGTTAGTTTATTATATTTATAAGCAAAGCCATCACAAAAACAAAATAAATGTTCTGTTATGAAAAGTTGTGGGTTTTACATTTTTAAATCCTTTGTTCTTATTGTTGATTTTTATTTTAAATCTTATATAGTATAAGTTCATTTTTTGAAGCATTTCAGCAGAACACCTGTACATTTTCTTATAAGGGATCTAGGATGTGTGTCAAGATGTACTTTGCTTGCCAATAATTCATTGTTTTGAGTCGGTGGGTGGGTTTATTTGTGTGGTCATAATTATTTATTGTGAGTAGTATGAGAGGGTGGCTAGGTCTCTACATACTATACATATTTGTATACATATTTACATACTCTATATACTATAAAAATACATGTACATATTTGTGTACTACAGTGTACTCATGTGTTGGGTAAGAGGAGAAATAACATAGAGTCATCCTAAACAGGTTCAATCCTAATCCTTATCTAACAAACCCAGATGGTGTTTGTCATTGGCTGTTAATTCATTTTTACTTTCTCCCGTGTGTTAGCACTGAGAAAGTATTGTGATCGTCCAAAAAAATGTTGGTCTAAAAATCCATTTTAGGGTCAGTGTGTATGTGCAGTTCGCTGGAGACCAAACGGATGGATCAATTTTTATGAAATTTTGTATGTAGGTGTACTTTAGCCAATATCTCCAAACTAGTTTTTCACTCTTTTAAAATTTTATTTTTTTAATTGTTATGGGTAAAAAACATACAAAAATGGAATTTTCTGAAAAATAACTTTAACGATTTTGATTAAATTTTCAGGAACAATGTGAATTACAATTAAAAATATTTTAGTAAAAACCACATGTCTCCAACTTGACTGGTTGTATGGCAAAAAACTTGTTTGGGAATCAAATTGGTAACTTTCAGTTTTGATTTTTTAGTATTTAGTATGGGGGAAAGTTTATGCCTATTCTTTGGAACATTTATTTAAGTTTCCAATCGTAATATGTTCATCGTTTCTTGACTATATTTCCCCAAACACATTCACCTTATTGATTTGTTAACTATGTTTGCTGATCGTATATATACCGACTTAACGTCAGCTCAAAGGTTGCCATCGACGTGGACATTACTAGAGAAGAGAACTGAGTATCAGGTTTGTCTCATTATCTGAAAATCAAATCAGTACTACGTGTTTCAGATTCCACATAAAGCTATAGGTCTCATAGTATTGTGCTATTTATAAATGATTCTTCTTCTAGCTAAGTCGATTTCAGTTAGTAACAAGACTACACAGATCATCCATACTCATTCTTCACTCAAGTAGTCATTCATATTTGCCTTATATACGAGGTGCGGTTAGAAAAAACCGGACTGATGCTGGAAAAAATGTTTATTTACAATTTCATGTTATCTCCTTCAATGTACTCTCCTCCTCGGTCTCTACACCGCTCCATACGAATTTTCCACTGTTCATAGCAATGCTGCAGATCATTTTCGGTAAGTCCATACATTACTTCCGTCGCTTTTTCTTTTACTGCTTCAAAAGTCTCAAATCTAGTTCCTTTCAAAGCTGACTTGACTTTAGGGAAAAGAAAAAAGGCACAGGGGGCCAAATCAGGTAAGTAGGGTGGATGATCTAAGATGGGAATGTTGTGTTTTGCCAAAAACGTCTTCACTGACAACGCACTGTGAGCTGGGGCATTGTCTTGGTGAAGGATCCATGACTTTTTTCTCCACAAATCGTTCCGTTTTCTCCGTACTCGCTCACGTAGGGTAGCCAGGACGCTAATGTAGTAATGCTGATTCACTGTTTGTCCCTCTGGTACCCAATCAATGTGCACAATCCCTTTGATGTAAAAAAAAAACAATCATCATTGCCTTGAATTTCGATTTTGACATTCGTGCTTTTTTTTGTCGTGGAGAAACAGGAGTTTTCCAATGCATCGATTGGCGTTTAGTTTCGGGATCGTAAGTAAAAAACCACGATTCATGGCAAGTAATAACGTTTTGTAAGAAGGTGGGATCACTTTCAATGTTTTCCAGGATGTCAGAACAAATCATTCTTCGGCGTTCCTTCTGTTCAATTGTGATACACTTTGGAACCATTTTTGAACACACATTGTTCATGTTGAAACTTTCATGAAGAATCTGCCTAACACTTTCCTTGTCAACTCCTGTTAACTCAGACACTGCTCTGATTGCTAAACAGCGATCTTGTCGAACAAGTTTACCGATTTTTTCAATGTTTGCATCAGTTTTTGCTGACAATGGTCTGCCAGTGCGAGTTACATCACTGGTGTCTTCGCGGCCATCTTTAAATCGTTTAAACCACTCAAACACTTGTGTTCGCGATAAACAATCATCGCCGTACACTTGTTGTAACATTACAAACGTTTCACTTGCAGATTTTCCTAGTTTGAAACAAAATTTGATGTTAACACGCTGTTCTTTCTGTACACTCAACATTTTCCGACACACAGACAAAACGTCAACTACTTAAAACAGACGCCACGGGCAGACTGAGTGCAGGAGGCAGATGAAACTCGAGCAGTAGGCGGAGCGAGAGCCACGTGACAGGCCACGCGACTTTCAGCCTTATTGCATTCGTTTTATTGTTTCACCAATACTAGTCCGGTTTTTTTTTAGCCGCACCTCGTATGCACAAGCTGTGTCGGCATTCTAAATGTGAAAAATAATAATACTCATTTGGCAACTTAGAAATCTGGTAATAGATGTGAACGTGGGCTTGCAGAAAGAATATGTCTAATCAAAACTTTTGTCCTCCCTCTTCAAGTATATACGTGACTCATGTACCTTACTCTACATTGATCTTTATTGCATCAAAGTTTCACACTAATATATTTTGTCACACTATAATTTTAATTTCCAGATAATATCTCAGCAAAAAATTTAGGGACTAATAGACGATACAATTGCTTCACTTGCGGTAAGAGCTACAAGCAGAAAGGACATCTCAGCCGACACTTGAAGTACGAGTGTGGGAAGGAACCTCAATTTCAGTGTCCACACTGTTCTCACCGCAGCAAACGCAAAGAAGACCTTAATACTCACATTGTTATAAAGCATTGTTTTTAAGCCTGTAAATAAATGTTTCAGAATTGTAATAAAACTAATTCATATATTTTAAAGACCGGTTGTTAAGTTAAAGCAGTCATTATATATGGTTTTTTAACTATTCATTTGAGCAATATTATTACCAATAATAATTTAAAATTAACTCTATATCATGAAATCGACCATAATGAAGTCATTGTATACATAACCTTCGTCTGGCAATACTGCAATGAAGTCAATTATGGAATGTTTTCTTTATTATACTCATTTTATATTGTAAATGTGTTTTTATTTGATCACACTGCCAGTCATTTATTTTACTTAGAAAGATCTGATGATTAGTTTGGCTTGTAAATTATTACTTTGTGCAAAAATAGTAACACAATGAAATTTTAAAGCTGCAGAAGATAAACTAAATCGCCAATTTGTGGACCATTTTAGCTCAAGTTGTTTTGAGAAGGTGAATTTTATTTAAGAAAAAAGAAGTCTGTATCACTGCATAGGACATTTTGTTGTCTTCAAAGATATATATGGTTATATTTGGACATTTGGTAGTCTATAAGGTTTTTTATCATGGTTTAAGTTTTTCTTCGACGAAATTTAATATTCTATAACGTGTATTTTAATTTTTTTCGTGTGTGAGAAAATATAAAATAAATTTTTATTGAAAGAGAACTTTTTTGTATTTTGTAATATTTTTATCAATAAAAAAGTAATATTTTTAATTTTTCCATTGTTTTATGTAAAAAACTTACTTCCAAGTAAAATATTTATTTGCACCTTTAACAGAAATTGGTGTGTGGGAGAGATACTTTTTATATGATTTCTAGATCTCTACCAACTCTGATTTTCATTTATTTGAGGGCCGATTTAATTGCTCTCTCTGCTTGAAGAAGGTAGCATTATTTAGAGACTTGAACATCCTTACCCTATATTCTCTATACATCTTGGAATTGGCCTGTTTTACTTTCAAAAATAAAAACTATTTTTTATCTCAGAAAGATATTCATGAACATTATACAAGGTACAAAAACAGTTTACCAACAAATCAACATAGACTGTCCAAGTATGAAGATTCTCCTTATTATTTGGGGCCTAAGATTTTTAATAGGTTGCCTGATACCTTCCAAAACATAACTACTTTCTCAACTTTTAAGAAGGAACTGAAACAATGGCTTCTGCAAAAAGCATATTATTCTCTTAATGAATTTTTCTGTTAACATTTTGTTGTGTGTAAATGTATGTATGGACAAGTCACTGGGTCTATGATTAAAAACAGACTGTAATGTGATGTATAATACAATAAATAAAAAATGAATAAAATAAGGTGCCAGTGGCACTAGAAATGTTTGTTATGAGTTATGTCTTTTCTTGTTTCTCTTTATATTGTGTTAGTAGACTTGTCTTCTCAGGTAAGTTTGATGATGTCTTATATCTCCTATTGTATTAATCGTAAAAAGAATTATTAATCAGTTTTGGTAAGAAAAAGCTCAGCATAGTATAAAAACTAATGTTCACTATTAATTGTAAATTTTAACTTTCTCTATAGATCCCTCCAGTTAGACCACCTTGTCATCCAAATATTTCCAAACAAACTTTATATCCTGACTGACACATCAGTAGCCACTAAATACAATGACAGTTTTCTATTCGTTTCTGAGAGATAAAAAGATCTACTTTACTGTTTTACCACATAAAAATAAAATTGAGAATAATTTTCTTAGTGCAGATATTCATAACAGTTATGATACATGTCATAATAAATACAATCCAGGAAACTAAATCCCTTCCTTTCCTCCTAACCTCCCTTCCACTCCATTGTTACTGCAGTATATAACAGCCCAAATCATTATATACTGCGCCAAACATCCTGTCTATTTCCAAACTTCCTAAAACAGTTTTACTTACCAATTAGTTACTCTATTTAGTTACTGTAAGAGAATGGTTCATGTTCATAAAAATGTGTGACAATATTTTCATGTTTCACATTAATTCAAGTTTTCATGTCGTACTTTGATTACTTTTACAAAAATATATTTAATGCAAAAAATGAATCTCATTTCATGGACTAGTTTCATCTATGTTGGCAAGTATTAAATGTTTCCCTGACAGGTGAACAATTCTAATACATGTTTTATAAGACAATAAAACTATATTTTTAAGATATTATTACTATTTTTACTGTGCAAAAGAGACTGATATAAAAACATTGTGTATAAATTGAAAATATTAAAAAATTACAATAGGGTTCAAAGTATAGTTTGATAAATATGCACCAATAGTCTTTTAATCGCCAGCCGATGATGCTCCTGGCTCGTGCAGCAAATGTTGGTAATGCCTTAAGATTCAGGCTTGCATTGATGTGACACTATATAGTAGCTAAAAATTAACATTAAAATCAGGAAATAAGTTTGGATCTTATTTTTTATTTGTAATTGAACTTATTTTTACTTATATATAAGCTTCTATATGTTTTTGTACACAAAATTCAAAACGTATAAAATTGATTCACTTGAAATTTGTACACAACATTGCACTTAAATACAAGAGTGTATATATATATATTTAGGTCCTAAAATTGTAAACGGGAACTGGGCATTTCAAGCGTTTCCCGACACCTACCTACATTTTACAAATGAAGATGAATGCCATTGATGAAAAAGTGCTACTCTGACCAGCTGATTGTTTATTTATTAAAACAACTAATGAAAACTCTTATCAGACTAAGCCACAGCAAAGCATAGCTGGGTTTAGTTAGTTTATTTGTGATTTGTTCAGTGCTTAGTCCTTTGTTATAATTCCGTGAAAATTAGTAACATTATTAAGCCCCATTTTCTTATCATTATTATAATCAATTTCAGATAAAGTTGTGGCTGACCTCACCAGTGTACGTCATATCTGTCAGAGCTGTAAGAAGAGCTACAAGAACAAGAGTCATTTGACTCGTCACATCCGACTAGAGTGTGGGGTCGAGCCAAAGTTCCACTGTGTACACTGTAGCCACCGCAGTAAACGCAGAGAGGACTTAAACACTCACATAGCTCTCAAGCACAACATCATAAACTAGTCATTAGTTGACTACAAATAGTACCCTTGTAATAGTACAAAAGTTTTTGTTGCATATACAAAAATGCCTGATAAACATATTTGTAAATTAAATATTAAATATCATGAAGATTTTTTGTTAATCACAATATTAGTTTCCTTTTATTGATACTAATAATCAGCATTAACCCCAGTCTAAAGCAAAAAATAAGCTCTATATATGCTATACTAGAGGTTTATATTACCTTATATTCAGTCAAGTGGCCCAACACGTTGTCAGATGGCGACCGGTTTCGACTAACTCATGTCGTCATTTTCAAGCCGAAAATACATAAAATCTCCAGTCTTGTGAGGTTGTCGTAAGTCTTCAGAAACACTGAACACACACGGTTGGATGACACACAAAAACACAAAACGGACATTCATGACCTTGAAGTGGCATTATTTTTTAACGACTGCAACTGTGCACAACTTTCGTTTCGGTCCCTGACACCAATCACACTAAACACGTTATGGTCTCAATCCTACAGAGTAAAGAAGGTTCTTTCGTTTATAAAAAAAAGTTTATAAAACCATGAAAAACAATGAAAATGCATTAAACATTGTATGTTTATTCTAAAAATACTAATTTATTTATAAACATTTTGATATAAACAATTTTAATAGGGTTTTTAGATTTTCGGTCTCTGACACCCACCACACTAATAATGTTACTATTACTCACCACACTAACCTAGGGTATTTTTCTTTATCACAAAAAAAGTTTATAAAACCATGAAAAACAATGAAAATGCATTAAACATTGTATGTTTATTCTAAATTTTGATATAAACAATTTTAATAGGGTTTTTAGATTTTTGGTCTCTGAGACCCACCACACTAATAATGTTACTATTACTCACCACACTAACCTAGGGTTAAAATTAAAATATGGCAGAGTACACGGCGCGGGTGGTGCAGGTTGCAATTCTAGACTCTATATACAAACAAACGTCAATATATCATTGTAATTTCATTTTTTAATTTATTCAAATTTTTTCATGTATTTGTATGAAATATTGATTTATTTGTAAGAAATATATATTTTATATATCTTGTTATTTTTTTTTTACAGTATGCTATACTTATATTATTTTAGAGTTTAAGAACAAATGAAGGATTTAAAATTCTTAAATGTTTTTGACAATCAGATGTTGTAATGAAGAGGAGATCATTGCTTTTTTCAAGCTTTAGTGAATATTTTTACAGCTAATAATTTCATGAATCCAGTTTTCAGTTTACAAGTAGCATTTTTATTTAATAAAACAGGTGTTTTGTCAGGACCAAACTTAATCTCATAACCAGAGTATAGATAAATAAAGCAGCTGAAAGGCTTAAAAATAACTAATTTAAAACATAATTATACTAATGTATTTAAGTTTATAGTAAACATACTAATCAACATTATCTTCACTAATCTTTTAAATGGCGGCATCTGTGAGATGAATCTAACCAGAGGTAGGAATCTATACATCTATAGAACTTGATACAATTTAATTTAAAACAATTAAATACAACAATGGTAGAGAGCATTGGTATGCATACAGAGAGTTGGAAGTTCAGGCACTGTTGGTGTTGAAGATACTAAGAATATCTCTTGTACTCACCATAATATAATTTTTCAAAAGAAATAATTATCACACTTACAAAATTGCTAACAAAATGATTTGGGCGAGCCGTTGGCCGAGAAGTCTAAGGCATCAGGACTTTGAGCCTTGGTTAGAGATAGCGCTGGTTCGAATCTGGCCTAGACTGGAAGATTTATCAGTAATTTTCACCTTCTATGGTACTGGTTTGCCCCCTTACTCTGTCTGAATAAGTTCCTCGCACAGTGCAGTGGTCTATGAGGAATGGGCATAGTCAGGTTATGAAGGAGATCGGCCTCTCCTCTTTAAAAAGAAAAAAATGTTTATTTACACAGACGGTTTTCAACCTTTAAAGCTGTATGCCCACAACTAAACACTGATGTGAAGTCATTCCCCCTCCTCCAATATGTGGTCAATACTATTGTACAATAGGAATATTAAAGGTTAGGTTAGGTTTAGACAAAGCTGGTCATTAAGTTAAACTTAAGTTTAATTTTACAAAAATACATTTCCTATTACTACTCACTACATGTATTTGAGGTAATAAAATATGAGCCAGTTTGTCGTATTAATGAGAGGGCTGGTACTGTTTGTCCTTGACAAGTGTTTTAGGATAAATATGAAAAATAAATAAGCTTAAAAAGATATATGAGATCTTAAAATTTAATAAATATTTCAACGTTTTAAATTTACTCATGCCTCCCTCCCTTGATATCATCTTACTCCTCCCAAGGGTTGAGAACCACTGATTTACACCATACTCACAAAACACTTAATTAATCCCTTATGTTACTTATCTATTTAGACTTAGTTGCAAATCTGTGACAATGCACTAGTTGGTTGTTACCTTGTAACATGTTGTTTCCAATGTTATGTGCAAATAAAGACTTGACTTGACTTGACTTGACCCTTAGGCACGTGATTACCATAAGTGTATGAAGGATACATTTAAAAGCTAAACATGCGACAGAAGGTCTAGACAGATTAGTGAATTCAATTAACTGTGCAATTTATAATTCAATTAGTGCAGTATTTATAAAAAATTCATAAATGAGTTACATTAATAAGGACATAAACCCGTGATAAGTTCCATTACAGTTCCAACATGCATATTTGATTGTTAATTACTGTAAATTGTTGTTAAACTTATATTGCAATATGGGAATCAGACACAAGCCTCAAATTGCCGATCTAATTCCTAACAAATTAAAATGCTTCTAATTAAATTAAATGCTTCTAACGTTGTGTTCTTGTCCATCACATTGATAAAATGTAGATGCATCAGTTTGTGCATCTACATTTTATTTATTTTAGCTACCTCAACATGGTTATTGACACTTTAAGATTTATATTTTCAGGTGGTGCCACATCAGAAAAGCTAATGAAAAAGTTCTGTTGCCTTATCTGCGGAAAAAACTACATGTGGAAAGAAAGCCTGACTCGACATCAGCGTTATGAATGTGGTAAACCACCACAGTTTCAGTGTCCCAAGTGCCCGCATCGTAGTAGACACAAGCAAGACCTTAAAACTCACGTTGCACTCAAACACAGCTCAGTGTTGCAGGAAAATAAATAGTGTTGGACTAAAAGTATATTGTACCTCAGTAATCAAAATGTACACATTTTAATACAATTTACATAGTCAGTGACTTTAGTTAGTTTTAGGTTAAGTTATTTGATATACTTATTGAATTTCTAATTGGGGATGATAGTTTAATAAAGTTTAATTGTAAATGTGTTCAAGAAATAAATGTTGTAGTATTGTGATGCACAGTATGGTTCTTAGTACTTCATGTTGTCTCACTAGAAGCACTTTTTGTGTTGTTGATATTATTTATTTAAGTTAGGTGGCAGGGAGAACAGTTCTAACCTCACCTTTAACAGTAAAATGGTTTTTCATTTCGTTCCATTGGCCTATTTATTTGCTTAGCCTAGAACACTAAACTGAGTAATAAGGCCTATTCATTGAATATATTTTAAAGTTCTTTTGAATTTGTATTTGTCAACAAAACTTCATATTTGTATTTGTGATTTGCGTGATTTTCTTCTCTACTTAAGTTCTGTATGTTGATTTCAATGTTCCTTTTGTTAAATACTCTTGTACAAATATTTTAACATTTTTATATTTAATGTACTATTATTATTATTCTTTTTTTTTATTCAAATATCTCATATGCAATATTTGTCAGCAATTTTCGTTTTCTTATAAGAAAATTGGTTTAAAATTGTTTTATAATTTTATATAGACATAATATAATTTCTGTTACTATAATATTTTATATAAAGTAAATAGTTATGCCTAGTATTTAAACAATTGGCAATGGTATTATGAAGTTCCAGAATCCAAGGAGATTGAGGATTGGACAGAGAAGTTTTCTTGCTCATGTGGAAAAGTATATAAATCAAAAAGAGCTCTGATCCGGCACCAGCGGTATGAATGTGGGAAAGAGCCCCAACTTCAATGTCCGTATTGCTCTCATCACACAAAATACAACCATGACCTCAAGACTCACATCATATCCAGACATAAAATACTCATCAAGTTAACTACCTGATATGTAATAAAAATTAAACATATTTTGATTCTTCAATATTAAGATCTTATTTTTTTATTACTCATTTTACTGCATGCCACATTCTAAAATAAAAAACAATTCCCAAAACGTAATAGTGATTAAGTCAATGCGATAGTAGTGAGTACCACTAACTTATTATACGGAGAGTCAATTATTATTACAGCTAACTAACTATGATAATTACATTTTTAACTACATTTCACAACTGAGAGAGTTGAAAGTTGTGAAAGTGAAGTTGTCAATGAATGCCAGCGTGGTGGCTCAGTGGTTAAGGCAGTGGTTAAAGCGTGGTGGCTCAATGTCCAAGGTTTGAATCCCAAACTGAGCTAAGGGTTGGTGCTTCACTGATTGAATAAAGTTCATACACAGGCCTGCAGGCCCATGTGAACTGGTGAGTGAATTTAAAAATAATAAATTAATAAAATGTCCAGTCTATAGAAACTGAAGAACAACTACGAAAGGAACTTCTTTTGGATAGTCTCAATGGGATTATTGGAATACCTTGAGTCCCATTCCAAATAACAGTAAGGTACTCAGGATAACTCCGGTACAGGGATTTATAAAGTCACAGAGGACTGCTTATAAATATCTGGCAATCCATGTCATTAGACATATTACTATGTTCTTCCTAACTTTAGAAATGGCAATACTAATATGTTTGTAGAAGATCAACTGGAAGTTCATGTCTAACAAGTAAAACATTTGAAGTTTGTGTAAAAAAAACAGGGATCTAAGTTGGATTCTCGCCTTTGCTTTCATTAAATGAAAAAAATTAAGTTTATACACAATTAAATCAGTTATATATATACAACTATGTTGTTCGCTTTTGGTTTTTGGTGATTGGGCAGCCAATAAATAACATCACTTTTAATACTTAACTGGCTTCCGTTAGTATCACGCTTATTAAGGTGCAACTATTAATAATGCATAGCACAGTCAAAATGTCTAATCTCTCTAAACTTTAAAACCCAGATCATCATTTATATTTAATAAATAGTTTCTCCAAATAAATATGTAGAATACTAGTAGGATTTGGAAGGAAAAGTATAATTCTCATTTTTTATTTGTATGTCAAGTTGAAGTTATATTCAACTGCGAATATATCACTATTGAATTTCATTTAGTAACTTTGCAAATCTAAGTAATGGTTTAATGGCTTTTTTATAGTATATTTTTGTTCTACTTATAATGATGTTTGTGATGAAAATGGAAGGAATTTCTATTACAATTAGAAATAAATTGGACAAAGGCAGAATACATACTGCTTGTTGCATGGGTTAAAATTAACTTAGTAATACAAGGCTTTTTCCTGTTTTGATTACTTTTAAGAAGAATTTTACATAGTTAGCATAAAAAATGTACTTATACACAAATGATTTGGTACATTTTACACCATTTGATCTATTCATATATCTTATGTTATAAAATAAAACATGTTATTGTTATTTACATTAAATAACATTCAAAGATTTTGTATATTCTTTATAAAAAGAATTTAAATAACATTTTTATGACATATTCTAAAATTATTTTTAACTTTTTATAAAGTTCCAGTGAGTACAGTATCTGAAGAAAATGCAAGAAGATTTTTATGCTTTTTTTGTGGAAAAGTGTACAAATCCAAAGGAGCTCTGATACGCCACAGGCGATATGAATGTGGGAAGGAGCCCCAGCTTCAGTGCCCATATTGCCCTCACCGCACCAAGTACAATCAAGACCTGAAGATACACATTGTGACAAGACATAAAATACTCACTAAATAGTAATCTTTTTGAGATTAGTTTTTAGTTTTATTTTATTTGGATTACTTTTACTTTTCAAGTGTGAATCATAGAAGCATTTATTTATCCTTTAAAAACCCTTACATTTTTAAGTTTGTTATAATGTTAAATGTCAGTTCAATTTTAATGTACATGTTAATTTGTCTATTTTATAATCTTATACAAATTATCTATTTATAATTTATCTATTAATAATTTTTTAATGTAAATATGGGTAAATATTGATAGCAAATTAAAGTTGGTCTGTTGTTGTTGAATTGTTCTAGACTCCTTTTCTTTATCATACCAACTGAGGTTGAATCCTTTTTCTCCTGAATTTTTGGATCTTTTTGATTTTCTGTCAGCAATCATGAACTCATTCTGTAGAAACTAAATAAAATGATATTTAAGAGAGTACGTTACATATTGTTACGATGTTACTGTACACTAGGTCCGAAATAATGAGGCGATTCACTTTGCAGCTACTAACTGTACTTTTATTCACACTCACAAATTAACTAGATTACAGACTACAAAATATTTTTAGATTTTTATTGTCTGACAGGCCGTATTTAACACTTGACATTAAACCACAATCATTCACTATGATTAATGTCACTTTTCACTTTTGAGTTAGTGTTCACATAATTTCTGTCACTGTTTGTGAACTGCCACTGTTAAACTATCACTTGGCTGTCACTGCAATTTAAAACTGAAGGCAAACTTTCACTGGACTGACTGATTAAATGGTTGAGAGTTGCCTTTATATAAGGCAGCTGTGTAAGCCCTGAAGGTTCTGGAACATGGCGGAGATTGTTATGAAATGAGGAATCTAGGTACTTCTGAGTGCCAATTTTGGATGGTTCTGGCTCTTCCTACATATAAATTTACTGGCATTCTAATACCTTCTAGGACCAACTAAATTGGCAGTGAGTACAAGAAACACACAGAGAGAGGCTATGATCTATAACAATATCATTAAACAATGTTGTATGGCTTTGGAGACATTAAACAATGGAACACGTTAAACATGAGTAATCTAACCTAATGTAATATGCTGTTACAGAACTGGAAAAATCCAAAATTTTAAAAGTTAATTTTAAACAATTAATTTTTCTACAACACACTCTCTAAAGCAATTAAATGCATGTTGTGTAGTAAGTAAAAAAAAAAAAAATTATAAAGTAGAGCCTCATGATCCGGCAAAGAGTTATCCAAAGTTCCGTTTTAATCAGTGTACTCGTTCCAAAAACAATACTGTAATAAACATTGTCTGAAAATAATATAATATGTATTATTGTTCCGTAATGATGAAAACTGTATGTACCTTGTGATCATTTTACCAAGCAGTGTTCTTTTTGTAGTTTACTGTACTTGACTTTATGTTGAGTGGGGACTGTACCTTGTGAACAGACTACATCACTTTTGTCAATCTGTTGAGTACCTGGTAAAAATAGTGGTATTTTTTTAGGATAAACAGCACTTGTAAGCAAGAGCAAGCTAATGCATTACTCGTAAACTCTTTTTCAGTAGTTTCCCAACCGGTCATACGTATTTGTTTGTTGCATTGAAGTTGTATTATTTTACAGTATTTAATAGGTACCGTAAAGAATATTAACAGAATTATTATTAGTTAACAGAAGAATGTTAACAGAATATTAGAATAGCTCCGTTTTTTAATTTTTTTTATGGTACATTCATTTTATTATTTTTTTTAATGAACAGGAGTTTTGTTTATCCAGCAAGACAGTATAAATCTTTAATAAAATTCATTTAGGAATCAGTATTCCTTATTATCCAGCATTTTTACTTATCCGATGTTAAGGTTGCATAAGTAGGACTGTACGTACTGTATTCAGGACATCTTTTAACTAAAGCAATTATCATATATTAAATTACAGATGTAAAAGAGGTATCAGTCCAAACGAAATGCTTAAATTTCAAAATGTATCAGCTCTTCTCATTCAAGCGTGTTTATAAGCCCTTGGGCTCTCCCCGACATTTAATTGTATAAGGTGCACTTTTACTTCATTTTACTCTAATTTGTTCTAAACTCTTAGATTACTGAGTGTGTAGTAATATTCTGAAGGTAGAATTAATATTATTAAAGTAAAACACAGAAGGGTAGATTTCAATGTAGTCTACATAAGTCTGTAACAACCCAAATAGAGTTTTCAATTATCAGTTCAACACAAACTGTCAGTTGCAATGATTTTCAGCCTCAGCAACACTGGGTGAAGTAAAGCAACATGTCTGTACTGACTGCGGCAAAGCCTACAAGCACGGGAAACACCTAAACCGACACAAGCGTTACGAGTGTAACATAGAACCTCAGTTTCCGTGCCCAGTCTGTTCTTACCGCAGCAAGCACAAGCAAGGGTTGCAGATCCACATTGCCTACAAGCATCGGGTGTTAGATTTTGCCACATAAAAAGTTATATTGAATACATTTGTTTTACTATGTGAAATTCTGAAGTCTGGTTGTTATTAAACAAATACCTTGATATTTTTTCATGAAATTCTGTTGTAATAATACCTTAAAAACCTAGTTGTTTAAATATAAGTATATGATAATTATTTTAATAAGTATTGTCCTTATAATGCTTTAACAATAGAATTGATGACATTTTCTCCATTACTTGTTTCAAAATCGTTTACTGCTCTTTTTACAGTGTTTTCTTAGTAACAGAACATATATAATGATAATTCTTATTTACCTTAGGTATTTTGCCAATGCTTGTGCACAATTTTAACATCAAGGTAACATTTAAATTGTAGATTTTAATGTAAAATTAATTTTATTGGCATATGCACTTGAACACAGAAATTTGCTTAAGCAGTTTTTTAAACATTGTACTTTTTTAAGCAGTGAATGTAGATAGTGAAAGAATAATAATATTTTATTCAAGTAAAGATCAATGAACCCTTCCATTGTTCATTCTACTAATGACCTAATGACTGCCATCTGTGGAATGAACTTTCCTCGTAAGGAATGGACTATGTTGAATAGCGTTCACAAGGGTGTGGGAAGATACAACTACTGAAAATATAAGTGGGAATTTATTTATTTATTTTTATTTATTTATTTATTTATTCATAAGACGCCGATCGTCAAGATATGGGCGAATATGGATTTCGAATGAGTGTGATGAGTGTAGATGAGCGAATGTAGTCATTGTTACAAACTAAGGCCGACTATTCCTTAGAAAGTGTCATTAATTAATAGCCCAATGACAAATGAACAGCTGGTGATTATCAGCTGATCCTTCTCAAAATGTATTGACTCTGATTGGGATCGAACTGAGAACCTTTAGCACATGGAGCTGGGATAGAACCAACTACGCTACCGACCAATCTGGAATGGCAAATGATATGTGATGTGATTGCGGAGTCAAAATTTATACTACGGATCATATAGTTAATGATTGCCCATTGCGTTTTTTAAGGGGAGGGGTATCAGCTGGTCTTCATTCTATCGGAGAAGCAGATATTGAACGTTATGAAACTTGGATTTAGCTCTGTGACACGAGATCAAATTTAAACACTAAGACACAAGTACTTTATACTTATATTTTTTATTTATCGGCCTAATTTTTAATTTTTCTTCCTCCATCTTCTAATTGGATAGCAAGCTTTGGAAGCCATACTTTATATATGTTAAGTGTTTTGTTAAGAAAAATAACTAACTTTCGTAAATTTTTAATAGAATAATAACTAATAAAATAACATATTAGATTAAAATGAAGAAAGAACTTTGTCTTATTTCATATAAAAAATTATTTATTTACATTGTTGATAAGTATTGAACTGACAAATGTATGTATAGATTAATCATATAATCTTATAAAATATTGTTTGATTTTAATTTTCAGCGAGGCACTTGGATCAATCAAAGCAACACCTCTGCACTACTTGTGGTAAAAGCTACAAACATATAAAAAACTTAACTCGTCATCAGCGTTACGAGTGTGGGAAGGAGCCTCAATTTCCGTGCCCACACTGTCCATACGCAAGCAAGCACAAGCAAGGCTTGCAGACTCATCTGGCACTCAAGCATATGCAGCTTTCTCTGGGTCTATAAATAAAATTAAAATGTATAAAATATTATTGCATTCTTTTGTTTAAAACTTTAACTTTTAAAATGTGTATGAAATAAATATTTTAATTAAAATGTATGTTTGATAACGTTTGAACCGTTTTTGTTTTCCTTTAAATTTATTTTACATTACATAATTTTTTAACAATTAAGAGATTATCAATCATATAATAAGGCTATGTCACTATGCTAATTTACTTGCAGCTAGGGAAGTAGCAGTTACCAACAATAGCATGCAAGTTAAATTTCACTAATTTGAAGAGTTAAACATGTCCAACTTTTCGTGCTAGTAGTACACGCTATTGAGCCCCGTAACCAACTCAGCGTCCTCTCATACAGTATGACATAGTTTACCAGCCAGTGTACTAGAGGCTAGTTGTACACGCTATTGAGCCCCGTAACCAACTCAGCGTCCTCTCATACAGTATGACATAGTTTACCAGCCAGTGTACTAGAGGCTAGTAGTACACGCTATTGAGCCCCGTAACCAACTCAGCGTCCTCTCATACAGTATGACATAGTTTACCAGCCAGTGTACTAGAGGCTAGTAGTACACGCTATTGAGCCCCGTAACCAACTCAGCGTCCGCTCATACAGTATGACATAGTTTACCAGCCAGTGTACTAGAGGCTAGTAGTACACGCTATTGAGCCCCGTAACCAACTCAGCGTCCTCTCATACAGTATGACATAGTTTACCAGCCAGTGTACTAGAGGCTAGTAGTACACGCTATTGAGCCCCGTAACCAACTCAGCGTCCTCTCATACAGTATGACATAGTTTACCAGCCAGTGTACTAGAGGCTAGTAGTACACGCTATTGAGCCCCGTAACCAACTCAGCGTCCGCTCATACAGTATGACATAGTTTACCAGCCAGTGTACTAGAGGCTAGTAGTACACGCTATTGAGCCGCGTAACCAACTCAGCGTCCTCTCATACAGTATGACATAGTTTACCAGCCAGTGTACTAGAGGCTAGTAGTACACGCTATTGAGCCGCGTAACCAACTCAGCGTCCTCTCATACAGTATGACATAGTTTACCAGCCAGTGTACTAGAGGCTAGTTGTACAACCTGCTCTCAGTTTTCATGTTTTGCGTTACTCAAAAAATGAGCTATCTATGATGTCTGGAGGATGTAGTTACTTTTTGAACATATACAGGGTGTCCAGCAACAGGGAAAATAGGGAAAACCTGGAAAAGTCAGGGAATTTTAAATGACCTGGAAAAGTCAGGGAAAAATCAGGGAATTTGAAACAAAACCTGGAAAATCCTAACAAGAACACAAGTCTGTTGTGATTTGTAGTAGTCACTATATACTTGGGTGCGCTACAAAAAATCCTTTACTTTGTTCAGTTCTAAATGTTAATTTTACATGCCATTTAATATTCTAAATTATGAAAAAGCTACTTAATTCCTTTGCTTATGCTTGTTCGGCCTCATACAACTAGTTTAATATAGCTAACAGTTTAAAACTTACTGAAATAATTCTCTGATTAGTACTTGTTAAATAAGTCATAGACCTAAAATTTATGCTGGTTTTGGGGAAATTATAATTTAGCACCGTTTTTCAAGGTATTGAAAATTGTCATAGTTTAATAATTGAATAAAATGTATGTTTGTTTTTTACTCAAGGCTAATTATAAATATTTTTTTAATTCTACCTCTACTTTTATAAAGTAGTTTAAAAAGAATAATTATTTTAGGTAATAGTTTTGAATTTAATTATTACGATTATCAATAAAAATATATTTGTGAAATATTGATAGTTCGGTTATTTATTAATAATTGTAAATGACTGTAAATAACATAATGTATGTACATGGTAGTACATAATATTACTATTAAGTAAAATAGTAAAATTAACTTAATAGTACTATGTCGATTTGGGGTCAGGGAAATTTTGTATGAAATCACTGATTGGTCAGGGAAAAGTCAGGGAATTTGTATAAGGAGGTTTACTGGACACCCTGATATACTGAAAATACTGTACGCTTGTCTTATAGAGGCCGAATTTGCCTCGAGTTCTTGAAATGGAACATTAAAAAACAGGCTTTCCAAGATTTAAGTAAGGATTTGGATGGTGCAAGATTGCCTCACCAAGAAGAACCTCTTCAGCGAAAGGAGAAAGTTACTCGGAATATATATCCAACCTTAGGACACAAATTTCGTACAAGACAACGGTAGGAGGCAAATGTTAAATCTAGTAGCAGCTACCAAATAGTAACAGTAGTAATTTGAATGTGCCTGTTTTTAGTAGCAGCTATGTCATAAACTACTACTTAGTAGTGGCTATTAAGTAGCCAAGTGGAACGCAGCCTTTAGTGGTAACAATAAATAAAAAACACTTAATTAAATTATATAAAATAAATTACCTCTGTCAACAGTTAAATTTTTTTGTGTTGTATATAACGATAGTTTCAACATAATTAATTATGCCATCTTCAGATATAATGCCACAAAGGTTTAGTGTGGCATTGTATAAATACAATCACATGATTTTAGTGATCTAAGTACTGGCCTACAAATTCTACATATGCAGAAAAGGAAATAAACTAGATACTCTTGAAGAATACCCAATATCACTGTACGTGTACGGGTGGGTGGGTGGGTCAATATCACTGTATGTGTACGGGTGGGCGGGTGGGTCAATATCACTGTACGTGTATGGGTTGGCGGGTTCAAAAAGTCCACATAGTTGCAATATGACAAATTATATTATTTGTTAGTTTGATGTTGTTGTTGTTGTTGTTGTTAGTTTATTATCTATTGCAATAATTACAAGTGACTGGTTTCCACAATAATAAAATAAATGGAGATTAATAGTTGGCGATCACTCGGATTAAAATTGCTGAAAAAGACGGCAATTTCAATTACAGAAGTATTTCTAAAATATTTAATTTGGTTTTTTTTTTACTTTTGTTTTAATTTATAAAAATGCTGTATACGAATGAGTTACCTTTCATAATAACTAAAAGTTAGACTTTTTAACTTATAAATAATATAATGCCTGTTGTATTTCATATTACAGTCGGCACTACTATAGTGGCGCAGTGCTGTAATCCAGCTACTTGGGGACAAATTGTTGGGAAAATTGTTGAGATTTTAGCCGATAGGTTGTATGCCCGTCCTTTTATCACCGACACGGAATACGCTTGATTCCATCGACGTGGACACTACTAGAGAAGTCTGGGGTGTCCATGTTGTATGGTAGTCAATGTTCAGATGTTGTGTAGAGAAGAAAACTAAGTGTCAGGCTTGTCAGTTAGCTGAAAATAAGACCAAAACTACGTGGTTCGGAATCCACGTAAAATGTGGGTCCCTTACTTGTCTTGGCTTTAGCACTGCACAAGATATACAAAGCACATATTTAAAAAAAAAAAAAAAAAACACTGTGAAAATATTTTAAATGATAAATTACAGTTTAAATCCCATTTTATTTTTAATAGTATTTTAAGTCAAAAAACAACACCAAGGAAACAAAGGCCAGCTGATAACACCACTACACCTGGAATAACTTAATTATTATGACAGACACATCTTTCTATATATTTTTAAAATGTCAATTTATACTATTTTTGTTTTATAAAGTTCATTGAAACCTTTGTGGCATTGTATCTGAAGATGGCATAATTATGTTGAAACGATCGTTATACACATCACAACAAACTTGAACTGTTGACAGAGGTAATTTATTTTATATAATCTTAAAACAGTTCAGAGGCTAAATAAACAGTTTTTGAACTTAATTACAGCTTAGTTTCCTTCTACCAACAATTTGCATTTAGAACAATTATTCTAGGAAGTATTTTTAATCGTTTATACATTATATTATTGGATTACTTAGGTATATCAGTGTTGAATAAAAAATGGAAAATTATTTGATCAATTACTTCACTTGTTTTACAAAAAAACTAAACAGGTTTAAGATATTCAATAGTATTGCATTATTTTTATTAAAAATATGAAATGTACCTTGTGTGATGGTCTTCTTTTTTATGTCAAGTCACTGTAACATGTTTAGGATGGCTTCAAATAAATTAAAGAAAGTTCCAAAAAGCATGTTACTTGATGAGAAGTTTCATTTGACAGAAACTCTGTAGAAATGTCTATTTTATTATTATTACAGTAATTAAATGATTTTAAGTTATATCAAATACAATAATTAATTTAATATTATAAGAAAAGGAATTGGTATCAAAATCATATTTAAATTAATATTTGTTGAATTCTTGAATTTATCTAGAACAAAAACAAATAATCTTAATTTAATCTATGATCAGGATTACCAAGGCCACATGAGATGAAGAATGAGTGTTCAACTTGCGGGAGATTGTACAAGCGCAAGGCTCATCTTGTGAGACATCAGCGCTACGAGTGTGGGAAAGAACCTCAGTTTCAGTGCCCCGTCTGCCCTTACAAGGCCAAGCAGAAAGAAGGGGTCACTCGACATTTGGTTTTAAGGCATTCAGATTTTCAACTTTAGATCTAACATTCAAGTATTTATACAAAGAAAATTGTTGCCAATTTTTTAATTGAAAATATCATGTTGGCAATGTTTATATTATAAAAATAAAAATATATCCTTCTCATTATTGTTTATATTATTACCCAATATAAAATCAATAACTTTTATATATATAAACTCAATTAGATCTATATTAAATGTGTTTATATTTTGTAATGTATATTAAACTTTTTTTTATAGTATTTAACATTTTTGTCTGATTTTGACTAATATAAGTAAAGCAATGTTTAGCAGAATCTCTATTAACAAAAAAGGTTTCTTCGATATATTTATGATGAAATTAAATTTAAAAACTGAACTTTTTTGGATTAACTAAGATAAAAATACTATATTCCTACATTTAATTCATTGTTCGCCATTTTAATCTAAGAGATGTTTATTAATGCTATGAAGAGAGAAAATTGATATCTTAAATTAATTATGGATAAATATGATAACTCTTGTCATATGAGAAAATATTGACAGTTTACTGGATTGGCTGGTAATAGTTGGCTAAACCCAGCTTCTTCATGAATTATTCAGTTTGATCACAATCAGACAAAGAAATCATCCATATTTTTTAATTTATTTTAGGTAATATAGACAAAAACAAAACACGAAAACTAAGATAAGTAAGATATGTGTAGTTTAAGATACCAAGTGATATAGCTTGGAAATCGCAATTATTCATATCAAATCACATCTATGAGTGCAAAACCACTGGTACTTTACAACAAATTAAAATAACCGAATATTGCATTGCTGTTGTTTCAATTGAATTACAAGATAATATGGCCATCAAACTAATTTTCTAACACAATCCAATTTAACTTAAGGAAATATTTATTGAGTAGTAATAAGTTATAAAATATTTTTGTACTTAATATAATTAAATAATAAATAACAATTTTTAAGGTTGTAACCTGTTTGGTATGTAATTAGTATTAAAAGACAGAATAGGACTTGTTTAAAGTTACCTGCTGAAATAGGCTTTCCTCAAAAGGGAATATTATCAAACAATTAATTAGTGATCTATTTTGTGAATACAGTATTTACTTATTATTGTTTGTACACAGATGGTGACAAGAAACACAAGTGTTTGGCGTGTGGTAGGGGATACTATCACAAATCACATCTGACTCGTCACCAACGCTTCGAGTGTGGCCAAACGGTTCGGCAGTTCCCATGTCCTCAGTGTCCTTACGCGGCTAAGCTTAAAGAGCACCTGCGTGCTCATCTAAGATTCAAACACGCGTATTAATCAAATTTAGTGCTTTTCCAAATAAATTATTGACAATGAAATTTAAATTATGAAAGTAAGAAACTGTGTGGATTACTTTATTTATGACCAAAATAAGTGCTTTTGATAAGTTAACTGTGTTTTGTGTTGTTTCTAAAAATATATTTCTTTCATAATAAGTCGACAAACTCTTCTAAGTAATCAGGTGATCAAAATTAGTCTAGTTTGTTTAGGAAATTCATGGAAATCGATAAACACACAGTGTTACTGCTAGCATTCAACATTCAGAAAGAAAAATGTATTAAGGTGGTCGTTTTCCAAACAAACTGCCACGTCATCACTGGGAAGTCAACAGCTCAATAGTAGCCATGCAATTTTACCATCTGTGGGCTCAAACATGCCGTTTTATTTCATGTGTAAAGTTCAAGATTATTAGTATAAAGAGATAAGGAACACTGTAGGATTATTAGAGGTCTAATCTAGTGGACCATAGGTTGATAATATGAGAATTTAGATTTAAAATCTTCTAAAAGAACTTTAAAGTGTCACATACTTCACTGTAAAACAATTATAAAAATTTTAAAAGCTTGACAAATGGTCCACTAGAACAGTTCTTCACCTATCAAATGACACTTGAAGTACGAACATTATTACGAACCGAATCGTGAAAATAGAAACCCGTGTTTTTCGTGGAGCAAAACTGCTCCCTAAGGGTTTTAATGGTTTTAAATTTTACTTGACTTTAGTAAAGTTTAAACTGACCATATAATTTCTTAAATCAGGAAGGATTCTGCTATCCAGCATAGTGGTAAAAAAACATGTAATGATAGATAGATAGAAATTTCTTTATTTGTAAAATTACAACAATTTTAAATGATAAAATGTCTTCTGCAACTTTTCTTTCACTATTTTATATAACTGCTTCCTAGTGACATAAAATGAGCAACATTTTAAGAAATTTCATTAACATCTTAAGATCCCAAAAATCTCTTTATACTAGATGAGCATTATGAATCATCTTCCTTTTTTGTTTAAAGTATCGTGGTTCACCAACTATATAAAAAGTAATAATCGTTTTGATCTGTTGTAGGTGTCAACAGGAAACACGCCTGTGTAACATGTGGCAAGAGGTATATGCGTAAAGAGCATCTTAGTCGTCATCTGCGACTGGAGTGTGGCAAGGAACCGCAGTTCTTCTGTACGCTCTGTGCCTACTGCAGCAAACACAAACAACACCTCCTCAGGCACACAGCACTCAAACACTCGACTCATAGCCTCAATCTAGAATGTTTAGGTATATTGGGCAAATAAACAAATTTCAGCTCAATTTGTTTTAAGTGAATAAAATCTCCCTTCCTCAGTAATCCTTAATTCCTAGTGATGAATTTCAACCTAATTTTCTCACAAAAAGCGTAAATAACAAATAAAGAGATTTAAAAGGGAATGGTGATTACTTCTACAGAACTTCTTTATAGTTTAGTATTTGTTGAGTATGATAAACTAGCTGTACCCACCCGCTTCGCCGGTCATAATATTGGGTTTGAAGGCTTGCAATCAAAATATAAGTAAAAATTTCAACTAATTGAAGAACATTAAAAAATTACTTAAAGTAAATCAAACTAAATACTTTGTTAAAAAAAAAAAAAAAAAACAATTATTTTATCTAATATCCAATTTATAACAACTGATGTTATGTATAATTTACTACTGTACTCAATTATTTTTTATTTTAAAAGTTTAGCCTATCACAATTTCATTCAATTTGTTTTTATTTAACAACTTTTAGTCAAATAAATCAATAAATTTATTTGATGGGCGAGCCAGTGGTCTAGTGGTCTAGAGCGTCAGGACTTTGAGCTTGGGTTAGAGATAGCACCGGTTCGAATTCGGCCTAGACCGAAGATTTATCAGTAATATTCACCTTCTACTGTACTGGTTCGCCCCCTTACTCTGTCTGATTAAGTTCCTCGCACAGATCAATAGTCTTGAGGAATGGGCAGAGTAAGGTAAAGAAGGAGGTTGGCTTCTCCTTTAAAAAAAAAAAAATATATATAGCTCCATAAGAATACCGTGGAAATTTTGGAGGCAGTGGGAAGGAGACCTGAGGCCGTTGAGTAAATTCCTTTCTTAGTGAGCCTCTAGGGGCCAAGATAAACCTATGTATAACATTTCAAGTCAAATGGGCGTATAGTTTTGGAGAAATAGTGATTAGTGGTAAATGGCTTTAATATATATATAACCAGAGGTATTCACAAACAAAATCAATCACCGTAATAATTTGTATATTTTGTACTCATATTATAATACATCTGTATTGTATGGCATTCACTTGTTTTATATTGATTTTGTTTGTGAATACCTCTGGTCTGAGGAAGGTAATAGTGGTTTACTGAAATTGATTACCAAAACATTTTGTACTAATACTATAAATGTAAATTTATGTTGTGTTATTTTTACTTGTTTTATAATTCTACTAACATATGATATGTAATTAAGAAATTATTTGTAAAATATGATTAAAATATGTTAGAACATTGAAATTTCTATTTACCTATCAACGTAACATATTTGGTCATCTACAGGAAGTTTTTTATGCAGACCATCAGTTTATAGCCTGTTTCATACACCTATGTTTGTGTATTATACTGACATTGATACTAACAGTATAAATAAAACAAATACATTTAAGTTTTTATAAAATTCAAAAAGCTTAACTAAGCAAAACCTATTAAGAGTTTATGCAATACAAAAATACACTCATAAATGGTTAAAAGGTAAGGCATATTTATTTTAAGAAAACAACTTTAAATAAATTTTACTTTTTTTCCAAAACTCTTATTATTAAATGTTTTATTTTGTGAAATTGTTATTTTTTTTAATTAGATTGGTTTTTATGGTTTTATTATTTAAAAAAAAATAATACTCATAATTCAGTTATTTTTATGTTTTATTTCCTAGTATTTACTTTTTTGAACTGAAATTTCTGAGCAACATAAATATTTTAGCCTGTAAGATTTTCATCAAAATCTTAATAACGGATAATAATTTATACCACAACAATATTTTCATATCAAGTTTGGCTATATTTTTATTGTTATTGATATTTTTCTTTCAGAAGTCTTTGGAACAGAAGGTATCAAGAAATACATGTGTTCTACTTGTAGTAAAAGCTACAAACACAAAGGCGACTTGACAAGACATCAACGCTACGAGTGTGGCAAAGAGCCTCAATTTCAGTGTCCTCACTGTCCGTACCGCAGCAAGCATCGCAACAACTTGCAAAAACATGTTGGTTTTAAACACTTTCAGCATCGGCTTTTGGGAAGCAACCTTTGACGATAAATGAGTTTTGATTTCTTTGCAGGAAATCAGAATGATATTCAAATATGCCGAAGCTTCTCAAAGTAAACAAATTATATTACTTATGAAATGTAAATATGTTGTATATAATAAATGATTTATTCCTAAATAGGAGTACATGAGTTATTTTTTAATAATGTAGTCCATAGTGTACATATTAATTACTAGTTCTCAGTAACATAATCACTTGATGTTTATAAAATTAAAAATATATATGAGAAGGAAAACAAATTTTTAAATAAGTCTTCATTCGGTACTTTTATCTAATAGACGTTTTAAAGAAGAATGGAAACTGTATCCTAGAAATAAAAATGAAGTTTTAGAATGGGTTTAGAAAAGTAACCTTTCACTATTCATCGGAGGACCGTGGTATTATAAAAGTAATTGTAAATTAATTTGACTTTTCATGAATCATGAAGTTTTACAAAACAAAGGATTCTTTTACGAAAAATACATTTCGCAGCAAGTTATTCTATAAGTTAAATACGATCAAACCTTTTTAAATACAGGTTGGGTAAATATTTTTATTTGGTTAATTTGAAAATAAATTTGAAGCATCGTATCAATTATAATTAAACAATTCTCCTTATAAATTAAGTAAAAAAATTAGGATAAAACCACTTTTCATGTCTCCCATTTTTGTTAAATATATTACTGGTATATTGCAGTGACATTCCCAAATGACAGGAGGTTCAGTTGTGAGGTTTGCGGAAGAAGGTATAAACATAACCACCATCTGAGACGTCACTGGCGCTACGAGTGTGGAGTAAATCCGCAGTTCGCTTGCTCAATTTGCCCTTTCCAGACCAAACATAGAAGTACCTTGAAAACACATATGATCAATAAACACCATTGACTAATTTTATGTAATTAATTTCTTTTTTAATACTGTTAATAAAATGCATTGAATATTTACCATTATGTATTTTTTTAATTTAATTGACATATTTAATTCAGCTTTTATATATTTATGTCTAGTTTAACGCTTGTGAGATCTTACTTTTCAGTTACAAGCACAAGCCACTAAATGCAAGTTTGTAGTAGGTAATTGGTAGAGTTAAAAGTTAAATCCTTGTTTTTTATTTAGGAAGTTAGTTTTAACTTTATCAACAATTTTAAAGCAATCAACAATCTTTTTCAAGCTACCAATTTATAGCTTTACTTTGTATGGTTTAGTGTTTGTTTGTGACAAAGATTCAACCACACTCATACTACTCATTTGCCAGTGGCCTTGACCGGAGGGTTCCAACGTTATCGCAAGTAAACGGAGTCAAGCAACATCAAAATAAGATGATCGTTAACCCTTCCCGGGCGTTTGACAAAATAATACACCTAGATTACTATGCTCTGCAGGCGGAATGACTAGATTATCCGCATACTGTTTTTAGCGGTCTAGGCAAATGACGAGTCTGTTCGTCAATACGACTCTCGTCATCACCTGACACTGATTGACTCGAGCGGAGTTGTTTGGCTTATCCCTTCCATTTCTTTTGCCCACTGTAACATTCTCCATGCCCTGCATCCAACCCCCACTCTCATGTGTGCTCGCTGCCACGCTTTGTCATCATTCCAATGGTTTTCCATTATGTCTGGTGCATCTACTAGTGGAAGATGGCTGCATGTGATAATCCTGACTTTTCAGACAGTATAATTTAATGGCTAAATACATTAAATTCAGCTGTAAAGGATAATTCCCTCACCTTCAGTTAGCAAACTTATAAATATAAGATGTTCACTTTCATGACCCACCAACAATATTTTATTAAATATAATACTAAAAAAATTATTAGAATGTAAAATATATTATTTTAAGGTTATTAGATGGGTTTCTTACAAATTAGAATGAAAAATTTTTTAAAATCCCGACCAGACTGGGTTCAGCCCGGGAAGGGTTAACTTTAAATTTTTTAAACTTATTTATGATCTTGATTTGCACTTTAATTTGTAAATATGTTGAGGGTTTAGTAAAGCCTTTGGGTACATTTTGGAAATTACGAACAGAATCTAACATACTAATCTTAAAGTATTTCTTTATAATTCTAGCAGGAATTCTTTAGCCAGATACTTCATAATCTTTATAGTATATGTTTTTTTTAATCATTATGCTATATTTAGCTATGATTGTTTATTCAAAATGTGTAACTGCAATCTAAAAATTGAGGGAATCACTGAACTGTGTTTACAGTCACATGATATTTCGTAGTGGCTGATATTTTTTGTTTTGAATTTGGAATACATGAGTTTGGCTGTCTTTATACTACCATGCTGCTGATTTCAGGATGGCTAGTCCCTTCATTTGGGTTATAATCAACCGAAATACCTCAATATATATATATATATATATATATATATATATATATATATATAAAACTATTTCAAAAATAGGTTATACTCATTTTAATGATTCTTCCAACATAACATGAGCGCTTAGGGATGTTGGAATGAAGCTCTGACCCTCTGTGTTATCAAGATATCAAGAGCATCTGATGTCTAACAATATGTTTAAGGTTGAGTGGAAGAGAGGACTTATTAATCCTCTCTAATAACTCCGCTCTAATAAAGACAATTAGCATTTTATTTCTATATATAAACAATAAGGAACAAAAACGTTCAAAGAATAAAAAAATAAAATATTCGTAAAATGTTTTCTCATGATATAGTCACATATTCAAATGACAAAGTTATTGGACAGCGGTGGATAAATAATTGAAACGTGATAATCATACAAGGCATTACGGTTACGGCTGGCTAATATCGTCTTGCTATTGGTTGTAGGAGCGCTCTGAAGTCAAGCCATGAGATTCAGTAAACAGACTTTAAATAGTCCATTTTTTACCACTAAACAGGAATTTCACCCTCAATTTTGCAAATTTATAAGGAGCGCTCTGAAGTCAAGTCATGAGATTCAGTAAACAGACTTTAAATAGTCCATTTTTTACCACTAAACAGGAATTTCACCCTCAATTTTGCAAATTTATAAGTGGAAGAGCCTTATAAATTGTATCTCTTCTCTGCCAAATTGTTTCTATATTATGTTTGTGAGGACATGAAAAACTCCCTGTGCCATAGATGAGAATGTTGAATTAAATTGTGTCAAAAACAATTGAATAAATTCAATAATCAAACCTAGCTTGAAAATAAAAGGCAACACATTTTACTTGTATTTTACTCTGCTGGAAAAAATATATTCAAAAATTATAGATAATAGTTATCTATTGATAATTGTGTTTGATTTTGTTAGAAATGTAAGTATTGGTTTTATGTTATTAAAATCTCGTTTTTGTTATGAAACAAACCATCCACATTTTAGTGAATCTATTATTATTTCAATTGTTTACAGTGAAGGCTACATTGTTGCTAAGAGACAAGAAGTTCAGTTGCGAGGCGTGTGGCAGAAAGTACAAACACAACTTCCTACTGACACGACATCAGCGCTACGAGTGCGGCCAGGAGCCCAAGTTCTGTTGTCCGTATTGTCCCTATAAAGCAAACTACAAGCAATCCCTTAGATCTCATATGGGCTTGAAACATAGATCAAATCTTAATTAAAATTTATATTTAATGTTTTATTAATCAACAAATTTCTTAAATCCAAAATGTAGTAGGATCATTGTTTTTATTAATTTTATTAAAATAATTCATTATGTTTGTTTTACATATTATAAATTTCTTTTTGATAACTATTGACTTCAATTATAGAATTAGTAATGTATATACTCAAAGTAACAATAAAAAAATTCAGTAATTGAATTAAAATTTAACTTATTTTTATAAATACGGTATGGTCATGATAGTCCGAACTCACAGTAGTCGAAATCACACGGTAATCCAATCGACCCTCTTTTGCAAACAGCTGTTTCCATTGTATGTCTCAATTTGTTAGTTTTGGGTACTAACAGTAACACTAACAGCACTGTTAAAAGTTTCAATGACTCATCAAAATGTCAAATTAACGTAAACACCAAACTTTAAAATTACAGATTACTTAAAAAAGTAGGTAACATTTAATTGTGCCAGTAGTTCAGATTTTTTTAAATTTCCTTGCTGTAGATTTAAAACAATTTAAAAAATAGAAATATTTCCTCATAAGTGAACTTAGAAGTTAAAAAAAAATACATACTGTATGTAAATAGTTCGATTTTTCATTACTGTACGTGTCTAGCTTATTATGTTTATAAAATATTATAGTTTAGTTTATTATTTCATTAAATGGCAATTTTATGGAATAATTAGAATTTTTTCAAACCTTGACAGTCCAAACAGGCCCTTGCAAACAAATATTCGGATTACCGCGACCATACTGTTAACTTTAATAGTCACCATATTGTTCTTATTGAGTATACTGCATCAATCTGCATACTTCTTGCATAAGGTGGCAGTTTAACATACAGAGATCAAATTCTAGGTGAAATATACTTAAATTTTATAAAAGCTGTAACTTAGATCACCTTAATCTTTAAAAATGAAGTCCAGAAGGATGCTAGGTTTAATAGATCATAATAATTAGTGAACTACTAAAGGACAATAATTGTAATTATTACAGTACTTTTCTTTAGATGGATATTAGTTTTGGTTTGTTAATAGTAGGCCTAATGTTTAGCCTAGCAAATGTTTCAAATTTATTAGGTTGTTTAATCTAGGTAAAATTGCTAATAAATTGTCCATCAGCTAGTATACAAAATATTGCTGTTAAATCAGACATTTGTTTTATCATATTAATATATTAATGCTCATCTAGGAGCTATTTAAGCATTAAGATTATAAAAATTTACTATTTTGAGCAATATCAAACTTGTGATGGTGGAAAATAAATAAATCTCCCATTGCTCTAAGATTATTATCTAAGGATAAAAAATGCAAAGAAAATTGAAGATGAATAAGATCACAATGAGGTTAGAAAACGTATGAACGTTTAAGGTTATGTGTCCCTGAAATATGAAGGAATGAATGTGCAGAAGACTCTTGTATCATATTTAATGAGACAACATTTACTAACAAAAATAAACTACTGTGCTCAAAATAAATATATTTAAAATCATACAATAGGTTGAATTTTCAATACCAGTGTCCTGTACTTGAAACTAGTGTATATTTTCAATTTTAAGTACGTTTCTTACTTTTTAAGTACAAAGCTTACTTACTTTTTAAATGTTAAACTTTGCCAAATCATAATAAAGTTATTTAAGTATATATATATATATATATATATATATATATATTTTGTATGCTTTCAACTTTCATAACCACTCTGTATAAATTGAGGACCTCGGTGCAAAAAGTACCAAAAACAATATTTTTCAGGAGAGCAAAAAAATGTTTAAAAAATTCGTAAATTGATATTTTTACTGCCAATCAATTTAATTATATGCACATTTGTATTACTTTATTTTAGTTTGTTTTTAAAATATATTAATAATACTTAAATGTTTTGTACAGGCTCTAGTGGATAAACAAAGAACTACCAGCGCTTGGGGCAAAAACCAGACAGCTTCTGGAGTTGTCTGGTTTTTGCAATAAATTACATAAAGTTAACTCCTATTCCATTATAACTTTTGTTATTAATTATTACTTTACTTATTTATTACTTACTTTACTATAAATAGTTTTTCTACTGAACAGTAGAGGATTTTTTTCTTAACAATAATCAATATACTTGGGGACACCCTTGCATGCTTCGCATGTCAACCCTGTCACTTGCTGCGCTCGTGTCACCTCGGCCTCGGTGTGTAACTTTTGACTTAAAATATTACTAATTAAACTTTATTAAGTAAAATCACATTGTATTTAAATTCATTTAGAGTAGTTCACTCAGTGCACTTGATTTTATAGTAGGAAAATCAACTGTTATATAGTACTATGTTTACAGTATAATAATTATAAACAAAGTTGTTACTAAGCATATTTCAATTGTTTTCATTTTTTTAACAGCTCATGAAAATATACACACAGACAGACATGTATTGGCTCTTTTATAATTAACTTCATATTTTACTGTGCTCCTCTCTAAGTTTAATCTAACAAATTATTTGGACCCTTTAACATTTGTTTATGCCGACAGCTGGTCAATTAAAATTAATCTCCATAAGAATAAAATTGCAACTTTGATATCTTGTAGGACAAAAACCTATGGGAATTTCAAAAATCTACCTCCGTTACGACTTAGAAATCAAAATTATCTTTTTAATAAAACAAATTTCATCAAGATTGGTCAAGTAATAAGTTCAGAAAGTAAGTGAACTAAATGCCCCGATTGTTTTAATGTATAGGATAAGTCAATATCGAAAAAAAACTGGAGTTATCTTGTTTTTACTCCGGAGTTCTCAATTACCCCTCCGCCTTCACCATCCTTTTTTTTTTACCTTTATAAGTAAAATAAGTTCTTTCAAGTTTACTTGTTACAACATTTATTTTATTTTGAGTCATATAAAATATATAAAATGTTTTGGGTTTTGAATAGTTAGTTATTCAGCTAAATTTGTATGTGATACTAGATGGACTGAAGAAGTTCTATTGTGGCAGTTGCAACCGCACATATAAACACAAGTTTCTGCTTGCCAGACATCATCGCTATGAGTGTGGAAAGGCCCCTCAGTTCCAGTGTTTGAGCTGTCCCTACAGAGCACATTACAGGCAACGTCTCAATATACATATGGCTGTAAAACACAAACTGTGAAATTTATTTCTTTAAGTAAACATCATTTTTGTAAACACTGTCTCCAACATTTGTTTACTTTTGGCAATAATATATCTCCAATAATACAATTATCACTATTAGTTGATGGGTTTGTACAATTAGTTTATGATAATATTTTTATAGGCCGAAGTAAATTTTGTATTGTATTTTATATGTAACATTATAAATAAAATTCTCACTTTCATACTTTGTTGTTGTATTTAACAAAAGTCTGCAATTTGCCTGTCTCCAGATCTAATTATCTCTGTAGGATTCCAATGAACCGTTGTATAAATTATTATTATTTAACCCTAACTAATGCATTGGCAACTGTGTTGCAATCTAACGATGATTGGCTTAAGAAATAAGAGCTCGGACATCTGTTTGGTGTACTATTATCTCACTTATTTGTCTCTTTAGCCTGTGCCAGAGAGAGAGAGAGAAAGAGAGAGGGAGGAGAGAGAGAGAGAGAGAGAGGGAGGAGAGAGAGAGAGAGAGAGAGAGAGAGAGAGAGAGAGAGAGAGAGAGAGAGAGAGAGAGAGAGAGAGAGAGAGAGAGAGAGACCTCGGACTACCTATGAAAACCTAACATGAGCTAATTTGACCTAACAGAAACACCAACTTCACGGGACCAATGTCTTTGTCTTGATTCTATAGTCAAAGATTCAAGGATGTGCATATTTTTACAGAGACTCCCCATTTACCCCATGAACTGCTACTTAAAACTAAATCATGAAAACTTTGATTATTATTCACGATCACATGCTTAGTCAACAAATTCTTTAAAATTGACTATTTTAGGTATATTACTCTGAAATGATTATAGAATACAGCTATTTATTTTATTTAAGTGCTGCAGATAATGAAAGAAAATATGTTTGTAATGTTGAGCATTATATGTAATATTGAAGTGCGTTTACAGTAACATAAACTATCTCAGTTTTAAATTTTTTGGACAACAATAAAAGTTGTTAATGTTAAAATTTTTGTGTATTTTAATTTATAGTAAATTGTTTTTCCACATAAGTAATGATGAGTTGTAGTAAATACCAACCAATGAGGTAGCCCTTATTGCTTTTGGGCTTTGTTATTAGATTCACAAGCAGCATTGATTCTACCCGTCATAAATGTATTTTAGTTTATCAAATATAGAAGCTAAGTACAAGTACTGAAAGAAAATTATCTTTACATTAAAGGTTTGTGATAAATTGAATGTTTGAACTTATAATTTTAGCACATGTAGCCAATCCAAATATCTGCTATTTTTATAGCAATTTGTTAGTGAAGCAGCATTGAATATAAAGCGAGAGATACTTCTTGGCTCTTAAGAGAAAAAAAACAATCATTTGTGTGAAAAATTAACTAATTTTATTCATAAACATCGCTTAATAATTTTAATTGTAATTAGTAAATAGTTCAATTATTTACTATAATGTATTTACCCTAACTAAATACATTTATGAAATGTAACTCACTAGGGATTGTAAATAACAAATCGATAAAATCTTAAAATTTTATAAATAAATTGTACTATGATTGGTTGAGAATGAAACAATGGAAAGAATGAATCTTGTTTAATTCATCAGTCTCCTAGGTTTATTATAAGCAGTAATTAATTAATTAATCAACTAAAAATTCTTAACTATTATTAAAACCTGTACTTTAACTACAGATTTTAGTAAAAGAACAATAAAAGAGACAGAAAATCAAGCCTTCGTTGACATAAAATAGCACAGTTTCTATTTTAACTGGAGCTTTCAGCATTTTTTCTGTATATTTGTTTGTTTGTATCATAATTTCAACCATGCCGTCTAACTGATCGTTATGAAATTTTATGCATAAGTATTATATACAAATTTAAAACTAACCTATATCTTTTTTTGTAATTTATTTTAAATTTAAAAAGAGTAGTTAAGAAAATGGAAACCCATTTTTTCCTGTGCTGGAAATGCCATTCATTCATGTTGTAGTATTGTCCTTATTGAGTTGCTGCTGCCTCTCAAATGCACCAAAACACTTAAGTTAGGTGACCGTTCATTAAACTATTATTTTAAAATGATATTTGCATAATCATCATCATATGAAACATTAGCTTATACCATCAGTCCTGCAAACCTGATCATATATGGACCAAAAGGTGTTCAGACTAAAAAAGAAAAAGTTTAGTTTTTAACATTTTTACATTTGCAAACTTTTTTCTTGTTTAGCAATAATACAGCAGTTTGTAGAGAAATCTACAACTGAACAAATAAAAGAACAGTTATAAAACGTAATAACCGTTCTTTCAAGTTTGGTGCACCACACGATTCAATCATAACAATGTTGAGTGGGTGTTTTCCGTTCTGACAAGGACATTCTTTTTCAGGATATCGATGTTTTGGTTTGCAGGACTAGTATTTTCAGTTATGAATTCATTGAAATATAAAAATAAGACACACATTTTCATTTGCACCCTAATGAAGAGCATGGTTTTTAAAGAAATAATGTATATTAAGGATCTTTTCAGTTTTGCCATGAATCTAAGATAATTTTCTAATATTATCTAAACACTAAATTAATTTTACTCTATTGAAAAGAAGAGTTAAATATCACTAAATGATGCTCAAATAGATTTTTAACATGACTGACTAATTAATTTTATTGGGGAGGGATGCTCAATTAAAACACAGTTCCCCTCATCTACTTAAACGAGCCTATTTTGGTTTGGCTCTTAAAATAAGCTAAACTGGTCCTCTTGAATATATGTTATATAAAACTGTTGTTTTCTTTGTCCCTAGAGTATTGTTTTCAAAATTGTTACTAATTAACTGAAAAGGTCTATTTTTACTAACAAGATTGTATGGGGTATTCAACAAGATTCATGTTGACTGTTCTAATATCTATTCATTTGTACGTTCATCTCATATTTGCCTGAAGTATAAAGAAGCATAAATGAAATGTACATTTCATACTGTGGCCATTTTGTTTTCTGTAATTAATATCTGTTGTCAAGTTATTAGTGGTCATTGACATGGAAAAAATAACAAAAGATAAATTATTATTAGCCTAATTGTAAACATGCTTGTTACTCAAATCAGGTGATGGAGAAGTGATGGTTGATCACGAAGGTAATCTGCGCTTTGGCTGTGCCATTTGTGGCAAAGCCTACAAGTACCGTCGGGATTTGTGGCGACATCGGCGCTACGAGTGTGGTGTGGCTCCACAGTTTCCTTGCCCTGAGTGCCCGTATCGGGCAAAGCAAAGAGGCACATTGAAAACACATATGGCACTTAAACATAACATAACTTAAGTGTTGTTTAAGTTTATTGTTAAAAGTGTTATCAATAAATTGTTAAAGAATTTTTTTATATCATTTATAGCCTTGCTCATAATCATAGCCGTTTTCAAGCTAAATTATTAGTAACTGAAATAAAGTAAATTATTTTCAACCTATGGTTGATATGCAGAATTCAAATTTTTTCTGGTTTATCTTTAATTTTATTTTTAACAAAGCGGTAATTTTATTGACAAATTTAACATTAGAACTTACCACTTCATTTCAACTCTTAAAGTGTAAGCACACATACAAAAGCTTTCGGTGCTAACCACTCTGATATTAAGCGTATAATTAAAGTTTACTACCATAAATTGTCATCAAAGCATATGTGTCATATTTTGGTGAAATATTATTTGATTGGTTATGATATTATTAAAATCACTCATCTATTTATCACTTTGATCATAAATGTAAACTAGATATAAATGTATGTGGATAGCTCATTAAGGCTTATGGTATAATTTATACACTTAAAGAGAATAACAATCCTGTATACATTTTTGTTTTAAGTTTTTATTTATCAATTATTTTTATTACTAACTAACAGCCTTCTGTCTGTACAACAGTTTTCCAAAGACTTCATTATGCGAGGAAAAATCATACCTGAGTATACGCTTATCCAATCAACTGACTTGTGGTAGATGACTTTGAAAGTTGTAAAATTTAATTACAGTACGTTGATTAATTTGACCAGATAATGGAAGTGTTAAGTTACTAAATCAATCAATTCAACTGCCAAGCAAGAAAATTATATTTAATGGTTTAGTTAAGTATAATTTAAAATTCAATTAAATGTTAGTTCAACCAATCAATGAAAATCAGCTCATTTTATTTTTTTCTTTCTTTATTTATATACTGTAATAATATCTTATTCAATATTCTGTTATTAGGAAGTCAATTCTTAGTTACCAAATTATCTTAATGGATCAAACCGTTTTATTTTTGTTTCAACAGATTTAAATTTGATTGTACTGTAATAAAATGCAGCAAAATGAGTTTAATTTTAACAGTAAGCTAACTAACACACATAACATAGGCTGTATAAAATTTAACCTGTTTAATCTATATAACCGTTTTATAGCCAACTAATGATGCATAGTTAATTAATTAAAATGATTCATACTAGTTAAGTTACAATAAATAAAGTCCTAGTAAATTGAAAAAATTTATAATAATTAAAGTTTAATTTATTATTATTAATGTATTTGTAATTTATTATTGCAATAAATTTTCGTAATGTAATCAGTCTTCAATTTTAAGTAAGCAAGTGTTTTAGGCTGGGTGCAAGCTAAAGATTAAGGTTTTGATCTCACTTTGATTTTTTGTTTTGCCTGTAACTGTAATAGAGGCAGTACTCGGTGGCTTTGTGATCAGGAGGGGCTGGCTGCCATAGATGAACTGTCTGGAGTAAATGGGAGTTGGTTAATCATTGAACTGAAGGGTTATTGGCTTCTATTAGGCCTGTAGTTGCATATACAAGCACCTGTATAATTTTCCAATAAACGTCAGAAGAGATGTTTGCTTTAATTCAACTAATAAAGAATACTAGGAATACCTCTGAACACTTAATGTACCAATCTCATTAGATACTACTGTCAACGTTGCCCTTCATTACCATATAATGCGGTTCATTAATAATACACCAGTATAAAATCAGTCTGCACAACATAATACAAATTATTGCATATTTGAGTCTTGACATCAACCGCTTGACAACAAGACTTGTATGGTATTTGTAACACTATTCATTGTTGAGAAAAGTTAGTTCATTAAATTGATGAGAACTTTTTTCTTCAAGCGAAAAATTCTGAAACTTTGTAAATTGGTTGGCATATAATGTATCTACATTGAATAATAGTTTCATATCAGTACTTTTTTTTGTGATTTTTTAAATAAGTTATCACAAAAACAATTCAAAGGTGTGAAATAGTGATAGCCTACTTATAATCCTAGAAAGATTAAAAAAATTAAAATTGATCCAATTTTTAATCTTTGGTAGTTTAAGGTAGGAAAAATACGGAAATTTGTTATGCTATTATTATTTGTTGTACGCTCATTGGTTCTTGTGCAAATTTAGTTGAAACTCGGGTGTACATAATTTTTAATCGGACAGTTGGTAAGATGGAATCCCAACAAGTTCAAGAATTTTTATTTTTTAATATCAAATTTCTTATATATAGGATTGAAAAATAAATTTACTTATTACATCTCCTAAACTTGAAAAAAATGAATAAATCTTTTTTAACTTTCAGATTTTATTTTGGATGATTTAACTCTCTTGAACTGTGGTGAAGATCGAATGGCATGCAAAGTATGTGGCCGCTCCTACATTCACAAGGGAGACTTGTCTCGACACCAACGGTACGAGTGTTTCAAGGAGCCTCAGTTTCCTTGCACGCTTTGCTCCTACAAAGGAAGGCAGAAAGTCCATCTCAAGAGACATATGGCTACAAAACACCTTCAAATTGTTGACCCATAGAAGCTATTTTGGTTTCTTGGTATTTTACCGTTTACGGTACAAATTAAAGTAAATTGAGAATTTATGAAATGTTTTCCGTCTCAGTAAACATTGATGTATTTTATTGTATGTGAATTATTGAAGAGTTCCTCAGTTTTATGTAAATTTGTTCAGCTCGTTGCTCTGAAAATCAAGAAAATAAAAATTATTACCTTGTTGATATGTACAATTTATTTAATATTTATTAAATCCTTAAGAATTTTTTTTATTCTGGTTTTTAATTTTCACAAATAGTAAAGATTTGTTGCATTCAAACTTTGAATGATTTGTTACAATAGGCTTAGAAGAATGTTTTGCATACTCTTATTCATAATGACATTGCTGTAACACATTTCTGTTTTTAAAATGATCCCTCCTGCACTTACAATTAATGAGCGGACGTTGACTTACTCTACTCCTTTTAACATATTTCACTTGGAAAATGTTATTTTGTACTTTAGTTTAACAGTCTGTAAGGCATTAATACAAAATATTTGTTTTTATAATTACTCAAAGCATAACAAAAGGAAATTTAAAAGTATGTGTTAAAGCCTCCTTTGTACTTTTTAGACATTTATCTGCTTATACAAGACATTGTCTTGATTATACTTACAAGAAAAAACTAGTTTTTCTTTGTAAATATAATCATTGAATATAGAAACAAACAGACCAAAGAAATAAATTTGCTGTAGACGCACGCCCAAATACCAAATATAATGGCGAATAGTTTTAAGTAGGCTGTCTGATGTCTGTTTGTGGCGTACTATTAGCTTAGGTATTAGCTACTTCAGCTTGTGCTGGAGAGGGACAGAGAGAGGGAGACTCATAAAGATAATTCAAGAACTTAATTCATAGGATTGATAAACCAGCTTCAATATAGGCTTTTTATAGTCAATAGTATAATCAAACTTATTTAATATTAGTATATTTAAATAGCTTAATTCATTGTGCACCATAAGCATGCAGTTATTAATTTCATTAAACATCTAATATGATCATACGGGAAAAACGTTCATTATTGACTGTTTAATGTTCACAATATACTATGAAATACTCTTTTCTTATGTAAAATGGCCCCAGCCCCCTTACTTTATGGCCCAATCTCTCCTCATGTAAGAGTTCACTCCCTCCTTTGTGTGAGATGATGTTCTTCATGAAAGAGAAACCATTCTACCGCCATACATTAGGGACTCTCTTATAAATGATTTAGTCATTATCCGATCCTTACACGGACATACATGGATAACCTTGTGAACTTTACTTAATAAACTTTCTGGACTCTCACAGTTTATGATATTTATTTATTTATTCTTTAGACGCCGATCATCTAGATATGGGCAAGTATGGATTTCGAATGAGTGTGATTAGTGTAGATGAGCGAATTTAGTTATTGTTACAAACTAAAGCCGACTATTACTTATGTAAATAAATAACCGACTATGATAAATAAATAAGTCTATGTGAAATGGCAGTAATATGTTGAGCGGGAAGTATTAGCATTGAAGTTGGTGGAGTCAAAAGTGTAGGACTCCCTGCTCAACATATTGGTTTTACCAAAGTCTTACCCATGAAACCCTCAGTACATGCATGAATAGGAACATGATTGCAAATATAAAAATCCTGAAGAACCTGTCTCTGCCCATACTCTGTTTTATAACCAAAAATGTTGAAGAATAGTGATGCCTTCCCCCCCCCCAAAAAAAAAAACTCAGATCCCTTCTTCCCCATGTCAATAGTTCAGTTTTTTCTTTTTTTTTCAGGAAGATTGGAATTAGCACATTACAAATGGATAGCAAATTCCTTGACCATCCAGATGTCAACACCAGTAAGATCTTATAAATCGCTTTCCCACTTCAAAACCAACAGCAAATCTTTTAAGTTAAAAAATCTGTCTTATACTCTGTGGACTGAAAAATATAGGACTGAGTCAGTCTCTCTCTCTCTCTCTCAACCTGATTAAGAAAAATTTTGTGCAATATTTTGTGTCCTTTTATATGTTTTCTTGTGTTGTGTTAGTAGACTTGTTTTTTATCACGGGTATTCTCTTCTATTATATTAATTCCTGGCGTATTTTCTTTGAACCTAACCTCAAAATTGTAAAGTCACTATTCTCCTGTTACTCTTCTCATTTTCCATTTATGTTGTATCCTGCTTCCCGTATTTTCAACTTGTTAAGTGTTGTCTAAATAGTATATTAGTAATAAAAACATTAGATTCACAATTTGTAATATATCTTGTTCAGGTGATGGCCCTTGTGCTTGTCGCAGTTGCGGTCGCTTGTATAAATGTCGACGCTCACTGGTTCGCCATCTTCGCTATGAGTGTGGCAAACTTCCGCAGTTCCAGTGCCCTTATTGTCCCTACAAGGCTAAACAGAAAGTGACTTTACAATCCCATCTTGCTTGTAGACATACTACAATTGCGTTAACAAGTTAATCACGTTAAATCTGTAATGGTTGTAAATTTTGTTTTCAAATACTTTTCTCAGTTATATAGGTATTGATGTTACGTTTTATCCAAACACAACAATTTTCTATTTGAAGTAAATTAAGTCTGTTTGTATATTTAAATTAGTTTCATAAAATTATACCAAACTACTTTTGTACCTTGTCAGTAATGAAATAATGTAATAAAACTTATGTTATTTCAGCTGTAGTAATTTAATTTTATTATAACACTAATGATTAGATAAATAGGTAATATGAACAACTACGGTATAATTAACAACCACTAAAACAGAAAATTCACTGAGAATCGATTTATTGTTTATTATAATAATATACCTGGTTGTTTCTGTTAAGGCGCTCAGCTGTGTATGTCGTGTGGCCGCAAGTATGGCAGTCTACGGTCCCTAGTACGCCACCAACGGTACGAATGTGGTAAAGCACCACAGTTTCAGTGCCATGTTTGTCCGTACAAGGCACATCAGAAGGTTTGCCTTAAGAAACACTTAGCTGTGCGCCATACACAAGAATGGATGTGTCTTCAGAACTCTGGAAGTTTCCAATTTTAAATGATGTTGAGTGAACAATGTTTGCTGTTATTCATTATATATTACCTCAGTTTTATTACTAGTTGTTTAATTGTATACTTTATACTTACTTTCTTTGTTAAAAACTAAATAAATACAGTAAAATATAATTTTTTAATATTTTTCATTGTTTGTTTCATTGTGCTAAACCTTGTGTATTAATCCAATACAGGTTGATAAATAACTTTTAAATATGAATAAATATTTGTTGTAATTTGTAAATAATTTCTTATAAATATTGAATTATTGGGATATTGAAGAGCTCTTAAGTTTAAATTATAAATATTTCCAGTAATAAGAGCTTTTGAAAATGATAAAATATTTGTTGTTTTGTTTAACTTTGAAGTCTATATAAAACCCATTTGAAGCATCCTAAGATTTTGGGAACTTTGCATTTGACCACAACCTTAAATTTGAATGTTGTTACACTTCATTAAATTTGAAAAATGACATCCATACACAAGTGCAGGTTAAACACATACATTTTTCATTCTTTTCATTGAAACTTGCTCTTAGATTGAGTACAGGTAAGCCATAGTGTTTATATACATATGTCATGTGTTTATATACATATGTGTTCATATACCATGTCCAGGTATTTTGATCTCATGGACGATACTTTTAAAAGTTCAGACGTTAAGAACTTTCTATATACTTGCTTTAAAGCATAAATGCGTTAGGCTTAAAAAATCTCATTTCAAATTCTCTTAATTGCTAAAGTAAAACCATTTTCTTTCATGTAATTTATTTGTAATATTTATTTTTTAATTTTCTATTGTTTTGGCTGCATTTTCTGAATACAGTGATATGTAACACTTCTATATATTAAAATTTTAAAGAAATAGAACAAATCTTATAAAATATGCTTACATAATGTTTTATGAGACTATCGGTAACAGCTTTACTAACACATGTACTCTTACACATATAACTTTTTGTTTTATAAGGCTGTTATTAAGTTTTCTTGTACTGTATTGACAGACCTGTTCTAACTTCAATTGCATATGTTTTGACAGATTGCTTTTGTTTATTCTTTTGTTTATTGTTTTGGTGCTTTGCAAAGTGCAATGTTTTATTGATATTTTGTTTTGGGTTTACTGTATAAGATCTAGGTTTTGTTTTTGAGCTAGGTATAAATTCTACATTATATCATTGTATATTATTTTTCTTAGAAAACTCTTCTAAACCTAAAAAAGGTTTAGGTATAAAATCTAATTTTTTGTAATGATCGTCCACTCAGTATTGACTATTAACCTGTGATATGTTACTCTTGACATCCAACATTTCTAATTTAATAAGGCCTAAATATTCCAAATAAGTAAAATAATTATAGCCTATTATTATATCATTTTATATTATTTTTCTTAGAAAACTCTTCTAAACCTAAAAAAGGTTTAGGTATAAAATCTAATTTTTTGTAATGATCGTCCACTCAGTATTGACTATTAACCTGTGATATGTTACTCTTGACATCCAACATTTCTAATTTAACAAGGCCTAAATATTCCAAATAAGTAAAATAATTATAGCCTATTATTATATCATTTTATATTATTTTTCTTAGAGAACTCTTCTAAACCTAAAAAAGGTTTAGGTATAAAATCTAATTTTTTGTAATGATCGTCCACTCAGTATTGACTATTAACCTGTGATATGTTACTCTTGACATCCAACATTTCTAATTTAATAAGGCCTAAATATTCCAAATTAGAAAAATAATTATAGCCTATTATAAGTATACTAAGACCAACTTGAACTATAAAAATACATTAAAAAGCATGTACTGTATAGGTAAAACTGTTACTTAACGTAGCTAAATAGTAGACTACATCAACATAGTTTTTTGTGATTTTCCGAAAGTTTAGTTTGGAATAGATTAACACACAAACGTACACTTATCTCAAGAACTATTAGATCTATCAACTTGAACATTTCAAACACTCTCATATAGGCCTTTTTACATTTACTACATTTTTTCTTTTCAGACACTTCCTAATATGTAAAGACACAAAAATATACAAATATTAATTTTTGATACTTCAACTTGCTTTAAACAAATAAATCCCAACAATCTAATTCTTCAACATACATAAAAATACCTGAGAAAATGGTACCTTTGTTATCATTGATAAGATAGGACTACCGCCTCCCCTTAGTTAAATTATTTTATACTGAAAATTAATATTCATTTCATTAAGAACTTGGATTTAAAATGTAATCCTTCAAACTATTTATTTATTTTGCCAGGAGATGAAAGTTACCTTTAGGTAAATAAACGCATATTATGGTATAACAATACCATATATCCTAATGTTGAGACACAGAGGGCTTTTTTTCTTATTTCTTCCCTCACTACTTTCCAGCATGGTAGGGGTGGCTTCTTACATTTCCTTTCACTTCATTTAATTCATAATCATATTATTCAATCAGTTATTCAATTTGACAATAAACACAGTTTTCATTTCATTTGTTTTTCATTTAGCGCCTTGAATTTACATAATAGTGTTTACGCGCATGTAACAAATTTGTAGTTTGTATTGATTCCCCTCCATTTTTGTTTTTGTAGAAACTGATAATATTCTAACCTGCTCTGGATGCAGTCGTTCTTACAAGAGAACTGGTACTCTGCGACGGCACCAGCGGTATGAATGCGGCAAAGCACCTCAATTCGCATGTAGCCTCTGCCCCTACAAAGCAAAGCAAAAAATCTCTCTGAAGTCCCACATGTTAAACAAGCACCAAGTCATAAGGAACAATTAATTGATATCTTATGACTTACAATAAAGTTTAAATATTAATTTGTAAATCGTGTTTAGACTTTTTTATAACTGTAAATTTGACATATATTTTGTCTAACACTAATTAAAGTACCAAATCATTAAGGTACATATTAAAATTTAGAATTTTGTACTCCATGCAGGTTGAAGTCAAAGCTAAGCACAAATACTATGCAGGTAAGATTTGTAAGGTATGAAGTAACCTGTTTAATTTGACCCACTCACCCACCCATACACGTACAGTGGTAACAAACCTCCTACCCACCTATACACGTACAGTGGTAATGATCCTCCCACCATCCCATATACGTACAGTGGTAACGACCCTCCCACCCACCCATACATGTACAGTGGTCATGACTCTCCTACCCTCCCATACATGTACAGTGGTAACGACCCTCCCACTATCCCATACATCTACAATGGTAACAACCCTCCTAACCACCCATACATTTACAATGGTCACTACTCTCCCACCTTTTCATACACATACAGTAGTCACAACCCTCCCACACTCCCATAAACATTCAGTGGTCTCGACTCTCCCACCCTCCTATACAAGTACAGTGGTAGTGACCCTCCCATACATGTACAGTGGTATCGACCATTCCATCCTCCCAAACATGTACAGTTATAACAACCCTCCCCCCCCATACATGTACAGTCTTAACCATCCTCACACCCACCATTTCATGTAGAGTGTTATTGAAAATGTACATACAATTATATAAAATAATCATACATGGAATTTTTTATTTATTTTTTGTATGATATTACATCCATTCTCGAGTAGATAAATCAATATAACTTACATTTAGCCTTTATATGTATTGATGTAGTATTCGTATTGTGATTGATATCAAATAAAATTTTTACACTTTTATTTCTAATTATTATAGACCAACAAACCTTACTTTTGTTTTTTAATTGTTACTATAAAAAAATAGTAACAATTAAAAAAAAAATAATCTACTAGGAGAATTTCTTAGTGGGTTGAACAAGTTTTATGACTTTCGTAATAATTCTCTTTAAGTAATAATAAAAGAGTACAGGCATTCAGGATGCTTTTATAGTAGTCCTGTTACTATACTATGCTGAAGTTGGCTTCAATTAAATTTAATTCTTAGTTTCTTTATTCATTCATTGTTACAAAACACATTTTGTGCCACCATATAAATATTTTTGTGCCAATGAAAACTTAGAGTATGAAACTAACTGATCTATTGAGTATAAAATGTTCTGCATAAAATATTGTTTAAATTTTGCTTTGATACAGCTCTAGGGATGGTTATACCATCAGCATGGTCATAAAGCCAACACAGCCATAATTAATTAGAGCTTACGAGTGATTATTTTTAGCTTGTGTTATTTTCCAAAGGTAAGATTGAAATTTCTTTAACAACCACTTATGTGAACCACCTCAGTAAACCATAAGGCTAAATGGCAATGATAATGTCATAGTCTCAAGTCCTTGTTTAAAAAAATACCATAACTATCATTAATAACTTGTACAGTTGTATTTTTCTGATCTATAATCAATTTTGTTATGTAGTGGTGTCAAATAAAAGAACCTACGCTGGTGAACGCCAACAAGTCTGGAACGATCCTAGACCTCACAGATGTAACTTGTGTGGCCGGAGGTACAAGCAGAAAGGGCATTTGACCCGACATCTGACGTTTGAGTGTGGCAAAGAACCGCAGTTCTCTTGTGATCTGTGCCCTTACAAAGCTAAGCAGAAAGTCACTCTTACTTCACATAAGCTCAATCGACATAACATTATATAAATTGATTATATGTACTCGTTTATGCTATTGTTAATGTTCTTCATTATTCACATCCTCTTGTCCTATTAAATTATTGCTTAACTATTGTAATTGATTTTATACACACACATAGATTTCTCATTCAATTTTAAATTTTGTGTCTTAAATTAACAGCTGTTTTTGTGGTTCATTGTGGAGTGCTATAATCCAGCTATTCTAGCTTTACCTTTAAGTTTAGCTGGCAAAACTGGTGATTCAACATAGGCAACGTAGCACACTAGACCACCTCAGCCCTCCTTTAATTTTTACATCCGGTGACTCACATTGAAAAGAATGTAGGAAGGTACAAATTTATTTTTTAGGTATGAAGAAAAAACTTTTTAGGTTTAACTGGGAAGTACATTTTTTTAATGATTACAAATATCAAAATAACTTAGTAATTCGGACAATTTTAACTTATAAAAACTATGAGGCTCTATTTGTGATTTATCTGGACAAGAAAAAAATTATTTGTGGGATAGGAAGGAGCCAAGCGCTCAAGATATACAATTTTGCCATGTTGTGCTCCACTCAGAGGTAAAGTTAAAAAGGTTTTAGAATAGTGTAGTTCCATGTAAATGTAATGCAGTTTAAACTAGCTGTGCACACTTCGCTAACTAACCAAATTACTGGCACAAATATTCCTATTAGATGAGATATCTACTGTAAGTGTATATAATCAAGGGTATTATTAAATTTAGGATGTTATAGTATAACATTTATAATTAATTCTTAAATTAATATATAGTTTAATACATTTTTAAGTTCTTTTATGAAATAAGGGTGAAACAAAAGAACTTGATTCAAATTAGAGGTTAGGTTATGTACACTAGCTTGTAAATTAGTATTTAAATATTACTTGAGATGATTGACACCCAGGGGACAAGAGAAGTTTCCTCAAGCTTGAAGATGGTGGCAGTGGCAAAAAGTATTTGTACTTTTATTGTCTTTGTTTCTTGTATTTGTTATCTTGTCAGGTAAGTTTGTTAATGCTCTTTTTGAATTCAGTTTAGGCATACTTTAATTATCATTAATGTTTTTGTAAAATGTATGATGTTTTTTAAATGTATCAAAATCTGAAGTCAAACTCTAGCCAACAAATTTACCAGATGCAATACAAGTAAAAAGTTACATTCTTGACGATATCTGGTAACAATGTTGTAACAGTTTATATTAAATATTTTTTTAATACAGAACTGGTCCAAGTAGCTGGGTTAAAACACTATCCTACCATTACAGACTAAAACGATAGTTATTTATAGGGCTTTTGTTTTGCTTTCAACTCCATTGGCATTTTTTTACATGATAATCAAACGTTGAGGGGCAACGGTTCAAACTCCTATGGCAAATTTAAGAGGACCTCCCCGGATTTGAACCTGTGACCCTTCGTATTAGAAGCAGACGAGCAAACCACTAGGCTAGCAAGAGGCCTAAATTGTCTCTTGTGTATTTAATTTGTAATAACATCATATTATGAAGTGTACATTTATATATTTTTTATATAGGAAACCAAACAACCCAAGGACAAGTAGGAAAAAGTTTTGTTCAGGTAGTCACAAAATCAGTTTTTCAAATCAAACAAATCATTTGGATCATAAACACATTTTTATCATTTATAATCATCATTTTGTGGTTGTAGTACAGTAGTATTAGTGGTCTATCATATCTGTATTTGTTCTTCAGTATCAACAAGAAATAGTTGTCTACAGATTGTGAATTAATGTAATGAAGGAATGTAAAGTTAAGGTTTGGATTTTCGTTTTAAAGTGATATTAGGTAATGTGGGTTGTTAAGCGGATGAAAATAAAAGTGTAAATACTGCTAGCTGACTTCTTAAACAGTTTTTGGACTTTGAGATTGAGTATAATTTAGATGTAAATGTAATTACTCAACTATTCTATGGAATACTTTAGGAGTAATTACTTTCTAAAGTAATTACTAAAAAACTTTAGAAAGTAAAGTTGATAATACTACCGTATACTTATCATTAATATTATTTCAGGAACAACATACCCTGAATCTGTGTCAGAAAGGCATTTATGTACAGGATGTGGACGCAGCTACAAACACAGACGGCATCTAAATTTCCACTTGCGTTATGAGTGCAACAAGGATCCTCAGTTCTGTTGTCCTTTCTGTCCTTACAAAGCCAAACAGAAGTCAGCATGGAAGGTTCACGTGTTAAAGCACAATAAATTGATAATCAACACTAGCCAATAGACTGAAACTGTACAAATTAACTTTGTTTGTTATTTTTAATAGTAAAATGTTTTGTTTTGTTAAATACTTTTTTTTACTCCTTTTGTAATATTTAGCTTTGACTAATTTTTCTCAATATTGTGTTTAGTTGAAGACCATTGCATTTGCAATATTATTTGGGTTTAAATTTTTAAGAAAGTTGTTTGTTAGGGATTAAATAGTTGTCTTCATAGCATACTATATGTTGATATCATATGTATCTATAGATACAACATTAATTAATGACACACAGGTTTTTACAATATAAGCACAAATATTGTGGTGGTTGATCTCAGTAACCTACATTTACCACTCTCAGGCCATAAATTCACAAAGAATTCAATTTTTGTGCATCCTTGGCACTGATATTTTTTGTGTGTTGTATGTGCATCAACACAACACAAAATATTGGTGGTAAATTGTCAAACAAATTTCCAAAAGGATTAAATTTTCAAAGGATGGGTGTAGAATTTAGAATCGAGTTGCATACTTTTCCTACTTTGAAATTGAAGAATAGTTGTATAAAATGTATCTTTCCAGCTTCATGAGAAGTTTAAAAATGAATGAGCTGCCGAGTCAGTACTTACGTTTTTATATATAAAAGATGTACATAAGCCGCCAGCCTAATAAATATTACTGGCACTTGATGAAACTTGAGACCAAATTCTTTGCATGGCAGTTTGAAAGAGTACTTTAAAGTAACCAACGTGGCATTGTTGTAACGTTGTGTCCCATCAGCTCTGTCCTATGTTTTTGTCATAACCTTCTGTTATGACTGCTGTATAATGAGTTGGTAGAAAAAGGTCATAGAATATTATCTTTTTTATGGGTTCAGATATCTCAAATGTGATTTAACAATTTTATTTTAAGTTTTAATGATACTGTATTAAAAATAAGTTATTTAATTTTTAGAATTCCTTTTTAAAAATGAACAAAAAATAAGCTAGAATGAAAATAACCGTGATTCCAGTTAAAGAAACGGTTATAAAACATGTTATATGACATTGTTTTGTTCCATAGTTAGTTGTCATATATTCTTATAATTGTTGATTTGTTTCTATCGCCAGAAGGAAATGCAGTTCTTCTGTCACTGATAGGGAGACATCCCTGTCCTACCTGTGGGCGCAGCTACAAACAGAAGTGCCACCTCAACTACCACCGCCGGTATGAGTGCAACAAAGAGCCGCAGTTTCCATGTCCATTTTGTTCCTATAAAGCCAAACAGAAGTCTGCCCTAAAATCTCATCTTGTAGTGAAACACAGAACAACGCTGACTAATGACCACTAATAAATTAATTTTTAGGGAGGAAAATTTGTGTTATTGTTATGCATAATTAAACACTTAATTTCATCTTCCTGTTGTTGTTTTTCAAATGCCATAAAAAAAGAAAAAAGTACATTGTATATTTAATATCAACACAATATCTGCCAACTTCTTATTACCATTTGCAATCAAAATGATCAGGATAGTTTTAATTTAACGTATTTTTATTTTTTGTACAGCTTGGATGTGAAAATTTAAAGCAACCATTAAGGATTTGTTGCTTGTTTTATATATATAGTCAATAATCACTCTTCTGTCAACCTTTTAAGGAGTGCGATCTTGTTACTCGTGTTCTTTTCACTTCACTGTGGTCCATATTTAATTTAACTTTAATCAAACCATAATGATTTACTCTTGTATCAATTTAGAAGTATACTATATTAAATCAATATTTTTATGAATTTTTGCTTTCATATCACCGTTTATGAATTATAGGTTTTATAACACGAGTTCACACTTGTGGTATTGGAAAAATTGTCATCACCTTATTTTAGTTTAAGTCAAGTTGTCGTGTATATTATAAATAAACACTTTTGATGCTATTTTACCTAACAGGCAACTAATCCTTAACGTTCCCCTTTACCAGTATCAATGTGGCAGTTGCATGGTGTATTATTATTCTACACCCACATATTGCTGTTACAAGGTTATTATAACTTTTAATAATAATTTTTCAAATTGACTAACTAACAAATATTGTTTGTGAGTTTTCGTTTTCATGTTTTCTTTTTATCATATCATGTGGCACTATCAATAACAATAGACCAATGACATATATGATTATTTTGAAGGCTTTGCGGGGCTAGTCAAAGATAACCACAAAAAAATGAAATATACATGGTTGGCTAAAAGTCTAGAATATATAATAATACTATAAAGCAAAATGTAACAAAACTTTGTAATGTATTTGTCATTATACCATATATTGAGACATATTTTAATTTGTGTTTCTTTATATAGCTAGGGGACAGCATAAAGAAAGTTATGTAAATGTTTTTAAAAAATATAAGTTTACCTTGAATTATGAAATGACTTTATTGATAACAAGGTGTACAAATGGCGAGGTTAGAACTAGTAAGTCCTCTCTTACACCTAACCAACATGAGGACTCATTCTGATTCCAACATATAACTCATTGAATAAGTTATAACTCATTTTGAAGGCCTTAGTTAAGTAGAATTGAAAACTGAGGTGAGAAGGGAGGCCGAAGCAAAAGATGCAACTGTTCAAAGTTTTTAACGTTACAAAAATTTTTAGTGTAGCAACAAATGCGTATCTGCAACATTTCTCTACATAGTTTTACCGTTATTAAATCAATTCAAGATTTTTTCCTCAACTCCACTACATTCTCAAATGTTCTAATTTAACTGTAAGACCCGCTAAATTTTAAAAATATGATTTAATTTTTTTAAGCGAATGGTAGCTGTCTTTATTTTGTGACCCTAAGAGCAGCAATGATGTGAATGAAGAAACTGAATTGGAAAGGGGGGACTCTTGGTTAAGTAATTTTTTTGGTTAGTCCTATTGCTGATTAAATCCCAAACCTCATGAAACTGAAAATAATAATTTATAAAATTTAACTCACATTAATTTCCAACTATAGAAGTGTGGAGTGATTTTAAAACCATTTCCTTTTCAGATACCATTCGTGGACATAAGTGTTTGACCTGTAACCGCAGTTACAAACAGAAGCAGCATCTTACCTACCACATGCGTTATGAATGTAATAAGGAGCCGCAGTTTTCCTGTCCGTTTTGCCCATACAAGGCCAAACGGAAATCTTCTTTAAAGTTGCATGTTTGTATTGTACATAAAACAACAGTAGTCAGTGATAGCTTAACTTAATTATCAGTTATTTTTATATTAAATAATAAATTATAATGCTTTTATTTATTATTCCTTATTATAGAAAAATTTTAGTGTGATTATTTTAATACAATTATTGTATAATGCTAATGATGTTTTAGATTAAATACAATAATTGAATTTAAAGGTAATCTCATATTTTAAAATTATGTCTTTAGTAGAAAGAAATGTGAAAACATTCAACATATCTGTAAGGTGATAAAATATACAGAAGTGTAAAATAACAAATAACAGAATTATACTTGTAAGAACTATATTAAAATCAAATAAGTGTTAATAGTTTTGTTCTTTGCTTGGATAAAAACTAAATTAAACACAGATTTTTTATTAGTAAATTTATAATTTATTTATTTATTTTTATTTATTCATAAGACACCGATCGTCAAGATATGGGCGAATATGGATTTCGAATGAGTGTGATGAGTGTAGATGAGTGAATGTAGGTCATTGTTACAAACTAAGGCCGACTATTCCTTAGAAAGTTTCATTAATTAATAGCCCAATGACAAATGAACAGCCGGTGATTATCAGCTGATCCCTCTCAAAATGTATTGACTCTGATTGGGATCGAACTGAGAACTTTAGCACATGAAGCTGGGATTGAACCAACTACGCTACCGACCAATTTCTAAATGAATTTAAATGTAATGTAAACTAATTATGAAAAATGCTACATCTATATTACTTAGCTATAATTTGTTGACTAGTTACATATCGCTTTAATCCAGGATAGATTAAAACACAATATTTGCTATTGTTTATCAGTTAATCAAGACATTTTATCATTGTTTATCTTTTGAAGTAAATTTAGTCGATTTATGTTATTAAATTGAAAAGAATTTTTTTAATTAGTCAGTTAGTTGATATTAACATTTGTGATAGTAATTTACTTTCTGAGTCTACTTGTTAAGTTAATCAGAAATACTATCGAAAAGAAGTAGTATATATTATTTATTCACAAACTAGTGAAATGTTAAGTTACATAATACAAGTTTATTAAAATTAAAGTTCAAAAGTTACAACTATTTTAGTGATTTTGGTTAACTGTATTCAAAACTCTCAAACATGATCTTTCAGAAATGAAACAGGAATAATATCTCGGTAATCAAGAAACTGCTGTGACATTTTCAGTATTTTTAATGAGCAAAATATTAACATTTCACTTAAACTATTGCACATTTTGTTATTTAAATGGAAGCTAAATCCGATTTGTTTTTTTCCAGATGCTTATAAAAACGCAGTTCGCAAACATCAGTGTCCGGATTGTGGCCGTAGTTATAAACAAAAAGGCCATCTAACAGCACATCAGCGTTACGAGTGTAACAAAGAACCACAGTTCATTTGCCCTTACTGTCCATACAAGGCCAAACAGAAATCTTCTCTAAAGTCTCACATTGCTTTGAAACATGGATTGAAACTTACTGGTTTGGGTGTTTAGTAATATAAGAAGGTTTTTTTGATATTATTTAAAACACAAATTTTCTAAGAAAGTGAACTATATGTTTTGAAATTAATTTTCTTAACACTTGAAAATTTAATTTTTGTATAAATGAACTATTGTACTGCTTAAAATGAAATTTGATATATTAAATAGTCTTTATTTTTCTGTTGTAATTTTTAGTTCAGTCCTAAAGTTTTTGTTAGTTTATTTATGGCGTCTAAACTGTATTGCTGTTCAGATTAGTTACTGTGCGCTCTCTCCTATTGGACTCTTATGGACCATCCTACCATGACTCTTAGATGATAGGATCATCCTATGAAACCTTTAGATGTCCTCTGCAACAAATATTCCCGGAAGTCTATTTAATGAGGAGTCAGCTTTGGGCCAATAGAGATATAAGAAAATAATGTTGTGAGTGTAGAATGTTATTTAGTGTCTCACATACTAAGACCAACGTTTCTTATAAAGTGCTTGTTATAGCTCAACAGCCAGGCCAATTAATTTAACTTATTTAACCTCCGAATCACAGAAGTGGCAGGGATGAAGTAATTGGTGAGTCACCAGGAATTGAACCCAGGCCAAGAGCTTTGCAAGCCAAACAGGCACCTTATCCCCTTAGCTATGGATGTTTTAACATCTATATTAAAAACTATGTTCAGTTTATTTTGGAGTCTGAACCAAGTATTATTTGTCTGATTTACTGATAATTCTGATATTTTCTAGCCTTTATATTTTCTACTTTCAAAATCTGGCCATCATCCATTATAGAACCCTAGACTTTTCTAGTAGTGTCAAAGTCAATGGCAATCATTAACTATGCAACTGACAATGGACGTCTTTACGCCAATAAAATGTTCTGCTAAAATGGCAGTGAGCGTAAAACACCGACTTTGAAACAACAGTTTTGAACAATTATTATAATACAAAAATTGACATTGTCAACATGATTATATCCCATATTTAACAACCTTTAAATATCTATATCAATTAGACACTCCATCACCATGTTGTATTTTTTGAAAATTATTTGTGTTATTTAATTGAAAAGCTTACCTTCTGCTGGCTGTAAGGTTGTTTATGCAATTAGAGTAACATAATAAGAAAATAAATATGTAAGTACAGTTTTGTTATTTTGTACGATCTTTTAATGGCTAATATCTACTTTCGAAATATTATACTATACTGATGAAATATACATGAATAATTTCATAATATTCACTGCATGTCAATAAATAAAACAATCTTGAAAAAATACTAAAATGATACCTAATGGATACTAAAGTAACCATTTTAGAAATATATTTATTTGATAGAGGATGATTTTGTTTTAATCATAATACTTGTTGCCACTATGGACCATATATTATAGGCCTACATTTTTAGTGAGTTTTAAAAATTATAGTTACAGTGGTAAAAAGTTGTTCGAATTTCGTACTACGTGCAGTTCTTAAGGTATCAATTTTTATTAATTCATATATCATATAATATATTTAATCATTTTGGCTATCTTAGAATTTTAATGTCATAAGAAAGTGCAGTTTCCTAGATATATCCCTACCCCTTTGTCTGTTTATAAAATGATCTTTCAAAACATAAATTAACTAAAAAATTGTTGAAAAAAATGTTCATTATTATTACTATAGAATACTCTTAATTTGTTGTAAATGTAAGGATACTAAACAAGAGTTGGTTTATAATGTTTTATTAGTTTGTATGGATTTTAAAAGAATAGTCTTCAAATTGGTTGGCCTGCCAGTTTTTTGTAAAAACACAACTTCCAGTTAAAGAGTTGGATGTATGTTGTGTCAGTATTAAGAGGCCTGAGAACAATTAAATATCACTACAGAACTTAGCCTCTAAGTATATCACTATTTTACAGTACGGGCTAGGTGTATAATAAATGAAACCGCTTTTGGAACTATTTCTGGAGGATGAAATGTGTTATCATATCCGAACTCAATTATTCTTCCACTTACCTGTAACAACTAATAGACAGATTTCATCATGTCCATGTAATTGATGGTTAACGCTAGATAAATATAACAACAAATTATTTCATTTGTTTTTTCTTATAATTTGAATTTACTTAAATAAGATTTTTTTTAATGATCATTTGGTACATTATTTTTAACAGAATTCCCGTTTCTTCCATTTTTATAAGATAATGAAATTGACTTTGGGTTGAATTATTTTCAGACTTTGCCCAGGATGCAGTCCGCAAACATCAGTGCCTTATATGTAGCCGCAGCTATAAACAGAAGTCACACTTGACACACCACCTGCGCTACGAATGCAATAAAGAACCTCAGTTTGCTTGTCCCTATTGCTCTTATAAAGCCAAGCAGAAATCTACTTTAAAAACTCATATTTATAACAAACACAAAATATTCTTTCGATCAAACTGAAATTGTAATATATTTTTAAAAGAGTATTAAAATTATTAATGAATTAATTTTTGAATCCTCTCTGTTTCATCAATTTCAGGTTAATAATGTAGATATTATAAATTAAATCTACCAAAATAATTTACTTGTTTGCTGGGTACAGTATTAAGGAATCAAATTATACGACCTTGTCTTTCCAGAATCAAAGCAGTGAGCCATTACGCAGAAATCAACATATTTTTAACCTGTCAAACAGTCTATAACTTTAATAAGTATTTTTAACTCTGGTGATTTTATAAGTTTAAAAAAATGTTAGAATGATATAATTATAGCCTACTTCGTAATGCTTTTGTTATATATTATATTGGAGTTTAAGCAAATTAAATCAGATTACTAAGTAATATGTACGTTTTCTTATGCAACAGCATAAGACAAGTAGTTGGAGTAAGGAGCACGAAGAAAATGTTTATCAAAGAAATCATGGAACGAAGTTTTACAATAAAATGTAGTAAACAACGTTTGTTTTACAATATATATTTGATATAAAAAGTTACTCATTGTAGTTATCATGATGATGTGTTCCAGATAAAAAAATAATAATTTCATAGTTTTAGTACGTTGAATAAGTTTACAATCCAGTTAGGTGCATATACAATATGTTAAGTAAAATAATGTTTTTAGTCGCCGTTCCCACAACCTGCAACTTCAGCTACTGAAACGTAAAAATACTTGTTGTTTCAAATAACGTTAATCCAGTAGAAGTATGATGTTTTTTCTTATTTACAAAATTAATTTATTTGAATTTCGCTTATTATAAACAGTTTCGCTCAGCAAAAATACATTTGCAACTTTCCATCAAGGAAAAGCTTGACAGTACTTTACCATAGTATATAATAATTTTTTTCCATGTTTTTTCTATATTTATAATTAGAAATAATATTAATTATATTATTAATCATTTAGTTAGTGAATTTGAGATTGAGCTGATATTAGTTAATTAAATATATTCAAGTTATTAAATTTTCAATAAAAATCTATAAATTATGATTATAAAACAGCTTTGCTGGCGAAAGGCCTTGTTGAAATTATAATTTATTGGTTTTTATTGAAAATTTAATAATTTGAAATAATCATTTAATTAATTATTGAAATTATGTAAATATATAAACGAAAATAATTTTTCAAATAACGTAATAGAATTATACTCAATTTAATGAATCTCCCAACTAAGTGAGTGAAGCTCTCATGCCTAGAGTGCACTGCGTCTGGCAATCTATATCAATATATAAACGATAGAAAAAAAAAATGTTTAGGACAATAAAAACAATATGAAAATCAGCAATTTTAAAATGTTTACTTGCACATAAATTCACATATTCAAAAAGTATGTAATCAGATAGGGCAGCTAAAGAACTGAGGTTTGACAGTCAGGAAGGCGTTATGGCGTTGATACGGTTACTGCTGGTTAGTATCGTCATGCCATTGGTCATAGCATATTGAACCTCCTTGTAGTTCCACAACTTCCTTCAGGAAGGTTCTGAAGTCAAGACAGGAGATTCAATAAATGGAGTGTAATATTAGTTATAAACGTTTAACAACCAAAACTAACATGTTTAGTTTTTGTTTTGTATTTTGAATTGTATACTCTCTAATTGAGCTGTTTTGGCAGTTGTTGAGCGTCACATCTGCCAGAATTGTGGTCGCAGCTACAAGTATCGGAAGGGTTTACTACAGCACCTACGCTTCGAGTGTGGTAAAGATCCGCAGTTTGCATGTCCATACTGTCCCTACAGGGCGAAACAAAAAGTCGCTCTCACCACTCACGTGTTCTGCAAACATAAAACTAAGTTAACTTAAATTTAATTAGTAATTAGATTAATTGACTTGAAATATTATGTATTCACACAGTTGTTATTAAATTACATTGTAAGAAAATTACGAATGGTTTACCTCAGTCTGCAACATGTCAGAAAACTTCCGAGTAATTTGAGATATTTACTTTTAAGGATTTTCAAAACTGTTCTGTCTATGAATTTTACTTTATAACAATTTTCTTTTTTAACTAATCATATAAAATAAAATGTTTGTTTTGAAAGTTTTTTGTTTTTGTTATAATGAGTTTGACATGACATTATTTTATTGTTTTATTAGAAGATGGTAATTGTGACAGTTTATTTTTTGCAGTTCAATTTATATACAGTATTGCAATATTTGTTGTTGAGATCAGATGATAAAAACTTTGAAGACCAATTAGTTCTTAAATATTTTGCTAAGAAAATTTAACTATACTAGTCATGATTGTTAACAGGTATAAAATGGTAAAGATTAGATTTAAATATTTTTTTTACTTAAAAGTATTGAATAAAAATTGAATACATTAATTTTGTAAAGTAGGATAGTACTAAAAAGTGTTGTACTATTATAACATTTTAAGATTTTATTTTAGTTAATGGTTATATTTTGCAAAAAAAAGTCAAATATAAAGCTTATTTTGCATTATTTTTTTGAATATTGCCGAACTTGGATTTGTTTTAGTATCTAATTTATTTCTACTTCTAAATTACTTATCTCTAGATAATCTTGCAAATATAATTGATACTGTTAATTTCAACAGCTACTGCACAGCTGAAGTTTGTATATTTATATTTTCTAAGATAATAAAGTTATCATTAAAATCTTACGAAAAATATGTTAAACTAATGCTAACTAAGAGGGAGTTTTCCCCGCAGGCACAGTATTGTCTTTGATCGTCCCAACCATACAAATTATTTACATCCAAATACAAGTCATTCTTTTATATTATCAAATATATTCTACAAAAATTTCTTTAATATCAATCATTTGAGATTTAATTACTGTGTATATAAATGTCACTTAGTGTTAATGCATAGTTAATGATGTTTTTCAAATTAAATGTTTAAATTAGTAGGCATAATTATTACAAGAGAGATCATTAAACTTATCTGGAAGATAAATTCACCACACAAATCCAAGACACAAAACTATATCACAATTAAACTCAACTATTCAGTCAATTATGATAAATTTATAGAAAGCACCATCAAACCAATATTAGTAACAACATTTGTACATTCTTCCATGCAAAACAAAATGCTATTTTATATTGTATTACATTAATTCTCACTCAGCATTATTTATACAAAGAAACAGTACAAAATGCAACGCTCCAAGGTAAATGTGTATATGGATGTTCTATCTTTGTAGTATAAACATAAACTAAATTTAGCCAACAATTAAAGATATTTTTTTAAACTTTACTCGCCAGTTTTCATGGGCTGCAAGCTTTTGTGTAAACTTTATTCAACGAGTGAAGTACTGGTCAGTTGGGTATCCGAACCTTGGACCTTGCCATCCATAGCTAAAAGACAGCCTCTCGACCACTACGTTAGCAACTTCAAGTATGTCATTATAGACGTACTTAAATAGATTCATTTGTCTATGTTGCTTTCAATTGCAATGCTACATAATATTTTAATCTACGTAGAATAAAACTCACCTCAGTCACAGAAATGATATACTTGTATAATAAGGAAAATATGAGACATTGACTAAGATAAATCTTCTTTCATTGTAATTGTATGATAGAAGTGAAAATAAAATATGGTATTTTTTTAACTAACTACTTTGACATCTTTATACTATTTACCTTATAACATATGCTTATGTATCATTGATTTGTCATGTTGATGATTCTGTTAATAAAGTTGTAATAAAGGTAAAACCGAATTATGAAAGAATTACCTTACTTAAAGATTTCATTAACAGAAACGTCAACATGACAAATCAACCGAAATGTCAACATGACAAATCAACAGAAACGTCAACATGACAGATCAACAAGATAAAACATTTGTGTTATAAAGTAAATATTATAATGATGTTAAAGTAGTTAGTTCAAAAACTACCACAATTACTGTCATAACTATTATATTCTTTTAAAATAAATTTCCAAGAGATTATCAATTTATCTATGAAAGTACGAGATGATTACATGATCATTTCTACTGAGCACGTACTGACATATGGGCACTAAATATGGGTTCCATTAAAGGTGCTTGCCATCTTTTTGGCAGCTAAGTTTACATTAAGAGTCTGCAAAGGCTGTTAGCTATGTTGGTTTTAATCACATAAGAACAATGTTATTTGCGAATATATATTTTCTATCATTTATTGACCAAAAGTTGTGTACGAGATGTCATTATAAATGTTATCATATTGCACATTGGGTTTGATTTTGTTATTTTGAATACATTCTTCTGGTTTTGAAAAATAGGTGAAAATAGAAACTTCAAACTAAATATTTTTTATATTTTTTCCTATCAAACTAATTAAGAATTCGCAAAGCAATCCAACACCCAATTTCACTCTTGATCAAATGCAATTTGTTTGTAAAAAATCTGTTTGAAAATAACTGTTTAACATAACATTGTTCTTATTGGATTAAAACCAATATGGCCGACAGCCTCCAACAACTCTGCAGCCTCTTGAGTGTAAAATGAAAAGGTTTTCTGATACTTACTCCTCCAAGTTTTCAGGAAGCAATTATCATACTTAGACAGTCTAACGGGGAGAGGTTTGGGAATTGATTGAGACGACTATCCTCGGTAAGTATCTTGTAACATTCTTCCTTCAAATTTATTGTTCTAAAAGCATTTAACTGTTTAAAATTCTTCAAATACTGTGCTTTTTTCACTCTATCGTAGATATATGTCAAATATAAATTTACTTTTTATTCAATGTGTTCTATTATAATCATGACTTCTTATAGTCTTTTATACTTCTTATAGCCCTTAAGTAAATTTGTTGCTTTTACTTCTGTAGTAGCAAAATTGTATTTTATTTTACATATAAAATGAGTGAAAGTACTGAAAGTTGCATGTAGTAGTTTAAAGAAAAGGAAAAAAAATCCTTGTTCATTTTTGTTTAGTACAAAATAGTGAGTGTTTTATTTAACTCCTAAGTCTTACATAGAGTAGGTAGATCTCAGCAGAATATATACATTTTAAAGTTTTGCATTGATTTGTTGTGTAAAACCTTATTTTTATGATCTGTTAAGTAAAATGGAACGAAGAAATAATACCCAATGCTTTATAAACGTATTTAAGAGTTATTTCTATTAATTCTTTATAAGTATAAGTTTCTATGTATCACTCACTTCTAGTTGTACATTTTATGACAAAGTCAGAAGATCAGTCTTTGGTTTGAGAATGGTACTTTAAACACTTGTATTTTAATTGGGCAATGTAGTATAGTAGTTTAGATTTCTAAGCATGAATTATTATAATCTCTTAAGTTATTAACTATTTTAAAATCTATTAATTTATTTATGAGCATATTTAAAAAATGTAAAATGCATGTTCATTTTCCTCTTGATATTTGATTGAAATACAATAAATAATTTACTGTATATTAATATTAATTATGAAAATACAAGCAATTATTCAGCAACTGTGGTTTTTAGTGCGTGTTTTTTTTTCAACGATATAAAATGACTAACTATAAAAGAAGCATAACCAAAATATTTTTATTTTATACAATGACAGTTTTTCTCACTAACCTTAACCTTAATTTATTTATTGCACAGTTCTGTTTTCTCTCTTTTTTTCTGAAGATTCAAAGCTAGTTGTGTTGGCAGGGGCAAAGCTGCAGCGCTTCGTGTGTTCCTGTGGACGCAGCTATAAGTATAAAGGTGGCCTGTCTCAACATCAACGCTACGAGTGTGGCAAGGAGCCGCAGTTCAAGTGCACCTTATGTCCGTATGCGGCCAAGCAGAAAGCCAGCCTTAATTCACATATGATGTTCAAGCACAACCAACATCCAAAGAATCAATCATCTGATTCCCCAGGACATTAGATTGTTGTAAAATTAATTATCTTTCAAACAAACTGATACACAATAAAAATATCACCCCATTGATTAAATACTTTGGATCAACTAGGTACAGTCATGACAGATATATGACACTGTTGAACTTCAGTATCTCAAAAGTCATATTTGAGGACTTTTATGACTTTCTATTGGATTTTTGTATGAGTCAGTTTATATTTAGATTAGTTTTTAATATTTTACACTAATAAGTTATGATATACTTTTAAAATATCAGTTTTTTTACCTTATTAGTTGAGTTTGTTTGGTTAATTTTTTAATTTTTATTTGTTGTATCAAAGTTTGATGTGAACTATCAGTTAGATACATAATGAATTTTAAATAAAAATGAATAAGAATTTTGAGGTTATATTCTTCTAGTTTATTTTATATATTTTGTATTGCTTTTCTGTATAATTTATTATTTTAAGTTTTTAAACATTTAATATAAAGCTAGCTACTTTGAATTTTATGTTTTGAATTTTTTTTGTATTTTCATATGCTTGTTGTGTGCCTTAGTAATTTTGGTAGGTGAAATTAGTTTTTGATTTGTAATAGGTAGCTAATGTCATATTATAGCTGTAAGCGACAAAGATAATGAACACTTATTTAATAGTTTTTTTTGTAATTGTTGTGAATTGTAAAAAATAAGTGATACTGTAGTATCTCTCAGGGTTGAAATTGCAATTATTATTGTTTAGACAATAATAAAGGAAATTCTATAACAAGCTCATGTCATAGTTTGATACATTACTAGAATAGTAAGAAATCAGCTTACTATGGATAAATAACTTAAACACAAAACAATATAGATTTTATTAATTAAGCTTCGGAGTTGTGTTTCAAGTCTTTATTTATTACCTTATTTATTATTACTTTATTTTATAATTCATGTTGAATTATTCACTTTAGGATCCTCTACATATGGTTTAATTAACCCTCCCCATGACGTACAACTTGACTAACGCCTGCGACAAACATGTGTCCGCCTACCTATTCCATTCATGACACATCCTTCCATTCATCATTACATGCAAGCTTGCATTCAAGACACATCCTTTCATTCATCATGACCCACAAACTTCAATTCAAGACACATCCTTTCATTCATCATGACAAACAAGCTTCCATTCATGACACGTCCTTCCATTTATCATGATACAAGCATTCATCCATGACACATCCTTCCATTCATCATGACACAAGCTTTCATCCATGACACATCTCTCCAATCATTATGACACAAGCTTCCATTCATGACACATCCTTTCATTCATCATGACAAACAAGTTTCCATTCATGACACGTCCTTCCATTCATCATGACACAAGCCTTCATCCATGACACATCCTTTCATTCATCATGACACATTCTTTCATTCATCTTGACACAAGCCTTCATCCATGACACATCCTTTCATTCATCATTACATACAAGCTTCCATTCATGACACATCCTTCCATTCATCATGACAAACAAGCTTCCATCCATGACACATCCTTCCATTCATCATGACACAAGCTTCATCCATGACACATCCTTTCATTCATCTTGACAAACAAATCCTTTCATTCATCATGACACAAGCTTCCATCCACGACACATCCTTCCATTCATCATGACACAAGCTTCCATCCATTACACATCCTTCCATTCATCATGACACAAGCTTCCATCCATGACACATCCTTCCATTCATCATGACACAAGCTTCCATTCATCATGACACAAGCCTTCATTCATGACACATCCTTTCATTCATCATGACAAACAAGTTTCCATTCATGACACGTCCTTCCATTCATCATGACACAAGCCTTCATTCATGACACATCCTTTCATTCATCATGACAAACAAGTTTCCATTCATGAAATATCCTTCCATTCAGCATGACACAAGCCTTCATTCATGACACATCCTTTCATTCATCATGACAAACAAGCTTTCATCCATGACACATCTCTCCAATCATTATGACACAAGCTTCCATTCATGACACATCCTTTCATTCATCATGACAAACAAGTTTCCATTCATGACACGTCCTTCCATTCATCATGACACAAGCCTTCATCCATTACACATCCTTTCATTCATCATGACAAACAAGTTTCCATTCATGACACATCCTTCCATGCATCATGACAAACAAGCTTCCATCCATGAAACATCCGTCCATTCACCATGACACAAGCCTTCATTCATGACACATCCTTTCATTCATCATGACAAACAAGCTTTCATCCATGACACATCTCTCCAATCATTATGACACAAGCTTCCAAACATGACACATCCTTTCATTCATCATGACAAACAAGTTTCCATTCATGACACGTCCTTCCATTCATCATGACACAAGCCTTCATCCATTACACATAATTTCATTCATCATGACAAACAAGTTTCCATTCATGACACATCCTTTCATTCATCATGACAAACAAGTTTCCATTCATGACACATCCTTCCATTCATCATTACACAAGCCTTCATTCATGACACATCCTTTCATTCATCATTACAAACAAGCTTTCATCCATGACACATCTCTCCAATCATTATGACACAAGCTTCCATTCATGACACATCCTTTCATTCATCATGACAAACAAGTTTCCATTCATGACACATCCTTCCATTCATCATGACAAACAAGCTTCCATCCATGACACTTGCTTCCATTCATCATGACACAAGCTTCCATCCATTACACATCCTTTCATTCATCATGACAAACAAGTTTCCATTCATGACACATCCTTCCATTCATCATGACAAACAAGCTTCCATCCATGACACTTGCTTCCATTCATCATGACACAAGCTTCCATCCATTAAACATCCTTTCATTCATCTTGACAAACAAGCTTCCATCCATGACACTTGCTTCCATTCATCATGACACAAGCTTCCAATTATTAAACATCCTTTCATTCATCTTGACAAACAAGCTTCCATTCAAGACATATCCCTCCACTTACAAAGTTACCTTATATAATCCCTTTTATTGCTCACATGATGAGTGTGTCAACTCACCCAACAATACAAATTTAAGATCCCCTCATCCGTTCTATGACATATAAGCTGCTTTGATTTGCTTGTATGTTTAATATTTCTATGATTCTAATTAGTAATAGTGTTTTTTAGATACTTACAAACAAAATTGAAAAATACAGTAGCATCTAAATGCCTTAGTACAGCGGTTCTCAACCTTTTAGCACTGGCGCCCCCCCTTTGAACACTGAAGATAGCTCACGCCTCCCCTCCAGTCAATAATTGGTTGGTTCAAGTTAGAACAGTGAAATTATGAATCTGACGATGCTAACTCTACGTTAGCAAAAGCTGGGATGCAAAATAAAAATCCAGATATATTTAAATACGAAAGTTTATTTGATGGTTTTGAAAGTTTTTGTTTTTTAACAAAATATATATTTTTTAATTTTTATCTTTGTACCCTCACGCCTCCCCTGAAATTCTCTCACGCCCCCCCCCAGGGGGGCGCGCCCCCCAGGTTGAGAACCACTGCCTTAGTAATTAGCTTACCGATGTTATCTTGTCTTTATCGTAGTATGTAGAGAAACTCCATTTTTAACTAAATAAAATATTTTTAAAAACTTTGTGTTGTGTTTTTCCTTTAGAAGTATTATAATTTATGTTAATTAAAATTAATGTGTATTTTATAATACAGTAAATACAGTAAATGATTGTGAAGTTAACCTGAAATCAAATGTAATAATACCTGAATTGTGTAGTCTATGAGAGAAAACAAAAGACCACAGTGAAAGGAATATGCTGAAATGAAAAGAAATAATACACTGTACAGGATCCAGGCCGAATTGTGAATAATAATAAATAAATTTCTGGGAAATTATTTTTTCCTTAGAGAGAACAAGGATATGACTATCCCTAGTTATTGCTGCTCAGCCATATTGCTTATTATCAATGAATACACATCTTTAAGAAGTGAAAAGAGATAGGGAAATAGTCAGACATCCTGTAGCAGACAAAACAAGCCACATATATGCAGTGCTGGCTGATTGTCTGCTATTTACCCCTCTCCCAACCCAATACCTCTCTCCGCCATTTTTTATCTTTCTCACTCTTACAGCAATTTATAATCTTCCCTCTTTGTCCAATCGTCAGCGCTGCCATCTCTGTAATTTTCTATATCACTCTAGACTGCCGCATAACATGTTCAACCTAGACGGCTGTGCCAAGATTACAAAATTTGAAAAAAAGTTGTGTGACTTTTTAACATGGGCTTTTCATTTCTTATACATTTTTTTCACCCTTATTTTTATTATTTAACCTCTAATAGCAGATCCCAATGTGCCATCCCATCTCTCAAAAACCATCATGACACCTTGTATAATGGTTTAAAATTGTTATACAAATTATAGCTAAGCAATTTCAGTTACACCTCTAAGTTGGCTTTGTTACATTTACCTTTGATACTGAAGCACACCTTTCACATATCTTTAAAAAAAAACTCATATAATTATGTCTACAGAGAGTTATAACACCTCTTAGAATCGAAAGAATTTCTTAAACTTGCAGTTTTATTAATTTAATTCATTTTCTCACTATTTTCTAATTTTTTTTTTTTTTTTTATCCATACATAGAACATAGTGACTGACGAAAATTATAACACAACCATTCTATGATGTAAGTAGATAACATCATTTGCATGATTTTACAGATTTTAACAATAAGTTTGAGCTAGCTATGCATTTTTAGATTCTATATGTAGTTTTAATTAAAATGTAAACAATATTTTTTTAATTCCCACTTTGTTTAGCAGCTAGATACAGTTTTGTGTTTTTCATGAAAAATTTGTTTCTTTATTGTTCTTTTTACTATTTTGACAAAAGTAGGTAAACTTTTTTATGTTTTTCATAAAGTAATCATTTCAACAACAATTTTTTAATTTTATTTTTAAAATGAAGACTTTTGATAAAAACAAACTAAAAACTGGTTTTTTATCAAAATTGTATAAAACACGAAAAGTTACCTAACAGTTTTTCTTCTCCAACAATACCAATGAATGAAAAAATTGGTTAAAAAATAATATTATGGAGGGTTTTTTTACTATACATGTAAGTTGCATATAATTTGACCATATTCAAACTGAAAAACAATCAGATGAAGTGGAGTTTCCTGATATTATAAAAATAAAAATAAGAGCTACTACATTTAATAAGTATTTATTATAATTGGAGAAAGTTACAAATTAAATAATACAAGCAATATATTTGCAAAATCAAAAATAATGAATTCTATTCAATTTTAATCATTAATATGCTTTTTACCCAGTTTTGAACAATGAAATAGGATAAATAATTGATTATTAATTATTTAGTTATTTAAACAATTTTTCTATCATAGAAAATAAAATCAATCAATAGAAATCTCTATATGAATGGCAGACCCCATTTAAAAAATTCAATGTCATGCACAGCGAGTTTAATAAGTGGCCGATAGATCATGTGGAGCATCTTATCCTCCAAGCTTTTAAATGTGAGAGAGAGAGAGCTTATCCTTCAAGCCTTTAAATGTGAGAGAGAGCGCATTGACTATACCTGTCTTTGTCGCACAGTCTCTGTCTCTCTCGCACTTCCTTTACTCAGAGCACAGCACTCTCTTGATGACACATTAATCCTAAAGAAAACAGGCTTACTTTTCACCATAAGCTCTGTTCTTCGTAAAGAGATTTGCATTCACTGATGAAATACAGAATACAGTCATTACTTAAATACATACTTATAGATCAACTGCATGTCCAACAATAACAAACATTATTTAATATACATTTTGTGCCATTGTGCATCATACTTTTAAACAAACTACAAATAAATTTCTTTTCACAATGTTTATAGTAGTGTTAAAAACATCATCCAGCCGTGAATGGTAACTTCATAGACTGACTGCCGGACTCTGGACGGCCATTTTGGTAAACATTCAAGTCAGTATTTATTTTAACAAGATAAAATTTGGTAAAAACACATTTTATTCTGTGTGTCTATCCATTGTTTGTTTATTTTATTTTTTTAGTTTTTGTTCTAATACCAATCATAATCTTTGGATTAACTTCTTACTGCCGATGTTCGTAAGTAGCTCACAAGGAATGTACGCTGGTTGCATGTGGCGAATGAATTTCTTATTTTATTTCTTTGGATTGTGTTTTGAAAGTTTTAAATATTGGTAGTTGTAATCCTAAAAATGATATTGCTTTGGACAGTTCTGTTTGATAGGCATAATATTCAGTAGTTGAAGGATGCATAGAAATATAAGATCAACATTAAAATAAGATAATAGGCATAAATAACATACCAGCTTTTGCAACAATTATTATACTAGTTAATACATAAATTTTCTTCAGTGAAAAAAAATACAAAAATATCTAAACTAACAATAGAAACAAGCATTTTTGTGATAAATAAGCATAATCAAAATTATTAAAAGACCAAAATAACTTTCTTGAGTGAAGCATTTATTATTTAACTATTGTTAATAATATTACCTTTAATTGGAGGTTATATTATTCAAGGTACTGAATTTTGCATACATTAAATTCATGTTCTAGTGTGTTACCTACTTAAAAAATGTGATTCAGCCTTAAGTACAATAAAAACTTTAAAAACGGCAATAACAAATTACAAATTTAAAAATATATAATATAAAATAATTATATAGAACTCATTAATTAATTTATCATGAGAAACTAATGCTATTTGAAAATAGTAGAAAGCAGTAAACATAATTTATTCTGTAAACAATATTTAATTTTTATTCTTATTCCCTTTATAAAAATAACAACTCTTTGTTTTAGGGATCTTAATAATGCATACAATTGCAGACCTCCTAAAAGGAAAACTGTATAACAAACAATAATTGCTAATTAATTTCTATCAAAATAAATACTGTTTTAAACAGATTGGACCATGAAACTGATTATTTTGTTTTAAGTTTGTTGTTGTTTTCAGATATAAGCAAGCCTGGCACTCGTATACCTGCTTGGATGTACTATGTGGCAGTGATTGACGGGGGACAGAAGTATGTGTGTGCTCGGTGTCGACGGCACTACAAGTACCGACGAGGACTCTGTCAGCACCTTCGTTACGAGTGTGGCAAGCCTCCACTGTTCCAGTGTGCCGTCTGTCCATACAAGGCTAACCAGAAAGGCGCAGTCACAGCGCACCAGAAGTTCAAACATGGCCTTTGATGTTAAACACAAATATTTTTTATAATCCAAAAATTAAAAATATTATTTATAAACATACAATTTAAAATTACTACTAAAAATGTTCTCTATATTATGCTCTCCTTTTTTAACTTAAAATTTTGAGAATATCACAATGTTATATATGAGGCAAGACAATATAAATTCTACTGCAATAAGTTTTAGGTGTGGTTACAACAATAATTCGACGCTGATCCAAAAATATTATTATGTATGATAATTAGTTTTTTAATTAGCATTATACATGTTGGTACATATACAGTACAAGTAAATGTCGCATAACATAAATTATTACAATATAAGCACAAAATACACAAATATATCACAGTACAAGTATAAATTCACAAATATTATGGTTATTGATTTGTACTTGTATTATAATATATCTGTGCATTTGTGCTTATATTAACTTATAATAAATATGTGACAGTACAAGTAAATGTCGCATAACATAAATTATTACAATATAAGCACAAAATACACAAATATATCACAGTACAAGTATAAATTCACAAATATTATGGTTATTGATTTGTACTTGTATTATAATATATCTGTGCGTTTGTGCTTATATTATAATAAATTTATGTTGTGTGACGTTTACTTGTACTGTGTGTAATAATTATAAATAAGGAGTGTCATTTAATGTATATGACATAATAAAAACCGTATCACATCTTGCTCAGGATTGCAAAAATACCAAGAGTTTTAAGCCATATTTTTAATGAACAATCATGTACATTAGAATCATGTATAAAATATTCTCTGAAACCGTAATACTAAAACAGGGTTTTATTATTATTTTCCAAGAAATTGTTCTGATTAAAAAAGATATTTTTGATATAAAAAACACGATTCATAGAAATGTTTATTTTTATATGATTCTTAAAAATTTTACATAGTGAGAAATTTTACTAAAAAGATATTATTGTATATAAAATACTGTTTAGAGTTATGGAGGATTTTATAATAGTTGTGAATATAATTTATGTATGCATGTTTGCCTTAAATGTTGTTTAAACATAACATCTTTTTATATTGTTGTAATTTTGAATTTTAATCTTGTTATAGAAATTGTTATACAAATTTAATGTTTTATAGATAGTTTCAGTGTTAAAGGCTTTATATGCTTGTAATTTTTTAATCTGTATGCATTTTTGTTTTGTTGCCAAATGAGTTTAGTTTATAATAATATTAAGTTTATTACTTTTTCCTGATTGGATTTTATGCCATTCATTCTCAGGACTATTTTTTTTTCATCACAGAAATAATGGAGATAGGATGAGTCCAAGTTTTACTCGGAGTTAAGTCTGTATCGTTACTCCACCCGCCCACCCATTAAATTACGCGTTGTTGATCCACCTACCCACCTATACAAATACTTGGTGTTGACCCACTCACACGCCCATACAAGTACGCAGAGTTGATCCACCCACCCACCTACATAAATACTTGATGTTTACTCACACAAGTATGTGGTATTGGGTCAAAACTCTGGATTTAAATTTAGACTCATTGATAAAGCAATCTATATCAAAAGCCAAAATACCGAAGAACTCCGTCTAACATAGATTTGAACTAGTCCCACCCTCCCTCGCCAAACCAATTCAGCACATCGTTATTGGGGTTTTATAAATCAACAAATCTTTATTTGGCACAAGTAACATGAGCCAACACCTTAAATATTCACTACACATTTGGCAATGTAAACAATTTTACACTAGTTTTTAAATACATTTTTATTTTAGTGAGTTTGTAATCAATCATATTATGTTCCTCAATAATTTATTGCTTTAAAAAAAAAAAATAGCAATTGTGTATACATTTTTTACACTCACGGTTAGTTACAAATAATGTAGAGAAATTTTGTACATTGAAGTAAGATATTTGTATGCCTTTTGATATAAAATATTTCATAAAGAGTGTTATGAGCATCGCAGTTGTTGACTATATAGTATCGTTGTTATGTCATTAATAGTAAAATATTTTTACAAGCATTTAATAAATGAAACAAATATTATTTCATGTATGTAATTTATCCTTTTGTCTAGAAGTGGAAGTAAGTTAAAATGGGACAGTCTTAATTGATGGCTTTAAAAATGTGATTTAGTGCACTATTGTCATAGATTAGCACTCTTTTTATATCTGGTTAAAAGAATTACAATCATTAACTGTTATGGAAGGAAGAAACATCTGTTTTACTCATTAGTAAGACGCCGATATAACAATCTGTTGTATCGTCTTGCTCTGTAAAGTTTAGTTTCAACAATTTTCTGTCAGATGTCTTATAAAAGATTTAATCTGGTTAACTTTTTGCTTAAGTTATAATACTTCAAACATGACTTGACCAATACATTACTTTTTGATTTTCAGTTGTTGTTTATCAGTTGAAATTCAGTGTATCAGTGTAATATAGTCGAAACTGTAAATGGATATGTGTTTTGTCCAGAGGCATCAGAATGTTTGAGGAAGTGTGTAATGCAAAGGAAGGATTCTTCAGGACAGAAGTAACTACAATAATCTTTACTCCTAGGTGACTGATCTCATGTGATCAAATGAAAAATGACAATGTCTAGGCAAGTCAGAAGTATATTTGCACAGTAATTTGTTGAAGTTACAAGAAACTAAGACCTACTTATAATGTTTAAACTACAGACCAGTATCATTACGAATAAATACTGTTATGTTGTTGCTGGTTATATATTCAGATAACTATTTAAAGTTACAATGAACGGCATTTCAATCAAGTCATCTATATGGTTCCATAGTAAAAGCCACTTTTTGTTACAATGTTTTATGTACTGAGGCAACAAATTAAATAATTTTGGTCCTAGGAACACAAATCATTTACTAAAAATAGTTTTATTTACTTGAGGTGTTAAGAAGAGGCCTTGAGAATACATCCTAGTCCTGTAGTGCATTATATGTATTCCAATGTTACCACTACAAATTTTCAGTTCTTTGTAAACAAATAGATATTTTAATGGAAGTATATTTCGTTGTTTGAATAGAGGCAAGGATGGTTCACGCTTCTCTTTATAAGACATTAGGCTAATAAAATGTTTTTGCATTATTTCAAGAGGTTGTAAAACTTTTCTGGTGGCACCCCCGTAAACTTCTACTCCATAAATTAATCGAGAGTGAATAAGAGCAAAATATAGAGTGCACAGCAAATCCTTACTGACATTATTTCTTAAAAAGTTAAACGTTCTTATATTTTTGTGTAACTGGGATTGCAGTTTTGATACATGGAATGTCCATGATAATGTTTCATCAGTAGTGACACCTAGATATTTAATGTTATTGACGTGGACAATTACAGTTTGTATTTCCTTGTAATTTAAGACCTCTTCAAAGTGAAATTTTTTAAAATCAAAATTTATAAATTTTTTTGTTTGCATTAACAATCATTCTGTTATTATTACACCAATTCCTTAAAATTCTTAAATCATTATTTACGCTATTCCAAATGTTTCCCCAATTTGTATCCGTGTATCTTAGGGCAACATCATCGGCAAAAGCAGTAATTTTCCCGTTAAAATGTAATAACAGCAAATAATTTATAAAAATGAGAGAGCGGTGCTGAGATCACTGACCCCTTGGCACACCTTTAAGAATCACTCAAATAATTTTGAATCCGGACTTGTTGGGTCTGTCCTCTTAAGAAACTGTCAAACCAATTAAGTGCTAAGCCTGTAATACTAAGCTTTTCTAATAAGATGCCATGATCTACAAGATCAAAGGCTTTAGTAAAGTCAGCGAATAGCCCAGAGGCTCTTTCATTGCAGTTAATATTATTAAAAATGTTTTTCCATAAATGTATTCTTTCGGTACTCTTGCCTTCAGTAAAACCAAATTAGTTTTGAGAAAACAATTTGATGTTATTGAGAAATTATATTAATCTATTTTTCATACAACGCTCCATTATATCTTAGATATAATCGATAGGAGTGCGATTGGTCTAGGATTTTGTAAAAGAAAAAACAACAACTAGCAATCTTCTAGTATTTATCACAATAACGAATCATCACTTGTTAAACTTGATGATGATCTTTTAGAGATCAAAATAGATATTTTTAGAACTTAGGCTTAAGCGGCCGGTGTCATAACTAGAATCTACAGTTTCCGGTGACAACCGCGTCAAGGTACTATCTACAATATTTACAATATTACAATATTACAATATTTACAATATTACAATATATTGTAAATATTGTAGATAGTACCTTGACGCGGTTGTCACCGGAAACTGTAGATTCTAAAATAGATATTGTTAATAAATTCTAAAAAATTGCTAAGTGGTGTTTTTTTTTTCACATATGGTATAAAATATGTAAAGCAATCAATGGATAAATATGTTTAAAACACATACATTGCAACAGGATATAATGCCATCATTTTGACATAAACATTAATCCTCACTTAGTAAAAAATTAATTTACTGTCTCTACATGTTGTTTGAACAAATGTATTGAAATATGTTAATTTACACTGTTGTTTTAGCATAGACCAAGGGGATGTGAGTGGTTTAAGTTTTAAGGGGGATTGTACATTATTGTAAGTTTAATATACATTTTCAGTCAGTAATTTAATCCATATTAAGTCATTAACAAACCTTGGGTAGAGTTTGCAATCTCCTTTGAAAGTTTTGAGATCTTACAAACGGATTTATAAATCATTAAAAATTGTATTGTGATACTTTATATACATCCAGAAACAGGCTGAACTGTAATTCACAATAGTCAAAGTAAAATTATTCAAAACAAAACATTAATCAAATCAAACTAGATAAAGATATTTTAAGTTACATACTTGATTTTGATGTTTGAATTTGAATTTAATTTATACTTACATTAAATTTATGTTTGACAGAGCAAGTCGGGTAGGTGTTTGGAAACATAGATTGATAGTATCCTTGCTTGTATTATTACTTACAAATAGAAATTTCATGTAACAGGAATATTTATGCCAGTAATTTAGTTAGTTAGTGAAGCCCGCAACCACAGCTGATTTAAACTGTTTTATTTACATGGGACTACACTAGCACTCAACAATAGACCACAAAAAGCTGATAGTTTGAGGCACAAAATTTAACATTTGATGGGATATTTATTAGTGTTTTTTTAAAATCAGTGATGGCATACAATCATTTGTAGAGTCTTTTTTTTAAATTAAACTTTTCGTTAAATTAAGACTAGTCTAGAATTGAGGATTTTGTTGTCTAGAATACACTTAATAGTGATTAGTTTTAGTGGCAAATATCAAATTAGGCAAAACTTAAATTGAAAATAAATATTTATAATAAATTATTTTTATACATAGAACAATACAAAAATAAATAAATAAATAAAAACTCAGTTTGAGTTTTAAATTTAAGTTTCTCTTAAGTTACTTAAAAATCTAATCCTGGTCTGATTCTTTTTAGGTAGGTACAAAAGTTTTGAAATTTTAAAAATATTTTATTTTGTTTCAGATTTATCTCAACTAAATTCTGTAGTTGGTGAGTTACGATTTCAGTGCTTAGCTTGTAATCGCCACTACCGCAGCAAATATGATCTCAACCGACACTTGCGCTACGAGTGTGGTAAGGAGCCACAGTTCGCTTGCAAACTCTGTCCCTACAAGGCCAAACGCAACTCTACCCTCCAGTCTCATATGATATGCAAACATATTAAACCGCCAAATTTGTGAGCTTGTTTTGACTTATGAAAAATTAAATAAAAAAACTCTGTGATATAGATTTTTCTCTCTTCTTCCATTGACTCCCAATTTAAAGAATCTAAGGCTGTTGAAGTATCACATTTTAGTTCGGGGTTTCGGGGGAAATAACAGCCATGTTTTATTCTGTAATGTTAGGATCCAGGCTTAAATTCATACATATCTGCTATCATAAAAGTTAAATATCTTAGAGAAAATGAATATAGTTAGCCCAAGACTAATTTTTAATAACCCAGTTTCTACTGCCCAGTTTAAACACGTTTTTTATTTTCTTTTTAACATAGTTTCACAATTAAATATATTCTTTATGATAAAATAGCACTTAGTATAACATAAGTAAACAATTATGATAGGTATGTTACAAATATACAACACAGAATATTTTTGAATATTTAATGCCCTGGCTCCCTCAATGCCGTTTTAAACTATTTGAGTTTCCATAGATTAAAAACGGCTAATATTAAAGGAAAAATGAGTCTTAAAAGAAGAATTAAAATGTCTTAAAATTACATTTTCTATCAGAAACAGTCATGTAATACACAGCGTTCCATAAGAAAAAACTAAGTTGTCCGCCAGTTTGGAAAACGGCGGCTTTTTTTAAAAACGCTAAATACATATTTTTATTATTGAGAAAAAGTAGGTGAAGTTCCCCATTTAAAGTATGTTGTATCTCTGCAGGTTTAAAAGATCCAACACTTTAAAAAATCACCCTGTATACCAGGTCACTATTTAACTATAATCTCACGCATTCAATAAATTTCAATGATAAAATTTAGATAGCCTACATCACAAGATAACTTTGAATCCCTTTTTACTTCATAAAATAATACAATATATCATAATGTGTTTTATATTAAACACACTATAATAGCAATATTTTAACTATTGGTTAATTTGTCTTATTATTGAATAAATTTAATAATTTTAAAGATAAAAATAAACATTTTAACCATCCGTTTAATCTATTTCTGTTGTTTAAAATTGGTTCCTTTTTCTTTCAGGAAAGTTTGCTTGCTCAGTATGTAGGAAAACTTACAAACATCGCAAACATCTGAACCGTCATACTCAGTATGAGTGCAATACTGAGCCGAGGTTTCCATGTCAGTTCTGCAGCTACAAGGCCAAACGGAAGTTCAATTTACAAACACACATTGTCATTAAACATGCAGTGTAAAAGGATCCATATATAATTTCATGACATTGTTACCTAAGTTCTAAGTTTCATAAAAAAATTACCAGAATTATTAATGGTTTATTTTATTAGTAAATATTAAAACAAAGTTTATGAATTAATTTACAATCAAATTAATTTGTTTTTAATTAAAATAATTTCTTGATGTTGTGATAAATAAACTATTTGATTTGTTGTGTTTTTATTTTAGAGTCATACTATTGTGTGTACATAAAAGACTTGCAAAACTCTAAAACCTGTTGATAGAAAATAAAAAAATCAGGAAATAAAATCACATCACCAAAAAAAGCAAGTGTAAATAGACAGATAAAGAAAAGAAGGCACAAAGTTAGAGGATGTGAAATGTTTTTGGGAAGACGAAAAAAGAAAAGAGCCTTAACCAAGAGCAACATTTTTCTGTTTTTAGTACTCTCCTTAATGTGGATGCTAATAATGTTATTATATTATGATTTATGTATAATGTTATTATTGTATATTATCATTATGTTCAACAAATCTAAAGAAACACTGATTTTCCACAAGAACAGATGCCTGATAAATTTGAGTGCTCGGGTCCCAAGAATGTCGCAAGAAATATTTTTTTTTTTTTTTGTAATTCCCATAAATTTATTTATTTCAGGGTTCCAAAGTCTTAAACTACTAAACTTATTCATGAACTTATATGCAAAATTTACAAAATAATAATATAATTTGAAAATGTTAAAAATGTATAATATTACTATAGTAATCTTTATAGTAATTTGGGATGTTATAACTAGCTTTAACGGTCTTTTCCAGGTAGAGAAAGTGTTCAGAAACACGTATGCCTGTTGTGTGGACGCTCATACAAGCACAAGACCCATCTTAACCGACATCAGCGTTACGAATGTGGCAAGGAGCCACAATTCACGTGCCATCTTTGTCCGTACAAGGCACGCCAGAAAGAGTCTCTCAAATTTCACATCCTAAAAAAACATGTGGATGGTTGCTGATTCTGTATTTCCAAAGACACAGTATATAGAAACATAACCTTCTACTTGATAACTTATATGCTATATCATTAGTAGTTGAAATAATAAATTGCTAAAAGAAAAAATATTATTTTGTTTACTAATTTCAACACGCCAATTTTTTTAGAGAAATCTTTTGATGTACTTTTTACTTTCTCCCATATGCATTAGCATAGGGAAAGTATTGTGATTGTCCAAACAAAAATTTTTTTACAAGTTGGTTTAAAAATCTATTTTAGGGTCCCCTGAACTCAAAAAAGTGTTTTTTTCGATAAAATGTTGGTGTCTGTCTGTGTGTATGTGCAGTTCGCTGAAAACCAAACAGATGGATCAATTTTTATAAAATTTTGTATGTATGTGGATTTAGCCAATATCTCCAGACTATTTTTAACTTTTTTGAAATTTTAGTTTTTTAATTTTTATAGGAAAAAAACATAAAAAAATGGAACATTTTCAAAAATGGCTTCAATGATTTTTATTACATTTTCAGGAAGAATGTGAATTACAATTTAAAATATTTTAGTGAAAACCGCATATCTCTAACTTGACTAGTTTTTAAGTTATGGCAAAAAAACATATTTGGGAATCAAACTGCTAATTTTCAAAATTTTATTTTTTACTGTTTAATATGGGGGAAAGTTTTTGCCAATTCTTTGGAACTATATATTTTATCTTAATATTTCAAATTCTTTCTTTCCTCAAAACAGATGTTAAACCAACAATAACATAAATGATTCTTTGTTAGTCTTGTTAATAAATGCCCTCCCAATTATACCAGTAATTTAAAGTGAAATAAACTTTTGGTAACATTATCTAGATGTTATTGAATATAAAACTCTGAATTTAATTAAAAAGCCAGTATAATCTACTCAATATGTTTAAAAAGGGTACACGTGTTTTATTTTTTGTGTAGTCCTGTCAAATATCATCATCAACCCTCACAAATAAAATTACCTAAACTGGTTCTTAAAAATAAAATTCAGTTTTACTATTGACTGGAGAAATAAATAGACTGTCCAAGGCTGTAGAGCGTGTATGTGCTGCTATCTAAGGGTGATAGGTTTAAAATAAACTCTCTTTGATGACTGTTTGATGTAATATTATCTCGCTATTAGTCATTTCAGTATGTGCTGGAGGGAGACAGATAGCGCTATCTGGAAAAACCGAACATGATCTATTTTCACTCAAATGAAGAACTGGCGTTATGGGACTCATACGACCAGACAATCTTCTTGTTTCTATATTCAATGGTAATACTTTTATTTTAAGTTATCATGAAAGGAAATAAGTTAAAATCCACTTAGATATATTTACTAGCTTATTCTTAGGACGATACGCTAGGATGTCCGATTTCCTGCAATTATAAAGATGGGGAGGGTGAGGGGTCGAGTGTCTGTGTGTGGGTCCACACTGCGAGTGGAATTCAGTTGTCCCCTGAACCACCTTAATTGTGCTTGCGGTGGCGAGAGACCTCGTGAAATAGATAAATTATCAAACTCTTACAAGTATTTACAGTTATGAAAATAAGATTATTTGTTGAATGTCCATCAATAATAGAGGAAACATGTTTCAGGTTTTGTTAAACAGATGTTCTCTTGTTTGGTCTGTGGTAAATACTACACTCGCAAGCAATACCTTGTCCGCCACACCAGGTACGAGTGCACCAGTGCTCCTCAGTTCAAATGCCCCATGTGCCCTTACAGTGCCAAGCAGAAAGAAAACCTCAAGGCCCATGTCACCAGAAAACATGTGCAACTAATACTGTAGCTTTTTAATAATATTTTTAATTGAAAATAAATTTTTTTCCTTTACATTATTCATTAAAACCCCGATGTTGTTCAAATGCTAAATAGTGTTTTTTTAAAGTGTTGTTTTAATTTTTTATGGATAAATACATGGTTTTGATTCTTCTCAGTACGAATATTCTTTAAGTATAAATTGTACTCATTTGAACTATTTAACCTCTGTAATAAACATCCAGCGTGTGTTATTACTGTACTAATGCATGTATTATGTTTACAGCAAGCTTTGCAGTTCAGATGGTAGCTGGTAGTCCCCGATTTCAGTGTGTGTTTTGTGGCCGATTATTCAAACAGAAGCAGCATTTGCAACGACACCAAAAATGTGAATGCTACCACGAGCAGCTATTTACCTGCAAATTATGCTCCTACAAAGCAAAAACTAAAGGAACCCTGCATTCCCATATGCTTTTTAAGCACAAGCATAAAAGCAGTGTTTGAATTTGTAATACATATTTCAATCAATATTTATTAACCAAGTTATTAAAGCCTTTGTTTAGTGCTTGAAATATTAGTACTCGGAATATTCATTAGTTTTGCTTAAAGTACTTCTTAACATTCAAATATGATTATTATGACTGTGCAGTTAACTATTGTGTTAATTTGATGGTGTTATCATTCAAATGTTACAAAAAATATCCTTTGTTAAGAAAAATTACAATAATACAGTAATATTTATGTAAGTTTTAAAGTTTTATCAAAGATCCGGTTCTGTAAGTTGTATTGTTCATGTTTGGAAACAATTTTCGGTTAATGATATTTTGTTAAAGTATTATAATGTAACTTTAAATTAATCTTAGTTCATTTAGCTAAATATTTTAAGAATTATAATGGAAAATTAGTGGACAAAATTAGAAGAGCCCTTCTACTTGCGCTAAGTGTTAAGGTAAAAACATAGTGGAGCAGCGAATCAAGAGTCAAGCTGCACGTTTTTAAATATTCCATTTATTTAAGTTGTATTTATAACGTGTTGCTTGACGCCTCATTATGTGCAGGCTAACTTAAATACATGGAAGATTTAAAAAGTGCGTAGTTTGACTCGCCACTCCACTATGTTTTTGCCCTTAGGTAACTTCCCCTACCTATCCTACATTGTCAAAGGTAAAAGGGTACTCTAAATTCAACATTAAATGAGGGTCAAGTCTTTGAATTAAGGTACACCTTTATTTCATTCCTAGTATTTCAGGTTGACAGCTTTTTTTTTGACAATGAAATTTGGAGGTTATGACAAAGCATTTATACACCATCAACTAAGAATTCCGATTTTATTCATTATTGTTAACGTTGGAAAACTGTTAACAATATATTAATGAAGATTATTGTTTGCTCTGTTTAACAATAATGCCAAACATGACTCAGTTTATTAATTGCTTTTTTTATAAATTATGTATCAATTAAACTATTGACATTTCAAAACTAATAAATATTTTTTTAAACTTTGATCTTGAATATATTTAGTTAGTTAAACGTTTTAAATATACCAAGAGCTATATTAAATACATCTAGTTAAGCCTCTCAATTTTGATTCTTAAAGTTGTTTAGTACTTAAAATGTTGAAATCAAATTTGTTATTTACATTTTAAAAAATTTTTGTTTACTTAATTTGTTATTTGTCGATTCAAGTTACCAGGAAATATTCCTATTATTGTTGTTAGTTCAGAATGTTTTATATGTTAATCCTTATATGTTGTTGATATGTATTTTATATGCATCTAGTCATGTTGATTATTTAAATCTTGTTGATTTTTTATGTGTTATCAACTGAATGCTAAGAGTTTGTCTAGTCCAAAAGAACAATTTATTGATTGTTTTTGTTAATTTATACGCTTTATTAAATACTTAAACTTAAATAAGTTGTTAGACATACTCCGTTGCTGTTAGACATATTGTTGCTTTAGTTTTATTATTTTTAGTGGGGTGGTTTGTTTTCCTAAAGTATAAACACTGCAGGCAAAAGCATTAGATTCGCACAAGTAATTTTCAGTTTTTTGTAAGTACATCCCTGAAAGTACAAGAGAGAACAACAAATTAATTACTTCAAATCTTTGACAAATATGTACATGTATTACATCTGATGTAAACATGTTATATCTTATGGAAGACATGAACACATTTAAACAACACTATTCACTTTTTAAATATATAAAACAAAATTTAATATGCTCACATATTTCTAAATTAATTTTTTTTAAATTAAATAGATAGTTTTAGATATTATATACTTTTTTATTATATATTATACAAGATTTCTCTAATATAAATCCTAATACTTCTGTCTAATTTTTGTTTATAACTATTAGTAACTTCTTACAAAACGTACTTTTATTTTGTAATCTAGTTTACTCATTTTCTTGATATAGTTAGTGTGCAATTATTGTATATTTAGATGATTTTAAAAATCATATTTTAGATTTATAATATATTTACGCATCATATTAAATTTATTAATCTAGTCAATGAAACGCTTTGTTAAATGTTCTTATTGTATGTATTATTTAAATTTAATTATTTCAAAACAAAATTTATATTTTTAAATTCTTGTTTTATTAAATGTGATTATTAATTGTTCTATTAGAGGAAAATATGATAAAGATTGTACAAATATTATAATACACCCAACAAATATGTATATATTGATGTATAAAATTAGTTTTAAAGCATGATTTATTTCTTAAATTGTGATGGTTTAAAATGTAACCAAAAATGTATCTTACTATTTTAAAGACATACAGTATTTGTATTATAAAAGTTATCTGCCTTATATCATTGTAAATAAAATTAATTAGTAATATTTTTGATAATAAATCAAAAGACAATTTGTCATAGTAAATATATAAATGTTATCATTCATTATAAATAATATCTCTCATACAACAAGTGCTCTGGTGTACATTTTAAATTGATTACAGTTACAAGACTAACTGCTGAATTCAGATTTTTATTTGAAAAAAGTAACAAACAATCATGGATAGTATTGTTAAAAGATCTAGATCGTATTTTGAAAATATAAATGAAGTTAGATTGAAATATATTTAAAGGTCCAATTTACGTGTTTACAGGCCTGCATTTTAAAAGTTTATTATTTGACAGTTTATCTATGTTTTAAACAAATTAAGTGCAGATTTTAATAAAACCAAACACAACTATTTAAGAAAAACTATAAATAAATGGATTATAGATCTCAAATATTAATTATTGTGAGAGATAATTATCAACATTTCTATTATCTTTTCATATTACAGTAAACCCTCAATTTAACGGACTGTATGGGGCAGACTGTTGTTCGTTAAAGCCAATTGTACATTAAATCAGGGTGAATTCAAGCTGTTATGAGACTGCCACACCTTAATGTGACAGTGCAAGCTCATTGCTATCTTAACAATCAATAAAATATACAAATACGTATTGTATAAAAGCGATCAACCCATCAGAATAAATGGTATGTTGGATACATTGAATGATAATAATAACTGTTTGTGGAATATTTCATGCTTACTCAGAAAAACTACAAGTTTTATAAATTAGTATATTGGAGATATAGGACATCAGCAAACTTACCTTAGAAGACAAGTTCACTAACACCAGAGTAGTAGTAACATATACAAAATAAACACATAATCTCACAAATTTTCAATACCACTGGCATTTTCTTCTCTCTCTCTCTCTCTCTCTCTCTCTCTCTCTCTCTCTCTCTCTCTCTCTCTCTCTCTCTCTCTCTCTCTCTCTCTCTCTCTCTCTCTCTCTCTCTCTCTCTCTCTCTCTCTCTCTCTCTCTTTTTTTTCTTTCTTTCTTTCTCTCTCTACTCACCTGAAGAAAATGCCAGTGGTATTGAAAATTTGTAAAATTATGTGTGTTTTTTTTTTTAGTGTATGTTACTACTACTACTCTGGTGTTAGTGAACTTGTCTTCTAAGGTAAGTTTTGCTGATGTCCTGTCTCTCCAATATACAGTAGAAACCCTATTTTCCTTCAGGGGTTGGGACCGCGTCCGGGATTGGATATAGACGGATTATAGAGAATTCACCCAAACACACTTATATCGCTGGAAACTTATTATTAATGCTTACACACGTTATATTTTAATGCTGTATAGTACATATTGATTAACAATGAAAAGGTTAGAAAAAAGATATGTTACAGAATGTATATACTGCAGGTGACAATTAAGCTTTTATTACAGTAGGCCTAGTTTTAATGTAAAACATAAGCTTGTACATTATGTAATGAGCACACAAATTAATTATCAACATTCTTAAAATTAAACTGCAGTATATTGTAATATATTAAAGCCCAGTTCCCACGGCCAGTGTTTTCGCAGACATCAGGCGGCCCTGATCACAGACACACATGTCAGGTCCGCCGTGATCAGGGTATCCTGACATGTGTATCATATCAGGCGTCGGATGGCAAACATTGAGCGGACACCGTGTCATTATATCCCGTAATTCATATGAATACTGTCCGTTAAATCCGATGTCTGTTAAATCAAGGGTTTGCTGTATTAAGATGAATGTAGGTTGCAATTAAGGTAATCTACCTAAAGCTGGCTCCTTTTTAAAGCATTTTTTATTGTTTTCTTAAGGACAGTTTCTTGTATTCTTCTTAAATATTCCATTAATAAATGTCTAGAAGTACATCTATAGAAGTAAAATCAAATCATTATTACCTAATTAAACAACAAAAGAGCACTTTTTAATGAGATCTTCAATGTTACTTGTTATTTTTGTGGTATAAAAGGGACCAAAATATCACATTTCAAAAGGCTTAGCTTTAACTATAGCTAGGCTTAGACACTTTGTAAACAAAAATATTTGTTTTAACACTGTTTACCTTATCTGTTAAGAGCTTAACATGTTGCAAAAATGCCTTTCTACGGTTGAATTCATTAAAATACATTGAAAAGAAATAGCTTAATCTGAAAGCGTAGAGCTTATTTTTCTTATTAAAGACATATTTTCAGCATGTAGCTTTTAATACAATTGATATGAAATTAGAAAAACTGTAATATATTTATAAAAAATATTTCTTTTTTTAATCACAATTCATATTTGAGATAAATAATAGATCTAGTTCAGTATTGCTTAATAATTCTACATACAATAAGTATGTATGGATATAATTTATTTAGTTGAAACCCATGTTATATAAGACTTTTTTATCTACAACCTTGTTGAGACAGATTCTAATTTTTATAGCTCTTTATTTATTTCCATTGATATTTTTCTATCATACATATGAAATCCTGTTGTAATTACGTTTTTTTTATTGTTATTGATATTTTTAAAATTATTTATTATTCACAATACTTTTGTTTAACTTCTTTGTACTTAAATAATGTTGTGTTCATTTAGAAATGAGTGCACATTTTAGCTCCCACGAGAGTTTGTGCTAAATTAATACAGTTTGAACAATGCACTGGCAAAAACTACAGAAGTTTGATGGTTTCTTTCTTAAATTTAAATTGTTTACGTTGATCTATTATCTGTACTTTTTTCTTTAAATATTAATTTCATATTGAGGAAAGACTTTTAATTTTAATTCACATTAGAGATCATGTAAAAATAGTAATTGAAGCTATAGCTATTAATTACTTTTCTTAATTTTTTTATTGTTATCCAAACTGATAAGTTTGATTGAATGTTAACGGGTCGGATTTGTATGAAGTTAAATTTACTATCAAAGGTTTTTATACATTACCACTGTACACAAAATTTCTGTACAAAAATATAAAATATCTTAAATTGAGAAATTGCAATGGGCTACTTATATATTTATCATTGCATGGAGAAACAATTGTAGATTGTAGATAGTAATCGTTAGCAACAGGTTATAGAAAAATGTATAAAGATACAAGTTGTTCAAAATGATAGGAAATCGGCAAACAATGTTAAGAAAAACAATGTTTATTAAACGAAAAAACCTCTCAAATTAATGTTTATGAAATTATTTATTTGTTCTACTCTAATTGGCCCATCTGCTAAAAATATTAACGTATTTGAGCTTTGTGTTTATTTGGTTTGTTGTTTTAGAATTTCACTAAAAATGGACTCATAGATAAATTAAAATAACACAGTTTAAGCCAAGCAGACAATCTGTTACATTCAAGTTTATGTAAATATATCACCTGACCCGTTGGTAGCAGTAGAAGAATGACTGAGAAAGTTTATAAAAGTGTTTTATTTTCAATTTTAGCAATTCAGTTTAAAAGTTACAAACATACGAGTATATAGGTACATTTAATTTTAAAATGAAGATGCCTAGACAATCATGGTGGTCTTGTCAACAATATTTGTATGTGAAAATTAGGTATGGTTTAAATATTAACAATGTTATCTAAACACATATATTTTGAAAATAAACATAACAGTTATAATGTAGGAAATTATCGTAAATATTATTTTGTTTTGGGCACCCATACACCCATGACATTGTAAAAATCTTAAGCAACTAACTTAATTAGCATATTGTAACATGAAGTTATGTTTAATTCACATTAAATTTACGTTCCTTGAAATATGGATCTAGAAGGTAGGTTTTGTTATCTAGACAAAAGTTGAAGATTGGCTTTGTTGATGTTTCTCTTTTTGAACTTACAAAGAACTGCTACAGTATTATGTTTTATAATTATTATTTGTAAATTAAATGTAAATTATCTATTTAAATTATTATAATTTTATACTGTCAAACTTTTTTTTAATTCCAATATGTTATCAGTTACAGTTACAGAATTTTACTTTAGTTTGTTATTATATTAACTACTTTTATATAAGTCTAACATATTATTACAAAATACAGCTAGGATTCAGTGTATTTTGTTTATAGTTCAACAATTTTTATTTATTGATTTATTTATCTGACGATAAAACATTAATACAACAGATAATGATAATACAGTGAAAAATAGTTATCGATATTGATAAGCATGTTCAGTTCTTAGAACAATGATTCCTTTACAAGATGATACCTTTGATCTGAAGATGATAAAATCAGTTTACTATAGCCAAATTTTAAAGAAATATGTACATTCTTGAACTTTTTTTATTGAACTGGAATTAAAGATGTTTTATCTGTTTCAATTTTGGGCAACACACAATATGCTAACTTATGAATTATATCATTATTTTATTGGAGCTAAAGTAACTTGAGATTTCATTAATGTATTTTATATGTCTTAATATTGATATTTTGAAGTTTTCCTTTATTTCGCAGGATACTATTCCATTTTGAAACTCTTGTATAATGTAGTGCATTCCATTCATGCTCAAACTGGTAGTAAACATAACTCCAGGGTAGTTCACATTGTTGACTTGTTATTGTATCATATAAAAGTCTATTACACTGTTGCCATATCTGTGTATATAATATTATAACAATGGTTGCCATTTTGTCTTATAAATGTACAGTGTATTATCAACTGTATGCTGTTCTCAGAAAATAAAATTATTGAGATTACCAAATTACACATTATCTTGGGTCTTTGACTTCTTTAACCATCGGATAGATCCCAGTCCATATTTATTTAAGTTCCCACACGTCCACTCATTTACAGTAATCATAACGCACGTTTAATCAATCTTGAAGGTCACGGAAAATCATTCAATAAGCCATTCATATCTTATTTTGTTTGTTTTTACGAGATATAGCACAAATGTAAACCCTAGTAGAACCAAGGGGTTGTGCGTCTCACGGAGTAACAAGGGATTGCCCATCTTGCGGAGGACCAAGGGGTTGCCCGTCTCGCGGAGGACCAAGGAGGTTGCCCATCTCACGGAGAATCAAGGGGTTGCCCGTCTTGCGAAGGACCAAAGGGGGGCTCGTTGGCCCACCCTAACACCAGCCCTTTAGACTTGTGCTGTGATACTCTTCTATTTTTTAAGGGACAAATACGTATAAATACACACTATTTAGCAATAAAAACATTACCTAATGAAATTTAAAAAATTACACACATCATCACAGGTAAGAAATTGAAAACACTTAATCTTGTTTGAAATCGTCTGTTTCTACTTGCTGCATACAACTTGTTGAGTTCTGTTCGCATCACAGACATTTTTCTTTCATAGCAGCAGATTGTTTTAGATTTTCCTTAATGATTGTACTTCATTTCCTTGGATATTGCTTCTAACATAGAAAACAGATGGAAATAAAAATTGTCAAAAGTTATGCTCAGTGCTGCCTACATGTATTTATCATAAACCTAACAGCTCATAGGCTGTGATCTATAAGTTTATAATGTATAAAACCACTAAAAAACAGAATTAAACAATAAAATTCGAAAAAACATATAACATAACTGAAATTTAGTAGGTTACACAAATGTCCAAGGGGGGGGGGCCTGTCAGGCCCACATGACTTTTTATTGATACATATGAAATGACATTAGTAGAAAATTTTAATTTTACTTTTAGAATAGTTGTATGCAGCACGACATTCATGACAAAATGTCATGAAAAGTTTTTGAGGAATTTTCCCACCACCTTTATTTTTAGCCGTTTTGTAAGGGCTTTTAAAAAAGAGTAAAACATGGTTAAATATGAGTAGTGTTATTATATGTTTTATTATTTAGAACAAAAAACCGAATAAAGTTCTGAACAAAAAAATCAGAGCTATATATATATATATATATATATATATATATATTTATTAATAAAAATAATAAAATACATATATACACCAGTTTTACATTATAAATTTAATATTTTCAGATAACTTTAAACGTGTTTATCAAAACATTCTCAGGGTGATCCATCGAACCCCTCTTTTTCTGTGAGGGGGTATTCCGTACTAACCCCAGACACCCTGGAAGGTTGCCTACCCACAATAGTTATCCTAGAGCCACCCATAGAATTATAGTTTTTAGGTGAATTTCATTGTGATTAGGCTTCTGAGAAGTGAATTGGCAAACAGAAAACATGCACGAAGCCTTTTACCTCGGTACGATTCATTGTTTAGTGTGACTTCAGTGGCAGAAGAGTTTCTATATTTGTAATTGAAGTTATGTACTTATAATTTAGAGATAACTTTTATCAGGACCAGCCACAGACTTATGTATTCTTTGACTGTTTAAAGGTTAATAGTGAAGGTTGTACAGTATGATGTTGAACAGCTGGTGGCAAGACCTAGGCAATCAAAATGCTAGTTTATAGAACACATTGCACCAAGAATGAAATATCCACGGTATTCTAATGTGATGGTATCATATGTGATAAATTCTTATGTCTCTTTTTCTTGAATGAAATATAAATCTTGAATTCAAGATTTTATTGGGAAATTATCTAAAACTCCAAAATTGGGAATACTCCAAAACTTGGAGAAGTGTTACCAAAGGTGTCCCTCAGGGCTCTGTACATCAATGACTTGTCCAACAGCCTTTCTCACCGTAAATTTATGCTCATGACTTACAAAAGTCATTTATGCTGATGACTTACAAATAAACTATCACGCTGTTGTATCAGACTTAAATGAAGAGGTTGGTAGAATTAATTCTGACATTAAATCTGTTGGTAAGAAGGCTTAAAAACTTAAAACTGAATAACAAAAAGACTCAACCCATTATTATTGGACATAATAAACTGATGGCACCGATTGATCTTGATACAGTACCCCGCATCTCCATTGATAATAATTCACTTAACTACTGTGACAAGATTAAGTACATGGGACTCCTTATGAATACTTAAATGGTCTGATCATGTATCTTTAACGTGTAATGGGGTTTTTGATGGTATTCACACTCTTATTAGTTATTGTAAATGTTTACTTTTAGATGTTAAAATTATGCTATTAAAACTTTTATACTTCCCCACTTTGACTACTGCAACATTTTCATCAATGACATGCCTACCCAACTTTCAGATTAACTTCAACGAGTGCAGAACTACTGTCTACGTTATATTTTCAATCTCCGTCGAGATGAACATATTACTTCCTTACTTCAGACGTTTAAATTTGCTGAAGTTACTCGAGTATAGAAAGATCAAAATTTTATTTTTACTATACAATCTTCTTCGATCCAAAAATCCTTCCTATTTATCTTAAAATTTTGCGTTTAACTTCAGCATCAGTAACGGGACACGCGTCAGGACTCATCAATGTTAACTTTTCCAGCTCATCGAACAGCACTTTACAATAGATCTTTTACTGTCACTGCCTGCAGATTGTGGAATAAACTTGATCCTTCAACTCAAAATAATAATAGTCTAGCTCGGTTTTTTGCAGCACTAAGAGATTGGTGGTTGTCGGCGGATTTGTAGGGGTTGTAGGCCTTGGTCATGCTGTCAATGTTAGACTGAGTGTACGTGTGATGTGTGTTTGTAGTGGTAAATTTCTGCAATAATTTGTATTTATTATTTTTTTTTCATGTAAGTAATAGTTTTTTGTTTTCTTCTTTGTTTTATGTTCTTTCATTCACATTTGATGCCTAATTTTTTTAGTTTAATTATTTTATAACTCTAATTATGTATTGTTGTTTGATCTATAAATAATGTGCTCAGCAAAGGTGAACACATATGAAGTCTTTAGATATACTCATTGTAGTGTTGTATTGAATTTTCTTTATGGGTCAAGTGTAAAAGATAAATGATCCTAACTTTGCCTCACTAATTAAATTGTTTTTCATTTCATTTCATTTCAAAATTGTTCCTAAACATTATGTTGTGTAACTTAAAGGAATGTTGCAGATTCACCAGCAAGTTTTCCACAGACGCAGGATGGACGGTATCCTTGTGATCAGTGTGGGCGCAGCTATCGCCAGAAGAGTAACCTGACGGTCCACCAACGGTATGAGTGTGGCAAGGAGCCTCAGTTTCAGTGCCCGCACTGTGCCTACAAGGCAAAACGTAAAACTTCCCTCAAGTCCCATATGGTGCTGAAACATCCTGAAAACTGTATTTTGCTACCTGATAACTAATAAAGGTTACATTCACTTTGTAATTTTACTTAAGCTGTAAAGTAGTTTTATTTTTATAAGTGATTGAATTTGCTTATAAATAGAAATGTAGTACAAGTGTAACTAAGCCCTATTTTATGCTAGACAAAGACTACTTGGCTTGCAGCTCAACTAATTAAAATAAACAAATGATTAGATTGCAATTCACTTATTTGTTTAGAAATTATATATGAATTTTTAATTTTAACATATTTTGATCAAATAAGTTAGGAACAATTAATTTGGAGTGTTAAGAAAAAAATAACTTGTTCATAAGTTATACCATCTAAATTTTCCTATCTATCAGTTCTACCACCACGTTTTATGTTACAAAAAAATTTTAGGCATACTGTAATATATATAGATATTAAGTTTATTTTATAAACAAGTTAAAACAGTAAGTAGAAGGAATAAGCGAATGAACTATGAAACCGTTTGAAATGACAAGAAAATGGTGTCAAATGAGTGCAGTAAACATTCTCATCAAGCTACAAAATGCATTTTAGTTGTTGGTTTTCAATTTTAAAGTTTTTATTCCATGTTAAAATATAAAAAAATCTTAAACTGTTAAAAATAATTACGTTTAAATAACGACACTTCTATAAATTCTTATGGAGGTGATTTTAATAAAAATATGATAGTTTTTTTTTTATTTATTTTTAATGTAACTAAAGTTTATTTTGAAGTAAGAAAACGTTTCTTTAATGACTAGCCATTTTATAATGCCTGCTGTCTTTGACTATAGAACAAACACACAACCCAAAACCACAGTCCATTTGCTGTTTACAATTGTCCGTTCTGCTATCTAACGATGATAAGCTGTAAATAAGCGCTCAGACCACTATTTGGCCAACTATTAGGTCAGCTAATAGTTAGTCACTTTAGCGTGTGCTGAAAAAGACTCAGAGATTGAGACTGCTGGTGGTACCTGTTAAAACTGAACATTAACTAATATCATAGGACATGAAAACCGGTTCATGGGCTCTATATGAGCAGATAGTCTGTCAATATATAAGAAGTACTACTGTTCTTGTATAGGTGGGTGGGTCGGTCAGTGCCACTGTTCGTGTTTGTGCGGACGGGTGGGTCAATAGCACTGCACGTTTATGGGTGGGCGGGTGGGTCAATGCCACTGTACGTGTATGGGTGGGTGGGTGGGTCAATGCCACTGTACGTGTATGGTGGGTGGGTCAATGCCACTGTACATGTAAGGGTGGGGGGTGGGTCATTACCTCTGTACATGTAAGGGTGGGTGGGTTGGTCATTACCTGTATATGTGGGTAAGCTGTTTTATTTTTTATTTTTATTGTGCGTGTGTGGTAATGTACAGTGGTATTGACCTACCCACCCGCCCATACATATACAGTGGTATTGTATATGTATTGTATTGTAAATATTTGGCTTACTATACCATTATAGTAAGCCAAATATTTATTTTAGCCTAATGTGAAAAATTAGTATTGGTCCACCTCGGTCTCCGCCTCGGTCTCCACCTCGGTTTCCGCCTCGTTCTCCGCCTCGGTCACCACCTCGGTCTCCGCCTCGGTCTCCGGATTCCACGAGTACACGCGCGTGTGTGCGTATGCATGCGTGGGTTTGAGTTCGTTTGTGTTTGTGTTCGTGTGCGAGCGCGTGCGTGTGTATGAGTGTAATGCAAGACATATATTAGCCTAGAGACATATATATGCAAGACATGGGTTTCTAGAGTCAGTGTTGCTGTTCACAACGTTTGCCATTATTATGTTCAATTTATTAAATATACACACAACTCATTTCTCTATAAAATCATAAACTATGGTGACCAAAATAAAGGATGTCGGAAGAAATTTATTGTTATAGAAAGTTATAATTTAACTGAATTTTCAAGTAAGGCAAATACATCCAATTTATACACATTTAGTCACTTTAGATTCCTTGATAAATATTTTTTCTGGCGAATGATAAAAAATAACCTTTATTAAATATATTTAATATAATCTATAATCCAAGAGATAGTAAAAATGTACCAAACTACCATATAAATCATATTTAGTCTTACTAAACAGACCTTCCCATTTTTATTTAAATTAAAGTATAATTAAATAATGTTCTAGAATTTGAACAAGAGAAACGCTTTGTTTGCAACTGTGGGCGCATGTACAGACAGAAACGAAACCTAGTTCAACACCAGCGGCACGAGTGTGGCAAAGAACCCAAGTTTCAATGCCAATTCTGTGAATATCGAGCCAAGAGGAGAAGCACACTGCATACGCATGTCATCTTCAAACACAAAACTACCTGGACTTGATTGTATCTATTCAAAACCAAAGCTATTAAAGATATTTTTAAGAGTTGTTGTTGTTATTTATTGAAATAGGAGTGGTGTCAACAAACTTAAGAAGAAGCAAAACTCAAAGAAGATATTTTGTAAATTATAGGACTAACCTTGACTAACTCTATTGTAATTTGATTTAGAGTACAGAAATTAAGATAAGTTAATCTGTGACAAAATATTATACTATGGATTAAAAAAAATTAAAGTGCAATTTATTTCCAAATATGTACTGAATTCATTAAGAAGCTCATATTCTTATTTTCAGCCACTGAAATCGACAAATTATATCAATCTAATATTTTTAAAAAAACTCAATTCAACCTGAGATTTGTTAAGGTACTATTCTCATCATCAAACACGTGTTCAAATAAGGGTAGCTAAAAAAATGTTGAATATGAGACAATATTTGTTATTCTTTACTTATTGAATATTCTGACTTGACTTCAGAGCACTTTTACTGCAAATGTTGGAACAAGAAGTTGAGAAAGCTAGGGACCAATGACGTAAGCCACCTGCATTCATAAGAACACCTTAACGTCTTACGTTTTACATTCTTTAAATGCACCTATTTTATTATGCTACTTTATTGATATTGTGAGAATAAAAATTATTTTAATTTGTTTGTTTTATTCATATATACCATTCATTAATGCTGTGTGTCCATTCAGAGTAAACTTAAGTTAATTAGCAGAAAAAAATCGCCCAAGTAAGATCAAAAGTGGGAATTTGCAATCAGCTCAAAAATGTTAAACGCAAGCCCCTACCAAGTGATGACTCTAAAAATAAAAGTTAATAAATAGTATTAATGAATCTGGATTCTATCTTGAAAACCTCTTTCTCATCGTAATTTTAAAGGCCCATTGAGAATTCTAGGAAGAGTCTAGGAAAATGTTTTTTCGAAAATAATCCAAAAGTGAATGTTTTCAAAAATCTTAAAATATTGCAATGTCATATTGTGGATGCCTTCAATCAATGGTGGCAAAGGTGACGCTAGATAGGCTGTGACCTATCCAAACATTTCTGTACTCTTATAAAACATAAGTCACACAGCCTCGCATCTGCGGTCACGCTGGCAGCACTGATTGATAAGTATCTCCTGCCTTCCTAACTATCATGTGCCAGAGATAAGAGACAAACTTTTCTTCCCGTCAAATTTATATTAGTCACCCAGACAAGTAATAATGATCTTTTGCTTCTTTGAACTATGTCAGATTGTTTTTGAAACTGTAAAAATGAAGGTAAGTAAATCACCATTTCCAGTATTTTTGTCTTAAGTGTATATCTTTTCAACAGGCTTAGAAATCAATGATGAAAAAACCAAATATCTTAAAATAGAACGGAATGCATTAGAAAGAGAGCAGGTTTTAGAAGTGAATCCATATAAATTCAATAGTTGTGAAAAATTCAAATACCTTGGTGTCACTATTGATCAACAAAATAAAGAGGAAACAGAAATTGAAACAAGGTTTCTGAACGGAAATAGGTGCTATTGGGCCTTAGGAAAAATGTTGAAAAGCAAAACCTTATCAAGAAGAACCAAAGAACAAATGTACAAGACAATTATAAGGCCAGTAGTCCTATATGGCTCTGAGGTATGGACAATGAGGCTCTGAGGTATGGACAATGAGCAAGAAAACAGAAAGGCGATTAGTAACCTTTGAAAATAAAGTATTAAGAGCAATATATAGGCCAGTGAAAGAAGAAGAACAATGGAGAATAAGGAAAAATCAGAGACTTAGAGAATTGTTTAAGGAAGCAGACATAGTAGCAGAAGGAAAATCAAGACGAGTCAGATGGGCAGGCCATGTAAACAGAAGGGAGGAGGAATCTGTATTGAGAAGAGTAATGGAAGGAAGACCAGCAGGAAGAAGACCTTTGGGTCGACCAAGGCTGAGATGGAAAGATCAGGTGCAAAGGGATATGCGGAAAATGGGAGTGGAAGAAGAGATGATGCAAGACAGGAGGAAGTGGAGGCAAATTGTTGGCGAGGCCAAAAACCTTTTACGGTTTGAGTGGCCAACTAAGTAAGTAAGTAAGTATATCTTTGCAACATGCTAATTTTGGTAGGTTATCTTAGAAGAACTGCTACAAGTAATTTAGTTATGCCCATTCAAAACTGTAAAATCAACTGATTCAAATTGGCATTAATGATACATTTAAGCATTATTGATTAAGTTAAAAATTGTCAGCTTAAAACTAGGTTTGATCCTAGGAAATTATAAGTTAATGTTTAAAAATATACTTGTAATTTTAGAGCCATTAGATTGTATTTTGTTATTAGTCTATAAATTACAATATTATTTATTTGTTTATTACTAAAATAGAATTTCTGTGATATAATGATTAAAAGTTGATTTGTCAAATAGTTTCCTAAGTTAAAACTATTGAATCTCCATGGTTCCCCAGACCCCCCCCCTTGTAGTTCTCTCTGGAAGCTGACCAACCCAAATTAATAGTCTACTCTTGTTTATGTAAAAGAATAACGTCATGATTATTTTTGTAAAAATTATTCATAAAAAAAATGCTCAACCTCATAGGGAGCAAAGTCGGCATATTAGGGGTTGGCTGTTGAGAGTCGTGGGGGTGTAAAAACCCCTATAACATGTATATTGTACGTTACATATATTTGTTGTTAGACATTTCAAGCTACCGTAATCTGTTAATACACCAAAAACTAATAATTAAACACTTATTTAATTTTATGGACTTTATTTCTATTGAAATGTTATCTCAATAAATAGTCTAATAATTTGTTCGTATTTAAATATTACAGAAAAAGGTAAGTTCATCTGCCAACAGTGTGGGAAACAGTACAAGTATAAGTGTAGCCTTTACACACACCGGCGGTACATGTGTGGCAAGGAGCCGCAGTTTGCCTGCAGCCACTGTGCCTACAAGACTAAGCGCAAAGACTCTCTCCGAAGTCACCTTGTTACACAGCACAAAGATTTCCGAAGATGAGCAGCAAAGTAAAATATTGGTTCTTTTGTTTTGGAAAGTTAAATCTACCAATATTGGTTAAAGAAAAACGCTTCATTATAATTAATACAAATAATAAAATTGCAATATAAATTGTCACATATTGGTTAATATAAATTGTTTAGTATAAATTGAAAATATTTATTAAAAAACCTTAAAAAGTGTTCCTGTTAATCTTTTTTTAATGTAATATCTGAACACAACAACGCTCAAACATTATACCAGTTTCAATTATTATATTTTTTCAAAACCATATTTTGAATACATGATAAAACACTATTTTATGAAATTTACAGTATTTATCTTTTATATTATTTGGAATCGCTGGTTGTAAGTCCAGCATTGGATGTGCCTTAAGTCAGTCTTGCACTGTAGAAAGAGATTTTATTTAAATATTGCCTAAAAAATACTTAAGACCACAAATTCTTAATGGTCTTACTGCATTTCAAGAAAGGCAGTGTTCTGGTTTTGTGAAACTATTAGAAAGTTGTTTTGAGTGCAATTAATTAAAATTGCAATCAAAGTGTGAGATTTTTTTCAATAGCCCTGTCGAATACAGGCCACTTTCTTTGATAATAAAAGATTACATTTCCATATTCTCTAATTTTCTACACTATTGATTTTTTTCAACACACTTAAGCAGTTATTATTTTTTTTATTTTTATGGTTGAATGTTCCTAAATTAAAGATAAATGGTTAAATTGGTGTGAGTTCCAGAGCTACTTTTTAGATTTGAATAAATGTGTCAGCACACAATTGAAGGATTCAGGCTTGAAGAAAATAATATAAGGCCACCAAAATAAACTGAAGATTATTGGCTGTCATTGATTATTTAAATTCAATCTGATACTTTGAGACCAACTAATTATTATGTTACTGTAAGTTATTTATCATATTTTTCCGTTTTTTAAATCCTACCTCGAAACATTTTATGCAGTCTCTTCTAAGAGTTTGTTTGAACACAAACTTAGGTTAGATGGACTGAAAAGGTATTTTATTAAATTAGAATCTCAAACAATACTCATTCAAACACCTCCATAGCCTCTACTATTGTGAGATTTTTACTATCCAGATATTATTTGAATCTATGATATTACTAATTTTTATTTTATATAATGTTCATGGTTACTAGTGATATCTATGTAATTAAAATATTATTTTGTTGTTGTTATCTTTTATAAAATGTATGTGATAATTACTTCCATTACTTAACTTTGTAACGAGCATACTTACTTAGTTGGCCACTCAAACCGTAAAAGGTTTTTGGCCTCGCCAACAATTTGCCTCCACTTCCTCCTGTCTTGCATCATCTCTTCTTCCACTCCCATTTTCCGCATATCCCTTTGCACCTGATCTTTCCATCTCAGCCTTGGTCGACCCAAAGGTCTTCTTCCTGCTGGTCTTCCTTTCATTACTCTTCTCAATACAGATTCCTACTCCCTTCTGTTTACATGGCCTGCCCATCTGAGTCGTCTTGATTTTCCTTCTGCTACTATGTCTGCTTCCTTAAACAATTCTCTAAGTTCCTGATTTTTCCTTATTCTCCATTGTTCTTCTTCTCTCACTGGCCCATATATTGCTCTTAATACTTTATTTTCAAAGGTTACTAATCGCCTTTCTGTTTTCTTGCTCATTGTCCATACCTCAAACCATACCATTTGTAACGAGCATATGGCATCTTAAACTACAGTATATAAGAGAGAAATATAATTTGAAAGTAAAGGATAAGCTAGTTATTTTTTTTTCTTTATGTATTTATTTTTTAGTTTTATATAATCTATGTCTATGTTGCTAGTTTTTTCAATATTGTTAATAATAATCATGCTTCTATGTAAAAATGGCTATAAGTATGTTCAAAATATTAAAAATATCAAATGTATACTTTTTTGTGCGTTTACATCCATGTATACCTTACGTACTACATTACTAATAAATATTGTAAGCATTATTGTTAACTTTTGAATTCTATTTTATATATTCCAAGAAATATTATTGTGCATGCATACAACATGCAATATCACTCTCCAGCATCATGCAAACAGTTGCTAATAAATACTTGCATTTTATATTTAGACAGTAAAAGAACTTTGATGGATTACTTTTTATTCACAGAGACCACATATTAATGAATGCTTATGATAACGACTCTAATATGTGCGGATTGCGGATGGCTTACTCAAACCTTTTTGCACAGTCACGTGCGGGGCAGTGAATAGACTGCTCTGTATTTTTTACCTAGTAACAATAAATGCACACTAATCATTGCTCACTCAGACTTAAGGGTCTGCAGAGACAGTGTTTCATGTTGGTTGTAATCCCATAAGAACAATGTTATTTGTGAATCCATATTTGATTGTTATTTATTGACCAAAAGTTGTGTATGAGGTTTCATTTTAAACGTTATCATATTGTGCGTTGGGTTTGCTTTTCATATTTTGAATACACATGCCTAGTTTTGATAATTAAGCGGAAGTGGGAAAATTGTATTGAATTGCTTTATGAATAGCTAAAAATTAAGAAAAACTAGAAAAAATGTATTAATGTAACAATGTCTGTCTTACTGAATTGGTACGGAGTTGCATTATGTAGTTATTTAAGTATGAACAGAACAGTATTTACAAATTACTACAAAAAAGTTGGTAATTTTCAACTGTTGTTCTTTTTTACACTGTTCTTTTCATTGATTTGCACCAAGCTGAGTGTAAATCCTGCCGCAGACAGTAATTATATTGCGTGCTGTCGCCATAGCTGGTGTCGAATTATATAGTCTCAAACTATCGTGGTTCTCACTGTATTATCTTATGTTTATATAGTATAGAAACTTTTGTTACGATAATAGTACGGAGTTGTTGAAGTGAGAGCTAATACATAGATTTCAATTAGTTCATCGGCATAAAACTTGCAGATACTGGTTTGTATGATAATAAAATACAACTACATATTATATTGAGGACACTTAGCTGTAATGGTTTATTAAAAATAATCTTTTATTTAGTGGTATAAGACAAGTATTATGGTTTTTTTTAATAGCAAAACTTTTTTTAATAATCCGGTAATGATTCCACAAGGGCCTTGCATGCTGGACGTTGTTATGGCTCCTATGGTTAGTACGTTGGGTCCTGACACTATAACTTAATGTTTTTCTCTGCTGTAGACGTAGTTTCTCATATGTCTTATATTGCAATGAATCAGCACTGGTGGATCTGATGTGCGATTTTTCTGTCCGTCACAGAGACCTCAAGTCACGGAAGCGACTAGCCTACCAGTTGTCTGCCAAGCCCTCGATATTTTTCATTATACATATGGTATTTTTTTGCCATTATTTAAAACCCCTTCATCTCGAAATATTTAAATTGTATGCACTCTTTGTAAGAAATTATTTTTGAACAGAACTGGAGAATTTTAGATAAGAAATGGCACTTACCTAAAATTAAGAATCTCAAAAACTCCAAACTTGAAAAATATAGCCAAATATGTGATCTATTAAGTTAAAAGAAAGGGTTTATAGTTTCTTAACCATCGATCTGTAGCCAGGAGTAAGTGCAATTCAGTTGTGTGCTCACTCTTTGTCTCAGATCTGGGGTTATAATTTAAGACTAAGGCAATATATATAGCGTATATTCAATTCAATTCAAATAGACTTTATTTCATTTCTGCACATAGTACAATGAATAGTGTCAAAAAATATTACATACAGAAACTTAAAGCTAACAAATACTTAAAATTATTGTCTCAACATTTCATAATAATCGTCGAGTAAGTGCAGTTCAGTTGTGTGCTCACTCTTTGTCTCAGATCTGGGGTTATAATTTAAGACTAAGGCAATATATATAGCATATATTCAATTCAATTCAAATAGACTTTATTTCATTTCTGCACGTAGTACACGTAGTCAAAAAATATTACATACAGAAACTTAAAGCTAACAAATACTTAAAATTATTGTCTCAACATTTCATAATAATCGTCAATAGAGTACAATGGTGTAGCAACAAGAAATGATTTAGTAAATTTTTTCAATAGTATTTACAAGTTACTTCAAAAAAGTTGGTCATTTTCAACGGTTGTTCTTTTTTACACTGTTCTTTTCATTGATTATCACCGAGCTGAGTGCAAATCCTGCCGCAGACAGTAATTATATTGCGTGCCAAGGCATATAGACATAGGCTATATATTGTTTTATATATAATAAACTATATAATAAAGCATATAATAAACTACATACACACCCATACCCATTTGGTAGTTATCGCCTCCCTACCCATCCTACACATTCAGTGGTAATGTCCATTCCACCAACCCATACAAGTTCAGTGGTAAATTGTACACCTTATAAAACATCTTGAAGTGACAATTACTGGATCCATCCCATCAAGAAACTGATGAGAAGTTGGGGAATAGGCATGCATCCAGCAGGGATATATCATAAGCTCCGTGGTTGACAATCTGCACGTTTCACTACCATCATTTTGTTCCTAGATTAAAATAGCTTGCTTTGACTTTGTTGTTGTAGATATTCTACCTAAGATTTAAAGACCAACTTTTATAAAATATTCACCTTTAAGAATAAAACTTCTAATGTAATATATACTTCCTAATCATGGATATAAAACTTATCTTTCTGATTTTTATTAAAATTGTTTGAATTTAATTAAGTTTAAATCTAGTTTAAACTGCTTGACTTTATTGCAAAATGTTAAATTTTTTAATCATTACAACAATAAAAAATATTTTTATATTAATTTACCGTACTTACTTATAAATTAAGCGTCTTGAACATAGGCATGCAGATTACTGGTCCTATAGATTAATTCAATCTGACATGTCTACAGACTTGTCTATTGTACAGTAAATTTAATTGCTTTAACATTATATAGCTTTATGCTTGAAATTAGTTTTTTTTCTACTAAAAAGAAGTAAGTAAAATTTGGGAGAATTTTACTCTAATGGGTCTCTTCTTGTTAAACTGCTTTTGAGTAATGCCGGGTTGGTGAAAAGATTATGAATGGTCTTCTTTTTAAATCAATTCAAAATACATTTTAAGGTGTGGTTTTGGGAAGTGTATATTTTTTTATTAATCAATACAACATTTTTAATTAGTAAATTTTTATATTCTTGTATAAGTTTGCATATCTTTTGTGCATATACATATTAGTCTGAATAAGGTGGCGTAACAGTTTATCATAACTAAAAAAATCTCAACCTACTTATATGTTATATCTATAAGGACTATTGATTACTTTTGATAAATATTATAAACAGTATTGATATAAAATCATGTCAGGATTATGTGCAAGGATCATGAATTCCTCAGAACCTGCAGACTTAATTTCCAGCTCACTTGAGATCTACTTCTTAATAGTTTTTAAAAAGCAATATCTTTCAAGAACAGTAGCAGGTTAATAAAAAATAAATATGCCAGTAAGTTTTTATCTGTAATTATAAAAAGTCTTTTAGTAGAAAACAATTTCAAGGTAGTTTTTAAGTTGAGCTCATGAAAACTAAATGCAAAATGTAAAAAGAAAAACTGTGCACCTAACTCCCAAGTTGTATATAGATTGTTAATTTCTTTTAGATTAATTTTAAAATAATTTTCTTCATTATTTAAAATTAAGAATCTACAATATTATTTAGATACCTCCTTAATCTTATTGCTGACTAATTTTTGTCTTTTACGCAGAGGAAGAGTATGTTGACGAAGTTGTGCCAGCCTTACCAATGATCCAGTCAATGTCGACGGTGACTGAAGCTCAGAAGCACATGTGCAAGCAGTGTGGCCGAGTCTACAAACAGAAATGTACTTTGGCATTCCATCTGCGCTACGAGTGTGGCAAAGAACCACAGTTTTCGTGTGAATTATGTCCTTACAAAGCTAAGCGGAAAACCTCACTTAATTCCCATATTGTATTCAAACATAAAATTGTATTGAATAAGTGAACCTTCAAACTGCTACACGTATTATTGTTTGATGTTATTTATTTCATTTAAATTTTGTAAATAATATTCTTTTTAATTTAGGTTTCAAAAGGTTGTAAGGGTAAACGTTTAATTAATGTATTATACATTAAATTATCCTCTTCAAGGTCGTTGTAATTTTGTTTTTAATGCTAGTTGGTTGATAGTTAAATATTTATTCTAATTCTGTCCTTTCACATACACTTAGAAAGGATTTGCCTATAAATGTTTTGTAATCAGCACTATCATAATTTATAAATTTAAATGTTGTACTATTTAACTGTACATTAACTTTTCTAAGTTACCTAGTTGATTTACAGGGTTAAATATGAATATAATATAATTACATTAAATTTATGTTGTAACATGCAAATCATATGTCCTTTGAAAAGTAAATGTATATTTAATAACAATTCACTGCTAAGTTACCATGGGAGTCTAACCATTTAGAATGTAAATTTGGGTATAATGTGTAACATTTTAAGGCAAATCCCATATCTTATTTTATCATTCTTAATTTCTTTAAAGCTTTCTTGTTAGAAATCTGTATCTCCAATTTCTCAAAGTTCTAACCAAACTTGTTTTAACTTATGAATAACAAATTTGATAATTTATGTAAGTTTGCATTACTTTATATATGATAGAGTCAAATTTAATTTGACAAAAATAATTTACCAAAAATTTGTTTACTTTCATAGAACTTTCATCCAGTATTATCTATTTCTCTGTGTATTTATGGTCTTAACTTGTATAGGTATATAGTATTAAAGTTACCTAATTCCATTTATTGTTGTTTGTTTGATAATTATAATTTTATTTTTTAATACCTTCTTTGGCCTCCTGTATTTTCTTAAAATTTCAGCTTTTTGTAATGATTAGTATATTGTAACATTACTAACAAGGTTGTATAAAATGATGACGTATAAAATAGCAAATAATTAAAAAATTCAAAAATATTGTTGGCTAGTATTTAATACAACAGAAATGTTAAGTTATAATTGAACTTATTCTTTATTTATTTTTTCCTATATTAAAACTTTTTTTACATACCTTATGGTGTGTCTAAATGACTAAGATTCATAATAAGTCATTTTTCTAAACAAACTATTATATATTGTTGAAGATTTTAAGTAAATACGTTGCTAATCTAATAGTGTCTTTTTTATGTTTAGTCTAAATATTAGTTTAATTATTTATCTGTTTATGTAAATTTTAATAATAATAATATATATTTATTAATTTGCTTCGCATTTCTATTCCAAAATTATTTTTAGTTATTTGCTCAGATTGCATAAGTTGTCAAATTTTTTAAAAGGAGGAATTTTATAATTAATGAGAAATTACAAATTTTTTTAAGAAACAAGAGGTAAAAGTTTTATATAAAGCACCATTAATGAATGAATATATGGATGTCAAATAAACATTCCAGATCTAACAGCTGATTTATTTCAAGATTTGTGTGACTTTGGGTGGGAACCTAATGTTCAATTTGTAATACTATTACATTTTCTTATACAGCAAACACTGAACCAAGATTTCTTACTAAATAAATAAAAGAAAAGTTTGCAAATGTGCTTAGTCTTTTAAAGGATGAAGCTAAAGAACTTGTTAATAAAAATAGTAAATTAGATTTGGATTATCCAGTGTATTAAACAAAGAAACAAATAGTAAGTTAGATTTGGATTATCCAGTATATTAAACAAAGAAACAAATAGTAAGTTAGATTTGGATTATCCAGTGTACTAAACAAATAAACAAGTAGTAAGTTAGATTTGGATTATCCAGTGTATTAAACAAAGAAACAAATAGTAAGTTAGATTTGGATTATCCAGTGTATTAAACAAAGAAACAAATAGTAAGCTAGATTTGGATTATCCAGTGTACTAAACAAATAAACAAATAGTAAGTTAGATTTGGATTATCCAGTGTATTAAACAAAGAAACAAATAGTAAGTTAGATTTGGATTATCCAGTGTATTAAACAAAAAACAAATTGTAAGTTTTACAATTATGTATTTTCTTGTCTTCTCTTTTTTCTAAGATGCAATAATAATGTATTGCTATCTAAAACAAATCTTTGTAGGCCTACATTATCATCTCAAATTTAACATCTAAAGAAGCTAAACTAATTTAAAATTTAAAAAATATACTCTGTGATTCTCTGTGGTCTGAGAGTGGTCAATGCAATTTATTAAAAATTATAAACGTAAAAGTACCATAAAATACAAGAATAATCACTGTATCATGATGGTACAGTGATAAAAGAGAAGTTCTTTTGTTTTCTGTATGATGTTATAAACAATATCAATTTGAAATTGGTTGACTAGCATACCCACTTAACCTGCAGTCATGATAAATAGAAATTGTCTTCAGTTTAACGATAGTATTTTTTTCTATATCTAACGTTAATGTGATGAAAAGAACAAAAGAATAATCAATGAGTAATGTAAAGTGATGAGTGTGTCAATTCCAGAGTTTCACTTGAATGTATTTCATCTGAGAGTCCTTCAGTCTGGTTTTGTATATGGTTGGATATCTATAAGAAGCTGTAATGCCTCATTGATACTATCTCCAGTGGGGTACTTAACGAGATAAATAAACCACTAAAAGTCTTTAAAGTGTCTATCATTTTCTCAAGTTTATCTCTAATAAATCCTAGAGAAATGTTTATACTAGCAATCAATATATTAGTAACTATTTTGGTACCCAAATCCGAATATAGTTTTGAGACTGTACTTTCAGTATTATTTGTGAAGAAATGAATCGTACTGTCAGTGTAGAAACGGATGAGTGGTTGTAATGTCCAGGTGTAACGTCAAGGATCAAGAGTTTGAACCAGCCGTGACTATTTCTTTATCCATGCAATTATAAAGGTGCACTGTCTGTGGCCAGGGTCTACATTAAATAAATGGTGCCCAACTTGATAATTCGAAGTTGACTGGAACCAGTGTTTCAATTATAATTATCATAGTTAAAGATCTGAGCCTGGGCAAGTAAATTAACTATGTCTTATTTTATATAAGACACTTATTTTATATAAGGATATTCAATTTAATATTAAAAAGGTCTGAGGAAAGGTTAGGCTACAAAGTTTTAAGAACTTAATCATTTTGAAAAAACAAATTTAAGATTTATTTAATCATTTAAAGCTTGTTAAATAAAATAAATCATGAATTCATAAATAATATAAATGTATCGCAATAATAACAACAACTATTGTATTACAATCTAAGGAGTTTGACAAGTAATAAGGTTAATGTACCTTTGTTGTCTTCAGTTACAAAATCCTATTTATGGACTACCGGTTTCAGAGTAAGAACTCCATGTTCACATCCATTGTACATTGTCAAACACTTAAAACAGTCACATTAAAAACATTTATATAAACATTTACATATTTACAAAACTAAAACACATGATAACACGGCTGGCTGGTATGATGGTCAGGTCCGGATTGAGCGTGGAACTGGAACACCATTGCTGGCGTGGTGGCTCAGTGGCTAAGGCTTAAGACTGAGGAGGATAAGGTCCAAGGTTCGAATCCCCACTGAGCCAACGGTCGGTACTTCACTCGTTGAATAAAGTTCACACACGGACCTGTAGGCCCATGTGAACTGGCGAGTGAAGTTTTTTAAATGAAAAAAAAAAAAAATACTTTAGTTAATTTTCTATATTTCACTTATTATTAACACCAATATTAGATTGGTTTATTTTTTATATACATAGATTGTTGTATTATTATACAAAAATTGCGCTGATCTATAAATAATACAAATAATTGGTTAATTTTGTAACTACACTAATTGTGTATGATATTTCTATGTTCAAAAATTAATTTATTTAATGAAATTAATTTGTTTTAATAGCTTATAAAAGAAAACAAATAAAAATTTTTTAATTATTTTAACATACAATTTTGTTTTGCTGTACAACAGTATAAAATATAATCGTATATCATAAATCAGGCCTGCACAGTCTCGTATTATATTGCTACTTTTAAAAACCTAAATGTAAACTAATTCACAATTATAACCAAGGAACGATAGTTTTTATCTCGTACCTCACTATTTGCTTTATGTCACAGGTATGGTAGCTTCTCCGAATGTGCCATTAGAGAATCAGCAGAAGTTCAGTTGTTCGTGTGGGCGTGTTTATAAGCAAAAAACAGGCTTGGTGCAACATCAGCGCTATGAGTGTGGCAAGGAGCCACAATTTGCTTGTCCTTTGTGTTCGTACAGAGGCAAGCGAAAGACTTCCCTCCAGTCTCATCTAGTGTTTAAACATAAAAAAGATAAATCATGTATGGACAGCATGTGGGAGTAAGAGATTTAATTTTGTTGATTTTTCTTAAAAATTGGTGAATTATTTTTAGTTGTTATGTTGTTTTATTTCAATTGTTATTTCTTACTATATTGCTTACTTAGTGATAATGAATTACCAGGAAGTAGGATACTTCATTATTTTATTTGTTTTTATTATATTTCAGTTTTGTTTTTCTTATTTTAAAAATCTTAACTTATCAAGTATATTATGAAATTTAGTTTTACGATGAAGTTGTTATCGTAAAAATTGTACATTTATTGATGTGTTGAGTTGTGTTGGTCGGATTTGGGGGGTATTTTATGAATTAAAAGTATTTGCTCCTATTATTGGATGTGTCTTTCATGCCTGATTTGTAAATCATAAATTAAAAAAAATATTGTTTTGTGTTAGGAATATAACTTTTGTTGCATAACCAGTTATGTTCATATAAACAGATTAATAGATAAATCATGTAATCTCATAAAGAAGTATTAGGTACACATTCAGTGTTTAAGGCCTCCTCCCACCCATACACACACAATGTATGGTGGTAAATTTACGTTTCTAGAAAATAAAAACACTTAGCTAAATTTTTCTATTTTGTTGATGTAACTCATTCAGAAAAATACAATGGAGGTAAAATAATGTCTTAATATTATTATTCCTAAAGTTGGATCTTTACCTAATTTATTGATTTATTTTATTTTCATGCTCCAATACAGGTAATAGACCCAATTACATGAGGCAGTTCATACAGGTATACATTATTCTTTCTTGTGGGAGATTTACAGCATAATCACCCAACTAAACCTATGTCTATATAAAGTCTTTATCACCAGGCAACAAATATAAATTCTAACAATTAATCAAAACAAACAACGATATAAATATAATAAATAGTACGATGAGAAATAAAAAAAATGTATATATACATTAATGATCTAGACTTTTAAAAGCACATTTTACATTAAATATATGAAAAAATAGAAGGCAAATAACAAAAATTTTTGCGGAAAATAAATTATGTAGTTAATGGGACTTGAAAAACATTAGACATGTATATTTAAAAGCCTTAACTGTATCCAGAAATATGCCTATTTCGATCCCCGCTGAAAGCATCGAATTTTAATCCCTCATCATCCGGAAAAGAGGCAAGGATGCATGAGCAACAGTGCGAACATTTGGCAGTAGGAATAGCTGTTTGTTCCTGGTACCAAAGTTTGGGACTCTGAAGCAGACACTCTCCAATCCGGATGGGTCATCCACCTGCCCCCTGTCCAGGTCCCACAGGAAAATTTGACCCATCACCAGTCTCCTTTGGCTTAATCTCTCAAACCCAAACATATCCAGCAGCTCGCTGTATGGAATTAAATAGGTGTATACATTAAAAGAATTATAAAAAAGATATCGTAAAAATAGTTTTTGGATTCGCTCGACCTCATCTAGTGCTATGCCATGTTCAGTATACTTAACCTCAATACTCAGTTTGTAAGTGTGCAATAAAGCAACAGCTGTATAATGTGGAAATGGCTTATACACATATACTTGTACAAAATTCATAATAAATTTTATCCGATTTTTCATCTGTAGCGATCAAATGCTCGAGGTGCTAGTGTCTCACACAAACAGTGCCTTGCGGTAAATAATCAAAGTAGCATTGAAATGTGCTGAAATTTTAAATCATATGTGATAACATTTAAATCCAGATGATGGTTTTATAAAAAATATAGTATAACTGTATTTGAAAATAATTAAGTAACATCAGTTTACAATAAATATTAATTAAATGTTTTAATTTAAATATAAATGTGCTTAATATGTTTACAGTACAAGTAAACGTCACACAACACAAATTTATTACAATATAAGCACAAAATGGTCAAATATATCACAATACAAGTACAAAATGCACGAATATTATGGTGATCGATTTCGGTGAACCACACTCACCTTCCTCAGACCAGAGGGATTCACAAAAGAATCACAAAAAAATTTCAGCACATTTCAATGCTACTTTGATTATCTACCGCAATGCACTGTTGTGTGAGAGTGATTATCTACCGCTACAGATGAAGTCGCCAAGATTAGAGGCTTACACGTGTTGAGACTTGTCCAGATGGCCTAGCGCCTGTTAAAATTTGTACACAGTTTTTCTAGGTATACGCGTAGAATGAAAATAAAATAATTTAAAACAATAATGAACAATAACACATTTTAGACATTATTTTTGGTCACAGTGGTAAAGAAAGATTTTGTAAATAAGAAAATATCTACAGTAAGTTTTCTACAGTATTATTATTGAACATATAATTATGCATATTAAACCTTCAAGTGCTCTTATCCTGTTTGGTAGTATGTCAGAAGACTGAAGAAAATATAATTTACATTCGAATCAATATTCTGTGGAATGTTTCTTTGAAGGAAATAAATTCATTCTTTCATATAGATGAATTAGGTTTGGAACTTACTGATGTTTTGTCTGATAATAGAATTGATGATTAGATATCTTTAATTAATGGACGATTAGTTATTCTAAAATGATAGCAAAGATTTTCTAACATAAAGGATTATCAAAAATACTTGTTTATAACAAGTTGAGGAGCTTGTGTGATGTAAATAAATTATGGGGATAATGTTTTTACTTACAATTGAATAACAACTTAATTTACGTTGGAGAATAAACGTAATTATTAAGTTGTTCATCAAAATATGCATTGTAATGTTTTCTTTCCAGAGATTAAAATTTATCCGTTTCTATAATTTTTGGTTATTTATCAGCTAATTCATAACAGCTTGACACACTGTCGATTTTACGGCCATTGATACTGGAGGGAGGTGATAATATCGATGACCCATGTTATTGGGATTAACTGAACAACAGAAATCTATCAAGGGGTCACCGACAATGTTTTAAGATCTATACTTTAATACATGCATTTAGACTTAGTTGCAAATCTGTGACAATGCACCAGTTGGTCGTTACCTTGTAACATGTTATTTTCAATGTTATGTGCAAATAAAGACTTGACTTGACATGTTGTATTTGTTTTGTTTCTAGATAACTTCTGTACCTTCGGTATGTTTTATTTTTTATTTAATATTTTATTTTCCAGTATTAAAATAATTTGGTTTATTTCAGAAATGATAATTTATAATTATAAATTAAATATAATTTTTGTCGCAGTTGACCAACAAGTTTTCTACTGTGACACTTGTGATCGAAAATATACGTATAAACGAGACCTGACTCGTCATCAGCGGTATGAGTGCGGCAAGGAGCCCCAGTTCCCATGTCTACATTGTACCTACAAAGCCAAGAGGAAAGAACAACTTACTCGTCACATGACTTCGAGACATAATAAAGTGCCTTTTTACAAACTGGACCTTTAGTATAATATAAATTTGTTAATTCTGTTACATGTAGTTTTTTAATTTAGTTAGTTTAAATAATAAAGTATGAATATTTATATTTATAATGATTGCTATTATAATAGTTAGTATATAATTTAGTACTGTAGTTTAATTAGTTGTTTTTAACTAAAATAAAATTTGTTTTCAGTATTGCTTTAATCAAATTACGTTTAAGGCACAAATCTAATTTTTACAGTATAAAAATTGAAAGTTTGTATTTTTAGTAAGCTTGGATTTAAAACAATGTATTTTTCAGATTTCTCGAATCTAGTTGGTGATCAACTCAAGTCTGGATTTGATTGTCCTTCATGCAGAAGATGCTTTAACAACAAAAGTAACATGTCTCGCCATTATAAGTTTGAATGTGGGAAGCCACCTTTGATTAAATGTCAGTTATGTCCGTACAAGTGCAAGCGGAAAGATCAGCTGAGGCTTCACATGATTGCTAAACATGGTGTACCCATTTAAAATCAGCTTGATTTAGTTACAAATAACTAATGTTTCTGTTGAAATATATCTCAAAATAGCTCTGTAAATTCAGTTGGTTGTTTCATTTTACTATTCAAATATATATACTTAAAAAACTTTTTTTAAATTTTGTTGAACAAGTGAACTGTAGTGTTCGGTTTATGATTCATTTGTGGTCCTTATTGCTCCTTATTATATCAATAAAAAGATCTTACATTAGCAATCCAATTTGATTATTGTGATAGTGGTTTTAAGTCCATAGACTCTCTTCCCCCCTCCCCCATAGGAGAAGACTAAATATTTAGATATTATGATGTATTTCTTAAGGTTATATATACATTACGTTGCATATTTATTCTTCTAATTTTGTATATAGTATTGTATTTTATGTAGTACTATGTTAATTTCGACAAAAGTTCAAATAAATCCATGACATGTAAATATTTGATTTTCCTATGAGAGTCTTGATGGGTATGACCCCAATATTCCAATGATTGATTTGGATTACCAAAGTGAAGTATTAAAGAAAATATATTTATTAATTCCACAAATTTAATTTTTCATAAATTTGTTACCTTGTATGGTATCATCAGATTAAATAATGATGATGATTAATATTTTAATCATTAACTAATCTGATGATGCAATAACAGGCAAAAATATATTTATGAAAAATTAAACTTATAAATTAATGAATATGTTTTGTTTATAAAAACAACCAAATTCAGTCAATAACCGAACAAAGAAAGTAAGATACCGGTATGTCTATTAATACCTCAATTTATGATTGTAAACATATACTTTTAAAAGGTTATCTTGCAACTGTACCAAAATTATTCTGTTACAAATATAAATAATTAGAATTAAAAAAACAGCTGCTATGGATTTATTTTGTCTGAACAAAAATATGAATGTATGAAAATCTATTACACTAACTGTACATTGCAGGAACAATTAAAGATGGAAAGGATATAAGTCAAGTCTAAAGCATATTATATTTTATTTGTTTATATTAATTTGTCTTATATATCAAATAACATGTCCTTAAAACATAAAAAAAACTCCAGCTGAATTGTTTTATTTTTATCCATTTTCTAAAAATGCCATGGAACAGATCTTTATTGTATATTTTCTTGGATTAAAGAAAATTATATTTTATCCTTGTTGTTAATAAATTGATTATGTTTACCCAAAGTAAAACATAATAAAAAGATGAAACCAAGCCAAGTTGTTTAAAGTGTTAAGGTTGTATTAACGGTTATATTAATTGGGCGGTAATCAATTAAATTATTATAAACTGACATTTTACTATTATTATTTATTTAAATAATAAAATGACAACTGCATGGATACTGCAGCTATATAGCTCAATTTTTTGGTGAATTTTATTACAGTAATTAATTATAGCTCACAATATTTATTTATACTAAGGATACCGATTGTTAATATATGGGCGAATACAGATTTGGAAAGAGTGGGATGAGTACAGATAAACAAACGAATGCAGTAATTTTTACAAACTACTACTTAGAAAGTGTCATTAATTAAATAATAGGTCAATGAGAAATGAACAGCCAGTAGTTATCAGCTGATCCCTCTCAAAATGTGTTATGACTCTGATTGGAATCAAACTGAGAACCTTTAGCTTATAAAGCTGGACTTTAACCCAATACACTTCCGACCAAATATTTAAAAGCTTTAAGATTTGAAGCATGAATGAGTGAAAAAAACTAATACTACTGAAATGTAGTCATTTTTCACTTTTTAAATTCTTGTACAAACCTGTGGATTATCTTGAAGGTATTGATTTGTTGTTTGAAATTGATTAGTATCTGTTAGCAAAACATAATTTTAAAAGTATATGAGCTTCAGAAGTTGTTATTAACACATTCGCTGTGGCGAGGCATGGAGTAGCATATCGCACGGTGCGGTGCTGCCTTGCCCGGCCTGCACCATGGCCACACGTTTGACATATTTCATTATATTAACAAGTAAAATTTATACTTGTGCAATCCATGCAATATTTTTATTAGTTTATTTGTTAGGTATTTGTGTATTTAATCCTCTTAAACCTATGGGTTCATTCTCTTCCAGGCTATTTATTCGTCATTAGAAGCCGTAATAAACAATTCTAAGTCTCCCTTTATATCATCAAACTCTAAAATCACTCTCTACTGACTAACTTTGGTCAATAACAGCTAGGCTAGATGGACTAGCCATGTTAAAAATAAAGCACTAAAAATAATAAATATATACACTAAACACTTACTTACATAAAGTACACTTCAAACACAAAACAAAAAATGTCACGGCAAAACTGCTACACAGCAAAGTTATATGTAATGTTTGGACCACGCTACGAACGAATCACAGTCACCCGTGCAATACTAGACTCATGCCGAAACAGAACAGTTCAGATTGCCTAAAGACTACACAAGACATCATCAGTGTTCGCGCACCGACCGCCGAGACGATGTAAGGCGTCACCCGCAGGGAATGTGTTAATCATTAGCAAAGTCTTGTTAAAACCATAAATAATTCTACTACTTTTAGTGCCTTTGTTTGTTTTAAATCTTTATCACTATGATTAATTACTTCTATAAATAAATTAAACTATAATTGCAGCTTAGATAAATTTGATGTACTAATCGTATGTCATGTTGGATCATTGCAGTTGACACGAAAAAGTTCACTTGTCTACGGTGTGATCGTCAGTATAAGGCCAAGCGCAGCCTTTTCCATCACCTGCGTTACCAGTGTGTTAAAGAACTACAGTTTGCGTGTCCACACTGCCTGTACAAAGCCAAGAAAAGAGGTAGTCTCAAATCTCACCTGCTGTTTAAGCATAGAATCAGCTCTGCAATTTAGTATTATAGTAGTTGCAGTTTTAAGAAAAGTGTTAATAATGTGATTGGGAAAATATATTTTTCTAATTGTAGAACATACAATTAATGCATTACATATTACATGATCTTTAAGACTTTACCATGTAAATAAATTATCTTTACTGTGTAGTTAATTACCAATGTTTTTGATTTAATGCAAATATCCATTTTCAAATTTATGTATCAATTAGAAAGAAGTTTAAGTGAAAATGGAATTCTGGAACAACTATAAAACATCAAAATTAATGTTTCAAAATGTATCATTGTTATTATAAAATCTAGGACACCACAATTTTTAATTTAATATATGCCATCCAGACACAAAAAAACAATAAACCTCAATTCAGATTTCATAAAAAGCACTTTAACTTGTACTTGTAAAAAAATAATTCCTAGAATGAAATTTACTTTAAAATGTTGAAATTTGATTTAAACTATTTTCTTTTATTTAGCAACTAAGATAATTAGCAATATTTATCAATCATTTTCTTCACTCAATAATTTTATTGTTAAAACTGTTGAATGGTTTTTCTTTATTTTGTAAAAATAATGCAGGTTTTGAACATTTTTCAGATTAAATAGCTGTTGTTTTTATTTATTACCACAAATAATATGTAAGCCCTCTCTAACATCACTAAAAGCTGTATTGTAAAAAGAAAAAAATCAATGATTGACTAAACCATTATCTGCATGAAATATCTTCAAGTGTATGGAATTGTGTCCAAAAACCTAATTTTAATCTTGAAGGGGTTGTATGACTGATTAGAAGGTTGACTTTTAATGTCATAAACGTTTTCATTGATACCAATGAATTTATTCATTTCCACCCTTAAAATAACAGGTTTATAGCTTTCAAAAAAGTATCTCGAACTGACCGTATCTCACACGTTGATGACAATTTAATACGTCTACTGATTTTAAGATAATTGGTTAAGTGTGCAGTTAGTTACAGGATATGTTACCAGGATATGTAACTGGAACTGTTACCAGGATACTGTGAGATGGCCACACTTTTTTATAGAAATTCCCAAATGACAAGGGTATTCACTGAAACGCTCTATACACTTTTTTAGGGTTTCTTAAGTGACAATTGTGTTCACAAAAATGGACTTTACACTTTTTTAGGGTTTCCCAAGTGATAAGGGTGTTCACTGAAACAGTCTATACTAAAAACATAACCTTAGTAATATACTGTATGTTAAGGTCATATGACATTAGCTGTTTTAATATTTATCTCTAACAACTGTAATCATTTTATTGTATATCTAGTAATTAGTTAATTGTGTATTACAATAAATTTATAATTGGACAATACACAGAAATTGTTAAGTTAAATATGGGTGTTCTTTTGTCAGAAATAATGATAAGATAAAAATGTCTGATTATTGCCTTCTTTTGTCAGAAATAATGATAAGACAAAAATGTCTGATTATTGCCTTAAATGAAAATATTGTTTCATAGTTCATAGTTGTAGTTTTATAAAACACTATCTGTAGTGTTACAAATCTAGTGTTACAAAAACTCTCAGTGTAATAGAGAGTTAGTTAAGTGAATATTGTGTATAAAGTAAAAATAAAATAGAAGTTATCATACATAATAGTGGTACATTATTTTATTTTTTAAATTGCTTTTACATTATTGTCGTAGGTGTGTTTGTCACGGGTTTCCAAACTCAAAAATTCCCCTGCAGTACTTGTCACCGCAAATACTTATACAAGAGAGATTTGACCCGCCATCAGCGCTACGAGTGTGGCAAAGAACCGCAATTTCCCTGTCTCCATTGTCCGTACAAGGCCAAGAAAAAGAGTACTCTTAAAAGTCACATGATCTTTATACATAATCAAAATATGAACAATGATTGTATGAAATAAATTTATTTTAAGTATTTCTAAGATAGTATTGTAAGTACATATATATTTACAGGATGCACTGCAGAAATGTAGTATACAAATTCAAGATTTGTCATGTTTTTCTAATATATTGTTGTTCATCCAAGCAATCATTCATTATAAGTGAATATAACATATTCTTCAATACCCTTCAGTTTACATGAATTATCTTTTAATAAAACCATACTTCAATTATGTTGTTTCTATCAAAAATTCTAATAATTAATATAATTAATTACAGGTGATTTACTTTCAAAAATGAATGAAACTATAATCACAGCTTAGATAAATTTGATGTACTAATCGAATGTCATGTTGGATTATTACAGTTGACATGGAAAAGTTCACTTGTCTACAGTGTGGTCGTCAGTATAAGGCCAAGCGCAGCCTTTCCCATCACCTGCGTTACGAGTGTGGTAAAGAACCACAGTTTGCGTGTCCACACTGCCCGTACAAAGCCAAGATTAGAAGTAGTCTCAAGTGTCATCTGCTGTTTAAGCATAGAATCAGCTCTGCAATTTAGTATTATATTAGTTGCAATTTTAAGAATAGTGTTAATAAAGTGATTGGGAAAATATATTTTCCTAAATGTAATAAAAAGCATTACATGTTACATGATCCTTTAGACTTTACCGTGTAAATAAATAATCTTTACTGTGTAGTTCTTTACCAATGTTTTTGATTTAATGCAAATATCCATTTTCAAATTTATGTATCAATTAGAAAGAAGTTTAAGTGAAAATGGAAGTCTTGAACAACTATAAAACATCAAAATTAACGTTTCAAAATTTGTACCTGTAAAATCTAGGAGACCACGATTTTTAATTTAATATCCAGAGACAATTTAATAATTAAGCCTGGATGGATTTAATGATTCCAGACATACACAAAACAGTAAACCTCAATTCAGATTTCATAAAGAGCACTTTAACTTGTACTTGTAAAAAAATAATTCCTAGAACGAAATTTACTTTTAAATGCTGAAATTTGATTTAAACTATTTTTTTTTATTTAGCAACTAAGATAATTAGCAATATTTATCAATCATTTTCTTCACTTAATAATTTTATTGTTAAATCTGTTGAATGGTTTTTCTTTATTTTGTAACATTAAAAATCAGCAATGAAGTTTTTGAACATTTTTCAGATTAAATAGCTGTTGTTTTTATTTATTACCACAAATAATATGTAAGCTCTTTCTAACACCACTAAAAGCTGTATTGTAAAAAGAAAAAAAATCAGTATCGCAAATATAATGAGTATGTATTTTAGTTAATATATTTACCATTTACCCTCTACTGATGGTTAAATGGTGGTAAGGACAAGAAAACTTTTATGAAAACAATCATGTCAACGATACGTGAAAAGATTTTGTCAATTCATTGACATGAAAGTTTTTGAAGTATATGATTGACTAAACCATTTTCTGCATGAAATATCTTCAAGTGTATGGAATGGTGTCAGAAAAGCTAATTTTAATCTTGAAGGGGTTGACTGATTAAAGGTTGACTTTTAATGTCATAAACGTTTTTATTCATACCACTGAATTTATTCATTTCCACCCTTAAAATAACAGGTTTATTGCTTTCAAAAAAGTATCTCAAACTGATTGTATCTCACATGTTGATGACAATTTAATAAGTCTCCTGATTTTAAGATAATTGGTTAAGTGTGCAGTTAGTTACAGAACTGGAACTGTTACGAGGATACTGTGAGGTGGCCACACACTTTTTTAGAGTTTCCCAAATGACAAGGCTGTTCACCAATACGCTCTACACACTTTTTTAGGATTTCCTTAATGACGCAGGTGTTCACCAAATACACTTTTTTACGGTTTCTTAAGTGACAATTGTGTTCACCAAAACGGTCTATACACTTTTTTAGGGTTTCCCAAGTGACGAGGGTGTTCACCAAAACGCTCTACACACTTTTTTAGGATTTCCCTAATGACACGGGTGTTCACCAAATACTCTTTTTTACGGTTTCTTAAGTGACAATTGTGTTCACCAAAACGGTCTATACACTTTTTTAGGGTTTCCCAAGTGACGAGGGTGTTCACCAAAACGGTCTATACACTTTTTTAGGATTTGCGAAGTGACAAGGATTCACCGAAACTGTCTATACTAAAAACATATCCTTAGTAATATACTGTATATGTTAAGGTCATATCTCATTAGCTGCTTTAATATTTATCTCTAACAACTATAATAATTATATTGTATATCTAACAATTAGTTAATTGTGTATTACAGTAAATTTATAATTGGACAATACACAGAAATTGTTAAGTTAAAGATGGGTGTTCTTTTGTCAGAAATAATGATAAGAGAAAAATGTCTGATTATTGCCTTAAATGAAAATATTGTTTCATAGTTCATAGTTGTAGTTTTATAAAACACTATCTGTAGTGTTACAAATCTAGTGTTACAAAAACTCTCAGTGTAATAGAGAGTTAGTTAAGTGAATATTGTGTATAAAGTAAAAATAAAATAGAAGTTATCAAACATAATAATTGTACATTATTTTAATTTTTAAATTGCATTTACATTATTGTCGTAGGTGTGTTTGTCACGGGTTTCCAAACTCAAAAATTCCCCTGCAGTACTTGTCACTGCAAATACTTATACAAGAAAGATTTGACCCGCCATCAGCGCTACGAGTGTGGCAAAGAACCGCAATTTCCCTGTCTCCATTGTCCGTACAAGGCCAAGAAAAAGAGTACTCTTAAAAGTCACATGATCTTTATACATAATCAAAATATGAACAATGATTGTATGAAATAAATTTATTTTAAGTATTTCTAAGATAGTATTGTAAGTACATATATATTTACAGGATGCACTGCAGAAATGTAGTATACAAATTCAAGATTTGTCATGTTTTTCTAATATATTGTTGTTCATCCAAGCAATCATTCATTATAAGTGAATATAACATATTCTTCAATACCCTTCAGTTTACATGAATTATCTTTTAATAAAACCATACTTCAATTATGTTTTTTCTATCAAAAATTCTAATATAGACGTCATAATTAATTACAGGTGATTTTCTTTCAAAAATGAATGAAACTATAATCACAGCTTAGATAAATTTGATGTACTAATCGAGTGTCATGTTGGATTATTACAGTTGACACGGAAAAGTTCACTTGTCTACAGTGTGGTCGTCAGTATAAGGCCAAGCGCAGCCTTTCCCATCACCTGCGTTACGAGTGTGGTAAAGAACCACAGTTTGCGTGTCCACACTGCCCGTACAAAGCCAAGATTAGAAGTAGTCTCAAGTGTCATCTGCTGTTTAAGCATAGAATCAGCTCTGCAATTTAGTATTATATTAGTTGCAATTTTAAGAATAGTGTTAATAAAGTGATTGGGAAAATATATTTTCCTAAATGTAATAAAAAGCATTACATGTTACATGATCCTTTAGACTTTACCGTGTAAATAAATTATCTTTACTGTGTAGTTCTTTACCAATGTTTTTGATTTAATGCAAATATCCATTTTCAAATTTATGTATCAATTAGAAAGAAGTTTAAGTGAAAATGGAAGTCTTGAACAACTATAAAACATCAAAATTAACGTTTCAAAATTTGTACCTGTAAAATCTAGGAGACCACGATTTTTAATTTAATATCCAGAGACAATTTAATAATTAAGCCTGGATGTATTTAATGATTCCAGACATACACAAAAACAGTAAACCTCAATTCAGATTTCATAAAGAGCACTTTAACTTGTACTTGTAAAAAAATAATTCCTAGAACGAAATTTACTTTTAAATGCTGAAATTTGATTTAAACTATTTTTTTTATTTAGCAACTAAGATAATTAGCAATATTTATCAATCATTTTCTTCACTTAATAATTTTATTGTTAAATCTGTTGAATGGTTTTTCTTTATTTTGTAAAATTAAAAATCAGCAATGAAGTTTTTGAACATTTTTCAGATTAAATAGCTGTTGTTTTTATTTATTACCACAAATAATATGTAAGCTCTTTCTAACACCACTAAAAGCTGTATTGTAAAAAGAAAAAAAATCAGTATCGCAAATATAATGAGTATGTATTTTAGTTAATATATTTACCATTTACCTTCTACTGATGGTTAAATGGTGGTAAGGACAAGAAAGCTTTTATGAAAACAATCATGTCAACGATACGTGAAAAGATTTTGTCAATTCATTGACATGAAAGTTTTTGAAGTATATGATTGACTAAACCATTTTCTGCATGAAATATCTTCAAGTGTATGGAATGGTGTCAGAAAACCTAATTTTAATCTTGAAGGGGTTGACTGATTAAAGGTTGACTTTTAATGTCATAAACGTTTTTATTCATACCACTGAATTTATTCATTTCCACCCTTAAAATAACAGGTTTATTGCTTTCAAAAAAGTATCTCAAACTGATTGTATCTCACACGTTGACGACAATTTAATAAGTCTCCTGATTTTAAGATAATTGGTTAAGTGTGCAGTTAGTTACAGAACTGGAACTGTTACGAGGATACTGTGAGGTGGCCACACACTTTTTTAGAGTTTCCCAAATGACAAGGCTGTTCACCAATACGCTCTACACACTTTTTTAGGATTTCCTCAATGACGCGGGTGTTCACCAAATACACTTTTTTACGGTTTCTTAAGTGACAATTGTGTTCACCAAAACGGTCTATACACTTTTTTAGGGTTTCCCAAGTGACGAGGGTGTTCACCAAAATGCTCTACACACTTTTTTAGGATTTCCCTAATGACACGGGTGTTCACCAAATACACTTTTTTAGGGTTTCTTAAGTGACAATTATGTTCACCAAAACGGTCTATACACTTTTTTAGGGTTTCCCAAGTGACGAGGGTGTTCACCAAAACACTCTACACACTTTTTTAGGATTTCCCTAATGACACGGGTGTTCACCAAATACTCTTTTTTACGGTTTCTTAAGTGACAATTGTGTTCACCAAAACGGTCTATACACTTTTTTAGGGTTTCCCAAGTGACGAGGGTGTTCACCAAAACGGTCTATACACTTTTTTAGGATTTGCGAAGTGACAAGGATTCACCGAAACGGTCTATACTAAAAACATATCCTTAGTAATATACTGTATATGTTAAGGTCATATCTCATTAGCTGCTTTAATATTCATCTCTAACAACTATAATAATTATATTGTATATCTAACAATTAGTTAATTGTGTATTACAGTAAATTTATAATTGGACAATACACAGAAATTGTTAAGTTAAAGATGGGTGTTCTTTTGTCAGAAATAATGATAAGATAAAAATATCTGATTATTGCCTTAAATGAAAATATTGTTTCATAGTTCATAGTTGTAGTGTTATAAAACACTATCTGTAGTGTTACAAATCTAGTGTAACAAAAACTCTCAGTGTAATAGAGTTGGATAAGTTAAGTGAATATTGTGTATAAAGTAAAAATAAAATAGAAGTTATCATACATAATAGTGGTACATTATTTTATTTTTTAAATTGCTTTTACATTATTGTTGTAGGTCTGTTTGTCACGGGTTTCCAAACTCAAAAATTCCCCTGCAGTACTTGTCACCGCAAATACTTATACAAGGGAGATTTGATCCGCCATCAGCGCTACGAGTGTGGCAAAGAACCGCAATTTCCATGTCTCCATTGTCCGTACAAGGCCAAGAAAAAGAGTACTCTTAAAAGACACATGATCTTTATACATAATCAAAATATGAACATTGATTGTATGAAATAAATTTAATTTAAGTATTTCTAAGATAGTATTGTAAGTACATATATATTTACAGGATGCACTGCAAAAATTTAGTATACAAATTCAAGATTTGTCATGTTTTTCTAATATATTGTTGTTCATCCAAGCAATCATTCATTATAAGTGAATATAACATATTCTTCAATACCCTTCAGTTTACATGAATTATCTTTTAATAAAACCATACTTCAATTATGTTGTTTCTATCAAAAATTCTAATAGAGATGTCATAATTAATTACAGGTGATTTTCTTTCATAAATAAATGAAACTATAATCACAGCTTAGATAAATTTGTTGTATTAATCGTATGTCATGTTGGATCATTACAGTTGACATGGAAAAGTTCACTTGTCTACAGTGTGGTCGTCAGTATAAGGCCAAGCGCAGCCTTTCCCATCACCTGCGTTATGAGTGTGGTAAAGAACCACAGTTTGCGTGTCCACACTGCCCGTACAAAGCCAAGATTAGAAGTAGTCTCAAGTCTCATCTGCTGTTTAAGCATAGAATCAGCTCTGCAATTTAGTATTATAATAGTTGCAGTTCTAAAAATAGTGTTAATAAAGTGATTAGGAAAATATATTTTTCTAAATGTAATATAAAGCATTATAGATTCAAATGATCTTTTAGGTTTTACCATTTTAATTAATTACCTTTATTATGTAGTTCTTTACCAATTTTTTGGATTTAATGCAAATATCCATTTTCAAATTTATGTATCAATTAGAAAGAAGTTTAAGTGAAAATGGAAGTGAGGAACAACTATAAAACATCAAAATTAAAGTTCCAAAATGTATCATTGTTATTGTAAAATGTAGGAGACCACGATTATTAATTTAATACAAGCCATCCAGACACACACAAAAATAAACAGTAAACCTCAATTTAGATTTCATAAAAAGTACTTGTCCATGTAAAAAAAATAATTCCTAGAACGAAATTTACTTTAAAATGTTGAAATTTAATTTCAACTAATATTTTTATATAGGGACTAAGATAATTAGCAATATCAATTATCTTGCTAATACAATTTTCAATTATTGTTAGCACGGTGTCAGTTAGCTTAAAAATGGAAGTTTGTGTTCTTTTTTTAATAGTTTCAGTTTAATAGTTTGTATGATCAGCTTATTTAAGGTTGTTCGATTGAAAATTATTTTTGAAAATGTTTTAAATAAAATTGTTAGTATCCATGTAAGTAATATATGTGTTATAGAAAAAAACTCTAAAAAATGTCTTTATAAAGATATGGCTGCCCAAAGTGACTAATTTGGCCTTTTTGGTGCATAACTCATCAACAAACCGTGTGATATAATTTATTAACATTTTGAGAATATAGTGGAAAAAAGGTTGGTTGATTTTCTGAATATACCCAGAAAATTTAATAAAATTAAATAAATGTTTATAGATCAAAATATTGTAAATTATAAAATGAAAATAATTCTGGTTAAGAAATAAAAACCTAATAATACATTTTTCACGCATTTTGTTTTATACTGACCAAGTAAGAACTCCTACAAACTTCAGGTATATAGGGACTGCTGTTAATATTAAATGTACTGTTACTGCAAAGCCAAACTATATTAGGTAACTTATTTGTGATAAAATGTTTTACTGTAAGATAAAATAAATTGGGTTTGTTACAACCACCTGCTGCTCCTATGTATTTTTGCATGAAGCGGTACCGAGATTGTTATGGCCCTCATAAAGTAAACAGTGAAGTGTGAACTCGTGCGTGTTTAGAGAACTAATGCCAACTTTCCGTTACTAATACTCCACACAATCAATATGACGGCCACAAATTGTTTTGTTATGGCCTGGTTCTGTCTGTTGACTTGTTGCGTTTTTTTTATCTGAACGTGACAAGGATTATATCCTCAATGGATGAACTATCAAAATTTATTGTTTTATAAAACAAACTGCCAGTATCATTGTACTTTTTATAATATTGCATGTTTTATTAGAACCTACATTTGCGTGGTTACAATAAGAAATGCAGCCAGGTGAAAAGAACACTTTAAGACATGAAGAGAACACTTTAAGCTGGGAGATGAATAGATTACATGTAATACATAAAACTAGATTTTTTATATTTTATTGATAATATCTACACTGAGAAAAAGTAAAAATTGTTTGTATAAAACTATGTTCGGTAACTCTATCCAAAGTAAACGATGAATTGACCCACCCACCCACCCTTAAACGTGCTTTAGTATTAACCCACTCATCCTTACACGTAGAATGGTACTGACCCACCCACCCTTACACGTAGAGTGGTAGTAACGGTAACACTGAAAAAAAAAATATTTTATTTTTTTTTTCAGTGTTACCATTTATTTTTCTATAAATGATATTTGTTCCAATTTTGAGTTGAAATTTGTAGTCATCTTTGGCTGAAAAATTAGATCAATTATATATATATATATAATTTATTGGTAGAGTTTACTATAAATGTGTGATTTATGACCATCTTAGCGGCAGTTATGATAAAATCTAGAACAAAATTCCTTATAGCGCTAAACTGAGCGCCGGAACAAACATCCTTATTGTCAAATGATCTAAATGAAATAAGATTCACTTAACTGAATTTAGTATCTAAATTAAATAACATGTACATAGTGCCATTTTTTTACAAAATAGGAAGTATATAGATTACAAACGCTTGATATTAATTACGATACAGTCCTTCATAAACCAGCAGTTTTGATTTTGGCAGGTAAAGAATCTCCATTTGTATGTAACTCTTGCAAGAGAAAGTATCGCCGCAAGAGAGATATGATAAGACATCAGCGCTATGAGTGTGGAGTGGAACCTCAGTTTCCATGTTCTTACTGTCCTTACAGAGCAAAGCAGAAGGTCGTCTTGAAAAATCACATAGGACGCAAGCATCAATGGGATCTGTAATAAAACTACTACTGGGCGTTATAAAACTTATTTCAGAATGTAACATTCCTTGTTTTTAACCATTAATTATAGTAATAAATTACAGCAACAAAAGTCTAGTTTTATTCACCTGAAGTTTTTCTACCTCACTTATGCTCAAGAGGGTAGTATAATCATCATAACCTTTGAAGATATTAGATCAAACTTACTTTTGAATATCCATTCATTAGCAGTAACCATGTGAAGTCATTGAACAATATTAATAAGATATTAACTTAAAAATACAAAGAGATATCAAAGACATACAATACATATTATGATCTTGACAGATCCTTTAATCTCTCTATGTAGGGTATTCATCACCAGTAGTCGGTGTGAGTACAGATGATTGGATATTGGACTTTTGAGATACCTTCAGTCACAAATATTGAATATTAAATGAAACTAAAAATAAGGTTTAAATTAATGTTGTTGATACAAAAAATTAATAGCCTTCTTACTACCAGCTGTAACATTTCTGACGCTGTTCAATGTATCATATGTACATTGTTACTGAAAAAATGATGTTTTGAATTTGAATCTAGTGTGAGTGTAGGCTGCTTGAATGCTAGGGTGGTTGGATATTAGGCTTTCAGAGATACCCCTAGTTGTGTAGGGTGGTTAGATATTAGGCTTTCAGAGATACACCCAGTTGTATAGGGTGGTTGGATATTAGGCTTTCAGAGATACCCCCAGTTGTATAGGATGGTTAGATATTAGGCTTTTAGAGATACCTCCAGTTGTATAGGGTGGTTGGATATTAGGCTTTTAGAGATACCCCTAGTTGTGTAGGATGGTTAGATATTAGGCTTTTAGAGATATCTCCAGTTGTATAGGGTGGTTGGATATTAGGCTTTTAGAGATACCCCCAGTTGTATAGGGTGGTTGGATATTAGGCTTTTAGAGATACCCCCAGTTGTATAGGGTGGTTGGATATTAGACTTTTAGAGATACCTCCAGTTGTATAGGGTGGTTGGATATTAGGCTTTTAGAGATACCTCCAGTTGTATAGGGTGGTTGGATATTAGGCTTTTAGAGATACCCCCAGTTGTGTAGGATGGTTAGATATTAGGCTTTTAGAGATACCTCCAGTTGTATAGGGTGGTTGGATATTAGGCTTTTAGAGATACCTCCAGTTGTGTAGGATGGTTGGATATTAGACTTTTAGAGATACCCCCAGTTGTTAGGGTGGTTGGATATTAGACTTTTAGAGATACCTCCAGTGGTGTAGGGTGGTTGGATATTAGACTTTTAGAGATACCCAGTTGTGTAGGGTGGTTGGATATTAGCTTTTAGAGATACCTCCAGTTGTATAGGGTGGTTGGATATTAGCTTTTAGAGATACCCCCAGTTGTTAGGGTGGTTGGATATTAGACTTTTAGAGATGCCTCCAGTGTGTTAGGGTGGTTGGATATTAGGACTTTTAGAGATACTCCAGTTGTATAGGGTGGTTGGATATTAGACTTTTAGAGATACCTCAGTTTGTATAGGGTGGTTGGATATTAGACTTTTAGATATGCCTCCAGTGGTGTAGGGTGGTTGGATATTAGCTTTAAGAGATACACCCAGTTGTATAGGGTGGTTGGATATTAGACTTTTAGAGATACCTCCAGTTGATATTAGGCTTTTAGAGATACCCCCAGTTGTATAGGGTGGTTGGATATTAGGCTTTTAGAGATACCCCCAGTTGTATAGGGTGGTTGGATATTAGACTTTTAGAGATACCCCCAGTTGTATAGGGTGGTTGGATATTAGGCTTTTAGAGATACCTCCAGTTGTATAGGGTGGTTGGATATTAGGCTTTTAGAGATACCCCCAGTTGTATAGGGTGGTTGGATATTAGGCTTTTAGAGATACCTCCAGTTGTATAGGGTGGTTGGATATTAGGCTTTTAGAGATACCCCCAGTTGTATAGGGTGGTTGGATATTAGACTTTTAGAGATGCCTCCAGTGTTGTAGTCTGAGTATAGGGTGGTTAGATATTAGGCTTTTAGATATACCTCCAGTTGTATAGGGTGGTTGGATATTAGGCTTTTAGAGATACCCCCAGTTGTATAGGGTGGTTGGATATTAGGCTTTTAGAGATACCTCCAGTTGTATAGGGTGGTTGGATATTAGACTTTTAGAGATGCCTCCAGTGTTGTAGTCTGAGTATAGGGTGGTTAGATATTAGGCTTTTAGAGATACCCCCAGTTGTGTAGGATGGTTAGATATTAGGCTTTTAGAGATACCTCCAGTTGTATAGGGTGGTTGGATATTAGGCTTTTAGAGATACCCCCAGTTGTATAGGGTGGTTGGATATTAGACTTTTAGAGATGCCCCCAGTTGTGTAGGGTGGTTGGATATTAGACTTTTAGAGATACCCCCAGTTGTGTAGGATGGTTGGATATTAGACTTTTAGGATACCTCCAGTTGTGTAGGGTGGTTGGATATTAGACTTTTAGAGATACCTCCAGTTGTGTAGGGTGGTTGGATATTAGACTTTTAGAGATGCCTCCAGTGGTGTAGGGTGGTTGGATATTAGACTTTTAGAGATATCTCCAGTTGTGTAGGGTGGTTGGATATTAGACTTTTAGAGATACCTCCAGTTGTATAGGGTGGTTGGATATTAGACTTTTAGAGATACCCCCAGTTGTGTAGGGTGGTTGGATATTAGACTTTTAGAGATGCCTCCAGTGGTGTAGGGTGGTTGGATATTAGACTTTTAGAGATATCTCCAGTTGTGTAGGGTGGTTGGATATTAGACTTTTAGAGATACCTCCAGTTGTATAGGGTGGTTGGATATTAGACTTTTAGATATGCCTCCAGTGGTGTAGGGTGGTTGGATATTAGACTTTTAGAGATGCTCCCAGTTGTGTAGGGTGGTTGGATATTAGACTTTTAGAGATACCTCCAGTTGTATAGGGTGGTTGGATATTAGACTTTTAGATATGCCTCCAGTGGTGTAGGGTGGTTGGATATTAGACTTTTAGAGATACCCCCAGTTGTGTAGGGTGGTTGGATATTAGACTTTTAGAGATACCCCCAGTTGTGTAGGGTGGTTGGATATTAGACTTTTAGAGATACCTCCAGTTGTATAGGGTGGTTGGATATTAGACTTTTAGAGATGCCTCCAGTGGTTGGATATTAGACCTTTAGAGATGCCTGCAGTGTTGTAGTCTGAGTATAGGGTGGTTGGATATTAGACTTTTAGAGATGCCTCCAGTGTTGTAGTCTGAGTATAGGGTGGTTGGATATTAGGCTTCCAGAGATACCCCCAGTGGTGTAGGGTGGTTGGATATTAGACCTTTAGAGATGCCTCCAGTGTTGTAGTCTGAGTATAGGATGGTTGGATATTAGACTTTTAGAGATGCCTCCAGTGTTGTAGTCTGAGTATAGGGCGGTTGGATATTAGACTTTTAGAGATGCCTCCAGTGTTGTAGTCTGAGTATAGGATGGTTTGATATTATGTTTTCAAAGATACTTCCAGTAGTCCAGTGTAAGTGTAAGATGATTAGATTAATATCTAGTGGATTTTATAGATATCTCCAGTATTTTCTGATTTAAAGACATTGATATTTATGTTCATCCTCCATGATCCTTCACTGCTCAGGAAAAAAAAAACTGCAGTGTCAAAGACCTGAATCCATTATTTGTAACCTACATTTTCACCCTCAGCCCTATTATAGCAGAAACATCCACTCAGCCCAGGCTCATTTTACATTAACTTTCCGTTTACCCCATGTATATCTATTAAATACACGCCTAAGTATTCCACTTAGCCCGTGAGTATTTGTAGGATGCTCAATGCTTAGGTAAGAGTCTGTTTTAATACTGTACCTGAGTTAGTTTTAGATACTCAGCTAGCATTACTTTAAACACACTGTTGGATATGTCTGGGCCCAGCGAAATATCAAGTCCTATACTGAGTGTCTGTCAGCTTCTCATAGGCTGGAGGTAAAAGTTAAATGTGTATCTTACAGATACTCATGGGGGTCAAAGTTCTAACTACCAGCAGCAAATTCGCAAGGTGAGTGAAGCAAATTTAAAATTGATTTCTCATAAAATGAATCCAGAAATTCATATAAAAGAATGTTGTTATTAATAAATTTTTGTATTTCATACCATAAAGACCTGTAAAAATTTTTTTAATTATATTAGATCAAGAAACTATTTAAATAAATAAATAATATTTAAATGTTAGAAAGATTGTATTAGATCAAATATGTTTGATGAAATTAAAATTATTTTATGAAAATCCCTAATCAAACTGATTGTCCTTTTTAGGTTTGGGGAATGTCACCTTCCCATCTTTGATGAAGGAGAACATGTGTCAAGTGTGTGGGCGCTGCTACCGCCAGAGACAACACTTGGTGCGTCATCAGCGCTATGAGTGTGGCAAAGAACCACTGTTCCAGTGTCCGTTTTGCCCTTATAAAGCCAAACGAAAGTGTAATCTTAAGGCCCACTTTGTGGTTCATAAAAAAATAAATATGTAACAAATGTTGAGATGTATTGAAGTATATTTTTTTTATTTTTTAAGATAAACCAAAAAAAGCAAGCAAGCAGCAAAAGATTCAAACACTACAATGCCAGTGTTCAGAGAAAACTTTCTCTATCAAAAGAGACGTTTATTAGATACAAACTTAAATGAATGAAGATATTTTTGCATTAAAATTTTAAAAGCTGTTTTTTCAATATATTTATTTTGATGTGAGATGTAAATTTCATATAGATACAATCAGTTTATTATATTTATATAGTAGTTTATTGATATTAGATAAATATCAATCATTGATCACAGGAAAAAGAATAAATTATCAACAAACTTGAAATGTTTAATAGTTAAGCCAGCATATTTTATAAGTTTAAGATATGGTGGGATCTTTTTGATCTAATCAAAACGACTCAACTAGGTAGTTGTTAAACAAATTTCATTTCACTATCAGGTTAATTGATTCATACATTTAGAGAGACTTCATTAAAATGATTAAAGTGGAAAGTTTGTTTTATAAAATTGGAAATGTGAACATTAAATTAATGTTAATATAACATTTAAATTGTATATAATTCCTTGCATAGGAATGTGAATAAAATGAAAATGAACAGCTGCACATTAATGAATCCAACTATATCAATTTTGTTCAAGATTGTTCAAAAAGATTTTCAAAATGATGAGTATTATTTTTTATTAGGTATTAAGAGGCAACTGTAAATATTCTTAAATTGTTGCTTTATTATATTTGTACAAACAGTAACAATGTTAAACATTTAAATTCCAGCTGTTAACACACTTTCTTATTTGTTTTTCTCATAATGATTCTATATAGTTCATTTTGAATTATTCTTGTTATCATGAAATGAAAATTAGCTTTCATACAAATCTATAACATTATAAAACATTTAAATTTTTAATATTGAAAACAAGAGTTTATAATCATTTTTAGGATACTGTACCGTGCTCAGTCTTAAAGGTAAGGTTTTACGTGGTATTTTTGATGTGTTTTTCTTTATTTTAATTTTTTTTTAGCTAAGTCTGTGTTCTAGGCATGGCGACAAAAAATTCTGCTCTCTTAACATTTATTGTCTGTAATGTGGTGCATGTGAGTTCAGATGAGTGGTTTTTTTTTAATTTTGATGTTATAGGATTTGTGTACTGTATTTCAAACATTCTCACTATTGATTTTATCTTAGACGTTTACATGTTTCTAAATAATAAGATGTCCATATTCCCTTTTTAACTTTATAAATAACTTAAAATTGTTACTAATTGCTAAGTATTTTATTAACATTTTTTTATTTTTCTCAAGTAAGTGCTTCTTTTTCTATGTTGAGTCAGAAATATGGTAGGTCCACTAGGAATAGGGTTGCTCCAAAAATATGGTAGGTCCACTAGGAATAGGGTTGCTCCAAAAATATTTAATCAAATAATGTTTATTTATATAAACATTCTTAAATAAATACATAATTTACAAAAGGTATAAAACACTCCAGTAATTCATAATTTTTATTTTATTTTTAGAAACAAAGTTTTCATCATCAGACAATGTACACAACTAAACTAATATTTATAATTATAAATATAAACAGAAACAGCTTTAAGAATGATACATGGTTAATTTTTCTTAGGTTTCGTTAAGAAATAGACCATTTGCATCGAGCATTCAACACATTGTGTTCCGTGCAAACTCTAGGACCAGAATTTTCATTTCATGAATAACAGTTTTTTTGACATACTAAAAAAAAAATTGAAATACTTCTTCAACTTAGATAGATTGAGATCTGTGACTCAAGTGGATCCACACAACTGATCATGAATTCCATGTTCAATTTGTTAATGTGATAATCGGATGTAATAATTTATGGGATAGTAATTTTAAATATCACTGTTATGCAGCCATGATTATTTTCATGATTTCTGAGATATGGAAATATTTCGGATAAGTTTCTTAGTCAGCAAAATTAAAAATCAGGAACACATGGTTGAAAGCTTTGAAATTTTACGTATATTTTAAGAATATTTTGTGATGTTTAAGTATTTAAAAAATTTAAGAAATAAGCAAGAAGCCATGCGATAGGTAATAATCAGACTTTAAGCCAGACTACAATATAAAGTGGTCTGAATAGCAACAATAAAGGAAGGCAGGAAAATAAGCAAGAGGCCATGCGATAGGTAATAATCAGACTTTAAGCCAGACTACATAATAAAGTGGTCTGAATAGCAACAATAAAGGAAGGCAGGAAAAACATTGTATTTGATAAGAATAGTGCGTAGAAAATGAGTGTCTGGCAGGAATTTTCCACATCGAGACAGAAGTACTGACGAGGAATACAGACAGACTTGCTTCCCCCACAACCTGCCAAACTTACCGATGAAATTACACACTCATACAACTCCCCCCACCCCCTGCACCCGTACAGTGGTACTGACCTCCCCAACCTCCCATTTACATACGGTGGTATTGACCCACTGGCCTTCACTTGTGTTTCAAGTGACTATAGGGTTCATTAGTAAATTATAGAATTGTTATTGGGATGATTACATAAATGCACCTACTTAAAATAACAAAAATGTTGCATTATGTTTTCTAATGCTGCAATTAAATAACATTTTGGAAACTATTTTTGGTTTATTGAATTTAATATTTATCATCAATAATTAATTTTCTCTTTGCTAACTTTTAACAATCATCCATCAAAATAAAAGTTATACATTTTGCTTTAAAGTATGCAACTTTTAAATTTAAATATATATAGGCTATTTACCACCTACCATTAAAAAACATAACTGCGAGTGACCTAGACAGTACAAAATCAATTAATGATTATCAACTCACTATTTAAAACACACCTCATGGTGATTAATTTATTCTTTATAACAAATATGAATACATGACACAGTATTAAAACAATAAACTGATTAGTAACATACATTTTTGTTAAAAATAAAATTCTAAAGAATATTGTGTTAAAAATATTTTTAAATAAAGCAATGTACTTCTAAAAAGCATTATTAAATAAAAAAAAGTGTGTGCAAAACATTTTTTATGCGAGTTAAATTTTTTCAGATGATGGCCGGCCTACATTTGTTTGCGACTTATGTGGTCGGAAGTACTTCCACAAGAAGCACCTGAACCGTCATCTCCGCTACGAGTGTGGAGTGGAACCTCAGTTCCCCTGTCCCTTGTGCACATACAAGGCTAAACAGAAGATCTGCATCAAAATGCACTTACGTCGTAAACATATCCATTATTACGAGTCTCTTTATAAAATAGGACATTGAATGTGAAGTCTGTGTTATTTGTCATGCGTCATACCACTGATTTGTTTTATGTATTTGTTGTTTTTTAATATATTATTAAATGTTTTTTTTAATTGAACAGTTTTGGTTCCTTCCAATAATGATAGACACCCAGGTTATTCCAGTTAGAATATTACATTTCCATTTACTAAAATATCATAGTTTTCTATTGACTAATAAACATTCCTAATAATATGTTTTGTTTCATGAGAATCATTTCTGTGTGATTCTTTATAAATTAGGACACTGAGCATAGTGTTTGAATTACTTGTTATTTCATGTCACTCAGTTTATTATTTCGATATATTTTTTTAAGTTCTGTATTAATATTTTGTTACTTGCCGACAGCCCTTGCTTTTCTATAGGGTGGTTCTCTAGACTTGTTAACCCTTCCGTTATTGGTTCTCTCTAAACCATCACATCAATATAAAAGCTCAGCTTGCTGTCAATCTCGTTGACAACAAAGTTCTATAGTCTAGAAAACACTATAAATCTACTTTTGGGATGAAAATAAGTGCAATAAGGACAGTGTTAGTAGAAATTACCTGACAATTTTAACAATGAAAGCCAAATTAGCCTTTGTGTCATATTTAACTTTTTTTATCTCAGCTGTTTGAAGTAAATTGTTAATATTAAATTAAGGCCTATGTTACTTTCATGAGAGAAATGGATTTGTTGATGGGCTTTTTCTAACCCATATGAATAGAATTTTGACAACTCCTTTCTTAGTGGGTCTCTATGTATTTATTTATTCATAAGACGCTGATCGTCAAGATATGGGCGAATATGATTTCCAATGAGTGTGATGAGTGTAGATGAGCGAATGTAGTCATTGTTACAAACTAAAGCCGACTATTCCTTAGAAAGTGTCATTAATTAATAGCCCAATGACAAATGAACAGCCGGTGGTTATCAGCTGATCCTTCTCAAAATGTATTGACTCTGATCTGGGATCGAACTGAGAACCTTTAGCACATGAAGCTGAGATTGAACCAACTACGCTACCGACCAATTATAAAAAGCTAACTTAAATCCAAATTTCATCAAAATCTGTTGTGTGGTTCTAGAGTTGTTGTGACAAGTGAGTACATAATTTATTGATTATATGCATTATGATAATATTTTACTGAAACAGTTTTAGATTTGTCTATTTTATATGTTCTGATTATTCAAATCACAGTAGAACTCCAACTATCCAAATCAATTGGGACCAGACCCTATTCGGATAATCAGATTTTTGTCAAAAAACAGCCTATTTTATTTAATTACTGTATGTAATTAAATGGATGTATATTTAAATGGGGTATAAAACAATATTTTAAATGAGAAATGGCATTTGTTATATAATTAATTATAGTTTAATTACATGCTATAGTATTCTATTATGTGTATTTACGTGCCATCCTGTAAACAAATGTTATTGCTTGCCAAACATCTTAGTTAAATATGCTCCTATATGTTTGACTGTCTTCTCCCGTTTTTTGCCACCAGATCGCACATCCGCTTGACAGAGGGAAGGACAATAGCGTGAATAGACAATACATTATATCTATCACATTATGTTTCCTGTCAGAATTTGAATTTGTAATTTTAAGACGATGTTACAGTTTACAGTATTTATTGAGGTATATTATGTGTTATTTATTGTGATATATATATATATGTATGGTTTATTTTTCCAAGGATTAAAAACACTACTGTTTATTGTAAGATTTTTTTTACTTTCTGAACAAATTTGAAAACTGAAGATTGTAAGATTTATTTTATGAAATTCTGAAAGCAATTTGGATAATCGGCAATTCGGATAGTAGGAGTTCCACTGTATTATTATTATTAGGATTTTCAAAAATTTACTTTATATAATCCTCTGTATTGTTTAAAATAATCACTTCATTGATTAATGATTCGCCAGTGAATAACTAATCTCATTACAAACAACAATAATTCATTCAAATAACATGTTCTGTTCTACTGGAACCACAGTACTATCTTTAAGGTAATTTAATGATCGATTAATAGTACTATATCATAAAATGTAATAAACAATGAAGATCACATATCATAAGTTTAATACATAAGTCGAAGATCTCAGAACAATAAACCATGTTTAACATCCTTAAACCAAAGCATATCAGAAAGGAATAGTAACATTTAAACGATGATTATTTTAAGTTTTGTCAAAATCATCAACTTTTTTTCATTTTTCAGACTTCATTGCTGAGTTGGAGGCTAATATAGAGGAAGTGGTGGTAAAAGAACATCAGTGCCTAGAATGTGGTAGGAGTTACAAAAACAAGAAACATCTCAACCGTCACTTGCGCTTTGAGTGTACTAATGACCGTCAGTTTGGTTGTCCAATTTGTTTTCAAATGTTTAAGCGCAAATGCCATTTGGACAGTCACTTAGCTAAAAGACACTACACTAATTTAAAAATTCTTAACTTTGTATCATAGGTCATCAAGAAACAATTTTTTTTATATCTCAAGAAAATTACAGAAAAAACTTATTTTAAAATTTTTGCTAAAAGATAAAACAATAATTTTAACCTAACTATATTAGTTTCAAAAACATTAAACTGGTTTTAATAGAAAATCATCAATTTAAAAAAAAAATCAACAATATATATATGTTGATAAATTTTGTAGTAAGTCGATTATCATCTTAATTTTTTTTATTTTTATAACTTCGGTTTCATAACAAAATGTATAGTTTTCAATATTTTGTTTTAAAACGTGTGTTTAAAAATAAATTTATATGCTAAAATATTAGATAAATTATTTAAATGTTAATGAAAAAAGGTTGTGACATAATTTAATATCAGTAGCAATATATATTACCACAGGCCAAACATAATATTACTATGCGTACTTGATCTCTTATATTACAATTAAAGGCTTATTTACTGTTGTAACTTTTACAACATTCTTAATATGTATGTATATAGTTGTAATAAATACATAAAATTGTTAAATCAAAGTCTTATTGTAGTTTTCCCTGACCTGTTTTTAATGTATAAGAGAGTGCAAATTTATTTCAAAATATATAATAGTAGACTTGGTTAATCCTTGTTTATAGCTTTTCATAGTAACAACAGTTTTTAGTAAAATCAAAATAAATCAAAAAACTCATATTGTAAATCCAGATTATTGTAAACCATAGACAATAACGAAGATAGTCAGTCAAGTGTCATGCTGAATTTTAATTTAAAGGATAAATTTTATGGTTAAAGGATGAATTTTAATTTAAAGGAGGAATTTTAAAAGGATATACAGAGGAATTAATTATCTTTCTAATCAATCCAACATGATTTAGTAGATATCTAAAGTTTCATTACATTTTAATAGTTAATCCTTTAAAATATTACTGAGTTTTTGATTGCCAGTAAATTTATGTAGGCTGTTACAAAGTATGGGCTTTTCAGTTGCCGATCATAAAAATGTGGGCGAATATGAGGGGCGAATGAGTGTAGTTAGTCATTGTTACCAATTAAGGTCAACTGTTCCTCAATAAGGGCTATTTATTATTAGCACAATAGCCAGGGCAACTAAGGGATCTATATCTTTACATGGAATCTGAATCACGTAGTGATGGTTTTCTCTACACAACATCTGAACCTGGACTACCATCAGACTTGAACAACCCATCAATAATTTCTATGGCAACCATTGAGACAACTAATATACATACTAATAATAATATTAACTATAGAAATAAGATGGTTGGGTAGTCACTGACTTAATTAAATATCCACTGGCCTTTTTGGATGGCCACTGATATACTTGGGTATGACTCCATAATCAATTTGAATCAGACAGCATGTTATCTTTTCAGGGGAACGGCCCACGATGAGTTGAACGAAAATGTTCAACTTATGCTTGTATCGTGTTTGCTATCAAATGAAAGGTCTATTCAAGAGAAACTAATTTACCAAAGAACCACCCCTACACGTACAGTGGTAGTGTAGGGGTGGTTCATATGGGTCCCGTAAAGCCAATTTTTCTGTTTGGTGAAATTAATTCACGTTCAGTTCTCACATATAGTGCCAGAAGCTTCCCTCTCTCTGTCTCTCTCCAGCACCCACTTAAGTGACTAATAACTGAGCTAATAGTACACCAAACATTTGTCCGAGCACTCATTTAATTTAATCACCGTTAGATAACAGCACGTATGCAAGTCTACAGCAAATGCATTGCCTTGGACAGTTCATTTTTTTCTTTAGTCAACATAGGTGGATTCCATTTTGTAATTGATATCTTCAATTAATTTTTAATTTGTTATTAGGCCTATGCAAGCATTGTCAAAGTTGTACTATGTAAGGGAACTTGCTCCAGTATATTATACCATCATCTTTAGTTAAAATATTCTAAAACATCTCCTTTGTACATAATAATAAAATGTAATGACAGATTGTATACTTTTATTTAAATTTGTTATCTTTATTGAATGTGCGTTGTGCCAGAGTATTTTTATTTATTTTTGTAGAACTTTTAACTACACCTTTAAACTATTTCATATTTACATTCAAGTCCCTTGTGAATCCAACTGATCTGTGAATGATAAACATGGTTAATGAAATTAATAATTGATCTGTACCTTCTTTTACTTAGATTGTTTTAAAATCATGTTTAACTTGCCTGTGATTTATAACAACACTTATTATTTTAAATAAATTAAAATCCAAATATTCTATTAATTTATTTATTTACATTCATTTTACTGATCCAGAAAAACAATATCATATTGAAGATAAAGGTTGTAAAAAAAGCAATAACTGGTTTGTTATGAACAGTTTCTCTCTCTCTCTCTCCCCCTCCCCCCTCTCTCTCTCTCATGTTTTTATTAGGACCAGCCTGCTTTTCTTTATTGTACTAATAACGACTGTCAAATGCTAATTTTTTATAATGTAACTTCTTGTGTTTCGGTCTTAATAATTGTTATTTTCAGTTAGCCCGTATTCTTAACATACAGATAAGCAACTCAGTACAATATTACTTTATCGATCAAATCAGAACTTTACCACAAATCTTAATTGACTTGACTCGTTACATGTCAGTTATCTTTGAAGTTGACGTTTTTCTACCTTTGTGTTTCATGAGTTCTTTAAAAAATGTCTACTTATAAAAAATGTGTGCATTAGAAAAAAAAAAAATATAGTAGCCTAAACAGCGATTAATAAAATACTAACATAATATACTGTATATTAATGGTATAGCAATGAGCCTATTTTTAAGTACCTACTAGAAATAACAACAAATTTCTATTATATTGTTTGATCCAATTTAACAATCAGCTCTATTTTTTTGTTATGACAATTTTCAATTGTGATTTTACAAGATATATATACTCAGTTTAATTCTAATCAAAAGAACAGATTCATAGATCAGTTCTTGGTTTAACATGTGTTTTCATCTAATATATTCACAGCACGGTAACACTTTGATTAAGATGTTCTACATCATAGTGCCAAGTCCTCGTTTTAGATTCCAAGCTGACTGTCATATGTCCTTCATCCTTCAATTACAATCCTTCAAATTCAATTAATTACAGGCTTGCAAGCCCAGGTGAACTGATGAGTAAAGTTTTCTTCAACAAAAAAAATAATCTATATTTATAAAAGAGGATGTTTGTATATATATATATATGTTTGAAGTTTATGCACCGCCAAACCATCCAACCGATCACGATGAAACTTTAGGATGTTGTCCTGTATACTCCCGAGATGGTTTTTGTGAAGTTTGATGCAGATCCATCCACAGGGTCCGACCCCACGGGCTCCTAAAGATCCCATGTTATTCAAATGGAGAATCTGAATTGTTTACAAAAAACATATGACTGTGTGGTTTAATGTAGTTTCACATGCCATAAGCAGATTGAAGTTCTCACAACAACAGTACTGTATATGTTTTGATTTATTGTAGTTCTACATTTCACCTTGAGAGTGTAGCACACACTACTTATACTTGATCAGATGATCTGTATTTGGTGTTCACCTTTTTTTCCTCAGTAATTAAAACATGTGGTGAAACGTGAAAATAAAAAATAAATAATTATTTGTTTTGCAGTTTACTTTTTATGACATGCCTCCTATAAAATCTAATATTGGTACAAGAAGCAAAAATGCTCGAATTTTTTCAGCTATTAGGTTCTAAATCAAACTCAATATTATGACCGGCGAAGCGGGCGGGTACAGCTAGTAATAAATAAATACCGAAGTCGTGTCAGTGTGACAGATGTTGTTATTTATTTATACACAAGCCATCTACTACTTATTATCCATCACACTTCTTGCATTTCATAAAAACTGTATTTTGAAACATTTTGCCTATTTATTCATAATTTGTAATTTACAACACAATTTATGTTCATAAGTTAAAATATTATCTGTTTTCTTCTCTATTCACAAAGAATGTAATACTAATCATAATAAAATTAATTCATGATCTATAGTTAATAATTTTGTAACAATACAACAGTGATTATTTTAATTTTCACAAAAACTCTAAATCTTATCAAATTCTTAGAAAAATCTTCTCTGCTACCATATTCTACATTTTTATAAATCAAAATAACGTGTTTAATTTATCGTGATCATGAAAAGTGATTGACAAAATTTGAGTTGTTTCTTGCCTACTAAAAAAACAACATAATTAGTTTTGTTAACATTTAATGTGTCCTTAGTTGCATAGTTAGTTGGACGCAGTCACAGTAGGGCTTCTTCGATTGCCGGTTGCGAAGCGGTCTTCACAAAAACAAACATTGACAATTGCTGTGGCTTTCGGGAGGGGACAATACAGTTTCATGGATAAAGAACAAGCTTTGACCAAGAGTGGCCGAATGTTTCCGAAGTAAAACGACTCGCCTACCGCGAGGCGCGAACGTCAGTACTTTAAAAAGCTGACAGCTGAGGTTATGTTATTGTTTTAAAAACAAGTCTGCTTCATTTTATTGGCGTTTGGATATATATTTATTGAGTGATAAGTAAAATGAATGATGAATGAACGTACAAATAGTAAATTGTGTGGACTGTGGAGTCCAGTTTGACAAACGCTTTTCTAAGCAACGTTTAGAGTATTACAACACATTTTAAGCTTGAAAATTGAGTTGGTGCAAAAACGGTAGGCCACAACCTCAATACATAATTTTAAGTGGAGCATAAAGAAACATCATGTATCTATGCACATAATGTTATAATATTAATAATTACCATAACTATGAATGGTTTTACTTGCCAGTGACAGTAAAAAGTTATGAAAAATTTTTTTATTGGTTATATGAATGTTTTCCAAAATTAATAAATCATTATTTGTTTGGGAACATCCCATTTATGGTAATAAATGGATTTAAATTAAGATGTAGCCCTGTTGGGCGGGGATAGCTGCTGCCAAAAAGCAGGTATTCTCACTCAACTGTTAAGTAGCTGACCTGCTTACGTTAATAAGCTGCTGCTTCTAAAGCTGCTTAAGCCTGTTTTGCACATCTCTAGTCGGAAAGCATATATACAGTTTTCTCTGCATTCACCATAAGGCAATAACCAAAGAAATACTGTACTAGGCTTTTAACCATCTCAAAAGATTCAATTTCGAATTGTCCTTTGTCCCAAACCTTTTGTAACAAGAGTGGTGTCAGTTATGTCATTAATGTAATACAATGATTATTAATACGCTCGACAACTATCTTATCAGCCTCAATCACATTGATGCAGTTATTTGCAAAATCGATAAAGAATAATTTGGTTGATCTCTGTCTATGAAAGCCATATTGTCTTTCACATAGTATTTTTTTAAATTCTATGTTCTGTACCGTACTCCGTAATTTGCTCATGCACGACTTTTACAAATTTTGAAATTGATTTTCAAATTTTCGACTTTTGAAATTGATGGAAACAGAGAGTTTGGATGATAGTTCTCTATTTCATCTTCATCAATCTTTAAGAAACAAGGTTTAATTTTGGCTTGCTTGCAGGCTTTTAGAAAAGTTGAATTCTGAATTGATGCATTAATGATGAGTGGATGATGATTTCATGTTTACACTGTAGAGTAAGCCGGTGGCCGAGCGATCTAAGGCGTCAAGACTTCAGCTTGAGTTAGAGACAGCTCTGGTTTGAATCCGGCCTAGACCAGAAGATTTATCAATAATATTCACCATCTACTGTTCTGGTTCGCCCCCCTTACTCTGTCTGAATAGTTTGTCGCACAGATCAATAGTCTTTGAGGAATGGGCAGAGTAAGGTTAAGAAGGAGGTCGGCCTATCCTTAAAAAAAAGTATAAACATGCTGATTTCATCCAAACCGGTTGAATGCTTGTTGACTAATTTCAAAATAATTTTTTAGGCTTATGTTTTTGTCACCAACATTTTAAAAATTTGCTTTTGATTTTTGTGGAAAGCCCAAAAGTTGGGATCATGGATTGTCTTTATGTACCAGTTCTGAAACTGAGACAAAGAAGTTGTTAAAAACTTCATCAACTGCAATCGAGTTATCCACAATTTAATATTCACTTAATTTTAAAGTGATATTTTTTGGGGCCTACTTCTGTTAATAACTGCCCACGTCTCCTTTCAAATGTTTTGGGCATTAGATAGCCAATTAAAAATTCACAAAGCTTTTGTTGCATCAAAAAGATTCTTATAAGTATGTTTACTGGCTAAATAACGTATGTTAAGAATACGCCCCCGGTGGTAGCCTAACAGTATCTTCATCACCATTGTACATGATGGGCGAGTGGATGGTGCTATTGATTGATATTTATATTAAAAGTGTATGCTGCACCAATAAAAATTCACTTCCAATGGAAATATTCCCATTATTAAATAATCTCAAAAACAAAACTTTCAAAAAATTTTGCTTAGGATTTAAAAACATTAAATTGTATAATTATTTTGTGATACCTTTCATAATTAGGTGACTATAAAATCTATTTAAGAATTATTTAGGGCAACTAAATAGTAAACCAACATAAAATCATACATTTAATTTGTATATCAATAATCAAAATATGATCATGTTGTGTCAGCTTGTCAAAAATCACAAAATTCATATTATATTATGGCCGACTATAATTTTACAATTTAAACAGTTATTATTTGAGGAAGGATCTATTCTAAATTTACTTTTTGTTAGAAGGATTACTTCTAAGATATTATTCTTTACAGAATGCCTCCTGGACATATATGATGGTGAATTCATTGAAAGCAATCACATGGGATCCACAGACACTCCTGCAGGTAATAATGCATAGGTGAATTAAAAATGGTAATATATTTAGATTTTACACAAGTATTTACTGTTTAGATAACTTATTTTCTAATTAACTAAAGCAGCTCACTGTTTAGTTCTCATCTATTGCAACTATTGCTAAGTAATGTAACTATTTTAAATACCAATGAACAAAAATCGTAGTGTATTGAATTTTCATTCTAGTCATGTTTTTCTTCTAAAAATAAATATAGAGAAATCTAGTATGTATTTCTAAGTGCATTCTCTTTTCTAAAACAAGGTTCACAACGTGTGTTTTTTATGTTTATCTATACCTATAAAAGGCAAATACCACTGACTCATTCACTCATCCATCTAACTAAAAAAGTATTAATCCTACAAGGCTGATATTTTGTAGAATCAAAGGTCTTATGTTGTAAATGTGTAATAAGAAGGGATTTTGAAAAATTCTTAGTAACTCGAAGATGCCCTTTTTAGTGCCAACAATTTTAAATGCCAAAAACAGTGTTTTTTTTTTATTGTAGCGGCAAAATGAATGGTTCTACAGCAAAAATAACACCATTACCTGCATCTGATTTGATGTGATATACAACTTTGGCCCTATGACTTTTTGCTCTTATCTCACCTCCTTCATCCTTAGGTAGAGCTAGATTTTCAATTTGTGCGTTTAAATCAAATTGGTTAATTTACGGCCTCTAAGAGTAGACTTACAGATTTTTCTAGACTGTGAAACTTTGTTATCTAGGAGACATTCAATAGGAAAATATACAATTTAATCTGAACACATGAATAGCCAGGTCATAGGACATGGCTAGAAACACAATATTTCACTGATTCAAATTCAATTACCGTACTTTGTGCTCTCTAAAAGTAGATTTACAGATTTCTCTAGACTTAAACTTTTTTATCTAAGAGAATAAACTGATTTTAATCAGAAAATTTACAATTTAATTTGACCAAATGCATAGCCAGTTCACAGGACATGGCTAAATATGGCGAGAAACCCGATATTTCACTGACTCAGGGTCAACTACAGTAATTTGTGCCCTCTAAAAGTAGACTTACAGATTTGTCTAGACTTTGAAACTTTTTTATCTAAGAGAACAAACTGATTTCAATTGGAAACTTTTAAATTTAATATATCTATATAGACATTTATATTTGTATATATCTATAATATACATATGTATAAAAGACATTTACCACTCATAACTATTTCTCCAAAACTATACGTCCAATTGACTTTAAATTTTGTACATGGGTTAATCTTGGCCCCTAGAGGCTCACTAAGAAACCGTTTTCCTATCCGACCTCAGGACTCCGTCCTGCTGGCCTACAAAATTCCCATGGTATTCTTATGGAGCTATATTAATTGATTGATTTATTTGATTAACAGCTGTTAAATAAAAACAAATTTATTAAAATTGTGGTAGGCTAAATTTTTAAAATTAAAAATAATTTAGTACGTACCATAAACATGTTTTAATCTAGCAAGTTTAATATCAAACATTTTGAACTCTGTTCCTGAGGTGCCCAATGACTGACCTCAATATTTATAGTTCTCTGTTATTATCTTATTCTAACATGTTCTGTCATTAATTCTACCTTGGCCTGTATAGCATTTTTTAACTTGCTGAACGGTTAATAAAATTGTTTAAAAAAAGTAAATTATACATAATATCAACTGTTCTAATTGGATATTAGATTAATTAGTTGTTTTTTCAAAGTATTTACTATAAGTTATTTTTAAATGTTCTTGAACTTGTTAGAATTTTTACTTATATTTTGATTGAAAGTGTTCAAACTCAATATTATAACCGGCGAAGCAGGCAGGTACAGCTTGTAGTTAGTTTTATAAAAAGTTAATTTTTAAATAATGACCATCTTCAAGTTTGGAATTATGTAATCACATTGAATTTAAACAATATTGTTTCTAAGTAAATAAGCCGATTGATTATGAGTCTATTTAAACAAACATTAAAATGTTTTTGGCAAACCCTAAAACGTGTATATTTTACTAACAAAAATAATTCATAGTAAAATATAAGAGTTTAGTAACATATAGTTTATTTTCATGTTGGTTAAATTTAAATTATAAACAACATTTATATTTTATTTGGTTATATTATATTTTGTAATATATTAAGTATTTTTTTTTTTCATTCAATACATATATAAAGTAATTCTTTCATTGACAAGCTTGAGGGAAATTATATCTTTTTTGTGTTGTTTACAGATCATTTTATGTGTACTCCTGATTCTCAAGATTATCTGGATCAAAGCATACTGGCAAAGGCACTTCAAACAGAACCAGCTGGTAAGTAATTTTTAATGTTTTTATATACTGTAATAAAAATCTAATTTAGCTCGTCAAGTTTATGATTGGCTATTTTCAGTGCAAATCACCAGAGCTGAGTGGGTGTGTAGCTAGAGAAGGGACATGCCCACTGCAACATATAGTCTTAATTTTTTTTAAAAAAGGAGAGGCTGATCTCATTTTCTACCTTGCTGTGTCAATTCTCCATTGACTATCGATCTGTGCGGGAAACTTATCAGACAGAGTAAGGGGGCGAAACAGTACAGTACAAGTTGAACATTATTGATAAAAACTAACAGTCAAGGCCAGGATTCGAACCAGCGCTAACCCAGGTACAAAGCCCTGATGCCTGAACCACTTGTTCAGTCATGGGCTCTCTTGCCTCAGCAGCTAACTATAGTGTGTTTAAAAATCTACAAACTATTTATTGAAGTAAACTTGTAAAAGTAATGTGGTAAGAAATTCATTCTGGTTGGTGAGTAAGGCTAGGCCAAACCCTAACCACAACCACAGTAAGTAGAAAAGACGGTATGTATCACGACGAGGCTGCGCAGTAGACTGTGATGTCACATGGGCGAAATCACCTGGTTTGATTACTCGATAAAATACTGGTAACTAAATCTACCAATCGCATGGAAGCATTCAGCTAAATAGTAGGCAAGTTATTTACCACTTCTCAGCTGGCATTGTAAACTACAGGAATTAGAACAGTATTTTTGTGTTTGTTGTTGCCATTTTGCCCATGTGACATCATAGGAGATGCTTGTGATACCTACCGTCTTCTTTCCTAGGGGTACCGTGACCACAACGCACTTTTGCATTATACAGATGCCAGTTAGTAAATATTTTGTATTTCTGAATGCAATAAGCACAATATAAATCAACGTAAACTCCATACAAAGGACGGTTACTGTGCTAGTAGTCATATAAAGACAAAGGTAAACTGTCGTCACACTCTATCGATTACTATACAGTATATCACTAGGGACACGAAAATAACACACGTGCAATTTAAGTACACGAGCGTTTATTCACCTTGAAACATAATAACACTGAACTCACAACTCACAATGATTTGTACTACCGCAATATCCAAGTTGTTCCAAACTAACGAATTGAACAATCACTCACTGACTGAAAACTCAAAAACTGAAACTCTAGCAGCGGTGCAGCCGCCTTATATACATTTGTTACAATCTAGAACTTCAAGAACAAACTCGACCCCGAAGGCTCCAGAAGCCATGGAACATATTACAACAAAAAGAAAGTTATAGAACATTCTGTCGTCAATATGTCAAAATACGACAGTATGACATCTTTTATCCTATAATTGTCAAAAGTTTAATATTAAAGCATAAATAAAATAAGTTTATTGTTTTAAGTAGTCTATTTGGTAATATTCACACATAACGATTAATTATAACATAAAAGTTGTATAGCTTCATGAAGCTGCTGGAAAGTTCTAATGTAACCTATTTGATTCTACTCATACCTGGTAATTCAAATTATACTATTATGTAATATTTAATATATTTACAATTAATTGAGCCTATTACTACGTAGCCTAACATAAAATAACATAATATAGCAAATCTTAAACATGATTTGAAGGTTTTACCAAGTTAGGTTACATATAGGCCTAGTTAACAAAACTAACTAATTGACCTACATTTGTCTGCTTCTCAATGTCCTAGAAGAGTTTTTCACTGTAACCGATATAATTTTATGTAAGGCTTTTGATTAAAATCTAACTGAACATCTCTTCATGAAATTGGTCTTAATAATAATAATTAAAAAAAGTTTCTGGCCATGTAATAGAGATTAAAAAACAACTGCTAATAAAATAACATATAGATATAATTTTGCTGGGAGCTGGAATGAATTTTAATGAATAGGATGTTTTTGAAAAATGTTTGTTAGTAAGAACATATTTTGGACAGGGAAGGAAACATTTGACATACAGACATAAGCTTAACAAAAATACAATCACATTCATCTCAGACAACTTTTAGAATATGGTCTAATGTTGTTTAAATTACTGCTATAAAAATCAGCACTTATTTCATCCATTTTCACCATCCAACATTTTCCAAGTATAAAAACACGTTAATGAAATCCCATAAAGCGCATTGTTTGTAAAACGTCAAGTCTATGTAAAATAGATTCAACATTTGTTATTTCACAGGTTGTGTTCAACAGTCACCAATTCTTATGGTGGATTCACAAATTAGTGTGACAAAATCCTACTCTTCTCTGTTATTGTTTCCACAGATGTGATGATTGAGACAGATCCCAGTGCTGCAGACGTCAAGATCTGGGACTACCAGTGCCCGCAGTGTGGTAACACTTTCGCCCAGAAACGTTACTTGGCTTTTCATCTCAAAAACACTTGTCAGAAAGAGCCCAAGTATTTCTGTGCTGTCTGCCCAGCTAAGTATAAGAAGAAGTATGACCTTGAAGCTCATATTTTACATAAGCACATGGAGAAATGAAAACATTTTTCAGTCCTAAAGTAACAAGCATTGTCGTTTTTTTAATGCCTTTGTTTGTAAATAATATCAGCTGTCTAATTCTTGTATAGTATTCAAGTAACAGCCAAGCATATTTAATCAACAATTTATGTAGTTATACAAATTTAGACAAGTTGTATAACTGAATTTGCAACTTAAATTTGCTTCCTTATTTTTAAGTTCCTATTTTTTATATAACTTCTGCATATTATAATTAAAATAGGCTTAATGTGTTTAATTAGTATATTTTAGTGATAACATGACATTTTTAAGTACCTGTACATTGTTTCTAGTCTTCAAGGTAATTTTTATTGTCTAGGCTGTTTGTGATATTGTAGTTTTCAAAAATAAAATCTAGCCAATGTAGTGTAAAGTTATCACTGTCTAATACAATTTGATACTACTATGCCAGAATATATTTTGTAAAATAGACCATACATTGTATTAGAAGGTAGGGAATAGCTGTAGATAAATATTTTAAACTGTCTATTTAGTCTTGTTAGTAGATTTTTAATTGTTGCATAAAAAAAATGTTTGCCTCTAGTAACTTGATTGCATTCTAAAATATCTTTTATTTATTAGTAAGTAGCTATCGTCAGAGGAGAAACTGGATTGGTTTTACCGATTATTAAATCTAGTTTGCAGACTACGTACTTTTATTTTATAATTTTACCACATGATGTGTGCTTCAGAATAAATTTAATTATTTGTATAATGATTACAGTTATGTTTTGACAAAAGGAGCTCATTATTTCCTGTATTTTCTTCTCGTTTATTTCTAATTCTGAGTCAACAAAACACTTCTGATGCTCTTACAGACGAGATACCCAACATTAAAACTGATGAAGTGCTGAGACAATGAAAAGGTGATTTTTTGACGTGAGTAATATTTATTTTTAGTATATAACAATACCTTTTTAGGTATCGTATGTATACAAACACGTATGACCAGTAAATAACTGCTATTAGCTCTCTAACACAACAATGAAGGTTTTATTGTATAACAATACCTTTTTAGGTATCCTATGTATATAAACACGTATGACCAGTAAATAACTGCTATTAGCTCTCCAACACAACAATGAAGGTTTTAGTACTTACATTTTTGTTATTTGAAACCACGTAAGACTAATTAATATTTTTGCTATAAATTAAAAAGATTAAAAAAAGATAAACTTAGGATAAAAAGTAGTAAAATCAATTATGAAAGACGATTATTTCATTTTTTATAGCAGATCGTACAGTATCTGATAAACAAATAAATTTATTTGAAATTCAGAAACTTGATTTTTTGTTGGCCAATTTTTATTTATAGAGGCTTGCGATAAACAATTTAGAGCTATAGGATTATGAAAGACTTATTTTTGTACCACTAATGACTATTTCGTATCACTTTTTTTGTAACTAACTATGTACAAAAATTGTCTTATTTTCATAAGAACGGTTTTTGTGGAAAACAGTCAGATAAGTTATCGTTATTAACTAAATTATCACATGCAGTTAAAAGTTTCTTGGATTTATTGCACCAAATATTTTATGAAAAAATAGGAAAAACATGTAACAAATAATTTTTTTAATATTTTGTTTCTATGCCTTTTATATTCAAACTTTATATAATATTACTCAAGAAGGCTACATAACCAATATAGTAGCATTGTTACATTATCTAAATGAAGGAAAAAATAATGAATGTAAGCTCTATAAATATGTCACCTTGCCATTGTATGTTAAATGTTGTTGCTTACTTCTAACTTCATAAACATAAAACAAATTTAACCCTTTATGTCATTGATACTACACTCTTCTTTAATGGCACACATTATTTATTCATTCATTTTGTTTTATTATGCTTCCTATTGCTTATATCATATTTTGCAATATTTTAAAATTGCAATTAACTATTCTCAGTCATAAATAAAATGAAGTCTATAATTCTTGGTTTTTCAAAAACTTTTTGGCTATATCTAAAATTGTAGTTGTTAACAGGTGGCAAACTCTTTAAGAAGAATCAAAGCGAAAATGAAGCAGAAGCAAATGAAAAAGAATTTGACTTCAGCATAAACAAAACTATGATCATTAAACCATGCCCTAAATACTCTCGTTCCAAATCAGTTGATGAAAAGCACAAGGGCAGATATCATTGTATACATTGTGGACAAAAATTCAAGCATAAGACCAGTTTTACTTTACACGTTCGCTTCAAATGTGGTCAAAACATAAACCCAAGTCCTCCTGGTACTCCGAGTACCGTAACTGAGCCTAAAGAGCGTTTTACTTGCTCTCACTGCGGTCGAAGCTATAAATATGAGAAAAGTTTGCCCCTCCATCTCCGTTTTGAATGTGGATTTAAAGATTGTCCAAGTTCCATTAGAGTTCCAAATAACGAAGCTGATATTATAAATAATGAACAAGTATTTGAAAAATATAACTGTTCGCAACGTAGTCACTCATTCAGCAGTGAAAAGAGCCTCATATCCCATTTGCAGACGTGTTGTCAACAGAAAGGTAATTTTACCTTATCAGTTACAGAGAAGCAGGACAAGGATATAGTTGTTCTTGAAGAAAATAAAGAAAGGTTTGTATGTACACGATGTGGTAGAAGCTACAAGTATGAAAAAAGCTTGCTTTTACACCATCGTTTTGATGGTTGCTTCTAATTGGCACAACTTCAAATAAATTAAAAAAAAAAAATTAAAGTAATCTCTACAAATTCAATTAAAATATAGCTTCTTTCGATCAAACATACAACTGTCATTGAACGTGTCTTTATGTTTATTGCAATAAAACAATTAGTAAGTTAAGAAAAGTTTTGTAATGTTTAAATTGCAATATTATACACTTCTAAAATAATATTTAGCTCTGTTTGTTGTTTGAAATTGACATCAACCACCTGTGATTTCAAGGTACGCACCTGATTGTGAAATTGAACAAGTTATGTTTGTTTACATTACAAACATGTTGAAACATGCAAATCCAGTAGATGCTTTGAAAACACGGAGCCGAAGTTGACTACTCGATAATAATTATTAAATTCTAAATTTATTCCTTATATGAAATAATGAACATTGGTTACTTGAGTAAAAAGGTTTTACAAATAAAATTAACTTTATATAATATGGCTATAGAAAAATGATGTTTGAAAATATAGTTTCATATTTTTGTTTTTACCACAATAAAATCGATTTATCTAAGTCTTTTCATTGTTAAATTAGCTTATTATAATAAATTGCTGTTTTTGTAGAGCATCTGTTATTGATTTGTTAAATATGTGTTGATGCATGCTTTTCAGTTTATTGATTTTGTTTTAATATAATGTATAAAGTGCTAGTATTTTTTTTCAAGTTCATTATTATTGTATTAAATCATGATCTTGAATTGTTATGTAAAATTTAACATATGTATGTGTTGTTACCAGCTCTAAAATGATAATTGTTATCCTTTATATAATTTGTCCAAGCATTTTCTGTATCCATAAATACTTCTTGTTAATTGTGTTTCAGTACCGCACAACAGTATAATTTCTAAGTGTAGTTTATACAAATGTAAAATTAAATATTTTTAGAATATTACTATTAAAAGTATTTTGAATACAATTTTTATTAAATACTGTTCAAAAGTAATGGTTATATTTTTATTGTATAATATTGACATGGATTTGCGATTTTAAGGAATATACCTGGTCAGGACATTTGACCATGAATCAGTAAATTTTATTGCATTTAATTTTTTCTCTTATTTTTTGTAAAACATACAATTCACATGCATAGAACTACAAAACCTAGTGATTACACGAATAGAAATATCATTAGTTTAGTGACTTGTGTTCAAAAGCAATTATATGAAGTACAAATTTTAATAATATCTAGTTTTGTAATACATAATTACTATAATATTGTATACTTTTTTAATTCAAAGTTGTATTAGTCAAGAAACTTCAGGGAGTTTTGTTTTTAAGTTGTTAAATTACGAAAAGTCTATTTTTATTTAGAATATATCACTACCATGAGATTTTATATATAACACAAATATTTGTTGTAAAGTTAATTTACTTATTAAACCTTACTTGAATGTTTTACTTTTTATTACTATCCCAATTGTTTAAGTATTAAAACATGGCTTGATAACAGATTATTTATTGCCAAAAATTACAAACATAATAAATAAATCTATTGAACCTACAATTTGGAAGTAAAACAACTTGAATAAATTAAAACTAAATTAACTAAGAGAAAGGTATTTACAGTCATTTTCTATGTCCTTCAGGGAAAATGTAAAATCTCCTAATTTTTTCTATAAAATTCTGTTTAAAATTATAGATGTAGAACCAAACCTCCAATCAGAGTTTCAAAGGTATTAAAACTCCAGCAAATGCTGAAAAACATTAAAATGTATTAAATTACAATAAATATAAAAATAATTGAAATAAAAGATCCATTCAATTCTACCACAATATATTAGAATTCAATTCAATTTTAGAGGGGTTTTCAAATGTAACATTCTTTTAAATTCACTCTCCTTCAAGGACATTAGCTGTCATTCTCAAGTTAATTTGAATTAGCTTGGAATAATTAATTCCCCTGCCAGTGAAGTTAGATAACAGAGCACTCTTAAATTTGGCAGGTCTGTCCATTTGGCTCCAAGTAAGCTCATACAGAAACACAGGGTTTAAACTCAAAAAATTACTATTACTCTTCATGTAGAAAAATAAATAAAACATTTTTTAACTTAATGTTTTTTTAGGAGTAGTTTTTACATGTAAACGCTCCAATCATAATCTGACTAACAATTTTGTTAAGTGACCATTACCTTAATTTTAAAAATTTTCCCTCAGTTCAAAAAGTAAAAAAAAAATTATTGGATAAAAAGTTTGAAAAAATTCAAATTTTTCCATCTGAAGAAATAAAATTATAAATTTAGTCTGTTTATTTCTAGCTATAATCTAAGATAGCACCTTGGGTTTTTACATTATTTAATCTACAAAATATTTCTCCATTCAAAAAAATAGTCATGCTTTAAACAGTTTGTAGCTTTAGTAAACATTATTGGTTGGTATTTTGAAAAATTGAACATATTTTTTTTTTCAATGTGCCATATGATACATTGTCAATATCCCCTTCTTGTTTGATCAAGAATCTTGTTAATTTAAAATGGTGATAAATTAACAAAGATTTTTATATCAGGATTATAACAATTCAGGTAAAAATAAATCAACAGTAATGTTTTTTAAGACAAGAGAACTGAGAATCAGGATTGTCTTTAGCTAAATACTAGATACGTGATTAGAATAAAGCTGTCCTTGGCTATTGGGCTATTAGTTAATGGTCTTTTCTAAGGAAAAGTTGACCTTAGTTAATAACAATGACTACACTTATCCACACTCATGTATGTAAACATTCATATTTGTCTTAAAATACGTACAAGATGTTGGTGTCTCAAATTTGAATTGTTGTTAGTGGTTAGAGGCAGGTCCAATCTATTTTCTACCTTTTGACATACCCTTTGTCCATATTTTTCATTTCTAAATTTTTTACCTTGAAATGAAAATTCATTAAGTTTTGTTTTAGTGCAACTTTTATAAATTAACAAATGAAATCAATACATTATTTAAGCCGTCAGTGGCATTTGAATTTGTTGTGATATCTTACATAAAACATTACAAAGTGATATCATTCTTTTACTTACACTCTAATATTGATACTACAATTCATTGCCTTATACTCTTTTATTCCAGACATCAATCTACCATATAAACAACATGGATGTACGGCATGTGGAAGAATGTACAAGCACAAACGACATTTAATGCGCCATCAACGCTACGAGTGTGGCAAGGAACCGCAGTTTCCTTGTCCATTTTGTGACTACAAGGGTCGTCATAAGATACATCTTCGAAAACACATGATGTTTAAGCACGCTAAAGAGTATATGGTTATGATGCAGACTTAATAATGTAAAGAAGTGTAAGTTTCAATTAATTACAATAACTCAACTTCAAACATCATTTTAATTTCATTAAGAGGGTTTTAGGCAAAAAACTCAATTATTTGGTAACCACAAGTTCTATAACAATCTATAAAGTAATTATAATTTTATATGAAAAAGCAATACTTTTCATGTATCTACTAATTATTTTTGATAAAATCATTTGTTTTAAAGCTATTTAGCTTTCAACTTTTAAAATGTCCTTTCTTTTTTTTGATGGAAATCACGAAACGCACCAAAAACATGGGTTTCTTCTACTTCAAGGATTCGGTTAATTTATTATTTTAAAACTTTATAAAAAAATTAAACTGCTACATCTACTAAACCTGCCAAGTTTCAGTTCGATATCTCAAACTATTACAGAAATAAAATTGATTTTACGAAAACAAAACAAAAGAAAACTAACAAGATATGATGATTTTTTTCCTTTTTTATTGACAGTAAAACCTGGTAAAATGTTGGTTATTAATTAGAGGGCACATTTTGTATTTGTATTGTCATCTAAAAGAACGTCCATTTACAAGATATAAAGATAATTTATAAAATTATTTCATGAATAAATCTCATCCCTATTCATTTATAGTTTTATTATTCTTCCTATTTTTTCAAAAATATTACTCATATAGTGATTTTTAAAACTTTTAATTTTTATATTTCTGTTTCCTTTTAGAGCAATAATTTTTAGGATATGTTAACAGTTTATTGATTGCAAAGTTGTTTAGATTGTGAGTTTTTCTTTGATAATCATATATTTCCTTCCAGAAAATTTAATTGCTGTTATTTTACTGAAAATTAACAACTAAACTGTCAGCTAAGTTTTATTGATGGCTGTCAGCTTTCCATTTCATATTATTTGTTCCATGTATATTTTGAAAAGCTACAAAACTGGTAACTGTAATAGTCAAAGAAACATTAGCGTAACTATAATATAAACATGGAGGTCGTAAAGTCTTACCTAAGCCAGACACCATTTTGTAAGTTACCCCCTCCCCCAACCTGGCTGCATTGCCTAAAACTATTTTACCATCTCACTTGATTCAAACAGTGGATCATATACCGTAGTTATAGAGTGCCTCCTGCACTATTTTATGGAGGGATGAGCCAGCATAGACAGAATCAGTGAGGCAAGTCTTTAAGGACTCGATGGAATGGACTTACCTTTGAGACAGATCACTTTACATTTTTTATTCTTATACATGACAATAGTAACATGACTTTTTGATCTTGATTTAAATATATATCACAGCTTTTTTAAATAAAAAATGGTAGATGATAGCAAACCATACAATACATATAGTACAGCCGAAAAACTTAATAATTATTGTAGTAAAAGTCTGTAGTATTTTGAAATTATTGTCCAAAATGTGTATTTCAACCCTTGAAATTAATTATGCTCTAATATTTTAATTTCAGATACGAACTCATTGGATAGACAACACGGATGTATGGGATGTGGAAAAATGTACAAGTACAAGCGAGATCTGATACGCCACCAACGCTACGAGTGTGGGAAGGAGCCACAGTTTCCCTGTTCGTTGTGTGACTATAAGGCTCGTCATAAGACACATCTTCGAAAACACATGTTATTTAAACATAGTGAACAGTTAGCTTGTTGTAAAGCTGACTTTATAATCTAATAAAATGTAATCTTTAACCATGATTTCTGAACTTTTTTTATAACATATTACAACTCAATATTTTCACAAAGAGAGTTAACTGTGGGTTCTTATTCACTTAAAATAACAATTTCATTGACATTAGAAAGCCATCTGGATTCAGTTTTGACTGTCATGGAACGTTAATTTAGAACCAATTCTTTTCCCATCTTGGTGTGTTGAAGACCTTAATTTTAACAATGCTTCGCAGATTATAACAATAAGTTCTCAGATTAATTTGAATCTAACAGAAAAGATCAAAATCACTTTGTTTAAAACAAACTACTCTACTTTAATTAACAAATAACCTGATTTAGTAATTATGAATTCCTAAATGTACTAAAGTGGGTTGGCTTAGACATACTCATACATTAGTGGATAAAACACAAAAGTAGTTAAATATCCAAGTGAAAAATGATCAGAATAAGGTGGTGGCTGAATTGTTTTATTTTTATCCTCTACTCTGTAATATAAAGTTTTATATTATGCATTATCCATAATATAAAATTTTCCACTCTATGCACTATCTATATATTAGAGATATTGCATAAGGACACCCCTGTACACTTCATGTGCCAACTCCGTCACTTGCTGCTATCATGACACCATGGCCTTCAGCCTCGGCCTTGACTTTTGACTTCAAATATTTGTAGGTAAACTAACATGTAAAATCATAATATTAAATTTATTTACGGTATCTCACTCACACTACTTGCATTGCTGCCTATTTATTAGTATAAACATCAAATGTCATGGATCCTTTAGCCTATTTCACACATGTCCTCATCACATTTTTATTATTTGAAGTTAAAACAGGTGCTAATGTATGCAACTGTAATAAAAACACTGGTTTCCACAATTTTTACCTGAGCTGGATGTGTTCAAACGAGTTATATGGACCCTGAATCTTCAAGTTGCACCCGGCTGCATTGCAGTCAATGCATTTGACTGTTCAACTATCTCACAATAATGATTGATTTCTTTTAGAAAATATAAGGTGAGCTATTGGTTCCTTTACTTGTTTTATCTTTTTAATGAAAGGATTTTTATTATTATTGTAATTTAATTATAGATAATGATAAAAATAAAGTATGTATATTATATAGGCCTTGAAAAAGTAAAAAATTGACCAAAGACTTAAATTGTACATATCTTATAAAAAGAAACCAAGTAGCTATTTTTAAAACTATATTAAATTAAGAACGTCTCTTTTATAAATACATTTTGAAACTACAATCGTGTATATCATATTGGCCCAAAGAAAATAAAAAATTATCATAATAACAGCTGTAGTATTTTGAAATAAGCAACCATATCTTACTTAATTTTATTTCATTAAAATAAATTGCAATTAAGTAACAAATATTTATTTTAGATAACAACTCAACAGAAAGACAACATGGGTGTATAACATGTGGAAAAATGTACAAGTACAGGCGAGATTTGCAGCGCCATCAACGTTACGAGTGTGGCAAGGAGCCACAGTTTCCCTGTCCGTTGTGTGAATACAAGGGTCGTCGTAAGATACGTCTTCGAGAACACATGTTGTGTAAGCACGCTGAACATTTGTCTTATTGTGATGCTGACTTAATAATTTAATAAAGTATCATTTTTAACTATGATTTCTGATGTTGATTTTTTTCACAAAGTCATTGAAGTTTGGGTTCTACAACCTATTTAGCTCTAATAACCTAATTCTCATCTAGATTCAAAATAAATTTTTGAGGGTCATCGCTGGTCAAAGAAGCCGACCATTATCAACTAACTGAAGTTGGTTACTATGCTTCCTGGAGGTTTCTAACGGCTCTGCTGATATCCGCTAATTTTTTATGAACCTTCCTTTAAAATTCTCCAATGGACTGTCTTATCCTAACAAGGATATCTTATCCTTTTAATATTGCTAATGTTTTCCTCTCCTTAGCCAAAAGTTAGCTTGATGATCCCTCATTTGCAAAATAAAGTCAAGGGAATTTTCAAAGAGACTAACAAATTCTCTGTAGATCTGATTAAATAAAAAAAGTATGTCCAAAGAATGTAGACTAAAGAATAGTTTATCTTAAATAGTAAATAGGCCAAAACATAATCTGCAAATATTTATATTCTATAGTTATCATATAATACAGACTTAACATAGCATAGACAAGGAATAGTATAGGTTTGTTTCCTTCTAGACCAGGCATCTACTCATGCCATAGAAGCATGTGTTGTGTAGATGCTGTTGTTAGTGATTAGAATTGAAACCATCATTTAATTTTATTCTTAGGTTTATTTCATTCCAAGCCCGATCTGTATCTTTCAGTCACTTTTCCCTTTTCTATGAGACGTTTCTTGAGAAATATACGAGATATGTTGATCCATTATGATAAATGCTATAAATAATAGCTTTGATCAACTTATGTATTTTTGAATTTTTTAAACTTAATTTATGTTTAACAATATATTACTTGTACGTTATATACATTAAAACTATTATTATCATCAACGTTCACTCAGCCTTCTGCATTTTGCAGACTTTTCAGCTGTATTATGTATTACTGCCAAACAAATTTAAATTCTATTTTTATTTATTGTAGGTGGATGCCTCTCATTTGGGGTGTTGTTGGACTCTAATCAAAACAGTTGTAATGTGTGTGGCCGATGTTATAAGTACAGAGGAGACCTGAACAGACACTTGCGCTACGAGTGCCTCAGAGAACCAGTCTTCTGCTGCCGTCATTGTTCATTCAAAAGCAGAAGAAAAGCTAATCTGAAACGCCATGTTGTAAAACAACATTCCGGCGATATTACATAATAAAATATTCTGACTTTATACATCATTTATTGAATTATTGACCTTTATTTCATATACTTAGAGCCTCTGAGGGATTATACATCCTTACTAGTACACTCACAGCTATGCTGACTGTCTGTCTTTGTCTCAGTGGTAGCCAGTGACAGACTAATTTGCTGTTTATATGTTTCCGTGTAAGAATGACTACATATTTGACATATTGAAAATATTGAGTCTAAACTAGAGGTTGTTACGGTAGTTTTAACAAATCAACTTTATTGAAGACTTAATATATCAATTCCTGCACACAGGAAGAACATAAAACAGCCTATGAAATCGTTTTACTGTTACATTACATTTTTGCACTGTAACAGAGTATCGTGTGGCAAACTAAAGAACCAAACCGTAAGCCTCAACACCTAACAGTCCATAATCACAGAAGCATTAATGAAAAATTAGAATGTTTAGTAACTCAGTGATCTTAATTTAGCAAGCAATATATATCTTCTTACAATTATTATGTGATGTGAACCCAAAATATCTTCTAACATCTTCCTCGAGATTAGGTTAGCTGTCAGTTGATAACTTATTTATAACCCTGATACTTAAGTTAACAACTTGATAAAAACCCTGTCATTTATACAAATACAAATACTTTATTGCCATTGACCACATTACAAGTGAAATAGGCATAGTCATATAACTGAATACAAATCCCAATCATTACAACACAAGTCAGAAACTCCATACAAATCCATCCATCCCCAAGTCAACTTAAAATATTAGTATGTTATAATTAATTAGTAGTGATAAATAAAAATCATCTACATTGAATCAAAAAACTAAGTCAATGTCACAATTAAGGAATTCTTGTATATATGTTATATATATGTTTTGAGAAGAAAAATAAATATAAAAGTATAGGGTGATGTAAGTCAAACTAAAATATAAACATGAATCTGCAAATGGGGTTGAAGTTAAGGTTCTGATTATGATATGCCTTCAAACAAAATTCTCAATCAATTTAGAAGGAATCATTTTTAAATCTCTCTGATTCAAATTGCAATCATTAAACACTCATTTATTTTCACTTGCTCAATAATTGTAAGATTTTCCATCAAGTATACAAGAGAAGTCTGGGGTGTCCAGGTTGGGTGGTAATCATTGTGCGGATGTTGTGTGGGGGAGATAACTGAGTATCAGGCCTGTCAATTAGCTGAAAATCAGACCAGCACTACGTGGTTCGGATTCCACGTAAAGCTGTAGGTCCCTTAGTTGCCCTGGCTGTTAAAAAAAAAAAAAATAAACATCTTGAATAAAATGTTCCATTTAAATAAGTAACATGATATTTAAAAAAGTATGGTCGGCACTAGTTTTACTTAATAAGTAATTGTAATAGACAGTCTGACTATTAAACTATTGACATGACGGTCCCCTTTTGGTGTGAGCTAAAAACTTTTTGTGAATTGCAATAAATAGACATACACACACACACACATACATTGCCCTTTCTGAGGAACAGTTGAACTCAGTCAGTTACCAGACTACACTCATCCTACACTCATATAACCATTCATATTCGCCTTAAAATACGCACAACATTGTGTCGGCGTCTCATATGTAAGAATGTTGTAAAAGATAAACATAACAACGAAACATAAAATTAGATACACTCCAGTTAAAGAAACACTGGTTTTATTCTATCAGTTTAATTTGTTTAAACATTAAAAGAGGAAGAGTCAAATCACTTTGATAAAAACATTTACTCAAAAACAACTGAATTAACAAATACTGAGTTTGAGTAAAATTACTACTTTAGATCAAATTCAGTGCTCTAAATTAAATTTGGCAAGCTTTGCATTATAGATACAATACAGTAGTACTGCAACGCCGAATCTGACTGTCTTTAAATGTAACTCAGTGAGGTGGTAACTAATCTGCCAGAGAAACAAAGGCTACCAAAACTACCTTTTTGTTATGTTTTAAGTATTTGATTTCATACTGTTTGTGTGATTAAGAAGAACAGAGTACTAAATAGTCCTAACTTTTAAGTATGTTTTGATTTTATTTATCCATCTTAAAATATTCACCCAATCAGTTTTAACAGTAGGTTTGTCCATATATGTTTTTACTCAGGATAAATCATGCAGTAAAAATCTCAAATTATATCTTCCACTGTTAAGTTTATTTTTTTTCTAAAATATTATTTAATAAAGTTTCATTAAATGCAACAAACACTCAATTATTTTCAGTATGAGCTTATTTAATACAACTTACAAACGTTATTTCTTTTCCTACATGCTTGAATAATTATTTATTCGGAATTTTAAATATTTGGGTTGTTACTGTGTTAAGTTATGATACAATTTGTTTATCTCAAATAAATAATATCACTTACTGTGATCTCATAAATACGTTATTAATTGTTTCATCATAAAAGGATTTTAAAAATTGTTAATGATTACAATAACTGTCACAGAATGTTGGAATAAAAAATATTATCATAGAGAAGTTATACATTGTTAATACTCCTCTATTCCAGGCTTGAACATGGCAGATAGACAGCATGGATGTACGGCATGTGGAAGAATGTACAAGCACAAACGAGATTTGAGGCGCCATGAACGCTACGAGTGTGGCAAGGAGCCCCAGTTTCCCTGTCCGTTGTGTGACTACAAGGGTCGTCAGAAAATACATCTTCGGAAACATATGTTATTTAAGCATGCTGAACACTTACCTCATTGTGATTCTGATTTAATAATGTAATAAATTATGATTTTAAACTTTGAATGTGGCTATATTTTCACAAAAACAATTCCAGACTGGAGTTTTTAACTCTTTATATTTTTTAAGAATTAAATGTGGCTAGTGAAGGCAAACATCCTTTAAAAATAGATTTTGCTCTCTTTTTGTATTTTACCCGAGACCTCAATAACTAAATTTCTACAATACAACTTTATGGATTACTGTACCATTAGAAAGGTCTAATGCACTGTCCCATCCTGGTTTATCAAAAACCTTATTATCATTTTGCTAACACTTCTTTCTTTTGTCCCTTATGACTTTTCAAAACAGAAATACTAGTTAGTTCGATCAGTTAGTGTCTATCGCCGGCCGGCAAATGTGCTATGTTAATATGTTTAAATGTTTATAGTTTATATTTTAAATGTTTTTAATGTTTAGTGTAATGTAAATAGTGACGTTTTTGGAAAGCCTGATGATGAAGCTCTATGCTTCGAAATGTACATAGCAGATTATGTTTGAAGAACTGTTGACAGGAAAAAAGGTAATTTAACCAGTATTATTTCTATAGAAATAATAGCTTGGTGATCTTTAATTTTTTTTTAATCAAACCGTATTTAAATGCATTTATTGTTCTGTTATATTCTGTGTTTTTTAACTCTCTTGTTTTAAGGACGTTTAATATTTTACATAACTTATTAATGTTCGAAGTGTAAATGTAATATTTACACTAATTTCACTTTTGTTACTAAATCATATAATTAATTTTAAAATTTCTATTTGAAAATATACATTTAAGTATATACTGAATGGCATGGTTCGGCCTACTTATTTTTTATACCATAGTTATGTATTATTTAACCAAATCAAATTTTTGCAGATACTTTTGAGGACCTAGTAACAAGATTTGAGTGTTGTACTTGTGGAAAAAGCTACAAATACAAGCGAGATCTGAGACGACATGAGCGATATGAATGTCAGGTGGAACCGCAATTTGCTTGCAAAGCTTGCCCTTTCCGGGCAAAGCAGCGTGTTAATCTCCGCAAGCATTGCTTTAGAAAACATGGTTTAGATCCAGCTGATATGTAAAAACATGGAATAAAATTTTATTACATGATTTTTTTTAAATTTATTTATTTATTAAAATTTAGTCATATTTCTTCTTTGTAGAACAGTTATAATTATTCTTTTAGACACTTGTTTCATTTTTTTCTATATCCGTGATAAATAAATCCAGCATTCCTAGTGTGACATCCCATTTAGCTAGCTTTGGGTGTTTGGTTTGTGGCATAACTGAGGTTGTGGTAAAATCATACTTTCATCTGACTGAATGAAACCAGTATTTCTGAAATTTATATTCAATTTCCATTTAAATCTATAAAAAACGCATAATGCATGTTATTTATTAAACAATTATTGATAATATTGAGTTCTAATAACTTTTCTTGCTCGTAAATCATTCAAAAAGCAATACACTGGCCTTTTTTTAAATAATGCCTTCTTATCACTTTGTGATGTGGGAAATGTTTTTAGACTACTAGATATTAGAGGACCCTCCAACCTGCAGTTGATTGCATGCTAATTATCTTTCCTCCTTAGCACCCATTAATAGTATTGTTTGACGATATTGTAAAACAGCTGCCCAAATTACAGGTTGAATGGGCAGCTACACCCATTTAAAACCAGCCATCATTACCACTGTACGTGTCTGATGGCTAGTTGTAGGCTGATCCTAGGTGGGTCATTACCACTGTACGTGTATAGGTGGGCGGGTGGGTCATTACTACTGTACGTGTATGGGTGGGCGAGTGGTAGGTGGGCGGGTGGGTCATTACCACTGTACGTATGGCTGGGTAGGTCATTACCACTGTACGTGTATGGGTAGGAGGAACTGTATAATCATCTCCCACCCATACATTTTGATTGATAATATTGGGAGAATAGCAATGACCCTGGGCGTACGGCAAGTGACAGCTGGACGTAGGTGTGGTGTGAACATATCATACAAAAGTCTCTCATGAAAAAATCAGCTTATTCAAACAACTGCCTTGAATAAGTGTTAAATATATATTATTTTTATCAGCTGATGTTTATTATTATAATATTTGTTAGTAAGACTGTTAGTAGCAATACTGCCCAGACTGATTGTTCAATATGTATCTCGTATCGTATAGTGATTTATAAAGGAAAAAAAAATTCAGATAAATTATTTTAGCATTATGTCAAATAAATAATCATTTATTTTATTTCTTTTATGACGATGGTCGTCAAGAAATGGGTGAATGTAGATTTTGAATTAATGTGATGAATATAGTTGAGCAAATGTAGTCTTTGTTACAAACTTAGGCTGACTACTCCTTATAACATTTCTTAATTAATAGCCCAATAACAAAACAGCTAGTGGTTATCAGCTGATCCTTTTTAAAATTTATTATAACTGATTATTCCCAATCCCTCGAATTGACAACATTTAGCTAATGAAGTGGCCTTTAACCAACTACACTACCGAACATTATAGGTTTCAAGTTAATTTATTATAAACTGTTTTTCCCACCACAACTTTACATGACAACTAAAAAAATATATAAAATGAAGTAAAAGCCAATCATAGTTTTATGGATCTAGTTTGACTTTTGATTGCAAATAGTTTCTAAGTTTTGTATGATTGAGCAAAGTTGGCCTGAGCTCTAGCTTGCGATACTCAGGATGGGCACGGCTAGTAGAGATTCCTGAATAGAGGAGTTAAGAACTGCGTAGAATGCTACAGTTAGATCTCTGTTATTCCCAAGGTATACTCAACATTGTATGTGTGGGTGACCAGAAAACAGCAAGCATTGGACCTCGGAAGACTGATTCACTATTTGGACAGTGGAATACGAGCATAACAAATACACGTAGTTTTTTTAACCCTTTCAGGAGTAAAGAAGTCATATGACGTCCCAATTGTCATGACTGAGAGGAGTATTAGGGTTGAAAACTAAATGTTGGAGAGGAGTAAAAAATAAAATTTTGAAAAAAACTTCAAACTTGTTTATTAGGGTACACAGTATTGAATAATATAAAACTAATAAAAATAAGAATAACTATACTGTAAAATAATAAAAGCAATCAATAATGTATTGAAAATATAAAAGCGATAGCTGAGTGCACCGCAGACTGAATAAATGTATTGTACGTAGCTGTATAGCTGACACACAACTGAGAGAATGTGAGTGAAAAGCGCGCCAAACGTTATATCAGCTGATGACATCGTAAGGAAACCAAATCAGTTTAGAGGTAGAGGACAAATGTAGGGTACCACAAAAATGAGACTACCAAAAGGTTTGCACATCTAAAGTTGTTTTTGCCTGTGACAGATAGTACTGGTGTAATGTGTTTACATATGCTCAATTAACTTAATAAATTAAATAATTGGACCATTACACAAGACTTCAAATGACACCCTTACTCATTTCGGCCAATTTTTAAAAAGACGCTAGGTGACATCTTTACTCATTTTAGATAATATAACGCACCCCTGAAAGGGTTGATTAGCATGTTGTATGTTAGTAGAGATATAATACAAGTGAACGTAAAACAACAAAAATATGTGACTATATAAGTACAAAATATACATTTACCATGTTATCTACTTGGTATTTGGAAGTTAAACCGTGGTTTATCAAAATATGTGACTATATAAGTACAAAATATACATTTACCATGTTATCTACTTGGTATTTGGAAGTTAAACCGTGGTTTATCAAAATATGTGACTATATAAGTACAAAATATACATTTACCATGTTATCTACTTGGTATTTGGAAGTTAAACCGTGGTTTATCAAAATCAAATACCATAATATTTGTACATTTTGTACTTATATTGTACTAAATTTGTGTTGTGTGAAGTTCACTCGTATTGTATGAATATAGTGTACACTAACCGCTTGGTAAATATTTTAATCCTCAACCTAGCTCATTCATTTTTTTATCTAATATTGACACTACTGGTATTGGACATAAATTTGATGAGTAGATGTCATAATAATTGGCCCCCCTTCTCACCACCAATTTACAATTCTCTATATTGAGCAGGGTTCATTTATAACAGAGGATAACATCTTTACCCTATTTGTTTATTGTACTATGTCTGATGTATGTATGTATGTTTTATGTAGAATCCAGGACTTAAGTAATTGTTTATTTTGTTTAATTTTGTTAACTGTACTTCCTCTACTACAAAGCATGTTTATTTTAGAATGCCGGATGTAATTACATGCCATATTTATATTATCACTCTATGTCTACTGCAAAATAAGTTTAATTTAGAACACAGGATAAATTTTCTACGAGCCAATTTATTTTACTGATATTTTTAAGAATGTTATATTTATTTGTCATGGTGAAAATTAAAAAAATAAATCAAAGGAATTTTTCTTTCATTATAAACAGTTCTAAGGAACACAATGTAATCCTAGAGTTAAAAAGTTTTAAATCAGGAGCATATGTATTCGTATATGAGTAGAACATTTTAATTTTAGTTTTTATAATTAAATAAATAAGCTAATAAATTTGCTAAAATATAAAATAATTGAATAAATTTAGTTACAATTTAACTTTATTCTGAAATATTGATAAAAATGGTTGTTTATCAAATTTACTTGAACAATTTTGTTTTAAAATACTGTTTCACAAAATTGTATATATATATTATTCTAAATTATTATCATTAATAAAAGAAATAAATAAAAAAATTACTCTTTTCCTCCAATCTACTAATACTAACCTAGAAATGACAGTATTTTTAGCTTTTTCTTACTTTTTATTCTTTTGCTGGCTAATTTTACGTATGCTATTATTTTGCTTTTGAATTAGTCTATTATAACAAAGTTATAAACCTGTTTTAGGTTACAAAAAAATGAAATCATCAGACGCACCTCGAATGTGTAAGACTTGCGGAAAAGTGTACAAGTACCAAAGGGGGCTAAGACGTCATGAACTTTATGAATGTGGTGACAAAAAACTGTTTTCTTGTATGTATTGTGAGTACAAAGCAAAGCAAAAAGAGACTCTGAAAATGCATGTTTTTTCCAAACACAAAGAAGTGTTATAATCTTAAAGACAAAATGTTTGTGAATTTTTTAATTTAATTTGTAACTGTTGTCATTCTGTAATTTATTTGTCATCTTAGTGTATAATGTCTTTGCTTGTGAAATGTTATTTTTTAATTGATATGAAATTATTGTTTATGTCCTCTTGCCTTTGAATAAAATGCAAGAACCAAGTACTAAAAGCCCTATAGGTAAAGGTTGTGTCAAGAGCTGACCATTAATTTTCTAAAATCAAAGCCAAGTTACGAAATTTTATACTACAGAGTATCATTAAATGTTTCTTTATTACATACAATACCACAATACATGTTTGGGAGGACGGATTTATGTTTAGTGTTTTTGTAGTATTATTGATATTAAAAAGGAAACGTTGTAGAATTGGATAGCTTTTCAAACATCGCCTACTATTATTTAAAAGTCTTTACTTAAATAGTTAAAAAGTGTTCCCTTTTTAAAAGGATGTTAGTGAAAACTATTCTATTGTTTATATAAATCTATTTACTTACATTATGTAACTTGAAAGAGGTTTAAAATAAGGACTCTATCAAGAACTCTTTTTATTGCAAGTATTCATTTCAGGCCTCTATAATAAAAAATAAAGAAACATTCTTCATATCATTTAAACTTATATACTTAGAAGCCTTTTTCATAAGGAACGATTAAAATTGTAATAAATTATGTTGTTTTTGTAAACTAGTTTAAATAAAAATAATCAATATGCCTTTATTGCAAGCAATTGTTAGTAAATAACAATACTGTACTTATGTCAAAATCAATCTTAATAGCTAACCTTACTTAATTAAAGAAACACTGATTTTGAGTTTTGTAAATAGAATATTGTTTTCAATCCATATTCGACCTAACTTGACTAAAACTGCTACAAATTATATGAAGTTGAATTGGTAAGCTTCTCTTTCTTAAAACATATATATCAATAACATTAAAATTATGTTTTATGACCTTATAAACCTCTCCTAAAGTGAAAGTAAGATCCAAATTCCTTAATCCATGTATCTCTTTATATTCAATTTTATCTTGATTAAAATGTGAGTTTTTGTATGCTTGGGTAAATTATTCTTAACTACTCGTTACATTTTTTAAGACAAGTTAGTTTAATTCTACTAAACAACTGAATCGTTCTTCAACAAACTCATTCACCTATGTTTGTGTTTAGAAGCACTTATGTTGTTATTTATCTTCAATTTCAGTCTCTATAAAGAGGGACATTTACTTATCTCAAGTTAATTGAAAGTAATTTTCCATTTATTAAATTGGCAATCTTGTTGATAGTTTTTATTTATTGTAAATAAACTAAGCAAATTTGTAATTTTTGTTTAATAAATATTATTATTAAAATTTATTGAATTTTATTTACTCCTATAGTATTTTCTTATTAATCTTACTTTAAATATGTTTCTCATTCATCATGTTAAATTATTTAAAAAGATTTTCTAGATAAATACCTTTTTTTAGGAAGTTGTTCTTTCCTGTCCATATTTAAGAAGACCAGTGGCAGAGGTAGCTCTGAGCATAACCCATTTCGTTGCTCGTGCGGCCGGACTTACCGTCACAAACGTGGCCTCGCTCAGCACATGCGTTATGAGTGTGGCAAGGAGCCGCAATTTCAATGCCAAGTGTGTCCGTTCCAGAGCAAATTGCGGGGTAATCTTAAAAACCACATGTTGGTTCATTACAAAAACCAGTAATAAACTCTATTTGTTAACTTATTTATTGAAACATATTTTTGTTATTTTTTTAATAGAAGCTGATTTTCTTTGTAATTCTATGTTATAGTTAACTTTTGTTGTTAAAATCAATATGAGTAAAAATATTGTTTTTGTTTTAAAGATATTGTTAGTTAATAAAAATTAACAACAATTACTATCTAACATGTTTGCTCCACGTTACAGAATACTGTTACTTGACTTCAGACAAACAATTGTTAGCCATATGTACCATTGTTCTTACTTATGTAAATATAAATTTATTGCATTATCGTGTTATTCAAAACTTGTACTAAATTTGGACGTTTGAAAATGAAACTGATGTCAATTTTCATTGAATTCATTTCATATACATGCCATGAAACTGCAGATTTATGGTTAAATATGCGTCTTAAAATAGACAAATCTGGTATGGCAGTAGCTGTTAAAAATTGAATTTAGAAGTACAAATCTTTGCAAGCAGTAAACAAGCACACTTCAACTTTTATTGGAAATATTCCTTTGATTTTTGGTTACAGCTGATCTTTTTTCAGATTAACACTTTGTTTTAAATCTAAACACTATAATAATAAGTTGTTAAATACTTGCTATTATTCAGAGGTTTATAATAAATTCAACAAGAAAAGTGAATTGATTATTAAGATTATTAATGTATATTACGAATAAAATATGTCAAAAATAATGAATACATTAATATACTGAATTAACTAATATTTTTTTATTTCAATTTTGGTCTGAAAAGAAACGTGTTTGATGTTTTCACACTGGTAAACTTGATTGTTTACATTTTCTGAAAAAAAATAATCTTGGAGTGAATATGTTAAACTTAAAATTTTTAAATAGATTGATTATGTTTGTTCAGTATCAAAATATTTACAATAATTTATTTGAGTTAAATTAACTATTTACTCATAATTAAAACAAAATTATTGTCGAATTAGAATATTATTTAAATTTGTTATGATTACACGTAGTTAAAACCTGATATAGTGTAGAAAACTATAAAAATTTTATAGCAAACATTTATGTTTATACGTTTAAGAACATTGTTACCAAGTTGAAACAGCGATGTGAGGATAATAAATATTTATTTAATTAGTTAAGTAAGTATAGTAAAAGTTTATTCTTTTGAAAATTATATTTTGTTTACAAATATTTCATAAACAATACAATTAAGTTTTAAAAGAACCGTTTTAGGCCTATGTAAATAGCTAAATAATTATTTTTCAATAGCTTCATGTTCAAACTAGTTGTTTTTAATTAATTTAAAAGTTTTTTTATATTTGGAAATTTTATGATTTAAAAAAATAGTCATTAAATCAAATACATCAGTCTAAATTCTCAATTATAATTTGGTATGAGATCTGAATAGATTTGTCATTGGTGATTTCTTTCTTCTTCATCCTTATAACCCTGTGATGAGCAACCCTTACATTCTTACTATGTTTTGTTTTTATTTATTAGATGTTAAATAATATTAAAAAATACAATTATTTTTGTAAGGTGTGCTGCCTAGACTGTTGTTAGCCACTTCTTGAATTGATTGTTAAATTCATTAATCCTTCCAATGTATTAAACATTTTTCAACGCCTCCTAATGAAATTTACCAGTGTTTGGAAAGCTGTGTTAAATCCCTGTTAACATAACAGCTGAAGTTGTTGAATTAAAAGTTTATTTAAATTTGTTACCAACAGTATTTTGTAGTTACTATCAAAATTAGTTATTGTAATGACGACAAGGCATGTCAAGTTGTGTGTATTGTTAGTTTAGACTGTCTCAACTATGTGTCTCTCTCCAGTCAAACAATATTGTTCGTTTTATAAATTACAATTATTTGCTAAGAGATGTTGATTTACAAAAACTGAAAATGCAATTTTTATTATATATCTGTAGGTATAAGATGCATTTAAAATTACATGTGATTAAAATTTACATTGGAAGTCAAGACTTGAACTCTAGTGAGTTAAGACTTGGGAACTAATGATTTTCCTGTAATGTTGATTGTTTAAGGCTGTGAAATAAAGTCTGATGAAAGTTCTGTTTCATAATTGTGTTTTATTATAGTGATAAGAATTTTAACAAATTGGAATTTAAATTTTATAAGTGGTTTGAATAATTTTCGTATGACATTTTTTTATATTATATCATATTTTGTAACTAATTCAATATTACTTTAGTATGACTGAAAAGTAAAGTTTTACAAACCCAATATCTTTGTTTTTCAGGCATTTACCTGATGTACATTGTTACACATGCAAATCAGGTACTTGTCATGAAATGACAAACCTATGGTTAATTATGATAATGAATTGTATGATGTTTATAACATCAACTAAGAAATTAAATTCCTTGTACACTAAGCTTTTGAATGTGTTTTTAAATTTTCAGTTGGGTACGTCAGTTAGTCGTTGGAGAGCCGGTGGCTGAGCGGTCTAAGTTGTCGGACTTTGTAGCTGAGTTAAGAGATAGCACAGGTTCTAATCCTAGCCTTGACTGTTAATTTTTATCAGTAATGTTCACCTTGTACTGTACTGTACTGGTTCTCCCCCCTTACTCTGTCTGATATGTTTCCCATCACACAGATAGATAGTCAATGGGGAAAAGGCAGAGTAAGATTGAAATGGAGATCAATATCTCCTTTTTTATTTTAAAAAGAACATTCCAGTATTCAAACCCTAATCTGTGCAAAAGGAACTTGGACAGTTAAATATAAATTTAATGAAACATTTTCCTTGCATGTATGTAAAGATGCTCTTTCCCGTATAAATACATGAAAAACTATATATGATCATTATCTACACATTATAATATAAAACTTTGTAATAACCTCTTTTTGTATTCATATGTTAACACTTAGAATTAAATCACATAGTGTTCAAAGTAGCCTGGAGTTGAAACCACTAACTTCAGGGTTCGCACTGACGCCGCTGTGTTGTTTTCAACGTTTGGTGAATACTTCCAGTCCATTCAATTAAACTTTTGATGATGAGCAATTGAATGCTAAGCTAAAAGTATTAATCCACCTGATTTCAGTTTTTGGTATTTTCTTCATTTATGTATGCACTGCTCAGTATAGCATACAGAGTCTAAATGTCACCTAGCATGTGGAATTGATAATATTCGATGAATTTTTTATAACATTTTTTTCACAGTATCTGATATAATTGCCTCATTGTTCAACTGGAGTTAATAATGGGAGAGTTTCCTTTGTTCTAGAAGACGGCACTAGGAACAGGATTCAGAAAAAGGAGTGTCATTGGCTAGTGGAGGATCAGTAGGGTGAGTGGGAGCCCCTCTAAAAAAATATTTTTTATTCGTGTGTATCACAATAAATAAGAATTAATGTTTTTACATTTATTTTATAAATTCTGAAGTCAAAATTTACTTACAACAAAGGAACTTAACATCCATAAGTAATTAAATATTACTACAGGAGGAAAGGTGGAGGAATGTTACCTCATTTACCAAGATCTCGTAAATAGTTGTGAGAACAAGTGTTGGATATTAAGTAAATACTTAAGGGTACGATGGCAGAACGATATACCAACAGAAAGTATTCATAATTTGTGCCAGAACATAACTAGCTTGAATTGACCAAGAACTCTCTGTAAAGACATAAAACATACTTGCATGGATGTCTAGTGCATTTTGATGGGAGTAGGTATAGTTTTTGTCATAAGTATTGAGTATAAACAAACTGTCTCAAACAATGTTATTCATAATTAGAATATAATAATACATCAATAGCAGAAATATCTACTTTTATTTGCGGCTTAGGTGTGAGATTTGTGGATTATATTATATACTTGTATATATTTATATTGTATATGTATTCAAAATGTTTTGTTAACTAATATATAACAGTTTCTTAACAAGTGTCCGTTAAAAGAATAATCTTATTTCTTCATTTTTCAGATAATGTATCATTGTGGTGGAATGGTACACATTTTGTCTGTGATTGTGGTAGGAAGTACGGACACAAGAAATCTTTTCTTCTACACAAGCGTTATGAATGTGGAAAGGCTCCTCAGTTTGCTTGTACACATTGTGCTTTTAAAACCAAGAGGAAAGGATCTCTTCGACTTCATGTCAGATGTGTTCACGGTGACATGTCAATGTAGTTGAAGTTTAATTAGAATGTTAACTTTGTTTTTAATTTTTTTTCCTTTGATTGTTGTGCAATTCTAAATGTTTTGATAGAATTTAATTTATGTGAACTAATCAATTAATATGTCATGTATATATTATTTTAATTTTATGATAATCAATATTAACAAAGTTTGATACATTTAACTAACTAAATTAAGAAAGCCAGCTATATTATTTAAATTATTTTTCTTACAAAAATTACAAATTATTGTAAATTTTTTAATAAATAAATATGAACCAAAACTTTTGAGGATTTTCTTATATCATCTCCTAATTTATATCACTGCTATTATATCTGAGTATTAGATGTTATATATCTTTTGGAAACAGATCTAAATTTGTAGGTTTTTGACTAAATTAATCTCCTTTGAGATCCTAGGTATTTTAATTGTTGAACCATTATATAAGCCATATAAATTAGATAAAGAAGTATTGATTGTATTGAACATTGATGTAATAAATATATTAACCTAATACTTCACTTCCACATAATTGATTTAGTTTCTTGTTGATATGTTTAACCTTCTTGTTATTTTTTACATATTTATAATAATTATTAAGAAGTTGATCATCAAGATATAGGTGAATATGAATGAGTGTCACGAGTGTAGAATTACAAATGTAGTCATTGTTACAAACTAAGGCCGACTATTCCTTAGAAAATGTCATTAATTAATAGCCCAATGACAAATGAACAGTCAGTGGTTATAAGCTGATGTCTAACAAAACTTGTTACAACTCTGATTAGGACTAAACTGAGAATCTTAAGCTGGGCTTTAACAAACTACGCTACCGACCAATGAAACTATTGTATAAATCACACTTTGTTCTGAATACAACGATTCTTTCCTCAAAACTATTAAGAGGAATGTAAAAAATACTATCTATCATACTAGATTCAGCTATATTTATTATTAATACATTATTTAATAGTGTTAAATGATATTATGTGGTTTTATAATTGAAAATCTGTAGAAAATTTTCCCATTTAACTTGAATTAAAAATTATATTACGTTCAAGTTCAAACATATACGTATCTTGCGTATGTACAATGAACAGTAGCTAGGGCAAACACCGTATTAACCCTATTATGTCTTCTAACTTTAGTGTCTGTTATCATATGAAAGTGTTGATCCAACCTAATGATTCATTTTTTTTTTTTAAGAAAGTTAAAGTAACATTTTTGTTACGTATTTCTTTAGTTATAATGCCCATCTATGCATTTCTACAATCACTATACTTGATGAAAAAACATTATAATACTCTGCTCAAATACATATTTATGGTTCATTATAAGTAATTGAATGCAGCTTTAATGGAATTGGCACAAGGCTTAGATTAGTAAATGTCCATCTTGAATAAGTAGTGTCCATCATTGGTAAATTGACAAGATTAACATTTTTATTACAGTTAAACTCATAAAATGTTCTGAGACTTTAAAGAGGGGGAGAAGGACATAAATTTTAGGTTAGTAAAAGAGTTAAAAATTTTTTTGTCATTGGCATACTGGATACAAAAATGAAAGTGCTCTGAATGGAAATTCTATTGAATTAGTGAAATTTGAATTTCTTGTTGCTACTGATCTTGTAACAGTTTTTATCTATAATAATAAAATAGATATTGTACTGAACTTACCAAAGTTTTACCTATTGTAAATACAAGAATCAAAATTTTACTTTAAAAAGCTGTAATTCCTGCATGGTCAAAGAGACATTCATTGCAAATTTCTCTCATTATTTCTATACAGGCTACTCAGAGAAGGTACATCTTAATTTAAATTTTTATGAAATTTTTTACATTATAAAACAAAATGCCTAATTAAACTGTAAAATCGGAGCCATACTAATCTACTCACGTTGTTTCTGTGTAGGCTACTCAGGGCAACTACCTTATAAGGACTTTTTGTGCAGTTGTGGTCGTCAGTACAAGTATAAGAAGACTCTATTGCTCCACCAACGTTACGAGTGTGGCAAAGAACCGCAATTTGCTTGCCAGTTCTGTTCTTACAAGGCAAAACACAGAGCTCAAGTTCGCCTTCACACCAGTCGAAAACACAAACAAGATGCACTTGTTTAATCCAATTTAATTCCATCAAATATACTTCTGAATATTCTTTATTGAAGAACTAATTTTATTGTCCCTATAATTCGGTAAATACATTCCTAATATGAAATATTTACAACAATATAAATCAGTATGACTCAACCCTCCCCCCACTCCCACATGCAAGGTTTTGATGACATAATACGATTTAATATTCTTAAAAAGAAAGAATACTGTATTTATAATAGTTTACTGGCATTTTATATTTTTGTTTCATTTATTATTATGTTTTTATTTTTCTTCTACTATTTGTATTAATTCTTATTTTGTGGCTCATCATTCGTAGTATTAATATATATCAGCAAGTTAAACTTGAGAGTGTATATATTATATACTAATATATTTATATTGGTAAGTTACTGTACAAATTTATTTATAAATGCAGCCAGCATAAAAAATTTATATAACTTGTTATTTTACCACATACCTATATTTCATTTTTTAAATTATACTATTTTAAATATTATACTGCTCAATTAAATGCTTATAACAATAACAACAAGTGTGTTGGCTTCAAACAGTTTTCAGGCAGAAGAAAATGTTTAAGCTTTTGATAGTGGGCAATTAATTCTTTATTATGTTGAGCGGGAAGTTCCTTCATCACAAGGAAAAGGGCAGGTCTTTTTATTTGTGAGAAGAAAAGTTTCTTTTTTATTTAAAGGCTAGTGGATTTTTGTTTTACATCTGTCTCTTTTGAACAACCAAAGAATCAAAACTCTAAATCTACTCAAAATTATTCATTGTAGACATCAAATCAAATCTCTTTATTTATGTATTCCTAAACACAATACAAATACAGTAAATTTTACAGTAGATGATTGTATAAGCGTTGTCAAATAACTTTAAGAAATACATAATAAACTAAATATCAAAGCATATACATAAACTCTTAACAGGCATATACTGTAAAAAATAGAGAAACTAAGAATAAACTATTTTATTTATAATACCTTTGTCAGCGATCCTTTTCAATGGTCATTCATCCGACCGGTTTCGCTACTAATGTAGCATCTTCAGGGGTAGTTGAAAGTTCTTCATCTTACTATATTTTGTCAGATAAAATAAAAATAAACACCAAAAACACATTCAAAGTACATTGTTACACTTAACCTAATTGTTATGTCATTCCTTCTCTCCTTTTTTGTTATCAGCTGTTCTTTTTGGTATCTGGCTTATTTAGTAGACAGTTGTAAAGGATGTGGGATTTTAACTGTAGTTTTTCATTCATTAGGTTAGGGTCGTTTTTGGCTGATTGACAGAAGGAATGACATAACAATTAGGTTAAGTGTAACAATGTACTTTGAATGTGTTTTTGGTGTTTATTTTTATTTTATCTGACGAAATATAGTAAGATGAAGAACTTTCAACTACCCCTGAAGATGCTACAATAGTAGCGAAACCGGTCGGATGAATGACCATTAAAAAGGATCGCTGACGAAGGTATTATAAATAAAATATTCAAAAACGAATCCTTGGGCTAAAATGAATTTATTTAATAAGAATAAACATACAAATTAACTAAAATAATGAAAAAGTAACAACATGATGAAATAACATAGTGAACATGAAAGACAATGTTCGTTTTTTAACTACCACTTGCAGTTATGTTATGATTGAACAAGACTACTTTCACTCTGTTCTCCTTTTTGGCCATTTTACCACCTCAACATATAATAAACAAACCATAGGCAGAATGAAAATGATTTCAACCTACGACTAAAAGAACATATGTCATTTTATGGGTAGTAAATACTGCACTGGACACTAAATCAAATGTAAGTAATTATTTTAATTTTACAATTCTATGCTGAATCTCAAATACATATGTTCATTGATCTTTATAAAAAAAAAAAAAAAACTAAGTAATTAATTTATGATTTTTTGAAAATTATACTTTTTTCAGGTTGGCAGGATAAATCGTTTTACTGTGGAGAGTGTGGTCGTTTGTACAAGCATAAAAAGTCATTATTGCTTCATCAACGTTATGAATGTGGCAAGGAGCCACAATTCGCTTGCCAGTTCTGCCCCTACAAAGCTAAGCAAAGAGGAGACCTAAGAAAACACTCTAAGATTAGACATTCTGTATTCTTGCCACGTTTGAATGCTACCAATATAACATTGTAATAATCTAATTGATTATAATTAATTATGTTTGTATTAGGTAACAAGAAATGATGTTGTAAAATCTATTTATTCTTATATTTGATTGTTAACATTTTAAAATATGTATTGCTATTTATTTATAACATGCTAACACTAATATGAGTGCTAGCCAAAAAGGATTAAGAATTAGTCAGAGCATCAGCAAACTCCTCCGATAAAACAAGTCCACTAACAATACCATTAAGGTTGAGTGTAAGAGAGGACTTAATAGTCCTAACTGCGCCTAATAAAGACAATTTCCATTTCATTTCATTCTATGTGTAAGGGTGGGAAAATACCACTTATGTATGGGTGGGTGGCTTCATTCTCCATTGACGCCACTGTCAGATAGTCATGTTCCTCACCTCACATCTATATGGATGAATAAAAGAACCATCAATGTTCTTTGCAGCTGTATTCTACAATAAATACAGTTAACAAAAATGTTGAATGAAAAGGAAAAACATATACAACACATTAAACAAATTTTCAATACTGAATTTAGACAACATATAGTTGTTAATATAGCAAGGCAGGTCGTCATATCGTGAATACACGTACAAATGACTGTCAGATCGTGGGTTAAATAATCAAAGGCAGGCCGTCATACCGTTAGTACACGTATAATGGCTGTCATTTCGTGGACTAAACAATCGGAGCCAGGTCGTCATACCGTTAGTACACGTATAATGGCTGTCAGTTCGAGGACTAAACAATCGAAGGCAACACATTCAGCGTTTATCTTGAATTGACCCACCCGCCCGCCCATACACATACAGCAGTATTGACCCACCCACCCACCCATAGACGTACAATGGCAGTATTATTATTGTTGAATCGGCAGGAAATACAAATGTTAATAGTTAATTTATTGTTATTGGTTGATTATAAAATATGTATATAATAAATACAAAAATATAACAGAATATCTATGGTCTAATTATTCACAAGTAACTTTTTTTTTTTTGCTGTGCATCAGAGAGCAGAGATTAACCTATTTTTGCACCTCAGAACATATCAAAATGTATACATGCCAAACATAGAACTCCAGCATTGCTGACTTTTGTCACAGCTCTTTATTTGTTATAAAGCATAGTCATAAAACTTGAAGACTGATTTTTGTGGTATTTCAGTACTTACAGGTTAGAGCAAATATAAATAATCCTATATACTATAAAGCTCTGTAAATGGGTTTTGACCGTAGTCAATAAAAAATACCAGTGGTCTTGAAATAGATAAAAAAAACCTCAACAGAGACTCACTAAAACTAAATGTTGAGGCACTTCCTGGCGTCCTACCCCCATCATGTGTGCATACTTGAATTGAAGCTTTCAGCCTGAAACCTACAGGAAAATTCACATAAGTTTATTTTTTTTTTAAATCATAAACAAGATTGTGTCTTTTTTTATTCCAGTGTATTTTTTATTAGAAAATTTCAAAAACGTTATTTCATTAACCTAGTGTAGAAAGAACTAAACCAAAGTTCAGAAAACTTTACATATATACGTACTAGCTATTAGAAAACAAATTTATATTACTAGAAATCAAACTTTGCAGAACATATTCTCCAATCAATCACAATGTTTTGGTGATAGATTTTGAAAAGAAACAAGAAAAGATTAACTTAAGAGAAAATCTGTGCATATAATTAAAAATGTATAATGCACCTCAGAACATATCAAACATATAAATTAACATTAAAATCCTATTTATGAACAAATAAGAGAATTAAAGAATCATATAAATACTAATATAAAGCTATCATAAATAAAGTTCAACTCATCCACCTCCAAAATTAATCACCATATGTTATTTACAAAATTTAATGTTCATTTTAATTTTATAACTGTTTATATTAAATATTTTGATTACTCTGAAGATGGCCTAAGAAACGAAACTGGTAAGTGATTTGTTTTAAATATATGAATAAAATGTACTTTGTTCAAAATATTACTTCATTTATTTTTAGTTAGTTTATCTATCTATGTTTCATCTATATAAGTGTGTGTGCATATATATACCTCTGTATGGGTGGGTCAATGCCATCATATGAACCCACCCACCTGCCCTTACAGCTTCATCGGTACTGACCCAACCACCCTCCCTCACACATACAGTAGTATTGACCCACCCACATACCCGTACAGGTACACTAAACAATTAAAAATTAGAGATACTTTCAGTGGCTGATATTTGAATTCTATCAGCTGACTATACTTTTTTTTAGATAAAAGAGGGTCCAACGTCTATTTTAACCTTACTCTATCCATCCTCCATAGACTATTATTGGTCTGTGTGGAGAACACATCAGACAGAGTAAGGGGGAGAACCAGTACATTAGAAGGTGAATATTACCGATAAAAACTTATCAGTCAAGGCCAGGATTCGTACCTGCACTATCTGTAACTCAGGTTCAAAGGCCTGACACCTTAGACCGCTCGACCACTGGCTTTAGTGTTAGAAGCCAAACTAAAACGAATTTCCTTGTACGGAAAGGGGTTTTATACATTTGCTCATATAATTCCCTTACAGTAGCTATATTATCAATAAAGTAATGATTGTTTGCCTAATAGTGATACCAACACTCAGCAGTAAGCTATGATCATTTTACACATGTAATCTAAAATAACGACGAGCTGGTTAGGTCAGGAGGGTGCAGCTGCAGGTAAGTGACAACCTTACTCAACTAATTAAGATGTTAATTTAATATTACTTATTTAAACCAGCACCTTTTTTAGAACAGTAGCCACAGTAGTATTAAATTTTAATTTGAATTTTTTAGATCAGAGTGCTTACGTCTTTTTGTCCTTGAGTATTAGTTTAAATTTTTGAAATTAGGCTGCAACTTACTGAAACCATACCCAAGATACATTATGTGTTCATGTAATAAAATATATGTATATTTTTAGCTTTATTATAAAACAAGCTGAGAGAAGTTTTAATTTAATTCTCGTTTTTGATCAATTCTCATAGCAGAAAAAAATTACTTAAGGTAAGTGTTTTGTATTCTTACCTACACAAGATTGTATTTTTTCAAGACTGTGTTGAAAAAAATAGTTTCTTATTAGCATATTACATCTGGGTAGAAATCCAAAACAATTGAACATCACACAACAAAAGATTAAATACAAAATGTTATGGTGATGGATTTCAGGAAAACTTGTGAGGAAGGTTTATTGAAATTAATAACCACAGTATTGTGTACTTATATTAGTTTTGTGGCGTTCATTTGTTTTGTATGTTGAATAGTGTCACGTATTATTAATAAGCTGAAATTAGAACGGATTAAAATTCTACTACATTTTTCTCTTTATAAAGTAAACATGAACGTTATTTAAAACATATAAATTTCAAAGTCATCAATAGAACATTGAATGTAAATTAGTAAAATATTTTTTTTATTTTTGACACTTGAATTTATTGTTATGTTCTTTCCTTTTTTAATTTATTTGGAATGTTTTCAGTCAATTTATTTCAAGCCTTTTATTATGTAAATAATTCTAATAATGTATTTGTTTACCAACGTTCAAATAAATCAAGTCAGTCTATCGATAGAAACAGAAACTATAAAATCAAAAAATTACCAAGAAAAAACGGACTAAAAAATTAATACAATGATATTTAAAATTATACTGAAGTTATTTTAAAGTTTAAAATTAGAATTTCATTTGATTTTTCTGACAGTTCCAATTTCTTTCAGATAGCACTGAAAAACAGCTAGTACAGTTTTTGCAGTGTTGTACATCACTTGAGGCTGAACCAGAAGAAATTATTCACATGAGAATGGAATCAGGTTTATGTAAAGAAATTCGTCCTACATCATTTGAGTCATCAGACATCTTAGAAAAAGTGAAGAGAGAAGCGGAACCTCAAGACATGATTTTAAACAATGTTGATTTAAGAAAAATATCAGTTAGAAATGATATTTTTCAATCTAAAATTTCTTATCTTGATTCTTCTGCAAATAAACACTTAAAAGAGTTCAAAGATAAATTTCCTGAGAAAATGAAATGTGATCAGTGTAAAAGGTGGATAGCATACAAGAGTTCTTGGGATATACATCGGCGCTACGTCTGTAGAGGTCGAAAGTCTACTGTACGTGGTGGTTTAACTGTAAATGAAAATGATAAAAACATAACAACAAAAACTCCTGTAGATAAAAAATGTACAAGTAATTAGAAATAATAAGTGAGACCAATAAATACTATACATTATCCTTTAACAATCATCCCAGTATTATTTAATTAAACAAGAAAAAACTATCCAATCAAAGAAGAATCAGTACAAATGTAAACAGCCAAGTGGGTAATACAAATGTAATTTTGTAATTTAGTTGTGTCTGGGAAAACAAACTCTTTTGTTAATACTTTTTATTTTCTTAGTATATTTGTCTTCTTTGGTTAAAATTTTAATTTTGTTGGATGATAGTATCAAGGTACAAAATACTATCTTCCTAGTAATACTTTCAGTCTTATAAGGATATATCCCCACAGTTTGTGGCCTTATGGATTTTAAGAGCCTGCAGAGGCTGTCAGCCATTTTGGTTTTAATCTCATGAAAACAATGTTATTTGCGAACCCATATTTTGTTTGTTTATTTATTAACCAAAAGTTGTTTATGAGGTGTCATTTTAAATGTTATCAATTTGTGCATGGATTTGCTTTTGATATTTTGAATACATACCCCTAGTTTTGAAAAATAGGTGAAAATAAATACTTCAAACTAAATATTTTGTATGTTTTTTTTCTATAAAACTAATTAGGAATTTGCAAAGCAATTCCAATGTGCAATTTAATTCTTAATCAAAAGCAATTTGTTTGGGAAAAATCAGTTTAAAAACAACTGTTTAGTTTGGATAGACGTGGTCGTATGTTCGCTTAGAAAATAACACTGTTCTTATGGGATTAAAACCAACATGGCCGACAGCCTCTGCAGGCTCTTAAAGTGACCAGCCTAAACACTAGGCTAAAAAATTACTTCCTTTTCACAGTTTTTAACTATTACTAGGTTTAGCCTGAATTTATTTTATATCTTTTCCTTCTATTTGTTACATTTACTTTGGGGATTTGACTAATTTATTTTAATATAAATTCTAAAACTTAATAAGAAATATTTCATAGAACTCCAGTATTACTATATTCAATTATTATTACTATACTTAAAATAGGCACAGCATAAATGAGATGAGTTCATGAAGATATTTTCATGAAGTATGATGTCTCTGGCCATAGACTGTAGGAACAAGGATTAGTCCATTCTGTGATATATTGTTTATGTTTTGAGTTAGATTAAAAGCTTTTTCCTATTGGTGGTATTTTGTATATTTATTGGTTGAATACAATATAAGTTTTTGAGAGAAGTCTGTAGTACATAGGTCTGTAGACTACTCTCTGTAATAATTGTAGTATTACAGAGAGTAGTCTGTAGTACAAATAACAAAATTGTAGTATGCATATTTATGTGAAAAATGAATTATAATTTTAAATTTTCATGATACATCACATTATACATATATATTTTCAATGTGTTTCTCAATACCTGTCATACATGTTTATCAATTAACAAGTCGATTACATTTTATACATGTTTATTATTGTACAAAGTCGAGCCAGGAGTCAGATGGAGTTACAGTAAATCAACATATATACTGGGAAACATTATCAATACAGTTTCACATCATAACCTATGACTGTTATCAGTGGAATGAATTCCTCGTTATGAATGGAATATGTGAAGTAAATTCCGCAGCTGTTGTGAGAAAATGCAACTACTGGAAATAAAAGTGGGGAATGACAAATGAGCAGTCCTGTGATTGCAGAGTCAAAATTCAAACTATGGATCACCCATTCAAATTCAAATGACTGCTCGTTGCGTTATTTTCAGGGGGGATTAACTGGTCTTCATTCAATTGGTGAAGCAGGTGTTGACTGGTTACTAAACATGGATTTAGCTCTCTGATGGAAGAACAATTTTACTTCCTCCCATATGCGTTAGCATAGAGAAAGTATTGTGATCGTCAAATAAAGTTTTTTACAAGTTGGTCTAAAAATCCATTTTAGGATCCTCTGAACTCAAAAAAGTGGTTTTTTTTGAAAAAAATATCTTGTATGTCTGTCCGTATGTGAGTCTGTGTGTATGTGCACTTCAAAGGAGACCAAACGGATAGATACATTTTTTTCACTTTTTTGAAATTATAGTTTTTTTTAATTTTTATTGGTAAAAAACATACAAAAATGGAATTTTCTCAAAAACGGCTCTACCGATTTTGATTAAATTTTTAGGAAAGATGACAGTTAAAAATATTTTAATAAAAACTGCATGTCTCTATTTTGACTAGTTTTTTAGCTATGGCAAAAAATATATTTGGAAAACAAACTGGTAATTTCAAAGTTTTCATTTTTTAGTGTTTATTATGGGGGAAAGTTTGTACCAATTCTTCAGAACCATTTATTTAACTACAAATGTTCAATCGTTTACATGTCTATAGGCTTCATGCATTTGACATACATATATCTCTGCATAAAAGAGATGTAAACAACTGTAATCTGAATTTACATTCATTATTTGTTGCATGTAGTAGAAATAATGGTCCTGGAACCAACTGTGTCGTAGAATTATTTCTTATATGTACAATCCTGGGATATACTGGAAGGGTGAAAAATCTAGTAGTTCTAGAATCAATCAGCTTAATTAAATGAAATGATTTGTTAGAAGTTTGTTTTCTTAATGTCGTAATTCACTGTGTGTTTTTATGATGGTAAATATGGCTGGAATAGACATCACATAATTGATATTTTAGATTTAATGAAACTTAAAAATTTTAAAGCCATTTAATATTATAAAAAAAATTCATCGTAAAGGGTATTATGCCCTCCAACAGGTCCTGCTGTAATCTGCCGCCAAATCTCTGTTTTGAGCAAGTCTATTTGGTGTCTGATACTTCCCTCCGATCCTTGCACTGTCCACCATCTGATACCTTTATCTAAATTTTCCTTCTATATCTGTTCTCAACAAGCTGTCTCTTCTCATCACATGTCAGAACCAATTAATGTTTTTTCTTATTACAATTTTCAGCATTTCCCTCTCTTCGCCCAGTCTCCTCACTACTTCTTCATTTTGCACTCTATCTTCCCATCCTATTTTCTCCATTCTCCTCCACATCTACATCTCCATTCCTCCCAATCTCATCTCGTCTTCTTTCCTAAGAGTCCATGTTTACGTTCCATGTGATAAAACACTCCAAATGAAAAATGGACTAAGTTTCAAATTTTAGATATTATTGTATTGCTTTTATGTTAAATCACTATATATGCAGTACAATGAACTCTGTTAAAAAGGATTGGTACTGAGTTATTAGCTACATATACTTCATAGCTTATTAGTAAAAGTTTTCAGATTTGTAGGGAAGAAAAACTATTACTTATAAGTAAAATATGCTTCAGAAATCGTTATTATCCTATAATGTCAGGTGATTGTTTGGGGCCAATAATTCATAAAGATAAAACTTTTATTTTTAATTGCATAAATAAAGATAAAACTTTTAATTATGATTGCTTATTATTTCCGCCTAAAGTATATCTTGGAAATTGACTACAAGCCGATTCATTTTAGAAATCATTGAACTACTGTATTTTTTTTTAGTCTTTATCTCACGAAAATGTATTATTGTTTCAGGCATGTCAGTGAAAAGAGATTTAAATTGTAACTCATTGGTGGAATTAAATTCTAATGAAGAAGTAGAAGACTATGAAGAAATATCTAATGAAAAGGAAATTGAAGGTACGACTACATCTTTACAACAGGAAAAGGAAGTTATGCATTGTTTATGGGATCCTGATGAAGTAGAAGAAATAATTCCATTACACGCTAAGGCATCAAACCATGATCCCCAAAAGAAATATAAAATGGCAGTAAAACTTCAGAAGAACAAATCTTTTAAAAAGAATATAACCAATGAGGAAATCCTGAATGAAAAATATATTAGCAATAAAAAATTAAACTGTGCTGAAGAAAACGACTTGAACGTTGAAACCCAACCAGGAGCTTCCAACAGAGTAGTCACCAGTATAGATCATTTACCTGAGGACGGCTCCAAACTTACCAAGACAACTAGTGTTAGATCAGTAATTAATGGTGCTAATAATTTTAAAGTTCAATTCAAAAGACTTAAGACTCGTCACACACGTAGAAAGTCTTTAAACACCCACAATAATATAGAGGTTAGGAAGAAAAAAATATATGATTGTCCTCTCTGTTATTATAAAACAAATGGTTGGTCGAATATTCGATCCCATGCTCTTGCAGTTCATAAAGCAAGTGTGAAGCTGGGGCCCAACAACGAATGTCAAGTAGATGAGACACCTAGAAGTCTTCCCATAGGTACTTCATATGAGGAAGTCCTATAGATGTTTATATTGATATCATTTTTGGTGTAGTGACTCATTGACTGGCTGACTGATGAAAAGTAAGCAATGTTTGGTATTTTTAGACATCCAGCCTGTATTACTTTGAAATGGCGCTTAAAAATTTGTCAATATGTACAGGATAAAATGTTGATATAGTGTACTGACAAAATTACACTTAATGAGAGGAATTTTAGTAGAGACTATTTCATGATTGCCGTTGTGAATATATATTTACTTCAATTAAAGTATCTTTGCAATTATTGGTGTAAAGCTAATAAAAATAATTGTAATTATTTCTGACAAAACCTGAGGTCATGGATTTTATAAAAAATTCTGTAATAATTTAAGGTCTCTTGGTGTTAAAGTATAAAATAATTTTTAAGGTTGTCAGATAAATATTAATACAACTTCTTATTAGTGAGATGCAAAGCGCCATCTCACTTAAGAAAAAAGTCTTATGCACATTTTTCCATGATATATCTAACGGACCATGGTATGTGTTTGCCGTTGAAATTTAGTATGCTCCCTACTTTATTACGAGAGGTAGTAAATCAGCAATAGTACCAAGAAGATAAGCCCTGAATATATGAATATGTCAAGATTCACATATCTCAGCACAGTAATGCTGTCAAACTGAATTGTCATTACGCTTCATGTAAAAATTACAATCTAAATTTAAATAAGCGGCAAAATATATGAATATACAAACATATAAATAGACAAATATATGCATACAAATCTTCATTGATTTTTAGTAATATAATACTGGATTTTCTTAATAGAAAATGACACACGCATTCTGCATAAACTCATTTAAGAACCTGCAGAGGCTGTCAGCCATGTTGGTTTTAATCCTGTTAAAACAATGTTATTTGCGAATCCATATTTTTTTTTTTTTTTTTTTTTATTGACCAAAAGTTGTGTATGTAGTATTATTTTAAACGTTTTCTGATTGCGCATCAGGTTTGCTTTTGATATTTTGAATGCATATGCCTAGTTTTGAAAAATCTGTAAAAATAAAAACTTAAAACTAAATATTTATTAGATTTTTTCTATAAAACTAATTAGAAATTTGCAAAGTAATTCCAACGCCCAATTTAATTCTTGATTAAATGCAATTTGTTTGGAAAGAAACTGTTAAAAAATAACTGTTAATTTGGATACATGTGATCCAATGTCCAGTTCGCAAATAACCAGTTCTTATGGGATTAAAACCAACATGGCTGACAGCTTCTGCAAACTTTTAATGTTCAATAGCTTTTATCAAAAACTTCTTTAATCTACCAAAGTTGTTGGTATTCCCAAAGCTCTGTATTTCTTTGAATTTTTTATTGTATAGTTTAATATAACTGTAAAAGGCACATGTCCAAAGAGTATAAGCCCTTGTTGAAGAATTCACAAATGATATCTCATACCTTAAATTGAAATTTTTATTTATATTATTACTTTAATATTTATTAGAGTATTCAAGCATATTTTTCTTTTAGTGTCAGTCAACAAGTCAACTACATCTAACTTTAAAGTAAATAGATAAATTCTAATTATGAAACAAAATGATTACATATTATGTGATATAATATCTTGTTTGAGGTTGATTCAATTCCATTGTGCCTTAAATTACCATAGTATTAATGTTGGAATGTACATTTTTATAACGTATCTGTGACCAAAGTAATAGTAGTTAAGTTGGTTGAAATCTTTTAGTTGAGTTCTTATATTGCAATTGTTATTTTTGTAATTATAAGTGAATTAACTGTTATTGAATTTTAGTTGAGTTCTTATATTGCAGTTGTTATTTTTGTAATTATAAGTGAATTAACTGTTATTGAACCATCTAGTTCAATTTATTACTTTATTAGTTGAGTTCTTATATTGCAGTTGTTATTTTTGTAATTATAAGTGAATTAACTGTTATTGAACCATCTAGTTCAATTTATTACTTTATTAGTTGAGTTCTTATATTGCAATTGTTATTTTTGTAATTTTAAGTGAATTTACAGTTATTGAACTATATAGTTCAATGTATTACTTTTTTCTTTTTTTACTGGAGTTCTTATTCTGAAATTGTTATTTTTGTAATTAATTATAAGTGAATTTACTGTAATTGAACCATTTGAATCAATTTATTATTATTACTATTATGATACAAATAGTGTAGCAAATAGATGTTTTTCATCATAGTTATTATTACAATCTCAAAAATGAAATGAATGAAAAAACAGATTTATTTAAATAATTTAAGTGACTCGTTGGGTCAAAGTACAACAGTTGTTTACTAGTCTTTTTGTAATTTTGTCAAATATTCCCTTTGATTTAAATTTTTTTATTAAATAATAGGACAATTCTGAATTTAAAATATTTTTTAACTAACACAACATTATAATTTATAGAAATGTTAACTGGGACTTTCTTGAATAGTTTTAATGGGTTTCTTTTCAATGATACAGCATTATATTTTGTAATAATTGCACCCTTTCAAACACAGAAAAGCAGCACCATATAAAATCTGGGGGGATGCTGATCCAGCTATTTCTGGTAAATACCAATTGTTCTACTTAGAAACTTTCAATAGCTTATTTAATTTTCACAATTTAATTTTACGTAGTGCAATGTTATTACATACTTGTGTCTCTTACTCTATATTTTTTATTTTTTTTATAAAACTTCACTCACCAGTTCATAAAGATCTGCAGAAGTTGAAGGAGTATTGAACCTTGGACTTTGTCCTCCACAATCCTAAGCCACTTTGCCACCACGCCAGCTACTGACTCCAAACGTTTTTACTTTACTGTAATACGTCCAAATATCATAACTGTAATATGTATGAATATATTTAAGGCCCTAGGCATCACTGCTTGATATCACCTACGTACTATAAACAAACAGGTTCTGACTGCTAGCTGGTCCTCCGGCACTGGCACCCTGGTTTGTGACATGAGTACTGGCACCAAGTCTCACAGACCCAAAATGAAATATTAAAAATGTTTAATATATGTCTAAACAAATTAATGCCGATTTTTCTCCTATAACTTTGCTTACTATTTAAGACATTTATGTAAGAAAATAAAATTATTTTCTTGTCTTTACGTTCTAATAGAATAATTTAAAAAAAGTTTACGAAAAATGTTGTTTTGAAAAATATTACAAAATACAAATAAAAGTTTTCAAATACAAAATGAGTTAAGGAATGTAATTAAGAATAGTGCATATTTTTTATAACAAAATTCAAAAATTTACTTTCGCTAAACAAGGAATGAACATTTTCTCTAAAAAATAGAATATAATTTTCCTTTAAAATTTGGCAATTCTGACATGTAAAAGGGGCATGCTCCAGACAAACAGACTTAAATCTGTGTTTTACAGTGTTATTTTGTCTTATGTCAACTTTTCTACAAATCTTTCTCTTCTTAGCCAAACTACTCTTCAGAAATATTATTCTCTACATCGTCCAGAAGCCTCCATATTCTCTTTTTTTGTTTCACTTGCCATCATAACTCAAATGACAGATATAATGCACAAAAATAACACATATTTGGTTTGAAAATTGCATACACATTCACCTAAATTTAAAAACATAACGTGAAAAAAATGTAAGTCTCACAGACCCGAAACGCGAATAAATAAAACACCACAAATGATGCGGAAATAATGACTACGCGTCAGTCACTAGCATGAGGAGTTATGCAGCTACTATGAATCTTGTGTCTTTAGGCCACTTCACACACCCACACCAACCAATACAACAGCGCTCGGGTCTGTGAGACTTGGCGCCAGTTCCGCAGGGATATTGTCCGTAGGTTTGTCGCTCCACAAAAACAAGCTACTGGTACCAATTTTAATTGTTTTTACCAAAACTGAAAATAAATATCTTATTTTAATTTTTCTTGTGCTCAAAAAATCAAGTTTTATTCATCATGTATAATTTAAAGTCAACATCTCAAATGTTTGATGGAGAATTAATTTTATTTTCTATAAAACACAATTTTAAATTTGTGGTTTGGTAATTTTTCCATATTAAATACATAAAGATTAGTTCATATAGGCTAGTACATTAGTTTAATTTCATCCTTGTACTTTTCATTATAAAAACAAAACTAATGATATTTATTAGTTTATTTTTGTTGTTATAATAGCTGTTTGTTGTTTATGTTTTGTTTAATCATAACTTTTATGAATACAATATCATTGTGAGTATTAATATTTTCATGCTTTATTGAATTTTATAATATGCATATTCATTTGCATTTTTTATGTGTTTACACTATCTTTCTATACATAAAATGTAAGCAATCAAAGGTTATATCAAATTACATTTTTAAAAGTGATTTTTTAAATTTTCTGTTAATGCCTGATAGGAAATTAATCCTTATCACAGCACAACATTTTTTTAATTAATTTTTTAGTTACTAGTGATATCGGTACAATGACATTCCCATGAATACAGCCTATTCTACATGTGTGAAGGACATAATACTTAAATTATAAGTCATCTATTTTCGCACAGTTATGAAAAATTATAAAAATTCTTTTTCAAATATTGTATATGGTTGGATATAGTCAAAAACTTATCCCTAGAAGTTGCTGAAACTTAGTATAGTATGCGCGCTGAAGGTCCGGCCTCCTGGCTGGCCTACTAGTCATGTAAAAACATCGACTCTGAACGAGGCGGTCACAGACAGATCGTAAAGGGTGATTGTTTACGGGGTATTTGTATCTTGGTATCTCTTATAATTAGACCAGTATTTAAAATAAAAACATCAAATAGGTTAAGAGTTTGAAAGTTGACAAATTAAAACGTATATCAATAACAACAATTAAATATATCATAAACATTCATAAATCAGTTAATAACTTTAATTGAAACTAAGTAACTAAGAAATATATACTTCTTACTGTCACTAAGAAAAATATTTCTGTGATTTCCCGTATCGTTAAAATACATATAATTTTTATTTAAATTGGTTTAAAATAAAAATTACGAGTTGGGAGTGACTCGTCAGTTTTATAAAACTCATGGACGGTTTTTCTAACGACACATTGGTCGAAATCGTCTAGTTCTGTCGCTGCTGTTTTTCTCTTGTATTTTTTGGGAGTTGTGAACGAACACTCTCCTTCCGCTGAAGTGTCCAATAAACACTTTTCACGAATTTCGTTTATAAGATTTTTGAAATGCTACATGCAACTGCAGTTCATTCTAACGATTTTTTACGGGGATTCGTTGTTCATCTCTTAATTTGGCCTCATTCACCATGACCTCTCTTACTCTCCAAATAATGTCCCTAGCCTGACTTCTAGTAGTTTTTCCTTGGGCTACTTTAGGAATAAAACGAGCCATTGTTGAGGTAGGAACTACTAAAGGAATAAACTATTTGGGATTTACGTTCACTAATTTTACAACCTTAAGAGTCTGCAGAGGCTGTCGGCCATGTTGGTTTAAATCTCATTAGAACGATGTTTTTTTTCAAACCAAACAAATGATCACGCGTGTCAAAATTTAACAGTTATTTTTAAACGGTCTTTCCCAAACAAATTGCATTTGATCAAGAGTGAAATTACTCGTTGAACTGCTTTGTGGATTCACAATTAGTTTAATAGAATAAATATAAAAATTATTTAGTTTGAAGTTTTTATTTTCACCTCTTTTTCAAAACTAGGTGTATGTATTCATAATATAAAAAGCAAACCCAATGCGCAATATGATAGCATTTTAAATGACACCTCATACACAACTTTTGGTAAATAAATAATGATAAAAATATGGATTCAAAATAACGTTGTTTTATGAGAATTAAACCAGTATGGCTCTGCAGACTCTTAACACACTTAAGGGACACAAAAAAACACAAACTGACTTATTACACTACAGTAGTTAGATAAAAACAAACATATAACCAACTAAATAATTGTTTATCGTACACTTGAGTAAACATTCCTAACACGCTAAACCACAAGCAAATATATCGCACGCTGTATGGAAACGTACTGAATGTGCATCTGTAGGTAACAATTAACGTAACTTATTTTAGAAGCAAGCCTGGGAAAGTCTGACTGCAGGGAATGTTTCCAGGACTGCAGGCATATTGGGTCCTCCACCCGTCTCCTCCCTATCACCGCTCGGCGGGCTCGAGGCCGGACCTTCGCCGCGCGGTCTATACACTGTAACTATTTTCATTATTGCTTGTTTTGTTCAATGAATCATCATAATCAACTTGGAAGGAATTCTAACTTAAGATTTCACACTCCAATGAAGCATTAACCACCTGACTTCACATTGCAATTACGACTTATAAGAATATATTTTAGAATATATTTTTATTTCCTTCATTTTTTTTTACAAATATTTTATTTCCTTCATTTTTTTTCAAATACAAAATAGAATACAAATGAGAAATTCTGTCATCGATTTCATGTATATGATGACAGCGCAGGTTAAACAAATCCTCAAACTTTCACTTAACAGTCTATAATAACAAGTTCAAAGTAGCGGTCCACTGCAGCGCGTCAACAAAGGCTATTGCTTATCATAGAGATAACAGCAAATACTCACTGGTAGGCTGAGTAGTATAATTGGTGTTCATTTCAAATTTGAGTGACTTATCACTAACACCTTACACATAATTTATATAATAATACGTAGTTTATTCATAAACATAATTAAAATAGAAATAATACAATACCAATATATACATACTATAGTACAGTGAATATATATTATATGAAGAGTATCTAATATGATAGTGCACATATATACACATACACTATATGTTTCTTAATTCAGTATGATAATACAAATGGGCGGCTGATGTACATTTACTTGCAAAATACGTTCCTAAGGGAACTTACAAAAGGATACTATGACTAAGGTTTTCACAGCATATAAAACATAATCAAGAGGAACTTAGGCTATTAATTATTTAAATATGCTATACTATTGTAATATTTGAAAAAAGTCAATGAAGTGATTTCTTTGTAAAAGAAATTTTCTTAAATTAAACTGATAATTTTTTTAATTACTACTATGCTTAACACCGTATGGTAGCAAGTTAAATATTTTGGGTCCTAGAAAGAGAAATGATTTTCTAAAAACTGCTTTTTTAACCTTAGGTCGGATAAATAATCCCTGAGAAGAAGCTCTGGTTTTAAAGCTGAATTGGTTTGTAGCATCATTTCCGCTTTTAATATAAAACAATCTTAACACTTTAAATATAAAAAGATGTTTAAGGGGTAGGATTTTTAGTGCCTGAAAAAGTGGGAATGAAGGTTCTCGCTTACATTTAAACAATATAATTTTAATATAATACTTCTGAGTTTTCTCTAAAGAATCAGTTAAATTATTAGCTGCTCCTCCCCATAGTTGGATGCCATATGTTAATCTAGACTGAATTGGTGCTATGTACAATATACGCATAATATGCTCACTAACTAGATTCATAAGAAAATAAAATTGTCTAATATTTCTTCTCAATTGCATATGTAATTGATTTATGTGAAACCTCCAGGACAGGTTCTCATCTACAATTATACCTAAATATTTAATGTTATCTACTTGGTTAATAGGCGGACAATTACATTGATCAAAGTTTAAACAATTTTCATAGTGGAACTTTAAGGTATCATCAAAAGAAAACTGTCTAAGATCAAAATTAATAAATTTAGTTTTTTCAGCGTTAACGACCATTTTATTATTTTCACACCATAATCTTAGACTACGGAGATCTTTGTTCAAGTTTTCCCAAACGTTCAACCAGTTATTCTCAGTATATTGAAGGCAAATGTCATCGGCAAAGGTGAGGGATTTTGCTTCAAAAGGTACTTTTAATAAATCATTTATAAAAACTAAAAATAACGTAGCCGACAAGACTGACCCTTGGGGTGCACCTTTTAAAATTGGTCTTAGTTCGCTCAAACAATTTTCAATTTTTAGTTGTTGAGATCTTCCTTTTAGAAAGCTCTCGAACCAACTCAAAGCTGGCCCCCTTATTCCTGCACAGTTAAGTTTTTCCAACAAAATATCATGATCTACCAAGTCAAACGTTTTGGCAAAGTCTATAAATACCCCTGTTGTTTGCTTGTCATTATTAATGTTATTATATACTATAGATATAAAACTTTCTAATGCCGTTTCTGTGCTTTTATTTTTGGTAAACCCGAACTGATTTAATGATAGAAAATGAGTTCTATCAAGAAAGTTTTCTAATCTATTTCTCATACATCTCTCAAATATCTTAGAGAGTACAGACAAGAGAGCAATTGGTCTGTAGTTCTGCAATAGGCTTCTGTTTTCTTTTTTAAAAATGGGAACAATAGTTGCTTCTTTTAATTTTGAAGGAAAGCTGCCCTCAGAGAAACTCAGATTAACAATAATAGCTAAAATATGTGAGATTTCTGGTTCAATATGCTTAATTAATGAGACTGTAAACCCATCGTTTCCGTTGGATTTTTTATTTCTTAAATTTTTAATAATGAATGATATTTCTAAGGCAGTGACTGGGCTTAAAAATATGGATAGTGGCTGTAGTTGACAATGGTCAAGAGCAGCTGCATCGAAGTTATTATAAGCTGTCCATCCAGCATTTGATAACCAAAGCTTGATGCTCATTAGAGCAAAAACTGAATTTACTAAAATAATAAAGGTTTTTATTAAAATGGTAAACTGAAGTAAGGGACAAAAACACAGCTAAAATTAGTAAAATACTGTACTACATTTATTTATTTATTTAATTGTTTTTTTTTTTTTTTATCTATCTTTAGTTTACCATTTTACCACTTTTTCTGCTTTTCTTTTTTTCAGTTTTACTGAAATAGTTGGCCTAGTGCCTAAAAATAACTGTCCATAAATGTTTAAAACAATTTACCCCTTTGAAGTTGCAAAGTTTTATCTAAAGGTGCCCATACACAATCGCTTCTGACACAATGAAACCATCAGGGGCAGCGTGAGTCGATTCAAGAAGCTTATGGTGTTGACCAAGGCAGTCTAGTGGCTTGAGTCGACAGCGAGAAATGCCAGGGTGGTTGGCTTTCCAACATGTTGAAAATATTTGGCGCGGTGACTGCTGCAGCCTCAAATTTTGGAGACGGAAAGAGATAAGAAGTTCCTTTCACAACCAGTCCCGTGCTAAATCAGACGGGTTAGTTGTGTTTTGTTTTTGATTAACCAAGATTTATTTTTGCTATCCCTCAATTATTTAGTAAATAATTTTTTGTACTATTGAAGTTTTCAATATAATAATTAACTTTGAAGGGCTAAAGAATGAACTAAGAAAAGAGCTAACAAAATCTTAGCTCTTCGTTTAAGAGCCAAAAATATCCAATAGCATTATTGAATATTATATTATTGTTGTTATTTTGAATGACAATACAAAATATTAAAAAATTCTTAATTCTTAATGAACTAAGAAAAGAGCTAAAAAAATTGCTCTTATTGTTATTATTTGTTATGTTGAAAATTTATATTCAAAAAGAAATATAATGCTAAATTTTGGGATCTCAGTAAGTCTGATGATATTTTTTAATGAGAATGGCCGTAAAGCTTATTGAACACCTCCACTAGAGGTTGTGTATGTATCATCCAAGCCTTAGTCTTCGATGAACTATGGAGGCACTGTAAAATATTAAATATCTAATCTGTATTTAATGCAAAGTTCTTGAAGCAATACCAACCCAAGAATAGTCAGTAAATAAATATAAGTTTTGATTAATGACTATTTATGATTATAACAGGTGTGGAAAATCAGCAATTGGTCTAAATATTTGAGTGATGTTAGTTAGTTTCTAAGGGACATTTTCAAAAACAAATCAGTTTATAAATACACAATATGCTATGATGAATGTTTTCTCAGTATTTTGCATTTATATTGTGATATTACTAATATTCTATTAATAGTGAAGTAATAAATAACTTATTTGATAAAAATACACCATTTATGAACTCAAAAACAACAACTATAACTATAACAACTAGCTATAAAATAAATTAAGATATTTGATATTAAACTAATACTGAGATTTGAAATAAATAATTAAAAATTTAAAACTTATTAACATTTATTTTCTCCTTTCAGAATCAACAAGCAAGGAAAACAAACTTAGTATAATAAAGGAGGCAGCTTCTATTGGGAAAATAATTTATCAGCGTAAAGGCAGTATATTTACCAAATCAGAATCAATTCTATTTAAATACCAAGAAAGTTATTCCTTTTATGATTGTAGAGACATCATATTCGCAAACCCCTGACAGTAAAAATGAATCAAACGGAAATAAAAGTTACTTAAAGAGAAGAAAAACTACTTTTATGACTATATATGGGGCAGAACCAAAACACAAATGTGTGTATATTGCGAATTTCGAGGTCGGTCCCCCTCTTTGGTTAGGTACCATATTGGTCACAAACATGGGAAATGGCCGAAACTGAATAGTGATGAAGTTAGATCTATTAGCTTTTATCCAAGGAAGCAATATTATTTTCCAAGTAATTCTGTATGATTGTTTTATATATTTATTTATAAAATAAAGAAACAGATCAAGTGACAATAAGCAGTTAACACTAATAAAGAAACATCGGTTATTTTTACAGATTGATATTTTAAGATATAGAAATGTATTTGTTATGAGTAATTGGACTTCTTAACTTTGACATCAGTCATTTAATTTTATTTTTATTATTATCAGCCCTCTTTCTGTATAGCACTTATTCTATAGATACATTTTCAAACTGTTAATCGAATACATTTAGTTTGATATAAACACTGATTAGAAACTTTGATCGACCAAATTGACATTGTGTTTCCCTGGATTTTTCATTATAATTTATTTTCATTGAGTTTTCTTGTGTAAATATGAGTTTTCATTTTGTTTGTGGTTCAGTTTGTGAAAATATTGTGTAAACTTAATAGAATAAATGCTGAATTTTTCCAACATTGTTTAATGTACAGTTTTTTCTTTCATCGTTTTTATTGTTACAGTATAATGTTTTCTTTTTGCAATATCGTGTTAATTATCAGTTGATCTACACTCTCCCTTTTTTAATTTTTTGGGGATTGTTTTAGATAAAAACTATTTCAGTTAAAAGTGTTATGGTTAAATGAAGTTTTACTTTAGTATAACAGTGGAAATAGCCCATCAGCAAACTTACCTGAGAAAAAAATTCTACTTAATGGTGACACAAGCACTTACAAAAATAAAATGTCACAATCCTCACAGATTTCTGATGCCCTTGTAACCCTGCTATTTTTCTTCTTTAAACTTTTCTTCTCAGGTAAGTTAGATCATACCTAGCTCTTCTATTATTTACTATTCTATTAAATAGTTGAGATGTATAGTTTATGAATCGATCATAGATCATTAATATTTTTAATAGTTTAGAATATTCCTTTATTTTTAATATTTTGTAAAAATGTACTATAAATTTACCATTTTTATAATTATGGTGTTATTATATTAGACTGTACAAAATCAGGGCTCTATGTAAAGCAGCTCTTTTATACTCAAGTGATAGCTGGCTGTTATTTTAAGTAATATTAAGTAGCTAAGAAAGATTAATGATAGGCATGTGCCTTGTAAAACTTTTTACAACTTGCTAAGCTACTGTTTCATTAATAAGTTATCTGTAATATTTTGTATACCTGTAATTTTATGAAATAAATATGTAGTTTTTATAAGTAAGATTTTAATATTTGTCCTATACAAATTTAAGGTTAGGTTGTGGGGCTATAGGCTTTAAATTAATAAATTAGAATAGAATAGGATAGAACATTTCTTTATTTGTAACAAATAATATTTACAAAAAGGCGAAGTTAGGGCTTCGTGGCCCTTTTTTACACTTAAACTTTAAATTAATATAGTAAGAGAGATAGGATATTATGTAATACTAGAAATATTTTTAGAGATTTTGATAGCCTGCTTGGAGGATATTTAGGTCTCTGGCATGCCGAGTGTTATAGCCATGGACATAAATTCTCCTCTCATGGAGTGAAATGTCTCTAATGTAAAGAAGCGAGTCCATTACATATTGACCATGTACTGTTGAAAACTTTGAGGCACTTAAAGATTTGTCTACAGTGCTCCAAATGACCTACTGAGAGATGGTTAATAGTACCTTTTTCTGTTACAAGCAGCGGTATGTTCCCAAAGAAGTATTCTTTGGCTATATGGCTGTTAAAAATTGTGAGATAGACTGTGAAGAAATACTGCTCAGTTACCACATTTCTAAGTTTTTTTTAGTAGATAGATGACCCTTAATATCTTAGTACATACTTGAAATGTATGGTGGATCCAGTCCAACTTATGGTTAATTCAAAAACCAAGAAGTTTTGCAGGTTTATTCTTTCTTCTATATTTAAACTTTTCTTTAGAGTACACAGAAGCAGTTGGGTCTTATCTTAATTTAGCTTCAACTTATTACTTCTGAACCATATGTTTGCTTCAGTTGGTAGTGGTAGATTTTTAGCTTCTCTAGTACTAAGTCTGTGAACTTCCTTCTAGTTAGCTATATGTGTGGTTTCGTCTGCAAAAAGCACTACTTTCCCTTCTAATCTAAGGTCGTTCATTAGGTTGAAAAATAACAAAGGCCCTATGATCCTTGAGGCATGCCATGTAGAACTAATTTTCTTTCTGAGGTAGCACCGCTGACAAAAACTTTCTATTTTCAAGTAGCTGGAAAGAGTTTGGAGAATAGTTCCTTCAATTCCGTATGATTTTAGCTTGTCCAGCAAGATCTTGTGAGGCACATAGTCAAAGACACGACTTAGTTCACTGATTGTAAGGGCCATGGAGTCACCAGACTCAAAGGCATCCATTATTCTTGATGCTATGGAGAGTAAAGCTGTGGTTGTTGAGCACCCACTCCTGAAGCCGTATTGAGAGTGACTGATTATACCGTTTGCTTCAAAGAAGTCAGTTAGCTGTGCCTTCTCGATCATCTTAGATACTGCAGGCAGATTCGAGACAAGCCTATAGTTTTCCAGATCTTCAGGGTTTTCTTTCTATTAAATAGGGACCTTCCGTGCAATTTTGAGGGCATCTGGGAAAACTGTGTATTAAGTATGACTATTGACAAAGGTGCAGACATTTCATTTACAGCTGCCTTCAAAACACAGTAAGGAGCCCCATAGATGTCTGGACTTCTTGAATTTTTTAACCTCTTAACAATTTTCACAACGCCTTGGGATTCCACTTCCTTCCAGCTGCCCATTTTGAAAGTGTGTTGTGTTTAGATTTGCTTCAGGCAGATTTATCACAATTCCTTTCACTGATTCAATGAAGAAGTCATTCAGGACGTCTGGACTAGTTAAGCATTGTACCTGTGGTTTTCTTGGCCTATGGTAATTTATGATTTCCCAAGTGGCTTTACATATGTTAAAAAACGATTATATGATTTGTACAAGGTGCGATTTTTTGGCCTCAGTGACTTTTATTCCGTATATTTTGTTTGCTTTAAGATAAGCTGCGTAGTACTTTTCAGGATCGGTAGGAGAGCTTGCAGATTTAAAATAATCATTTAACTGGACGACAGAATTTTTCAGCAAGTGTTGATTGGAGCTGTACCACAACTTGTTCCTTTGAACTCGCCTTTTGACACTTGAGTTGATCTTACATGGTTTTAAGGGAAAATAATATCAAATACATGGTTGAAACTGTCAAGGAAAGCATTGAAAGAGGTTTCCAGTTCTCTGCTACCAACTTCCTTAACCCAGTGAATCTTTCTTAGCTCATAGCATAAAATGGGTACGGCCTCATCATTAATTACTGGATTAGTACATTAAAGATACTGGAAGTTTGTTACCTGCCAAATGGGATGATTTTTAAAGTCATGATGACTGCACTGTAGTCAACAATCATTGGTTCAATAACTGCTGTTTTGTATTCCCAGGAGTTGAGTCATCAGACTCTATGGCATCCATAATTCTTGATCCTATGGAGAGTAAAGCTTTGGTTTTTATGATTTATAAAATAAAAAAACATTACGATCCCTAAAATTTTAATTAATGAGCAACAAGATATTGAACTAATAGCAAAACATACATTATGATTATTGTAAGATTTGATAATTATTAATGTGCATTTTTATATTTCAGAATCAACTAGCACAATACACAAAAAAACAACGAGAAAAATCAAACTTCCAAAGAAGAAGATAATTTCTATCGGGTCAAAATTTCCTGTAAAAAACCTTCTTGATAAAGGCAACGTAGTGATCAAATTGTTTCCAATGGAAGGTGCAAGTCCCAAGAAAGTTGTTCCTTCTAGTAGTGAAAGTACAACATTACCTGAATCCCCTGTCAGTAACAACGGATCAAAAGGAAGTAAAAAGTTGACTAAACAGAAGAAAAACTACTTTTATGATTATATATATGATGAAGGGACTGAAAAGTTCATTTGTAAATCATGTAACAAATCATATAAAACCAAAACTACTTTTACAGCACATAAACGACTAGTTTGCAACATTGAACCTCAACATCAATGTGTATATTGCGAATTTCGAGCTCGATCCCTCACTTTGGTTAGGTACCATATAGGTCACAAACATGGGAAATGGCCGAAACTGAATAGTGATGGAGTTTGGATCTATTAGCTTTTGTCCAAGAAACTTTGACATCAGTAATTAATTATATCCTCCTATCTTTATAGCACTCATTCTGTAAATACATTTTCAAGCTTTTTTTTTAAATGATATTTTAATTCTGTTAATCTGTTTTTTAATATTTTGATATCAGCACTTAATAGAAAGTTTTATAAAAAAAATGGCCTTCTTTCCCTTGATTTTACGAGTTTTTCATTATAATTTATTGTCTTTTTTGTGATTCAATTTGTAAAAATAATATTTTAAAACTTAGCAGAAAACATGCAGAATTGTCTCAATTTTGTATAGTTTTAATCTTTAATTTTTTTTCGTTTTTACAATTTTTTTGTTGCAATATCTTGTTAATTATCAGTTGGCCTAAATTCTTCCTTTTTTAATTTTCTAGGGAGTGTTTTGGATAAACAGTATTCCAGTTAAGTGTTATGGTTAGGTGAAGTTTTACATTACTACAACAGAGGAAATAGCCCATCTGCAGACTTACCTGAGAATAGAATTCCACTCAACGGAGAAACAGGCACATACAAAAATAAAATAACAAAGTCCTCACAAATTTCTGCAATCTGATGCACTTGTAACCCTGCTATTTATGTTCTTTAAACTTATCTACCCATGTAGGCTAAGTTTGACCACGCTCTATTTCTTCTATTAAAGTATTTACTATTCTATTAAATAGTTTAGATGTATAGTTTATGAATCGATCATAGATCATTAACATGTTAAATAGTTTGGAATATTCCTTTATTTTTAATATTTTGTAAAAATATATTATAAATTTACCAATTTTATAGTTATGGTGTTATTGTATTAGACTATGTAAAATCAGGGCCTCTATGTAAAGCAGCTATTTTATACTTAACCTTCGCTTAGTCGCGTGCCTGAGAGTACGACGTTAGTCGCGCCGCGGTTGAAAACACCGCACACGCATAAATGTCATTCCAGAATAACTTCTATTAATTATTATTATTATTATTATTATTTTTTTTTTTTTTTGTTTATATTGTTATTAAGTTTATTTAATGCAACTTAAACTTGATTGCAATTAATGTAAATTAACAAAATAATATAAATGTTAATGTAATATATATACAAAAGTCAAATTGTTACAATTGTGTCAAAACTTACAAAACAAAGTCAAATTATCCGATTAGACCAAATGATCTAGGTTGATAGGTCCTCTTCATCTTCAACGACTTCATCCCTTCCACCCACGCATTCTTGACATGTGAAGACAGTGTGCTCTCGGCATATTGAAACATGGCAAGAAGAGCACGAAGTTTTGGTTTTTTCTGTTTTTTTTTTTTCGATCACAGAAGTGACATCGGCCAGTGTTTGGGACCTTGGGGTTCCTCTTCTCCTCCTGTGTTCCAACAAGTTCATTTAGTCTAACCTTGATGCCTTTAGGAATGTTACTTAGTGTCAGTCTATATTTTAGGTGATCCTGGCATAGTTCAGTTGCTAGGCATTTCAAAAATCCACGGCGAGTCATGTCCAACTTATTTTTCAGAATGACAAGACTGTTGATGCCAGCAATATTCAGTACACTGTAGAATAGCGTCAGTGTCCATCTTCGACTAGTCCTTGACACTGAATAGGATTCTTTCAATTTGTCCACCATATCGACGCCACCCTTTGTAAGATTATAAAATGTTAACATTTCGGGTTTATTTTGTTCACCAGAGGACTCATCAATTATATCATCACTGTGTAATGTGGACAAAAGCAGGACCACTTTGTTTTTCCGTGGGACATATGACAGTAGCGTAGAAACACTGGAGTTTATGGGTCTTCCCTTCGCTTCAACAAACATTGGTGGTATTTCCGATTTATTCTTTCGGATAGTTAACGTTAGCCTGTGATTAGCCGGATAGTTTAACCGTTAACGGATAGTTAGTCTGTGATTAGCCAAAAGGCTTTGCGCTAATGGTATTGAGGTATACCAATTATCCATGGTGATGTTGCGTCCAGTACCTGATATCGGTTGGATCAGTCTCTCAACAATGTCCTGCGGTTTGTTGCTGACGTTATAAATTCCATCTGGCTGTTTGCCAGCATATATTTCAATATTGTGAGTGTAGAAGGTCCTGGCGTCACAAACAGCAAATAACTTTATCCCATATTTTGCTGGTTTATTGGGTATGTACTGTCGGAATGAGCATCTCCCTCTAAATGATTCCAAAATCTCGTCAATTGTGACGTATTCACTGGGACTGTAGTACTTCTTACAGTGGCTGACAAACTCTTCAAATACTTCTCTAATCCCTGCAAGTTTGTCAATTGTTTGCCTATCTGCTCTCGTTGTACGATCATCAAATCGCAAAGCTGTTAATAAAAATCTAAATCTCCGTTCACTAATTGTTGTTCAAAATATTTCAACACCGGTGCCATCGCGACTCCATAAATCAGTTAAGTTTACATGTGAGGATTACAAACATCCTGACAGATATAAAAGGCCTAATACAGCCTTCATTTCAGTAATATTTGTGTCTACTGCATCACGTTCCCGGCTGTAATTCTTTCTTTTCTCTGCAATCCACAGATTAGTATAACGGACTATTCGATCCAACAAATCATCAGTGATAAAAAGTTTCCATGCCTCAATGGGAGAGTCTACATTTTTTGCCTCATGTAAAGGACCTGGAAGATGAGTTAAAATATTGTATCTTCTTGTACGGCCAGTTGAAATAGTCTTATACATGTTCCATTTGGTAATATTATCTTTTCCCGTATACTGCAGACATGCTGAATGAACTGGTACTTGCCTTTCTGCGGGCTGGAGACTGTCTGTATCACTAGCAGATTCTTCTGTTTCCGATTGATGATCACTTTCTTCTACTTGATCAATTTCATTTTCATCATTATCTTCCAATTCATATGCAATTTCATCATTATTATCTATTTCATCAAAAAGCCGTTTCTTAGCATTTTCTTGACAACTTTGTAACTTGGCATTAACATTTTCCTCTTTTTCAACACTATCTAAAAGTCTATTTATTCTTCTTTCTTCAAATACATCCATTTTTTATATAAATACAACACACTAAATTCCGTAAGAAACACTAACAGCACTAGTCACGCGTGGTGTTAAAGACCGCACTTTACAATCAAGAACAGTCGCACAATGGTTCAAAAGACTGCGCGTGTATTCGTCTTATCTGGGACACCAGTGATAAACGACTGAGGCTAGGACATGTGGTGGGGCTTGATGTAGGATGAGTGAGGAAGGATATGATAAGGTATCAGCTCTCTTTGTCCCCGCACCCTATCACTACACACAAAAGGCTTCTTTTGCGGTCTATAACACCGCTGTGCGACTAACGAAGGGTTAAGATATAGCTGGATGTTAGTTTAGTTAGATTAAGTAGATAAAAATGATATATGATAGACATGTGCCTTGTAGAAGTAATTACAACTTGCTAAGCTTCTGCATTGACATACCTCCCAACACTTTTAATAATTACTTTATAAACTCCGTCACTGATATTAAGAAAAAAAATAAATTCATCAAATAGTTTGATTACCCCTCAAGAGTTTGTCGAGAGAACTCCAATTAGGCCTAGGTGCAACTCACCCCAGGTCAGGTACTGGATGCAAGTAAAAGATTAAGTAACTCTTACAGCTGTGATATATATCTATGGTATGTCAAATAACTTGTTAAAATGTATTGTTAGCTCCTTTGTAGAACCACTGACAGTATGTATAAATAAGTGTCTTAGTGAAGGTGTATTTCTTAAGGAACTTAAAATGTCTCGAATATCTCCAATTTATAAGAAAGGCCCTAGGAGTAATCCAGAAAGCTATCGACCAGTCTCTATAATATCTATTCTATAAAAAATAATTGAACTGATAGCTTATGATCAGTTGAGTGACTTTTTGGAATCTAATGGTTTTCTGAGCACATCGCAATATGGTTTTAGGTCAGGAAAAAGTACTGTTGATGCAATAGAAAGTCTTGTTAAATTTGTTCTTAATGCTTTTGAGAACAAAGCCTTTGCTCAGGCCATCATGTGTGACTTGAGCAGGGCCTTTGATTGCGTTGATCACAATGACATCTATTTAAAATTAAAGCACTATGGGTTGAACCAGTCAGTAATAAAATTCTTTAAATATTACCTGAGCAACCACAAGCAAATGGTTTGTGTCAATGGTGAATGGTCGGAAGAGCTTCCAATTCAATTCGGAGGAGTTCCTCAAGGCTCTGTTTTGGGCCCTCTTTTATTTTTAGTCTCAATGACCTACCTTGTGCAGTTGAGACAACTGAGACTGTACTTTATGCGGACGATACTAATTTTATTAGTATAAATACAAACCTGAATGAACTTATTAACATCTCGAAGGAAACACTACAACATGCATCCCATTAGTTTAAATTAAATGGTTTTTTGTTCAATGAAAATAAGACACAACAGATTATTTTTAGCCTTAGATCCACTAAAAATAATGTAGTTTCAGATTCAGAGTTTGATAGTACTGTAAAATTTCTAGGTGTTCACTTGGACAGTAATATTAATTGGAGCTCCCATATTGACTTTATTTCTGCTAAGCTTTCCAGTGTATTGTTTTTACTTAAACGCCTCACTGATTGTGTGCAGTAAGATTATATTAGGACTGCTTATTTTGCCATTTTTCCAGTCGGTGCTCAGGTATGGTTTAATACTTTGGGGCAATTGTAAATTCTTGTCATGTAAAAGAAGGCCATTAGAATAATTTCAGGTAGTGATATTTTGGCTCATTGTAAACCCCCTTTTTATTAGTTTTAAACTACAAACCATCATTAACCATTACATCTTTGACATTGTTATCTATATTCTTAACCGACCTCATTTATTGAATTTTAAGAATGACAGTCATGGATGTAACACAAGAGGCAAACATGATGCTTCAATAGATTTCTACAGGCTCAGTAAAACACAAAATAGTCATATTGTTATTTCATTGAAGTTTTAATTTCTTGAGGCCTGTTATCAGCAATATCCTTTTAAATAGTTTAAGACAAGATTTTACACATGGCTTTTAGAAAACCCTTTTTACTCCCTTGAAGAATTTTTTAACTGCAGAAATAATATTAAGTTTTAGCTACAGTACCAAGTTCCTATCTATTTGTTTATTGTTATTTATTTATTTGAATAATCCATTTATTTGTGTTAACTATTTATTTGTGGTATTTATTATAAATAGTATACTTATATCTTTGTTATAATTTTGATATATTTAAATTTGTTATTTTATTGTTACAGCTTTTATTTATTAATATTGCCCACTCTCAGAGATGTACAATTCTTAAGCATAACATAGTGAGCCAACCAGGTCTACCACAACACTTGAATGTTATTATTGGTTTGGTTTTAAGAATTAGTTTAAGGCTTGACTTAGCAAATGTGTTGCTGTAACTCTGACTTTGTCGATACCATTGGTTAATATGACAATAAACGAGTCTTAATTAAAACGTAATCCGTAATATTTTGTTTGCCTGTAATTTCATAAAATAAACATATATTTGTAAAAGTGTGATTTTTACAGTTGTTAAATACAATTTCAAGGTTAAGTTATGGGGCTATAGGCCACAAATCAATATAGTAAGAGAGGATATTCAATCGGGACCTTGTCAGTCTCTCTCTATTCCTGATGGAGGTTCCAGTAATAATCTTTATACTGTATTATGCTAGTAGACTTATCCTCTAATAATTTTGCTGATGCTGTCTCTCACATTATACTCTACCAGGAAACACCCTTACATTCTTTGTGAGTCAAACCTGCTATTTGATATGATCACATCACCTCGGCCTTTCTAATGTCAGTTAGTAACATGTCTCACTCGTTGTGCTCGTAACATCTCGTCCTTCAGCTTCTGACTGTAACCTATACCACACAGACATTAGTATGTAAACTAACTGTTTTGTATTACCATTAAAAGCAAAAGAAACAGTATTTTGTACTATTCTTTAGTATCAGCTGTTGACTCTTATTTAACGTTGATCTGTCATCAGTGTTATTATAAGAAGGTAGGTTTCCTTTAGCGTTTAACTTAAGTAAGGATTGTTTTTAGCCTGTAGGAATGGCATTATGATAAATCCCTTCTTACGCCTCTTTGATAGAAAATCTGCATTCCTAAACAATATCAGGTGTATAGTTTTGGAGATCTTGTAATAAGTCAGTTAGTTGTATTTCGTTTTTATGTATATACGTATATTTGTAGATTAATTATATTTTATAAAGGTCTAATTTAGAGTTTCGGTACAACTGAAACTCTCACAACCCAATTCTGAAGGTTGTTATTAATTCCCCTTCATAAGTGCTTCCCTGCATAAGTGCTCTTACTCAGTCTAAAGGCACTGAGGGTTTGATGGTGTCTATGGTTTTATAAACAGATTTAATAGATATGTAATTGTGTCTTACATATTTGTAATTCTGTTAGACGCAAGGCATTGAAAGTAAGAAATTAAATTATATATTTTTATGGGTACTGCAATATTTATAAGGCATTTACAAAAACACACTAGTGTAACAAATATATGTATGCTATTAATAAAATTCTTTTCCTGGTATTTCAGAATCATTTTTTTTATCTTAACAGAAAGAATAAAATAAAGTCCTTGTTTATTTGAAGTATTTTATGTTTTAAGAAATAACTAGCATTACAATGCTTAAAATTTTAATTATTGAACAAAGAGACTATGATTAATGTAAGATTTTATATTTATTAATATGCATTTTTCTATTTCAGAATCAACGAGCAAAAGACACAAAATAAACAAAGAAAAAAGCAAACTTTCAAAGACGAAGACAATTTCTATTGGCCCTAAATTCTCTGTAAAAAACCTTCTGGTTAAAGGCAACGTATTGATCAAATTGCTTCCAATGCAAGATACAAGACCCAAGAATTTTTTTCATTCTATTAGTGAAAATACAAAATTATGTCAGGTAACAACAGATCAATGGGAAATAAGAGGTTGCCTAAAGAAAAGAAAAACTACTTTTATGATTATATATATGATGAAGAGACTGAAAAATATACCTGTAAATCATGTACAAAAACATATAAGAACAAGAATACTTTTGTAGCACACAAAAAAATGGTTTGTGATATAGAACCAAATACAAATGTGTTTTTTGTGAATACCGTGGTAAAACTGCGGATGTATTAAGGCAACATATTGGTCAGATTCATGGGACATGGCCGATGTTGAAAAGTACTGGATCTTGAATCTATTAGCAGTCATCCAAGAAGCAAACATTTACATCATTGCAATGTCATGTAAATATATCTGTGTCTCTATAAACACATTATTGGGAGTAAAATGTTGTGTTCTCCAGTTGTTCATTTTAGGTCCAACACTCTCTTTACCTGACTTGCAAAAATGGGTAATTTATCAAGTTACAACAGCACAATTTAATATGATAACTAAATAACATTGATTTTCATGGAAAACATTATGAATATTTTAAATTATTCATTAATGTTAAATTTAAGCTTTCCAGATGTAGTTGGAAAAATTGCCCTTGTTACCTTGAACATAAGATAATTTATCTTTTTGAAATTAAAGGGTTTCAGCTGAAAAGTAGGTTTGAAGGATTATTCTTATTAGTTTTATAAATAAACAGCAATGCAGTGCTCAAACACTGCAACAAAATAATATTTAAAAACTTTTGTATAAAAACAATGTATCCTTGAGTGTAATAGATTAAGGTTTGTATAATAATAGGTATTATAATACAAAACATAAGATCATATTTTGTCTAATGACCTAAAAGATAATAATCCTTAAAGTTAAAAATTGTTATTGAAAAGACATCTTAAAACTGTGAGTGTTCCTTAATTTTCAGCATTTATATAGTTACAAACGTTATTGAGATAAACTATCTGTTCTACTCTAGTTTCCTTGTTATTCTAGTATTAATCATCTAAATTACCCATAGTATGTTTCATGTAAACATTTATTTTAACAATTTGGGGGAGGAAGCTAAGAGGGAAATGCTTTTATGCACATATACTTCCATGTAACAGTGCTGTATTCCCATCGGCTTGATATCTGATGGACTACGGGCTAAAAACCTCCCCATCATCACACTAACCTGGAACTGTTTATCACATTACCAAGGCTAGAGTATATAACTTCTTCAAAATTATATACTCCTAAGCCATTTTCAAATGGATTAGTAATTAATTTTGTGGTTTTTATGTAACGTTGTGTTCTAGTGATACGTATAAATGAGAAACATTTAAAAGTTTAGTTAAATAAGTTTAAAGGTAAATATGACCATGTTTACTTAACTTTAGAAAATAGATGTTTTATGTAATTGTTAACTTAAGAAATAAGATGTTTATGAAGTTAACAACTTTATAACATTGGTTTTATGTTAGTAACATTTAAAACCAATTTAACATATCAGAAATGAAGCAATGCTTACACTGGCAATAGTGAAGTTATTAGAGACAATGCATTGAAAGTAAGAACATTTAACTATATATTTTTAGGGGTAATGCAATATTTATAAGGCATTTACAAAAACACGCTAGTGTGACAAATATATGTATTCTTATAATAAAAATTCTTTTCCTGTTATTTCAAAACCAATTCCTTTTATCTCAACAGAAATACTTTAAAATAAAGACCTTGTTTATTATAAATATTTTATGATTTATAAAATAACATACATTACCATACTTAAAATCAAAATTATTAACCAGAAAGAATGAAAATATATTGATTTGATATTTATTTAATATGCATTTTTCTATTTCAGAATCAACAAACAAGAGATACAAAAAAATTAAAAGAAAAAGCAAACTTCTTAAGAAGAAGACAATTTCTAATGTGCAAAGATTCCCTGTAAAACCCCCAGGCAAAGGCAAAGCAGTGATCAAATTGCTTCCAATGCAAGATAAAAGTCCCAAGAAAGTTGTTCCTTCTAGTAGTGAAAATAGAAAATTATCAGAATCCGATGTCAGTAACGATGGATCAGAGGGAATTGAAAGGTTGCCTAAAGAAAAGAAAAACTACTTTTACGATTATATATATGATGAAGACACTAAAAAATATACCTGTAAATCATGTAAAAAAACATATAAGAACAAGACTACTTTTGTAGCACACAAAAAACTGGTTTGCGATATGGAACCAAAACACAAATGTGTTTTTTGTGAATACCGTGGTAGAACTGGGGCCGTGGTAAGGCAACACATTGGTCACAATCATGGGACATGGCCGAGGTTGACTAGTTCTGGAGCTTGGATCTATTAGCAGTCAGCCATGAAGCAAACATGTACATCATTGCAATGTCATGTAAATATATCTGTGTGTCTATAAACCCTTTATTGGGAGTAAAATGTTATGTTCCCCAGTTGTTCATTTTAGGCCCAACACTCTCTTTACCTGACCTTCCAAAATGGGTAATTTAACAAGTTACAACAGCACAATTTAATATGACAACTAAATAGCATCGATTTCCATAGAAAACATGATGAATATTTTTAATTATTCATTAATGTTAAACTTAAGCTTCCCCAATTTAGTTGGGAATGATTGCCGTTGTAACTTGAACTACAATTTATAATTAGTGAAGCCAGATAAATTCTCTATTTGAAATTTAGGTGTTTCAGCTGCAAAGTATGTTTAAAGGATTATTTTTAATTTTATAAATAAACATCGTTACAGTGCTTATTTATTTATTTAAAGAATACAAACTAACAATAGTGTGGTCCAGCCCAGTGGCGTAGTTAGGGGGGGGGGCTATAGGGGCTGTAGCCCAGGGCGGAAAAATTTAGGGGGCGGTAAAGGAGTTGGAAGTTACCATGCATGTAATGGTATTTTGAGAATATTTGAAAATTAAGGGCGTCAATGTCAAGTACAAAGTACTGTTCTTTACAAAATATTATCAAGTTACGGCTGTCATCTAACTGTGTTACGAATGTATGTATAGAGCGAGAGCGGCAGAAGTTGTGTACTTTTGTTGATAGGCGGGTCTGGGGAAGAGGGGTAGAGGAAAACTTATGTATGTCTGATGTTCTATTAGCTATGATACAAACAAAGAGCGGGGGGCGGCAGATAGCCGCTATATCCCCTAGGCGGCAAAACGTGAAATACCCCACTGGGTGGGGGGGCGGCAAATTGTGTCTAGCCCAGGGGCGGCAAATCTTCAAATACGCCTCTGGTCCCGCCAAGTTACGCAGAGGTTGTCGACAGGGTTCAATTATTACTTAAATAATTTTCCTTTTTTCCTACATTATAATCAAGTTTAGTGGTGGTTTAGGACTGGAACCTAAATACTAAACATTTTAGTTAATTGCGACATAGTGTAAACACTCAAATTTACCAACTAATTTTATTTAATATAAATGCTTAGGTTGGACTATCCTTATCCTGTAAAAGACAAATATTACAAAAATATGGCAGTGATTGATTAATTTAATAAAACATTAAAAAAGAAAATATCAGTAACAAAAAACAATAAACAGGTAATTAACAGCGATAAATACTAATAATAAACAAAAATAACAGTAACAAAAAAGCTAACAACAATTAATTAATACACTACCACTTTCAACTGCAGTTTTCCATACTCTATGTTGACCCCTCTCCTAAATGGGAAAGGAGATCAACCTCAACCAACTTAAACACTATATTTAAATAATTCCATACAACAATAGCACTTCCTTATGACACTAAAATAATCATTCATATTCGCCTTAAGAGTCTGCAGAGGCTGTCGGAAGTTGTCGGTCTTGTTGGTTTTAATACCATAAAAACATTGTTATTTTAGAACCTGACGTATACGGTTACGTGTATCCAAACTAACAGTTATTTTTAAACAGATTTTTTTTAATTGTATTTTATCAAGAATGAAATTACACATTGGAATTGCTTTGCGAATTCCTAATTAGTTTAATAGGAAAAATTATAGAAAATATTTAGTTTTAAGGTTTTATTTTCACCTCTCTTCACAACTAGGCATATGTATTAAAAATATGTAAAGCGAACCCAACTTGCAATATGATAACGTTTCAAATAACACCTCATACACCTCAATAAATAACGAAGAAATATGAATTCGCAAATAACATTGTTCTTATGGGATTAAAACCAACATGGCCGACAGCCTCTGCAGACCCTTAAAATAATTATGAAGAGTTGTGTCGGCGTCTCATATATAAGAATAAGTGTAATAGATTATTGTTTAGATAATATAAGGTTTCATAATGTAGTTTCACATACCATAAGCAGATTGAAGTTCTCACAACAACAGTACTGTATATGTTTTGATTTACTGTAGTTCTACATTTTACCTTGAGAGTGTAGCACACACTACTTTTACTTGATCAGGTGATCTGTATTTGGTGTTAACCTTTTTCCTCGGTAATTAAAACATGTGGTGAAATGTGAAAATAAAAAATAAATAATTATTTGTTTTGTAGTTTACTTTTTATAACATGCCTCCTAAAAAATCTAATATTGGTAGAAGAAGCAAAAATGCTCGAATTCTTTCAGCTATTAGGTTCTAAATCAAACTCAATATTATGACCGGCGAAGCGGGCGGGTACAACTAGTATATATATATATATATGTTTGAAGTTTATGCGCTGCCAAACCATCCAACCGATCACCATGAAACTTTAGGATGTTGTCCTGTATACTCCCGAGATGGTTTCTGTGAAGTTTGATGCAGATCCGTCCACAGGGTCCCGCCCCTCGGGCGTAATGTATAATTTAATATCATATTTTGTCTAATGACCCAAAAGATAATAATCCTTACAGTTAAAAATTGTTAATGAAAAGACAGTTTCAAACTGTGAGTGTTTCTTAATTTTCAGCATTTATATACTGTAGTTACAAACGTTATTGAGATAAATTATCTGTTCTATCCTAGTTTCCTTGTTGTTCTAGTATTAATCATCTAAATTAATTGTTATAGCTTTTATTTGAGGTATATATTAAATAAAATATGTTATTTTTTCTCTCTTAAAATAGTTTTTGAATTAATTACTTTTAATTGTATATGTATTCTATATTTTACAATAATGTACAAAGGGGATAAAAAATAACTCAGGTATATATATATATATATATATATATATATATATATATATATATATATATATATATATATATATATTAAATGCCTTATTCTGCTGCTTATCATTAGACTAATAATAAAATAAGTCTTGAAAATAATCATTGTCATTGTTATTATTTATTTTTACCTAAATAAGTCTTTTCATAGTTCTAATTAGTGTTATTAAATATAAATTTGTTCATGGAGCTAAGAGGGAAATGCATTTCATTTATGCACATACACTTCCCTGCAGCAGTGCTGTACTCCCATCAGCTTGATGTCTGATGGACCTCCCTATCATCACACTAACCTTGAACTATTTAACAGTACTAAGGTTAGGCCTTTATTAATTGGCCTTAAGGTACTTCTTCAAAATTATATACTCCTAAGCCATTTTCAATTGAATTAGTAATTAATTTTGTGAATTTTATGTAATGTTGTGTTCTGGTGGCACATGTAAATGAGAAACATTGAAATGTTTTCTTACATAAGTATAAAGGTAAATATGGCCATGTATATTTTACTTTATAAAATATATGTTTTATGTAATTGTTAACTTTAGAAATAAGATGTTAATAAAATTTACAACTTTATAGCAAAGGTTTTATGTTAGTAAAACTTAAAACCAATTTATTAAACATATTCAAAATGAAGCAATGCTTGCATTGGCATGATAATACAAGTATGCATCTTTTTTTATTCAATAATATTTGATAAAATAGGTTTTCAACAACAATACAAATAACTCAGAAGTAAGCATCAAGAGAATGCTTACACTAGCACAGCAATAATACTAGCACGCATCTTTTCTATTAAAGAATATTTGAACAAATTAATATTTTTAATGCATCAAGTAGGCTACTTTAGATAAGATAGTTATAAAATTCAATATTCAGAACAAGTAAAAATACAGTTTATTACAGGTTTATTATAAGTAAATAAGTTAGAAGTTGATTACAGGTTTATAACTTGCATATAAGCAAATAATTGTTAAGAAGTACTTGGCAGAAAAAATAAATTATTAGAAATTGTTCATTTATTCATAATTCATGTGGTTTGTTTTCCTCTATATATTTATTTACAAGGCAGTACACTATCTCAAGTAATATTCAATGGATGATAGTAGTAATAACCAATAACTGTCCCATTTCATTATCAGATAACACACAATAAAATGATCATAACAAAGCGACAGAAAATTAACAGATATATACAAATTAAATCAATAAACAATTAAATAACTAACTAATTATTCTAGTTCGATTAGTAGTATTTTTGTGTTTAAATTTAGAAAATGAAAGACAAATTTTAATTTTAATTAATAGGCAAGTTCCTACAATGGTGTAATAGCAGCTGGTTTCAGCTCCTACTTCAAGTAGTTTTTGGGATAGGGATTACTGAGTTGTGTAACACCAGTCTAGTAACGGTTTAACATGTGACTGCTTAATTTGTATCATCAAGTGCAATTTTAGGTAGGTGAGTTCCTGATTGTGTTACGAGCTGTAATTGGACTTATTTTTGTAAAACAGCTACTAAAAATCAAAATTTAGTTGTGTATTATTCAGTATTAGCACAGTATAATAGCATTGATTTTATACACAACTAGGGGACACCCCTGCATGCTTCGCCTGCCAACCCTGACTCTTGATACACTTCAGCCTCTGCATATTACTTTTGACTTATAAAAAAAAAAAAAATTGGGTGTGCGTCGGACCACACGGTGGAAGTTATACTTCTTTGGCCATTCTCATACACCCACTCACGCACACAAACAGACAGGATATATAAATGAAATATAAGACATTTTTCAATATTATTCAATATATTTATCTTCAATATATTATACGTGACTTCATTATTATATTATACACCTATATTATCATTATCAGTAATTTCTTCGATTAACAATCGATTAATCGATAGTTCTTAAAAATTTGTTCTTACTTTTCAGCGTGACGCGGTTTCTCGACCAACATCCCATCCCAAAGTGTCTAACGGGCGCAAAGAAGTATAACTTCAATAATAGTAGATTAACTGTATAGTGTAAAATCACACAATATTAAATTTATTTACAGTAATCTCATTGAAAATATTTAGGCTGCTATCAAGTTTTATTAGTATAAACACCCAACGGTATTACTTAGCTTATTTCAGTTGTTTTTTTATCAACAGCTGAAGACTCATCAAACTCATAGTATCCGTGGTATAATATTAAAAATGGATCAATAGTATGATGTTAAACGTACAAAATAAACATGTTTAAATATTTACAAAACCACTGTTAATTGACTAAAATCAACCCAGTGTTAGCCTTATGGAACAATCTTTTAGGGGCGGTTTCTATCTCTTAGGAGTATTTTATCAACATGAAAATACTTTCGTTGTCTTATTTAAGACCTAAAGAAACCGTGTACAAAATTAGTTCTCTACCAACATGGGAAGTTGGAGAATTAGTGATGAGTGAGTATATAATCAAGGGCTTTGCCTTTTAGGAGTATATAATCAAGGGTAATAGCATAGACTTTCTATTAAAAGGTATTATAAAGGGTTTATGGTAATAGTGCTTGGAAATCTTCATGGAACGTTACTTTTAAAATCGAATGATAACAGAAACAGACCAATGTAGTTTTAAATGGCGGCAATAACATTGTTAGAAACTAATGGAACATTTGAAACGGACTGGAATTCTGGAATGAATGCAACACATTATTATTATTATTAGTACCACTGTCCGTTTGGCTAGGAATAGGAATTAAGCCAAATGGCTTTTATTTAGGTGTTAAAATTTTAAGGCTTGGATTTGATTATTGTAAATAACTTTGTCTATAATTGTAATTTACAGTTGTAATTAACAGTTATTATTGAATGATGCTATCCAATTTGTAGAATACTTGTTTCTGAATATCGAAGCTATTTAAGAAGTTTTACTCAAATTTAAGGTTAGACCTACGATAAAATTTATTCATAGGCCTAAAATAGTAGTAAATATTTTATAAAGCATAAACTCTCGTGAATACTTAGTTTCTATTTGTGTTTATTAATTACGTGTGTGAAACTGTCCAATATTTCCATCCAGCAAAAGGGAAAAAGGGTATTAAACGGGAGAAAAGGGTATTTTTGAGGGAATTATGAGAAAATTGTTAAAAATTGCTCTAATTCAAGTTTTAGTTAACAAACCTGTTTCCCATACGTTAGAATAATGTCAAGGAATTAAAAAAAGGAAACATATATTACCCATTGGAAAGAATATTACGCAAAATTTCTTCAGGTGTGCGGCCAACAAACATAACCTCATTTCAGTAAAAATACTATAATGGAAGTGACTTACTCTTTTCAAATACATTTAAAGGTAAACGTCTGCTCAGCAATCTTTTAAATATAGTATGTTGTACTCTCGGGTAGAACATTTCATGATATTGACTGGTTATTAAAACCGTAGTAAGTTACACTGCCAGGCCCACACGTTTAGTAAAAGAGATATTCGCTGTCGAACTTAACTCAAATGGCGATCGACGGCTGATTTCAAAGTGCTATAAGTCCTAAAAATACGAGTACAGCTAAAATTTGAATATAACACGTTATACCCTCGAGTATTACCTTTCGAACCGTGGTACACTGGCTGGGCCCACACGTTAGGTAAAAGAGAAATTCGCTGTTGAACTTGACTCAAACGGCGATCTTTGGCTGATTTCAAAGTGCTATAAGTCCTACAAATACGAGTACAGCTAAAATTTGAATATAACACATTATACCCTCGGGTAGTACCTTTAAAATCGTGGTACACTGGCTGGGCCCACACGTTAGGTAAAAGAGTAATTCGCTGTTGAACTTGACTCAAATGGCGATCTTTGGCTGATTTCAAAGTGCTATAAGTCCTAAAAATACGAGTACAGCTAAAATTTGAATATAACACGTTATACCCTCGAGTATTACCTTTCGAACCGTGGTAGACTGGCTGGGCCCACACGTTAGGTAAAAGAGAAATTCGCTGTTGAACTTGACTCAAATGTCGATCTTTGGCTGATTTCAAAGTGCTATAAGTCCTAAAAATACGAGTACAGCTAAAATTTGAATATAACACGTTATACCCTCGAGTATTCCCTTTCGAACCGTGGTACACTGGCTGGGCCCACACGTTAGGTAAAAGAGAAATTCGCTGTTGAACTTGACTCAAACGGCGATCTTTGGCTGATTTCAAAGTGCTATAAGTCCTACAAATACGAGTACAGCTAAAATTTGAATATAACACGTTATACCCTCGGGTAGTACCTTTCAAATCGTGGTACACTGGCTGGGCCCACACGTTAGGTAAAAGAGAAATTCGCTGTTGAACTTGACTCAAATGGCGATCTTTGGCTGATTTCAAAGTGCTATAAGTCCTAAAAATACGAGTACAGCTAAAATTTGAATATAACACGTTATACCCTCGAGTATTACCTTTCGAACCGTGGTAGACTGGCTGGGCCCACACGTTAGGTAAAAGAGAAATTCGCTGTTGAACTTGACTCAAATGTCGATCTTTGGCTGATTTCAAAGTGCTATAAGTCCTAAAAATACGAGTACAGCTAAAATTTGAATATAACACGTTATACCCTCGAGTATTCCCTTTCGAACCGTGGTACACTGGCTGGGCCCACACGTTAGGTAAAAGAGAAATTCGCTGTTGAACTTGACTCAAACGGCGATCTTTGGCTGATTTCAAAGTGCTATAAGTCCTACAAATACGAGTACAGCTAAAATTTGAATATAACACTTTATACCCTCGGGTAGTACCTTTCAAATCGTGGTACACTGGCTGGGCCCACACGTTAGGTAAAAGAGAAATTCGCTGTTGAACTTGACTCAAATGGCGATCTTTGGCTGATTTCAAAGTGCTATAAGTCCTAAAAATACGAGTACAGCTAAAATTTGAATATAACACGTTATACCCTCGAGTATTACCTTTCGAACCGTGGTACACTGGCTGGGCACACACGTTAGGTAAAAGAGAAATTCGCTGTTGAACTTGACTCAAACGGCGATCTTTGGCTGATTTCAAAGTGCTATAAGTCCTACAAATACGAGTACAGCTAAAATTTGAATATAACACGTTATACCCTCGGGTAGTACCTTTCAAATCGTGGTACACTGGCTGGGCCCACACGTTAGGTAAAAGAGAAATTCGCTGTTGAACTTGACTCAAATGGCGATCTTTGGCTGATTTCAAAGTGCTATAAGTCCTAAAAACACGAGTACAGCTAAAATTTGAAAATAACACGTTATACCCTCGGGTAGTACCTTTCAAATCGTGGTACACTGGCTGGGCCCACACGTTAGGTAAAAGAGAAATTCGCTGTTGACCTTGACTCAAATGGCGATCTTTGGCTGATTTCAAAGTGCTATAAGTCCTAAAAATACGAGTACAGCTAAAATTTGAATATAACACGTTATACCCTCGAGTATTACCTTTCGAACCGTGGTACACTGGCTGGGCACACACGTTAGGTAAAAGAGAAATTCGCTGTTGAACTTGACTCAAACGGCGATCTTTGGCTGATTTCAAAGTGCTATAAGTCCTACAAATACGAGTACAGCTAAAATTTGAATATAACACGTTATACCCTCGAGTAGTACCTTTCAAATCGTGGTACACTGGCTGGGCGCACACGTTAGGTAAAAGAGAAATTCGCTGTTGAACTTGACTCAAACGGCGATCTTTGGCTGATTTCAAAGTGCTATAAGTCCTACAAATACGAGTACAGCTAAAATTTGAATATATCACGTTATACCCTCGAGTATTACCTTTCGAAACGTGGTACACTGGCTGGGCGCACACGTTAGGTAAAAGAGAAATTCGCTGTTGAACTTGACTCAAACGGCGATCTTTGGCTGATTTCAAAGTGCTATAAGTCCTACAAATACGAGTACAGCTAAAATTTGAATATAACACGTTATACCCTCGGGTAGTACCTTTAAAATCGTGGTACACTGGCTGGGCCCACACGTTAGGTAAAAGAGAAATTCGCTGTTGAACTTGACTCAAATGGCGATCTTTGGCTGATTTCAAAGTGCTATAAGTCCTAAAAATACGAGTACAGCTAAAATTTGAATATAACACGTTATACCCTCGAGTATTACCTTTCGAACCGTGGTAGACTGGCTGGGCCCACACGTTAGGTAAAAGAGAAATTCGCTGTTGAACTTGACTCAAATGTCGATCTTTGGCTGATTTCAAAGTGCTATAAGTCCTAAAAATACGAGTACAGCTAAAATTTGAATATAACACGTTATACCCTCGAGTATTCCCTTTCGAACCGTGGTACACTGGCTGGGCCCACACGTTAGGTAAAAGAGAAATTCGCTGTTGAACTTGACTCAAACGGCGATCTTTGGCTGATTTCAAAGTGCTATAAGTCCTACAAATACGAGTACAGCTAAAATTTGAATATAACACGTTATACCCTCGAGTAGTACCTTTCGAACCGTGGTACACTGGCTGGGCGCACACGTTAGGTAAAAGAGAAATTCGCTGTCGAACTTTACTCAAATGGCGATTGACGGCTGATTTCAAAGTGCTATAAGTCCTAAAAATACGAGTACAGCTAAAATTTGAATATAACACGTTATACCCTCGAGTATTACCTTTCGAACCGTGGTAGACTGGCTGGGCCCACACGTTAGGTAAAAGAGAAATTCGCTGTTGAACTTGACTCAAATGGCGATCTTTGGCTAATTTCAAAGTGCTATTTTAAGTCCTAAAAATACGAGTACAGCTAAAATTTGAATATAACACGTTATATCCTCGAGTATTACCTTTCGAACCGTGGTACACTGGCTGGGCCCACACGTTAGGTAAAAGAGAAATTCGCTGTTGAACTTGACTCAAACGGCGATCTTTGGCTGATTTCAAAGTGCTATAAGTCCTACAAATACGAGTACAGCTAAAATTTGAATATAACACGTTATACCCTCGGGTAGTACCTTTCAAATCGTGGTACACTGGCTGGGCCCACACGTTAGGTAAAAGAGTAATTCGCTGTTGAACTTGACTCAAATGGCGATCTTTGGCTGATTTCAAAGTGCTATAAGTCCTAAAAATACGAGTACAGCTAAAATTTAAATATAACACGTTATACCCTCGAGTATTACCTTTCGAACCGTGGTACACTGGCTGGGCGCACACGTTAGGTAAAAGAGAAATTCGCTGTCGAACTTTACTCAAATGGCGATCGACGGCTGATTTCAAAGTGCTATAAGTCCTAAAAATACGAGTACAGCTAAAATTTGAATATAACACGTTATACCCTCGAGTATTACCTTTCGAACCGTGGTAGACTGGCTGGGCCCACACGTTAGGTAAAAGAGAAATTCGCTGTTGAACTTGACTCAAATGGCGATCTTTGGCTGATTTCAAAGTGCTATAAGTCCTAAAAATACGAGTACAGCTAAAATTTGAATATAACACGTTATACCCTCGAGTATTACCTTTCGAACCGTGGTACACTGGCTGGGCCCACACGTTAGGTAAAAGAGAAATTCGCTGTTGAACTTGACTCAAACGGCGATCTTTGGCTGATTTCAAAGTGCTATAAGTCCTACAAATACGAGTACAGCTAAAATTTGAATATAACACGTTATACCCTCGGGTAGTACCTTTCAAATCGTGGTACACTGGCTGGGCCCACACGTTAGGTAAAAGAGAAATTCGCTGTTGAACTTGACTCAAACGGCGATCTTTGGCTGATTTCAAAGTGCTATAAGTCCTAAAAATACGAGTACAGCAACATTTTGAATACAACACGTTATACCCTCGAGTATTACCTTTCGAACCGTGGTACACTGGCTGGGCCCACACGTTAGGTAAAAGAGAAATTAGCTGTCGAACTTGACTCAAATGGCGATCGACGGCTGATTTCAAAGTGCAAGTCCTACAAATAAGGACTACAAATAAGGCGTATTACTATTTAACAATTCTTTGTGTTAATAAATGTTACAATTGTATCCCAAAAACTTATTCTCAGATTATTAACATTGGAAATTAATATTTAGGCCAAAATGTCTGCGGTTCTAGAGAAGGTAAAATTTAATAATAATGTTTTTTTAATAATAATGTAACATGTAAAGGAGTATGAGAATTTTTATCTGGAGGTTTATATGTACCGTTGTATAACATAAACTGTGTGAACCCTGTCATCCCAGCGACATATGGCGACAGACTTTTAGAGATTTACAACCCATGCTGGTTGTACGAAACAAAGCTAAGAGGGTAGCGCGGCGGCATCAAAAGATTCCAGTCACACGTGTTACTTGCCTTGACCAACTGACCTTGAGCGAGGTTCGATTATGTATTGAAACATTTACTTAGTTTTTAGGTGTTCAATATTTAGTTATATTCTCCTTGTATGTACAATTTACATTTTCTAGAGTCCGAGTATGTTGATTATATAATGCTTTTATTTTTATTGTATTTAGTTAGGTATTCCATGTCTGATTTTACTTTTCTGACATAGTCTTAAAATATAGTTACAATAATGTACAAAATATAAATTTAATTTTAAAAAATACTCAATTTTAAATTATTTAATCTAGTTTACAATAATATTTACAACAAAGAACAAACCACAACATCGTAAAAAGTGACTTGCTTCAATGTAAATGAATTAATTGCTGAATATTTGTATTGATCTTTTAATTTTATGACGTAGTTTAAAAAGATGTTGTACAATAATGTACAACATAACAAATTTAATTTAAAAAACACTAAAATTATTAGCTTAAATATTTGATCACATTAAAAATACAAGAATATTTGCAGGGCCTTTTAACTGTCTAATCTATTTTACAATAACATTAAAAACAATTAATAAAATAAAGAGAGCAATGAAAAGGTTAAACAAATTACGTACTTAAATACACGGGAATTTGCCTAGTGGTCTTTTAATTTCATTAAAAAGCAATTAATTAAGAGACTTGATGATATTCCATTCACAAGTCACAACTAAGTGCAGTCAGTTGTCTGTCATCAGATGTCAAAACAAGGGGTGTCCTTTTCAAGGTCAAGGGACTGAACGTTTGTATTCTCTTTTCCCTCTTCTCATCATAATTAATTACAAAATCCTTTTTATTTAAGCTTTGTAGAAGTTAGATTGATTACAGTTTGTTGTTTGTATTTTTATGAAGATAATATTGTTAATATTATTTGTTTTATAATAGTAAATTATTGAAATACTAAAAACGTGTGTAATATTTTAAAACCCTGAGTCCACTAAAAATATAAAAGATAAGGCTTGTTAAGATTTAATTGCACTAATTTGTGTCATTAATACAATGACTAATAAGCAATAAAGACTATTATCATTTTTCAGTTGTATTTGAAAAATGGTTTGATGATATTGAGCTACATAATCAATATTTTTGTCACGCCATTTTTGTCATCATACTATTATATTTAACTTATCAGATACTCTAACTGATTTCGTTTATTTCACATGTGTACCTACTTGAAATTCGTCATTAAATTATTTTAATTTTTTTATTTTATTTTCTGTTAATTTTAAATTTAGTCATTAACTTTTATAAATTGGTTTTATTCGTTCGTGTTAGTTACTTGTAAATATTTTAAACATCACAAATTCTAATTTTGTGATATTTAATTCTAACAAACATGTTTTCATACTAGTTTCATCAAGTGCTGTGTTTATTAAATTCAACATAACAGTAATAATGGTATTAGGTAAGTAGTATAAACTCTATTTTATTAGTTTCAATAACAAGAAACTAGACGTAACTCTACCTAATTTATTTGTACTACCGAAGGAATGAGGACAAGCGGACCGCGGAAGGCCCCAGACAACCGGCGGTGTCAGTCACTCGTCCCTTCCCTTCTGTTGTTCTATAAAAGTTTAGAAAGAAAGTGAAGTGATGGTGCAAGGGGCGAACGGCCGAGCAATATATAAAATAGGGATGGCGAAAAGTAACCGCATCAGTTGATACAATTTAACTGATGCGAAAATTAACTGATGCGCAAGACCACATGATGCAACAGGAAATGGATATTCCATACATCCTGCTGGCCTGTTCTGCTTCTATTTGTATCAGACAACACAACAGTCGGTTGATTTCCTGTTGAAACATTAAAACTGATGCGAGTCAATCAGTTTGTATTTGTCATTCAGTGAAGACTCAAGTCGACTTGCTAATTCGTTTGGGCTGATGCAATTAGTTTCAACAGTAACAGAATGCCGGCTGACCACTTCCTGTTACTTCGCATCAGTTAACTTAAACTGATACGTGCTGGCAAATTGAACTGTTACATCAGTTAAGCAAAAGTAGCAGGTTGGCACATCCCTAATATAAAAGTGCCTAAAACGCCAACTACCAACACAGACAACGTACTGCACTAAACACCGCTCCCTGTGGCCTTTCGCCAAACTAAAATGCGATTTTAAATCTGACTCCCGGAGCCCTCTTAATCAGGCAGTCCTTTTTGTGGAGGTGAAGGAGTAAGGGTGTACGAAGTTTCAGTGACAAGTGCGATACTTCAGTTCGGCAGCTGTTTTGCTTTAAAGAAGCAAAGTGTATGTAGGAAAACCATAAGGTAAGTTATTTGAATACTTCTTATGATATGTATATATATTAGGCAACTTAAAGCAGTAGCTCTTTCTCAAAATTGCTTTTTAATTAATTTACAATAAATTAAATGTTTTCTATATAAATCGATCAATAACAAAAACGAAATGGCCATTACTAAAATGTACTTCAAAAGGTTATGTTTAAGTCAGACTCTACACACTTAGTGTTACAATATTACGGATTATTGAGTAGCCAGTTAGAGATTACGGGATTGAGTTTATTGTGTGGTGTGGTCCGAGCCATTTTGGGGAGATATGAAAAATTAATGTTATATACTTTTTTAATAAAATTAATTTTTCGGCCCGTTAGATAACCTTTTACTTACCTAACCTAACTTATCCTAATCATCTACATACTAAAATAAAACTGGTAATTTGCGTTAAATTAGGGTGCCTTGTCTCCGGGCGACCTGCCGGCCGTCCCCTCCTACATAAATGTTGCAAATTTGTTTTAGGTGGCTAGTCGTAGCTCCTATTAACTTTGTGCCATAACATATGGCTTCCATAAGTGATTTAACGCTAACGTAATTTTCCGCGATATCACGATAAATAATTGTCGTAGACCAAAATAGTTCTCAAATTAGTGTTCAGCACGACTACATCTAATTGAAAATAAAACGACGAATATATCACGTAAAACTAATGAAGAATCAATATCCAATACATTTATGTAATAAAACTGCAATCTTCATATGATAATAATGATTACAAAGGCAATTATAAAATGATAAATTCCCATATGGATTGACCCGAAAGCCTTACAAAATTGGCAAAATAGGCTTGGAATTTTTCGCTAGTACTTTTCTAACACGGACTGGAGTTTTTGACACCAACCAACAGTTTTTATATCCAGAGTGCAAAGGGTTATTCAATACTATATCTATAATCTTGGTAACTCAATACTATTTTAATTTGTAAACTTCAACAATATCAATTAGCTATATTTCAGGTTCTTTCACTTTAAAACAATAGCTGTTGCACTGAGGTGCCCTGTTGAATTTTTAAACTAACTGTGTAAATTACAGAAACAAACAAGAAACAAATGAAGACGATGATGAAGACTTAAGTCAGGAGCCAAAACCTACAACCAGGCACTCAGAAGTAGAAACAATGCTGCCAAAATGTATACATTGGTTCGAGCTGCAAGAGGAAGCTAATGCCAATCAGCTTCTACTTCTCCGCAAGATTCATAGCATTGCCGCTCAAAAAGCTAGAGCTTCTAAAAAACAGAAGAAGATGGCTGACTTTTTTAAGGCTTAGGCCAATTTTTACAAACAGGTGCTGTATTGTAAAATTGTGAACAGTACTGCATACATTAATTTCAAATTTTGACAAAGTATAAAAATATATGTTGCACTGTATATTTTTTGTAATACATACTATAGGCCATACTGTATTATTTTTGTGCAATACAAACTTCTTTATTATTCATTGTAAATGTTTTAATTTAAATTTTTATTCCTTTTTCCACCTTAAAATATAGTTTCCACCTTATATATAGCCAGTGTACCACGGTACAAAAGGTACTACCCGAGGGTATAACGTGTTATATTCAAATTTTAGCTGTACTCGTATTTGTAGGACTTACAGCACTTTGAAGTCAGCCAAAGATCGCCATTTGAGTCAAGTTCGACCGCGAATTTCTCTTTTACCAAACGTGTGGGCCCAGCCAGTGTACCACGGTTCGAAAGGTAATACTCGAGGGTATAACGTGTTATATTCAAATTTTAGCTGTACTCGTATTTTTAGGACTTATAGCACTTTGAAATCAGCCAAAGATCGCCGTTTGAGTCAAGTTCAACAGCGAATTTCTCTTTTACCTAACGTGTGGGCCCAGCCAGTGTACCACGATTTGAAAGGTACTACCCGAGGGTATAACGTGTTATATTCAAATTTTAGCTGTACTCGTATTTGTAGGACTTGTAGCACTTTGAAATCAGCCAAAGATCGCCGTTTGAGTCAAGTTCAACAGCGAATTTCTCTTTTACCTAACGTGTGGGCCCAGCCAGTGTACCACGGTTCGAAAGGTAATACTCGAGGGTATAACGTGTTGTATTCAAAATGTTGCTGTACTCGTATTTTTAGGACTTATAGCACTTTGAAATCAGCCAAAGATCGCCATTTGAGTCAAGTTCAACAGCGAATTTCTATTTTACCTAACGTGTGGGCCCAGCCAGTGTACCACGGTTCGAAAGGTAATACTCGAGGGTATAACGTGTTGTATTCAAAATGTTGCTGTACTCGTATTTTTAGGACTTATAGCACTTTGAAATCAGCCAAAGATCGCCATTTGAGTCAAGTTCAACAGCGAATTTCTCTTTTACCTAACGTGTGGGCCCAGCCAGTGTACCACGATTGGAAAGGTACTACCCGAGGGTATAACGTGTTGTATTCAAATTTTAGCTGTACTCGTATTTGTAGGACTTATAGCACTTTGAAATCAGCCAAAGATCGCCGTTTGAGTCAAGTTCAACAGCGAATTTCTCTTTTACCTAACGTGTGGGCCCAGCCAGTGTACCACGGTTCGAAAGGTAATACTCGAGGGTATAACGTGTTATATTCAAATTTTAGCTGTACTCGTATTTTTAGGACTTATAGCACTTTGAAATCAGCCAAAGATCGCCATTTGAGTCAAGTTCAACAGCGAATTTCTCTTTTACCTAACGTGTGGGCCCAGCCAGTGTACCACGGTTCGAAAGGTAATACTCGAGGGTATAACGTGTTATATTCAAATTTTAGCTGTACTCGTATTTTTAGGACTTATAGCACTTTGAAATCAGCCAAAGATCGCCGTTTGAGTCAAGTTCAACAGCGAATTTCTCTTTTACCTAACGTGTGGGCCCAGCCAGTGTACCACGATTTGAAAGGTACTACCCGAGGGTATAACGTGTTATATTCAAATTTTAGCTGTACTCGTATTTTTAGGACTTATAGCACTTTGAAATCAGCCAAAGATCGCCGTTTGAGTCAAGTTCAACAGCGAATTTCTCTTTTACCTAACGTGTGGGCCCAGCCAGTGTACCACGGTTCGAAAGGTAATACTCGAGGGTATAACGTGTTATATTCAAATTTTAGCTGTACTCGTATTTTTAGGACTTATAGCACTTTGAAATCAGCCAAAGATCGCCGTTTGAGTCAAGTTCAACAGCGAATTTCTCTTTTACCTAACGTGTGGGCCCAGCCAGTGTACCACGATTTGAAAGGTAATACCCGAGGGTATAACGTGTTATATTCAAATTTTAGCTGTACTCGTATTTTTAGGACTTATAGCACTTTGAAATCAGCCAAAGATCGCCGTTTGAGTCAAGTTCAACAGCGAATTTCTCTTTTACCTAACGTGTGGGCCCAGCCAGTGTACCACGGTTCGAAAGGTAATACTCGAGGGTATAACGTGTTATATTCAAATTTTAGCTGTACTCGTATTTTTAGGACTTATAGCACTTTGAAATCAGCCAAAGATCGCCGTTTGAGTCAAGTTCAACAGCGAATTTCTCTTTTACCTAACGTGTGGGCCCAGCCAGTGTACCACGGTTCGAAAGGTAATACTCGAGGGTATAACGTGTTGTATTCAAAATTTTGCTGTACTCGTATTTTTAGGACTTATAGCACTTTGAAATCAGCCAAAGATCGACATTTGAGTCAAGTTCAACAGTGAATTTCTCTTTTACCTAACGTGTGGGCCCAGCCAGTGTACCACGATTCGAAAGGTAATACTCGAGGGTATAACGTGTTGTATTCAAAATTTTGCTGTACTCGTATTTTTAGGACTTATAGCACTTTGAAATCAGCCAAAGATCGACATTTGAGTCAAGTTCAACAGCGAATTTCTCTTTTACCTAACGTGTGGGCCCAGCCAGTCTACCACGGTTCGAAAGGTACTACTCGAGGGTATAACTTATTATATTCAAATTTTAGCTGTACTCGTATTTTTAGGACTTATAGCACTTTGAAGTCAGCCAAAGATCGCCATTTGAGTCAAGTTCGACCGTGAATTTCTCTTTTACCAAACGTGTGGGCCCAGCCAGTGTACCACGGTTCGAAAGGAATACTCGAGGGTATAACGTGTTATATTCAAATTTTAGCTGTACTCGTATTTTTAGGACTTATAGCACTTTGAAATCAGCCAAAGATCGCCATTTGAGTCAAGTTCAACAGCGAATTTCTCTTTTACCTAACGTGTGGGCCCAGCCAGTCTACCACTGTTCGAAAGGTAATACTCGAGGGTATAACGTGTTGTATTCAAAATTTTGCTGTACTCGTATTTTTAGGACTTATAGCACTTTGAAATCAGCCAAAGATCGCCATTTGAGTCAAGTTCAACAGCGAATTTCTCTTTTACCTAACGTGTGGGCCCAGCCAGTCTACCACTGTTCGAAAGGTAATACTCGAGGGTATAACGTGTTGTATTCAAAATTTTGCTGTACTCGTATTTTTAGGACTTATAGCACTTTGAAATCAGCCAAAGATCGCCATTTGAGTCAAGTTCAACAGCGAATTTCTCTTTTACCTAACGTGTGGGCCCAGCCAGTGTACCACGATTTGAAAGATAATACTCGAGGGTATAATGTGTTATATTCAAATTTTTGCTGTACTCGTATTTGTAGGACTTATAGCATTTTGAAATGGGCCGGCGATCACCATTTGATTCAGGTTCGACCACGAATTTCTCTTTTACTAAACGTGTGGGCCCAGCCAGTGTACCACGGTTCAAAAGGTACTACCCGAGGGTATAACGTGTTATATTCAAATTTTTGCTGTACTCGTATTTGTAGGACTTGTAGCACTTTGAAATCAGCCAAAGATCGCCATTTGAGTCAAGTTCAATAGCGAATTTCTCTTTTACTAAACGTGTGGGCCTGGCAGTGTACCACGGTTTTAATAACCAGTCAATATCATGAAATGTTCTACCCGAGAGTATAACATACTATATTTAAAAGATTGCTGAGCAGACGTTTACTTTGAAATGTATTTGGAAAGAGTAAGTCACTTCCATTATAGTAATTTTACTGAAATGAGGTTATGTTTGTTGGCCGCACACCTGAAGAAATGTTGCGTAATATTCTTTCCAGTGGATAATATATGTTTCCCTTTTTTAATTCCTTGACATTATTCTAACGTGTGGGAAACAGGTTTGTTTATTAAAACTTGATTTAGACCAATTTTTAACAATTTTCCCATAATTCCCTCAAAAAATACCCTTTTCTCCCGTTTAATACCCTCTCCCCTAATAATTACCTTTTTCCCTTCTGCTGGATGGAAATACTGGACAGTTTCACACCGATTATTAATTAGCTGTGAAGTGGTTTCTATATAGGCTATACATTTAATTCAGTTATCAATCTACAGCATCTTCCAGACGAATGTTATGGGTAAGTTTTTATTGACCTATCCTAGATCAATTACAGGTTGAGTAATTATTTAATTTGAGCTATTTAAATTATTGTTTAAGTGTCAAAGGTAAATATTAATTTAATTTAGATAAGTCATCGCCAAATGGATTTGAATTTTTTTTCAATAATTTTGATAGGCCAAGCAATTATTGTTACTTACTTCTGGGGCTTTGGGTGTGTAATGACCAAAATGTTTATCCCTCGAACCGGCTAGAACTTTTAGATTTTCCTATATTACCTGGTGTTATTTTACATATGTACAGGCTTGTTTTACAAAATTTATAAATTTAGTAAAATTATATAAGGGTTAGCTAACTTAAAACTAAGTTTGGTAGCCTATAATTTTACTCAGAAACATACTTTATGGAAAAAAGTTAATAGTGGGCGGTTATTTAGGAAAAACATATCATCACTAAATTGAGAATTCCAAGATAGGCCTAGCCTAAATATTTGAGATATTACAGTGCATATAAGGTTTACAGTATATACAAAGTTGGGTAATTATGCACTTTCTTGCCACCTCTGAAAATATGATTTCTTGTTGAAAAAGTAGTGAAATATGAGTAAATATATCTCTAGAGGATGTTGATTTGAACTGGGGAAAACTTGGTGTTTACCGCAAAATCTATAGGCCTAAACTAGTTTTTATCTGATAGTTAAAAAAACAACTTTTTTTAAAAATAGAAAATTTCCAACTATTTTCTTTTCTTTTTCATTTTATATGTTTTTTATGCTGAACATGAATATATAAATTGGGGTTTCAGCTCGAAAATGCACTTTTTACTGACCTAACCAAACATCATCGAACATAAAACCAAACTTATCCTAATTGTCAAGACCTATTTACTGAAAAACATTTGTAATTTGTGTGAAATTCAGGTGTCTGACCAACTCCAGCAGGAGTTGAGGTGAATTTGGTTTTTGTTGTTAATAGTTGTTGTATATAATTGTCGCGTAATGGCTACTTATCGCGATTCTCCGCGACATTAGTTTTCCGTTATATATCGATAAATTTTGCTATAGACCAAAATAGTTTTTTAATTTATTTTCAACATAAAAAACACAACAAAATATTTAAAAAGATTAGTAGAATATCATTTAAATTAACAGAATTATGTCAAAAAATGCTGAACATTGGTTTTTTTTTTTTTTTAATTTTTCAGTAAAATATGTGATTTCTTAGAATAAAAAGCATATCTCAGCCAATTCTAGACCCACTCTTGGTATTGTTGATATGTTTTGCTATTTTCACTTTGAGTTAAAATTTTTATTAATTTATTTTACACATTATATTTTATTAAAACCTCAGCACTTTAAATTTCAAATATCAATTTTTCTAACTAATCTACTAGTAATTAATGATATTCATCCAACAATTAGTTTATTATATATCACAGTTATTATGTAGTTTCTTGCCATCTAATAAAATTTGAAACTGCCTGAAATGAGTCAAGCATATGCTTACAAGATATGCTTTTTATTTCTGTGGAAATCACAGCCTATTAACAGAAAAATTCTAGGAAAACCCAATGTCACAATTTAACCCTTTAAATGGCATACGTTCATTTTGTAACAACACAAACCGCGTCTGAAATGGCAGTCGTTCATTTTATTTTGATTTTCTTTGTTTTGCAGATGTGATTGTTGATGTAATACGCTTAATGCTAATGTAATACGCTAATGCTGTTACGCTGCTTGCCATTTGCAAATATAGAAATAAATTTTATAAAAAACTATTCAACCCTTCATATTTTCAAAAAGTAGACAAAATTTAGCAACTTTTGGCTATCTTGGAATATAACATTTGTAATATTTTGTTTGTTTCCTAGGTATGGTCCCCCCTTTTTTAGTAATGTTCTAATTTTATTTTCTTATTATTTTACAAATAACAAACATATAAATTTGTTTTAGTGTTTAAAATATTTGTATAGTATTTTGTGTTATTCCCTGATAAAAACAGTGTATAAATTTATAGTAGGTATTTGAATATTTTATAGATGTTCAATAAATTTTTTAAATATGCTTGCAACAGTGAAAAATGGCCTGCCATTACAGAAATTTTTACCGCCACTTCTAGGGTTAAGAATTTTTGCCATATTACTGTTAAAATAAATGATATTATAATCATCACATCTGATTTGATTTGTTGCTTTTTGCACTGAATATGAATTTGAAAACTGTTGCAGGGTGTCCACATTCTGGAAAGTCAGGTATAGTCAGGGAAAACAAATTTGGTCAGGGAGTGTCAGGGAAATGAACAAAGTCAGGGAAATCTGCCCCAGTGATGGATTTGAGGAGATTGTTTTATGCTCTAGTCGGCCGTAATCTTAACTAACGTTGCATTTTTCTAGTTATGTTATACAATTAATTAAAGTGGTGGTCAATAGTGCAATGTCCTATATGATTGATTTTCTATATTTTAAAAAATATTCTCCAGTGTTAAAGTAAGTATTTAAATGAAATTTTTCTTCATTTGTAAGATTAATTTTACGAGACTCTTTTATATATATATATATATTTACTTTTCCTTTTTATAAGTGTTCATAATGAAAATATTAGCAATATAGCATTTGTAGAAATGTATTTGTATTTTCAATAAAATGTTAGTGATAAAAGAGGAAAAAGAAAAGGAGAGAGCACTAGGCCATGTATGGGTATGGAGGAGGCTGTTTTCTTGTTTTTTTATTTTATAATGTTTATTTACAGTTTTTAATAGTAAGATTAATATTTCCAGAATAATCATTTTAATGTAATGCTTAAAATTCAACACATTTAGACTATAATGCATTTTCGAAAAATTGCTCGAGTCAGGTAAAATTAACTGAAATGGTCAGGGAAAATTGTGACAAAATTTTAATGGACACCCTTGTGTTGGAAGGGCCTATGTAATAATTATTTCTCGAGATATAACAAAAAAAAACTACTTTCATGGGGAATCGCAATTAACGGCCATTACACCTGGTCATATGAATATAATACATGCAATTACGAATTTGACAATGGCAAATTTCTCATATAAAATCACAATGCCAAGTCAAAAAGACTAATGGATTCTACCAGTAACTAACGTAGAATCCATAGACACCTAAAACTTACCTGTTGCTTATTAAGTGTATTCCAAAACAACAGTTAATCACGGGCGTGTCAGCGGTGAGGCTATCTGCACCGTACCACTACAGAATCACAAAAACTGTGCAGATGCCCACACCATGCCATTTCGAGAGTTAAACGCTTGTTTTTCAATGAGGCAACGCTGCAGTGCTTTTGTGTAGTGTGGTAGTTAAGATTTTACATGCTGCTGCACACTGCTCTTTGTGTTTAAGTATTAATCTGCATAAATTCATTCAAGTATGTTATGTAAACGCTTGTTCGTGTTTTGAAATAAATATATTGTGATGTACAAAACAAAGTTTTATTCAATTTTGTAGTGTGCCGTTTGCACATTACGATCGTCTCCCTCGGACAGTTCAGTCTTCCTCTCTGTGTTTCATTTAGTTTTAGTATCTTTTTTTTCGTTTTCGTGTTTTGTGATTTCGTTTTCTGTGTTTGTTCGTGTTGTCGTGAGCACCTGCGTGGCTACTAACGACGTTTTCCTGGAGATCCAGTGCGGAACCTATGAGCCTCTACTGTGTCCCAGAGGGGCAGCCACTTCTTCGAACCCTTTCCGCGCTGTCCATGCATTGGCCTCTAGGATGAAGACATTGACATGCAGGTGACCCAAACCCGGTTTATTTTCTGGCCCCCAGCATTGAACTTTAGTGAAGAACCTGTCAAGTGTTCTCATGTGAAGAAATTTTGATTTTTTTTTTAAAGAACTGTCATTTTAAAGCGAGATATATTTTTTAGGTTTTATTTTTACGTTTTTTGTTTATATTTTTTCTCTTGTGGGTCTATTACCAGTAATTTTCTTTTAAAGAAAGGGGTTCTCGGATAATTTTTCACTTTGTTGTTTCCCATTAGGAGTTGCTCAGTTTAGCCTGCTGGATTTTTGCGGTTATTAATTTAATTTTTTTGTTTTTTTTTTTTTTAACTTTTCCAAATTGGCCAAAACCTTCCAAATTTCTTTTGTTATCCAAGGCCCTGTAAATACATCTGCTAATTTAAAATGTTGTCCTTTTGTTATTTGTAGTTATTGTTTTCTAGTTTTAGTTTTTTCACTCATGTATTCTTTCATTTAATTATTCTTATATGTGTTCATTGTTATTATTTATTATTGTTATACATTTTTCAGAGCTCTATTTATATATTTATAAAAGATGTTTTTAGGCCTAATCATTTTCATTTACATTTTCTTAATACTTTTGCACTGTTAACCCTTCGCACGTGGCAAACTAAAGCCTCTACTTTGCCTCAAACGCGGTAAACAAAGATATCCGAAATTATATATTTCTGTCGTTAGTATAAATGATAGTTCCTAAAACTTCCGCTAGAGTGCAGCATCAACTTAAACATATCTTAGGCCAACTTCCTCAGCCTAACAAAAATGTAAAACGTGGAGCAGCCAATTGGAGCGTGAATGGGCACGGCTCTGTCTCCTGCCTTTGCACACACTTAAAACGAAAATATACTCCTTCTGTTTTCACCACCCAAGCACATTGTTTTCAACACTTATCATTCTTTTTCTCTGTTTTCTATTTTTCAATTATTTTTTTGTAATTATTGTATCATAAATGAAAGATACTTTTAAAAGTTTCAACTAAAATGTTGAAAATTTTATATATATATATATGTACTTTTCATTACAATTGTACATGTACAATAAAATAGCGTTAAAAGTTGTAATTGTAACTTTAAATATAAATTTTTATATTTTTCATGTTCCTTTGTTTCTAAAGCTTAAAAAACATTAACTTCACATTTCATTAAAATTATTTTACATATTTACATGTTATTTTAAAATAGGGTAAAATAATTTCCGCGTGCGAAGGGTTATTATTTGATAATATTGTTGGTTTATTAGTTGTTTCTATTGCCTTGAGGCCATAAAATATATTTATAAATTTTTCTGTAACTTTTGATAAATATCGTAACTTTTAACAAACAGTCAACAGCCCATTTTGTCCGTAAATGTTTAAATTTTTTAAATTTAATTTTCATCTAATAAACAATATTTTTGCTATTCAACTTGTGTTTTTTTATTCATTGTTGTCATTCTGAGTCCGGTGCCTTCGCACCCACCCTCGATGGGTCCAGCGCAATATTTTGATTGTGCGAGGGTGGGTCGAAGTAGTCCTACTCACTTACTAGAAAAAGCTAATTTAAATTTTTCTAAAGGACATTTTTGTTAATTAATTAAAGTTCATAACATTTGAACATAAGTTACTGTAGTAAAGTAGTTGATAAATTAAATATTAAAGTCGACTTTGGTAAAAAACTTTAAAAACCACGCTTTTTATTCCTCCCGAGAGTATAAAAAATTTTAAAGATAAAAATGTTTCTCAGATAAAATTAAAAACACCAAAAGAACAGGAATAAACAATATATTTTTGTAGTGTAATTAGTTTCTTTACAGTGATCTTTCAAACTCTAGTGTTTATAGTTTTTTTTTCTTCAACAGGAGACTTGCAAATCAGATGCACTCTCGTATTATATATCCAGAGTTAAATTGCAACAATAAATCTATTAGGCTTTTGTCATAATCAGTTTGACTTTTTATTAAACTTTGCTATCATCAGTTGTCGAAGCCATTCAACTCTTAGAACGAGGATAAATTTTACTGTGAATGGTTTGGATTTTGTTACGTGCATTATAAATGATTGTAATATGTAAAAATAGTGTTTTCAAGGCATCATGATATGATTCTCTCATTTGTTATTTGGAATGTATCTAGCTTTATTGATTAAAAAGTACAATGAAAAAACTGCAGTTTTCTTTAACCCTAATATTGTTTTCTATTGGTATTTAACAATAATTTAAAAATAATTATGAGGATGTACACTTGATAACAACAGTTTTTGTAACTGTGAAGTTTACTTAAAATTGCATGTTTTTCTTGAAATAAAATAATACAAACTTATTTCTTCTGTGTTTTATTTACCTTGGATATTTAATTTAACAACTTCAATATACTGTATATGTCAGAATCATAATACTAAAAATAGATCCTCTTGATTATGATTTGTGAATTATTTACCATTTGTTGTCACTCTGTATAAGCTTGCTCATAATTTCTTTGTGGATAAAAAGTGGTTTTCAAATGTTCCCCTACCTTAAGCGCAAAATTATGTGTACCTGAGTATAAAGATTGTTTACCAAGAAACTAAGAGGCCTAGCGTTTATTATAAAAGTTATTATGTTAATCTTAGTTTAGAAAAATAATAATGGAATTTTAGCTATTTTTCACTGTCCATTATCTTTACAGAATATTTAACGTACTATTCTTTACCCACACACCCCGCCCTACACGTACGGTGGTACTAGCCCACACACCCTCCCATACACATACAGTGGTATTAGCCCACACACTCTCCCATACATGTGCTGTGGTATTAGCCCACACACTCTCCCATACATGTGCTGTGGTATTAGCCCACACACTCTCCCATACATGTGCTGTGGTATTAGCCCACACATACAGTGTAGTATCATCCCATACACGTACAATAGTATTGGTATAAAAACCTGTTAATATATCATATTTTTATTTTAATATATGGTTAGCAGAAGTGATTTCTATTAGTTTTATAATTTTTCGGAATGTTAACTTTTCAAGAAAATAAGGTTCTGATTGAATTCCTGAAAAACGTTTTCTTGGCTTCTAGAGGTTGTACAATTAATTACTTGGTTATGTTGTGTAATCCTTACATAATGTATAGGTATAATAAATTACTTTTTTTGCATAAGTAAATGTAGTGATTTTATATTAATTTAGATCACTGAATTTACTCACGTACATAAAAGTTATGTATCGTACCTATACATTTCATTAGGATTACATTGTCACCAACTTGTTAACTTTATGACCTCTGGAAGCCAAGACAGCTTGTTTCAGGAAAAAAACTTTTTCTTGGAAATTTAAAATTAAGAAATTTATAAGACTTCAAGAAAATATTCCTATTAACCACTTATAAAACATAAATTCGATACATTAAAGTGTTTTGAGTAATAAGAGTAAAATTGACGCACAGTGATAACTAGCTAAAATTTTGGTACTTTTTTGTTCCAACTTGGATAAAAATGATTAAAACTCGTACAGTATAAAATTTTAAACTGTCACAATGTACAATTAAACGTGGAAAACAATGGTATGGTTGGATTTTTCATAGGCTTGTTAGTAAACAACCTTGAAACTCGAATACACAAAATTTCTGCACTGATAGTAATTATAAGGCTCCGCTGATCATGTTACTTCCCATGAGTTTTCCTGTTCATATCGCCTTATACTTTTGTTACAATTTCATACTTAGGTTACTGTTAATGTTAATTTTTCACAACATATTACAGTACAACCTTGGTTATCCGGCCTAATGTGGTGAAGGACAAGCCGGATATGATAAAAGCCAGATAAAGCATAAGTCATAAATAACTTGGTTTTATTGAAGAAACACGTTTAGTAACTGATAACAGACAGCACATGTAAGCGGGCGCCTACAATAGCATGTGACGCAATGCGCTGTGCAGCAATTGTAATGAAACGAATGATATTTATCACGATCACCCACTTTGACGTTGCTTTACAATACAATACGAAAGATTTTATGTTCCACTCGCTAAATGGACTTTTCAAGCCAGCCACAGTGAACAAAAGTGAACAACATTGCCAGCTCGGATCTTCAGGCGCATTATTAAATTATTACGCAGTAACAAGTGACCACTTGTCGAGAGAGAGTGACTAGTCAGTACAACGCAATGCAAAACCTATACACTTGTGTACGACATTTGCATTTCAAAACTGGGCTTCCGATTAATTGTAATTTTATCTTATAAATAATTTGTATTGTTATCTACTATGCAACCGGCCAAACCGGATGACACGGACTGCCGGATAATCGAGGTTGTACTGTATTACCTTATAATGTATAAATGTTGAATTCAGCTCTAAGTGAAAGATTAAAGAAAACCACTAATAACAAATAGAAAAAATAATTGTATAAAGAAGAAGCATTTTAACACGTGTTTTGAAGTAAAATATTAATTTTTTCAATGTACCTTTTCAAGCCATGGAGTATTAAAATAAAAATTGTGTTCTTTTTTCCATGCAATCAGTGAAATCATGTAAATATATTGTTTCATTAAGTTTTTCAATTCAAATTGTTACTAATGCACAGTTTAAGAAATTTAATAAGCAAGCACACTATATAGTTATTGTTACTTCGCCTTTGACGAGTTACTTCTCTCTTCAAGAATTTGATTGAACTCGGCCTTAGAGATTGGCCTACAACCTCGGGAAGAAGCTCGGTTTTCAGCCTCACGAGGGACTCTTATAGGTTTGACTATAGATCTTGGCCTATCTCCTCAATAGAATCTCTGCCTTAGATTCACTTAAGGATCTCTGTCTTCAGCACTATATGGAAACTTGAACTATTTGGCTTGCAAGTAGTTTTTACCAGTAAGAATCATTTTAGAATTTATGTGCAATGTCCTGTTAATCTAAGTTTATGTGAACCCTTTTTAAATTTAAATTAACTAGAAAAATATATTGAGATATGAACTAAATAGCTGTATGTTATGCTGGTGATATTTAACTTAAAATATCATATATTTCAAAGTTAGCACTGAAGAAATAGTTAAGTAATTTCATGTCCAAGAAATGTGATTAAATAGTCTAATACTAGTATTTTTCAGTCAGCGGCAAAGGACCAGGCCTGTTTGTATGTCATTGTGGCCGTTCATACAAGTACAAACGATCTTTGAATCTTCACCAGAAAACAGATTGTGGGGTAGAACCTAAGTTTTCTTGTCCATTGTGCACATACAAGGCTAAGCAGAAAGTCCACTTGCAGAGACATGTGGCTGTCAAACATTCTAACATATTGGAACTTAAATATGTTTAATTTTAACATTTTACTGGATATTAAATAAATTAAATTTTTAAAAGTGTTATTGTAGATGAAGCTCCAAAACATAATCTCTCTTTTTCACTTGCAGCACCTAGATTGTTCCTATCACTTGAGCTTTTCTTCTTCTGTATATCCATGAAAAAGAATATACAGTTTAATCTTGATAATCCGACAGTTAAGGGACCGACGGTGTGTCGGATTAACAAAAACGTCGGATTACTAAATGTCCATTGTAATTCACGAGAGTTATGATTTCTAAGATAAACTGAATGCACTACGTACACCCTTCTTAGAATTTCCGCGCTATCAGCCGTGATAAAATCTGTCACAACAGCGTTTCCAGGAACCAGTGTACAGACAAAAGCCCGCGGCCAACGCCCTTCTGGCGTAGTGACGTCATCTGATGTGGCGTCGGACTACCAAACGTGTCGGACTAGTAAATGTCGGAGTATCAAGAGTGTACTGTAATGTGAATGTACAACAAAAAGTACAACAGATTTTCAAATACAATTAGGCTTCCTTTCTTGGATTGACAGTGGTCAATTATTATGGTAGTAGAGTTGATAAAATCTCAGCTTCATAAGCTGAAGGTTCTCAGTTAGATTCCAATCAGAGTCAACAAATTTTGAAAGGGATCAGCTGATAACTACTGGTTGTTCATTTTTCATTAGGCTATTAATTAATGACTAAAGGAATGGTCTCAGTTTTTAACAATGACTACATTCGCTCATCGACACTAATCACACACATGCAAATTCCATATGCACTCATATATTGATGATTGGTGTCTTAATAGTAAATAAATAAACTTTTTATCTTATAAAGATTCAGTACAAACGTGAAGTAGGTATGTAGTTTTAATGTAATTTAGTTTTATTTTTACAATATGAAGTTTGTCACAATCTTAATGTTTTTAGGTTTAATGTGATGTACCATTTGCATTTTCTGAATCAAATGTCAACCTTTATTAGAGAAAATAAGTTTTGCAATATGTTTTTGAATAAAAATGTTATATGAAATTAAATCGAAACGTGAAACAGGGCTTCAATTCAAAATAGTAAGTTTTTATAAAGTTTTCTTGTGTGTACTCTTGATACTGGTCTTTATTTTATAGACATAAGACTAGATGTGATAAGTATTGTACGGTAATAAATATTTTTACTTTCAATTTATATAGTTAATTTTAATTTAAAACCATAACAAATTCCTCCAACTCACAGTCATTTTGTATTTTGTGTAGGTGGTTCAATAAACAGAACATCAGACTTAGTCAGTGAACAAGATTTTAAAGATGGCTTTGCTTCTGCATTCTGCTCTGTAGGATATGGACCAACAGACTCTTACTTTTCTGAATTGGATAACTGTGATTTCCAACAAGAGAATACATTAGGGCAAGTTTCAGCAAAGGGGTTGTGTTTGGGGAAAGAAACTGAATCTTTAATTAGAGAATGTCATGTTGGTTCTTCTGGACTTTCTTATAAAAATATAACCAAGAACATAAGAAAAAGCCATTCCTCTACATCAACTAAAAATAAATGTCAAGTGCCTTTTAACTTTGTTGAAAGTGACAATGTTTCCAAAGTAAACTACAAAGATGGTAGAGTCTCAACAAATCAAAGAAAAACATTATCAATAAGAGATATGTTTTCTGTAAGGGAAACTCATTATAACAGTGGCCTTCCATATGAAGGACAAAAAGAAAAAAAGGCAAAGACGTCACACAAAACTGAAATATCAAAGACTGCAGAGAAGAAAATCAGTTCATGGGGACGTGAAAGGCGAGCACTTGTATGGTCAGGAGACTCTTTTACTACCGTCAAGCCTTCAAATATCACCAGTAACAAGTCTTCTGGACAAAAGAAAGAGGCCAGAAAAAAATGTACTACAAGGATTGTAAACGCTGATATATCTTATATCAGTAAAAAACAGTTAAATGCCAATGCCAGGAAGTTTAAAACTGAAACACTAAGTCGACGAGTGTACAAAACACATATTTCAGGGAAAACACATATTCCAGGGGTATATAGTTGCGACAAATGTGGCCGGACGTACAGATATTTGAGAGGATTAAGGCAACACAAGACTTACTCTTGTGAAAATGGATTCCAGTTTTGTTGTACATTCTGTGAGCATAAAACTTGTTACAAGTTCGCTTTAAGAAACCATATTAGAGTATGTCACCAAGAACACTTTGAACAGTGGTTCAAGGAAAATTATGATGGATAAAAATTAATATTTTCTTATTTTAATGTATAACAATCTCTTAAACATCTCAGATCAAACTTGGTTTTATGGATCTTACTTACAAAACTTAATAACCCTACAAATAAATTAAATAATATACTTTTCTGTCACCATGTAAAGCAATTTTTACAGCAAAATATCTTATCGAAACTCTTTGCTTTCCATATTCGACAAATATAATTATTTTATTTTCACCTTTTTTAAATGTGGTGGTCATTTAATGTTTTAAAAACAAATGTTATTTGTAAGTAATTAAATGACATCAATATTTGTATGCATTTTGTTTGTGTGGATTTTCTGAAATCAAATCATTAGTAAAGAAGAAGACGAGTTTCAGTTTACTATAATTTAATTTTAACTTTCTGTTGTGTATGTACACTTACTGAACATACTATCAAAAATAAATTCTAAAACTTTTTTTAAATAAATCTTACAAATTACTATAGTGGATTTTATGTAAATATTTGAAAATTTGTTCTTTGTAATGTTGGGAAGAAAAAAAAAACACATGTTAACACTGTAACACTGTAGATAAAAAAAAAATTAGGCTTAGTATATTTATTTGTATAATCAGAATCAAGGTTTCAATAAAATTGTTATTATTTCTGTTGTCAAATAGATGAATACCATAAAGAATTTTACTCTTATGTTTTCTTCATATTTTAATCAATTTGTAAATTAAAGATGGTTTGATTTCAGAATGCCAGTTTTCAGATAAAAAATTAAATTTAGAAATCCTATAAACCAATATTGTTTCATAGTAGAGCCTAATGTTTTAAATTTAATTTCAGTTGTGATGAATATAAAATTATAGTTGTATTAATTTTATTACTATGTCTTGTTTAATAATAATAGTTGTTAAAATTTAATGACATTTTTTACTTTTGAGCAGAGTTAACATAATGTATTCTGCTGTCATCTTGGTATCCACAGGTTGATCTGCAGGATCCAAAACATTGGAAATCAGATGTACTAACAAGTTTATGTATTTTTATGTAAGATTACAATATACATTTCATGTTTTTTATCCAACTTTGTATTTATACCATTTAGTTTTTCTTTAGTAGTAGCTTGATGGCCCCCTAGATCATTCCTTATTTCCTCGTTTCCTTCCTCTAATGTCTGCCTTGCTGGATCACCCTAGTCCAAATATATCCCTACATCTCCGGGGATTTCATCCAATTTCAAAGCGCCTTTCAAATAATTTTGGAAACATGTGCTTTAGAGGATGTAAGCCAAGAAGCATGTTGTGTGTACATCATGTGACGCTCCCATTCTTTGTCAGATTAAAATGTTAGCAATTTGTGTAGTTTATAAGTTTGATGAATCTTATTTTGAAATATATCACTAGTTTGTACATATTTTATAAATAAAGTTTGATGATTGATTATTACTGTAAATCATTATAAAATTGGACCTGCACTGGCTTTACGTGCAGGTCCAATTTTGTATTTGTATGGTACATTTATTTAAGGGATTACATCATTGTATTCTTTCATTTTATGATCGATTCCTTCTACGAGTAAAAATACTATCAGTTTTCTTTTAGTAGCCATCTTAACTTTGTGGAAATAAATAATAAATCAATGTTAATCTTACTATTTTATTTTCAGCATTCTAAATATAAAATGTCTTGGCACCTGATTAAATAATTTAGTTCTCTCTGTAAATAGATCTTTCTGCTACAATATAGTCCGAAAAGAGTTTTTGTCCGTCATAATATGATAAATTAATAATGTTGTGAATGTTACCAAATATCAATCGCAATATAAAGTTTTAATCCATTGCTTGCATATGGGGTTACAACTTTCATTTATATCCATCAAAATTCACCATGATTGCATGTATTTTGTATTCTAAATTTGGGATTGTGAATTCAATTTCATGTTAAACCAGTTAGCTTTAGTAATTGGAATAATTACATGCGGTACTGGTTTTGAAACATTTTTGGAAATCATTTTAAGCCTATCATACGGCAACATGCAATAAAAAAGAAAGTAGTGTATGACATTAATAGGTTTTATACTAATGTCCATGGCATATATAATTGCCCTCCACCACTAGAATCGTTAAAATTTATAATAAGAAATTTTATTGTTCCATTACCACAAAAGCTGAAAAAAATCAAACATAATAATTTAGTAACCGTCTACTTTTGATGAAAAATTAGTTTTTCCCTATCTTGTCTATGGCTAGAGCACACACACCTGCCATGTGAAACTAACAACCACACATGTGACCGTGAGTGTTGGTGTAAGACAACTGTAGTGGAGACCTGATGAAGTTATGAAACATAGCATACCACAGTATTTCGAAGTGCTTTATAACTGATACCTACTATATTAGCAAATATGTGCCGACGTGGTGGCTAAGGCTTCAGATTGCGGAGTCCAAAGTTCAAATCCCCAACTGAGCTAACAGTCAATACTTCACTTGTTGAATAAAAAAAACATTGGTGTCATTCAAGCCCAAAAGGAATAAGGTAGTAACTCTTCCATCCACTTAGCACGCATACCCATGTGAACTGGTGAGTAAAGGTTTTATAAAAAAACCTAGTAATGGAATTATATCCAGTACAGTTTGATGAAGTATAATATTCTTTTCTAGTATTATCATATTAAAAGTGATTAAATTAATCAAAAATATACTTATTTTGAGGGCTAAGTAGTAAACTTATTAGTTTATAGATAACTAGATCTTTCATAAACATTAATTTTATCATGAAATCATTTGCAGTTAGTAAAAATGTATTTGTCTTTCAAGATATATTTTGTGAGTCATGTACAGTGTGTAGGGGTGTCAACTAGAACTAGAACCCATCTTCTCTTTCATATGTCTTCAGTTTCAGGAGTCAATGAACCGTGGGCTCAAGTAGGAACTAGCACTACTTTATTTGACTGTACAAATTGTGGCCGAGTATACAAATACAAGAAGACTTTAAGACAGCATCAGCACTACGAGTGCGGCAAAGAACCTCGCTTCCACTGCCAGTTCTGCCACTATAAAGCAAAGCTAAAAGGAAACCTCAAAATACATATAATGATGAAGCACAAAACTCTCCTGTCAGAATCATCTTTATTTTAAAACATTTTTATTTATGAACATACATTTTTTCAGTAGGGAATTGATTTTTACAGTTCAGTGTAAAAGCAATGATTTATTGATATGGAAGATGCCGTTACTATTACAGTTGAGATTTATATTTATTTACTATATTCTGTGAAGAGTTATAGTTTTTCATATTTTTTTGTTAAATATTCATTATGAATTGTATGTATTAAAATTTTAATAACAGTTATTATTATTTATATTGCCAATTAAACATTCTCAAGTTACTGTCTTAAATGAATACTTATGATCGCTGAATGATTACCATCAGGTGTTGCTATAATGTAACTGAAATGTTTTAAAGATATTTTATAGTTAGCAAATAAAAGGATATTATGAAATAAGTGCATTCTTTAACTGCCTGTAAATAAATTATGTTTTCTTTGATTTATTTGTTTATTACCTAAAGATTGTATTCAACATTAGTGTTTAATATTGGTATCATTTTCTTGACAAGACTTCAAGAATATTTTCGTATACTTATGTCAATTAGATATATTATCTGTTTTTTATTTGCCAAATATTTTCATAATAGACTTGTTAATTTGTTTATAACTAATATTTCATAACTTGTGTAAAGATATAATCTATAATGATACACAAGGAAAATTTATGTTTTTTTTTTAGTTATTTTAGACAATTATATTTTAATAATGATTTTATTGTTTTAGAAAATAGAAATAGCTTAATCTCTAAGATTTGGGGATTTTGTATCCTGTTTACTTACATGTTCCTTCTGTATTATACATTCTCGGGCAAGCGAGGATGGGAAGAGAATATTCAGTGAACTATCAGTTTCATACTTGAATGGATGGGGAGAGGGTGCTCACCATCGTATACGTTTGTGTTTACAATTTACAATAATTAATAGTAGTAAATAGTTGTATTATTACATTATTTTTATATTCTTAATAATGCACTTTTATTATAATGTAAATACAACTTTCTAACTTGTGTTTTCTTTTGCAGAAAAGGCAGAAGTAACGCCTCATGTTTCTCCTAAAAGAGAGCGGAAAGACTCAACTTCTCCCGAGAGTTTTGCTGGCTTTAGTCCAAAAGAAATTATGAAAAAGAAATATCCTATACAGTTAGACTCTCCTCCTATTAGGGTTAGTAAACCTAGGACTAGCAAAAGTAGAGCTGCTCTGGTGTGGAAGAAAGCAGGAACCTTGATTGAAGAGACAATAAAAGTAGAGCCTGTGGATGACAATGAAACAACTGTTGAATCTGAATATGAAAATAATGTTGACCACACTGACTCAGTTGGTAAGGGAAAGAGAATGAAGAAGCAAATAGCTGCTGACACTGAAGATGGATTAGTAGTGATTGATATAGATTCCAGTAAGAAAACCAAAACAAATGCATTAATGAAGTTAAAGAAACAAATAGGAGAAAATAAAAAACTCACAAAGAGTACTAATAGTGAACCATTGGAAGTAAATTCAGATCAATCAGAGAATTGTAATGTACCATCTACTTCATCAAACAATGAACAGAATCAACCAAAAGTGAATCAAAATAAAATTAGAAGACAACGTCAAATGAAAAAGAAAGCAAAACCAAATGGTTTCAAGTGTGACCAGTGTGGCAGGAAATATAAGTATTTGCGTGGGATGAGGCAACACAAGAAGCTGGAATGCAATAAGGAACCGCAGTTCCCTTGTCCATACTGCCCATCCCGGTACCGTTATCGGCAGAATATTAGAGAACATGTGAGGAACTTTCATGAACAGGCATTTCCAAAATGGTATGCCACTCATTATGTCGTGCCCATGCTTATCTAAAATAACTTTCTCTTGATTTTAACATTTTAAATATTAATTTTTACTATTAAAAATTTACTATTCTATTATTATAAATTTTGATTATACTAGTGTAGAAAACTTATGTCATGCTTCATTTGTTTGTGGTTTGACACCTATTTAGTATAGTTTAACGTTTAGTTCTAATTCCACAGTGCAAAATAAATGCACAATATTTTAGAATTTTATTTGCTATGTATTACGTTTCTGGTTTGAGACTATGAAATCGATTTTTATCCAACTTAACATTAGTTTGATTGAATCCAGCAAAAAGTGCTGATCAGATTTTTTAAATGTCTTGTTTTTATGATATTTGTTTTAAAATAAAGTAATTGTATTTTACTATTTCAAATTTTATGTATCAATATATTTTTAATATACTCTCTTCTGAAGGATAATGTATTATTTTATCTCTTACTTATACTAATAACTTGGTCTAATAGAAGGCATGTGTTGCTCTGCCAGATATCATTTAAGTAATAACTATATTAAGAAGATAGCCCCAAAACAATATGATCACTATTTAGGCTTCATTTTAGCCAGTTTTTAACTTCCTCATTTGCGTTAATAACAGTATGTTTAAGTAGTAAAATCATTAAATTAACTGCATCAGTAAGTTTATTTCATTACGGTTGACATAAGCTTACCTGATGCGTACATTCAGGATACATTAGCCCATCGCTAGTGTGAACTGAATTTTATAGTCTGAAACACTAGTGGAGTTGCCTCTAGTTTAATTGCTTGTTATATCTGAATTACTGATGAACTTGTTTACTCAGCATAACTAAATATTCATTTTTATTTTTAAACTTAACTTGCCCAGTTCACATGTGTTTGCAGGCCTGCTTGGGAATTTCATTCATAAAGTGAAATATTAGCCATTGTGTATTTGACTTTTAGACCATATACTATTCAAAATAGAATTATTTTTTATTTGTATTCTGAAAGTGAGTATTAAATTAGACATTCTGTTTTCTAATGTATTGAATTATTCTTGTGGTTATTCTTTGTAACACAATTGTTAAGGAAAATTAATACCCATAATTTGTCAGCTATAATAGAGTTTTAATTAATGGAAATTGAAAACAATGATTGTAAAAATGTTAGTACAAGACTTAGTTTTATTTTATAAGTTGTATTTTTATTAAAATTAAATACAAATGTTTTAAGATTTATTAGTGTAGATTTCTTTGAAGCCTTTTCCCCTAGGTGATACAGCAATATGAGAAATAAAACTACTATATATAAATTGTGGAAGTATTTTATTCATCAAATTGCTAATGCTCACACAACTAGTCAATTATAATTTTACAATATACTGTAGAATAACAAAACATACCTATAATAATCTATATATGCAAAACTCAAACACCAATCAATGAATACACATATCTATAAGAATCGAAAAGAGATAGGCAGATTGTCAGTCTTCCTATAGTAGACAAAACGAGCTTTTCTTGGTTGTTGATTTTTTTTTCTGCCTTGAACATCTCTTCCGCATCAATACCTCTCTACCTCTTTCTCTCTCATTTTCATAACAATGTGTAATTTTCCCTCTTTTTCCAGTCCACTACATCTCTTACCATTTCTGTCTCACTATGAATTGCTGCATAAAAAGCTTGACCTAGTGGCAGTCACACAAAGATGGCAGTGTTTGAAAGTAGTAGTTTGACTTTTTAACATTGACTTTTCGTGTCTTATAGATGTGTATTCAATACTTTTAAGGCAGTAATTGAATATCCAAGGAGAATAATAAATATAAACTTAAAAATATACACTAAAGTAAATATTCTTAGGTTAATGTAAAATATACTTTATTATCAAGAACTAATTATGAATAAATATATTAACAAATATCTGTTTTGCTGTGATTTAAATCGCTTTTACTAACAAAATTGAACCCTCTAAGACATCTCCCATAAGGCTGAGAAATCTGAGTGTTAATTTTTATTGTTTTTTTGTATCAGTTATTATTTTACCAGTTAAGTCTTTTAAGGTTTGATGTTAACTCTCAAATTTTGTTATCTTGTCAATTCTTTCCAATCTCAGCAGAAGGTAGAGTTATGCCATCCTCCTTAACTGAACAAATAAATTTATTTCCAATAAAAATGCTTTACATGGTAACAGCTGGAAATTAATTCACCAAGCCAAGTACACTACCTGAAGTTTAACTTAGGGATTAATAGAGGATCAACAAACTTATCAGGATTCCTCAAACAAAAATTGGTTGGTAGCGTAGTTGGTTCAATCCCAGCTTCATAAGCTAAAGCTCAGTTCGATCCCAATCGGAATCATAACACATTTTGAGAAGGATCAGCTGATAACCACCGGCTGTTCATTTGTTATTGGGCTATTAATTAATGACACTTTCTAAGGAATAGTCGGCCTTAGTTTGTAACAATGACTACATTCGCTCATCTACACACATTCGAAATCCATATTCGCCCATATCTTGACAATCTGCGTCTTATGAATAAATAAATAAATAAAAAACACTTATACACATAACACCAAATGATGGTGCCTAGGCACCCTCAGAGGGCAGATCCTCTACTAATCCTTCAATTTGTCAACAGCTTCAGCGAGATCCAGTAACATCAAAAAATAGTGTTATGTCTAGCTAGTTTTTTATCTGTATTGTATAGTGAATGTGTAATTATGTAATGGGCTGTAACAGCATAATTTTTTTTTTTTTTTTTTTTTTTAAGTAATCACTTGAAACAGATATGAGTGAGATGACCTAAGTACATAAATCATTAATATCAATTAATAGTAATTAAATTATTTGAGCATTACCTTCTGTCACAATTTTTATTAATACTGACATGGCATAATCACGTTTATTCTTTGAATATTTACTCGTATCAATTTTTGCTTGAATAAATGGAAATATTTAAGAAGAAAATAATTATTTTAACTAATATTCCTGTACACTAAATTTATAGAGTCATACTTGGATATTTAACTGGGTGTTTTTATTACTTCCAGGTGTAAAAGATAAAAATCTTTTGTAATGTTATATGCTGTCACTTTAATTTTTTGACAGGATTAAACGTTATTTTAAATTGACCAGAGCTGAAAATGTTCAATTATTTTGGGGTTTGTTAAACAGTTCTTATGGATAGTTGATTACAAAACACTAGCCGAAACTTAGGTTGCATAATTTGTCGATGGTTGAATGTGGTACAGTAGAAAAGGATATTCGACTATCAAATTCAATTAATCTACTGCAATATACAAACACTGTATATAAAGGTTAAATATTTTATATGTTAACTTAAAAATGCCTAAACAAGAAAACAGTATATTTCATAACAAGAGTGGAAAGTGGGGTTTTGCATGTTCGAGACCATATGTTTGAAGTGCGAGACTTGTCAAGCACTTCAAATGGTCGAGAACATACAAAACACTTTCACTCGAGTTTTGAACGATACTTTTCACTACACTATGGAATAAAAACAGATGTTGTTGACTGCGGAAAATTTTTGGTTGTAAACAATGTTACTTTCGGTAGTAAACAATAGACAGCTGTTGAAAATATGATGTTTCGCAGGTTGTAAACACATAACGAAAACAGCTGAACTCATAGTAGTGTAGTGAAAAATATATTCTATGAAATTTTAAAAATAAAATACAGCGGAATTATTTGTTTCACTTGGACATTTGTAGTGAGGACTCAAAAAATTTCGTAGTGTAAGTATTGTTAGAAACACTTTGCAAACAAACTGAGTGTAGAGAGCCAAGATATAACACATTCCGTAGGAACTTACATTCCAAGTGAGGCTGAATTACCTTTAAGGGTAAAGAATTACTGGGTTCTACTTGTAAGAAAAATTTGGTTTTGCCAATATGTAAAATGGTTACTTTTAATTCATCGTTAAACGAAAAAATCCAAATCACAAGTTTAATTACTTCACATAGAAAATAATACCTCATTTAGTTTTACTATTCCTTAAATCTTAATTTAAAAGATTTTTCCTGCAATTTTTATTAATGAAGTAAGGTTTTTGTCTGTACACCACTTATAATAGTGTACATTTGTATACTATAAATTTGTAAAGCTATAAAGTAGCTAAAACTCGTCTTTTCTCAGTTTCGGTCTGTTGGTAAAACTCAACCTCAAAACATTATTTTATATTTTTTCAATTTTGTTTCATTTACTCTATGTACAGGGTGCGGTAAAACAAATTAAGCAGTTTGGAAGGAGTGCCACAGGCTGTGGTGGGGGTATGGAGGCGTGGCTTCAGAATCTACTGTTGATACCATTTTAGTTGCAATTTTGGTTTGGGCCAAGATCACATCAAGGTTGTACTGTGTGGGCTTATTATAAAAACAACCACTCTGTGATTGCGGTGCAATAGCAATGTCCCTGATGCTAACACAATTTGTTCATGGGTTAAGAAGTTGGAAAATACTGGTAGCACTCCAAGAAACAGAACACATGGACATCTCAGATCTGTAAGAACCACTAGAAAATGTGCAACAGGTGAGAGCAGCTATTGAGCAGTCCCAAAAATGATCAGCAAGGGGTCCTATACTTCTTTGAAGAGAAAGGTCAGACTGTTATTGTTAATTCTGCATGCTACGTGTCAATGTTACACCTTTTTTGCAGCCCAAAATTGAATATATTGTTGAAGAAGAGGGCCTGGGCGAGGTTTGGTTTTAGCAAGATGGGGCTACTGCTCACACTTCAAAGAGATTATCTCAGTGTTTTGAGAGGACGGTTCTCAGACATCTTTTCTCTCGTTGGGGTGATGTGGGATGGCCAACAAGCTCCCCAGATCTGAGCAATTGCGACTTTTTCTTATGGGGATATATTAAAAAAAGGTGTTGAAACATTGTCCGAACATACAACAGTTAAGGGATCGGATTGTTGAAGAGGTAAACACCATACCCCAAGACATGTACACAAGCTTTTCAAAACTAAAGAGAACGTATTTAGCAGTGTTGTACCCACTTAGGCGACAATATTTTAAAACCTAATTGTAATAAATTGGTACTTCGCTTCTATCAAAAATTACATCTGTGTTTTCCTAAATATGATTGTACTTTTGTTATTGCTCCATGAAATGACTTAATTCGTTTTGCTGCACCCTGTAGATATTTAGAATATACTATAGAGCTTTGCAGTCACCATTTCCAAAGCTAATGTGTTATTCTAAGGAAAATGTTTAGTTTTAATGATTATTTCTGTTTGACTTTGAACATCAGCTGTAACTTTAATCTACAACTAATTAATTGTTTTCTATTGTTCAGCTTTGAGTATGCAATAATAGTGAAAACCCCAGAGTCGGTTTGCTCTGATATCAATAGTAATAGGTTTTGACTTATTTTATATTAGCTCCAAAATCAATATAGAAACTCATTATTATTTTATAAGTAATTCTGATTTGGGCTCATAGGAACAGTAAAAAAAAAAAAAAAAAAAAAAAAACTGCTGGATTCAGGGCCGGATTAAGCATTTTGGCACCCCTTGGCCCAATAATTATTTTTGCCCCCTAGTCTGGTTAAAGTTACTTTCCTAAAAACCTTTACTACAAAATTATATCAGGCCTACATATTAATTGCTTAAACATTCTACGATGGAATTTTACAGTAGAACCCCACAAATCGGAATTTTCGGCAAATCCGAACTGAAGGGGATTGGAAAACTTTTTTTTAACAAGTTAAAATACTGTATTTAGTAAATTTGGAGTCGCAAAAACGGGAATGAAATAACAGACAAAAACGTAAAAACATAATTTTAATTTACAAAAACACCTTCAACATCGTTAACATGGTTTATAATTGAACTTGAAATACAGTGAAGTACAGTATAGTACAGAATGAATACATGAATACAACGTTAGAGATAAAATACAGTATAAAAATATAAAAGATTAAGGTGTGTTCTTAAAGAACGCTGTAACTTTCTTCTGACGCATAGATGTGTAGCGACTAGAAGCGGCAATGTTAAGCCATCTACGCAAAACATTACGTCAGCTGGTAACGCAGCAGGGCTCTGCTCCACATATAGTAGAGCCACATCCAGGGCTTTAGTGGCATCTGCGTGTGACACTCGATCTAGTTGGGAAATTTCTTCCTCGCTTTCTTCGTCTTCATTAGGGCTTTGAGGTTGAACCAAATTTACGATTTACTCATCATTGTATTCTTGGTGGCCATTATCGTCAACACCAACCCATTCTATGACATCATTTTCTCCATCTTCTTCACATCCTGGAAGTTTTTGAACGACATCTAGGAGGTCATTTTGTAGTGGAGCTTGAAAATGCTGTGTTTCTTCAAATTGTAAATCTGGCCACAGCTTCTTCCATGACTTTTTAATCAAAGTTTCAGGACAGTTGTCCCAGGCTTCAGCCACCCAATAAATTACATCTTTTATCGTGATTCTTTTCAGGATGTCAGTGATGGAACTTTCTTCATCTGATAGAAATGTCCGTACCAAATGTTTTCTATAATAAAGTTTTATAAACTGCAGGACACCCTGGTCCATTGGCTGCAATAATGGAGTAACATTTGGTGGCAAGAAAACAGCCCTAATTTCACCACATGTCAGTTCTTTTTCTGAAGGGTGTGATGAACGTCAGTTAACGTTGAACAACTGTGCTAATGTTAGTACAGTAACTCTATACGCTATTTTTCGGAATCCGAACAAGCTGTCCCCCCAATTAGTTCGGATTTGCGGGGTTCTACTGTATCATCATTTGGGCAAATAAATAAAAAAAAACTGTAATACATTATAAAATAAGTTTAATCTCAGAAACACAGCTTACATGAAGTATTTTGATAACATGAAACATTACGTTATTAGAAAACCATTATTAGTCAAAGTTTTTTTGTATGATTTTAAACTACATGTTGGAAAATTGAAGGGGACGGTGGAAAAATGTCATTTATATTAAGATTTAATTTTGAGAGATGAACGATAAATCTTCTGTTCCGCGGAGGAATTCGAGGTTATGTTAGCACGGAGAGAATGATTCGAAAGAATGAGTATAGCTAGTGCAATGAGGCTTTATTAGCCTGATTTAAAAAAAATCAAAATTAAAGAAATATGTTTAAGTTATGGCTAATTATTTTTATTTTTAGATAGTTTTTAAAAATTCTTTTCTCGGCTGTGCGCCCTCTGGGAGCTTGCGCCCATAGACCCGGGCCTATTGAGAAATCTGGCCCTGGCTGGATTGGTCCAATGTCAATAGTATTATGTTTCTACTCGTTCAGTATAAGCTCTAAAGGCAAATTTGCAATTGTTTAAATTCATGCTTACTGATGTATACCAACCTTTCTTCAGCGAGATGTAGTATTAATAACTGAACTTGAGGATAGTGTACTGGTCGCTAGTAGTCAGTGACTGCTTTGTATTGGCTTTTCTATTGCAGAGGGCAATTGTAACTCCATATCGAGTATGCACTGTTTATCAACATTTTTTTTTTTTTTTTTTGTAGCTGCAGATGAATAGGCCGATTTCCTTATTAGCTTTACTCTGCCCATTCTCAATAACCTACTGATATTTGCGGAGACAGAGTAAGGGGACGAATCAATCAGCAGACTATGAATTACTAAAATGAAAATTACTGCTAAATATTTCCAGTCCAGACCGGATTCGAATCTATGCTATTTCTAACCTAGGCTAAAAGTATTGACACCTTAGACCTTTCAGCCCCCCACTCCAAATTGAGGTTGTCTTTGTACAAACAGAATAAGAAGAAGTACATATGAGGGCTGTTCGGAAAGTAACCTCCGTTTGCTCACTGTGTGGAAAGTAGAAGGGGTATGGCCGCTGTCGTGCTGGCACGTACGGCAGGTCAGTGGGCATCCAACCAAATTAGAGTGGAGGTTGTCCTAGAGCTAGTTTGTTTACAGTCGCTTGTCGAAATGAGTGCTGCAGTAAAAATTCCCACGAAGTGTGAAGTTCGTTCTGTCATTCAATTTTTCATAGCTAAACAGTATTCGGAAGCAGCAATTCATAGAGAACTTGGTGCTGCGTATGGGCCAAATGTAATGAGTGCAGGAGTTGTTCAGGAATGGGTTTGTGCGTTTAAAAGTGGAACAAATGTCAACAGGCCATCTGTGGTCACAGATGATCTGGTTGAGAAAATTAATGCAAAAATTCATGACAACTGACGCTTCACCACCTCAGAACTTTCGAAAGAATTTTCAGGACTGTTTTGTGCGAGATAGTGATTAACAGATTATGATACCGAAAGTTTTGTGTTCAGTGGGTACCGAAAATTCTTTCAGAAAACCACAAAACTCAAATGACAGAATGCACTTCAGCCACCCGCAGGACATTTTATTGCAGCAAGATTTTTGCCGTGCGCACCAGAGCAAGATGACGGCCCTACCCCTTTTACTTCCCCCACAGTGAACAAACGGAGGTTACTTTCCGAACAGCCCTCGTATTTAAGGAATTGAATTGCTAGAAAACATTAAATTTATTATAGTTTTTAAAGTTAAGATCCATACATTTTTCAACAAAACCTTGTAAATGATACAATAATATTTGGCAGGTCAAAACTTTTTCAGGTCTGTATAGCCATTGGTTTGCTAATACAGACATTGAGTTTTTATTTCAAGAGGGCATACAATTCCTATGTAGTTAATCATTTTTTAAAACAAGATTTATGTTAATTGTTATTCAGGTAAATCAAAACAATATGCAATAATAAGTGATGTTTTTTTTAATAACAATCAAATCGGTAAGACTTTCTATGAACCCTATATCTACAGTTTCAAGTATGTGCCTCTATTGCATATTAAAACATGAACTTTTTTGGTAAATATATGTAAAAAGCTTATTTGTTCCCTCAATGTTAAAATTTATAAAACTAAATTAATTTATAGTTTGTCAAAACTGGTTGAGAAGGATAAAGCAACGCGAGGCCTTATCTATTAGGGAAAAAGTCTAAATGTATCATTCTAATTCACAAGATCAAGGTCGTCATCTTTTGAATTGAAGTTTAGCTTTAATATCATATTAAACTTGACAAGGAACTTATTTTAGATAGGGACATTATTATGTAGTCCCTGGGTTTTCTACTATGTACGTTGAAAATATGTACATGAAGAAATACTGTGTACGTTGGGATTCAAGCCAATTACCCCAATAAATATTTTTTTTATTGCAAATTGCAAAAAAATAAAAAATTTTGCAAATGTGTGCAAAATGCATATGATTGTTTTTTTTTTTTTTTTTTTCTTTAGACATAAATCATAGAAGTCATTTTTGTTACTGTAGTTTACGATTATTTAAACTTCTATTTGCTCTCAATAATTGTATTATTTAAAACACAACAATGGGGTGTTTGATTGTAGTTCAGGATTTAAATATTAATATTAATCGTTAATATTAATATTTAAATCTGATAAATAATATTAATAGTGTTTATAGCTTTTTTATTTTAAGTATACATTTTTCTTGTTTTGAATTTTATAATGTACTAGCTGACCCGGCGGACGTTGTCTCGCTTTTCATTTTTTAGGAGGCATGTCATAAAAAGTAAACTGCAAAACAAATAATTATTTATTTTTTATTTTCACGTTTCACCACATGTTTTAATTACCGAGGAAAAAAGGTTAACACCAAATACAGATCACCTGATCAAGTAATTCTATATTTATAAAAGAGGATGTTTGTATATATATATATATATATATATATGTTTGAAGTTTATGCGCTGCCAAACCATCCAACCGATCGCCATGAAACTTTAGGATGTTGTCCTGTATACTCCCGAGATGGTTTCTGTGAAGTTTGATGCAGATCCGTCCACAGTGTCCCGCCCCACAGGCTCCTAAAGATCCAATGTTATTCAAATGGAGAATCTGAATTGTTTACAAAAAACATATGACTGTTTGGTTTAATGTAGTTTCACATGCCATAATCAAATTGAAGTTCTCACAACAACAGTACTGTATATGTTTTGATTTATTGTAGTTCTACATTTCACCTTGAGAGTGTAGCACACACTACTTTTACTTGATCAGGTGATCTGTATTTGGTGTTAACCTTTTTTCCTCGGTAATTAAAACATGTGGTGAAACGTGAAAATAAAAAATAAATAATTATTTGTTTTGCAGTTTACTTTTTATGACATGCCTCCTAAAAAATCTAATATTGGTAGAAGAAGCAAAAATGCTCGAATTCTTTCAGCTATTAGGTTCTAAATCAAACTCAACCGGCGAACCGGTATGACCGGCGAAGCGGGCGGGTACAGCTAGTATATATATACACACAAACATCCTATTTTATAAATATAGATGTAAGATTTAAAGTACACCTACATACTTTTACTTTTGTCGTAGTTAGTCAAAAGAGTAGATACTTAATTATTAATAATTAATTATTAATAATTAATTATTAATAAAAATACAAATAATTAAACTATTTTTATTATTAATAAAACGTTTTAATTGTTTATAAGATTTTAAGGCATTTAAAGCAAGAATTTTTTTTAGAAAGTTTTATGTAGATTTATAGCTGGCAGTAAGAAATCTTAAGCTGTTTACTTATTAAATGTTATTTTAATTTCAGAAGAGCCACAAACAGAGGAAGTTGTTCGAAGGAAAAGCAGTCGAGCTCGTAGTGTGAGTGAGCATTATGTGAGTGTTGAATGCCGACCCCGTATTTCCAAGACCCGGCGACGGCTCAAGAAATCACTTGTCCCTGAAATAAAACAAGAGCCTGAAGATGATGAGACATCAGAATCGCCAATGCAATCGTCAGAAACACATAGGAAGACACCAATTATTGATGACCATCAAATAACTAAACGGACCAGAGGCCGTCCGAGGAAGCACCAGTCTGTAAAAATCAAAACTGAACCACAAGAACAGCCATCAACCAGCAGTTTATATAATCCTGACTCATTTCCATCCCTCAGTGATGATCTGCATCTAATCCAGCAAAATATCAAAACAGAACCAGAATATGACCAGGTGGTGAAGAAACGAGGAAAGAAGAGAAGCTTTCCATTAAGTCAGGGGCATAAATGTGAATACTGCGGACGTGTCTATAAATACAGGAAGGGCATGCTACAACACCAGCGTCTGGAGTGTGGGCAGGAACCTCAGTTTCCCTGTCCCTACTGTCCTGTTAAGTTTCGGTACCGACATCAAATTCGCAATCACGTTTATTCCGAACACAATCAGGCATTTAAACGATGGTATAATTTATTTTATACTGCTTCTAAACTACCAAGATGGCCATCCAAGGATAGCCCTTAAAGGAATTTGAGAGAAAAAAGTCAATATGACCTGTTAATTGCTAAACAAAGTTACATAACTATAACGTGTTTTAAACAGATTTTTTTGGCACGTAACCTTTATTGTCTTGTTAACTCATCATGGATTTTTTACAGCTAGTCTGGGCAGCCAAAGTAGTATTGTATTTAGTTACCAATGAATTCTTAGCAATGCATTTTCAGTTTTCTAAAAGGTTGTCAACATTGAGCATAGTTGATATATCAGATACTTGTATTTATATATTTTAGAAACGTTGTTGATTTATTTGAGTTTAACTATTTTTATTCTGAATTTGTTGCATGGATAAATGGCTGCTTCATGTCCATTTTTTAACATAAAATTGTTTGTGTAATTATTTATTACTTTAGTTATTCCCTTGTGCAATATTATTCTTCAGAATAAATATGTTGTATATAGGGTTTGCTTTAGTTTATTCTATCTGTTTGTAATAAACAAGGATATTCAATCCTATGTTTATATTTTAGCTGTAAGATTATTTATCCTTTGTTGTAGTTATTTTATGTGTGTTGTCATAATATAGTCAATAATCAAAGAGTGAGTCTATAGTTTGTATTAATACTTTATTACGAGTGGCATAGTGTAATATAAATGAAGATGATACGACAGAAACATTAAACATGGACTTAGAAATCATGTAAATTTTAGTTTTGCTCAGTTGAAGTATTTTACTTTAATAATTTTATAAATGGATGAAGAAAGAATATTTCAAGCTCAAGTATTAAAAGTCTGACACGAAATTATTTGAAACAGTGCCTATAACTGAACTCTCTGCTCAATTTTGAACAAAATTTAATTCCAACTATTTTACTTTAATATACAATACTAATCATTGATATATCAATAATATAGGACTGGGACAACATACAAAGGACAAGATAAATCAGATTAATTTTGTTTATTTATATCAAAGTTCCTGATTTAACTAGATATAATAACAAACTTAAACCTAGACACTAGGCATAGTCAAATACGTTCTGATGACCAAGAGGGTATAGCAATGATGATGTCACAAATTTAGCCATGTTTGCGACTATCCTGTTGTTTTCTGAAAAATATTTGCAGTAATAATATTGTCATTCTATCCCACAGTCAACAATGATGTTTTAGAGTTATTTTTATTGAATAGCATTTTCTTAAGGGTTTTGATAGCCGTATAACACCCGACTAGTGAAGCGAGTGGTAGTAACTTGTGTATACAAATAATGGTCTTCACTTAAAAACAACAAACATACATTTGTGCACCACTTGTTTAACTTTGATTATAAAATATTATCATTTGTACAGTAATAATATGAAAGTTTTTTTTTAGGGAAGATACATGACATATCATCAATATACAACCGAATATTTGAATGTATATTGTATTAGTTTTTTTTTCAAGTACCAATTGAAACTGGATGTAGCTGAAACTAAAATTTAAATATTTCTGAGCACACGTTTAAACAAGTTTTTCTGTTATTGATTTGTACATATGTACATACGGTGTGGTCTGTATATTTTTAGGTTAGGTTATAATTCTTGTGGATAATTTTAAGCAGCAATGATTGCAGTGTTAGAGAGTTCATTTGCATTATAATGTATTAATGAATTATCTATTAACAGTCATTGGCTCTTGTTCACCACTTGAGATGCCAATCATTCATTGCTAAAGTAACATAGTCTAAGCACATGTAATTGAAAAGTAAAGTCACATACAGGGTGTCCCGTAAGTAACCAGCCAAACTTCTGGAGGTCATTCCTTGGGTTAAAACAAACAAAAAATTTCATGTGTACAAATCGTCTATCTCGCTCCATTATCCGGCTATCTGTCTGTATGTGTTTTTTACTAAACACTTAATATCTCAAAGGTTATTTAAGATAAAACCATGAAAATTGGTATGAGTGTTGATCTTTAGAGTATCCATATACTATTTAAATTTAATTTTTTTACAACAATCCTTTTCAAAATGGCGGCCATTTTAAATTTTTAAAGCCAAATATCTTTATAACCTTAAATTTTACTAAAAAATTGTAAGTTACAAAAAAGTTTAACCCTTTCGCTTCCGACGTCCGTTATGTGGTATTTGCGAAGACTTCCAAGGTCCTTTTTGGTGAAAATGCATTGTTTTAAGAAATATGCTATATATTTTTTATTTATGAATGGAATTGAATGATTTTTGTTTTGTTTTTTTTTGTCATTAATTCTCTATAAATATAATTGATAAAGTAATATTTATTAGTTAAAAAATGTTTATTTATATGTATATACATGTATAAATAATTTTTAATTTTTTTTATTTTTGTAGTTTGAACTAATGTACAGTGCACAAAAAAAATCTTAGAACATTTTCAAGATATACATTTTAAAGATAATCTTGTTGCTAACATGCTTACAAATTTGTATGGTCTTACCTTTAAAAATGTCTGTTGTAGAATTTTTTTTGAACATGTTGTTTGGAATTTTCACCCAATTTCAACGCTAATGGGCGATCGTTCTCGTTTTCGTCTACCGTTACTCATATTTACTTTTCGATATAAACACTAAACAAACTATAAAGAAGCAAATACTAATTATGAAATAAATAAAACACTCTAAAAACAACTAAAAGTAATACGCAACACAGCTAACATCAAACGGACACATATGCTAAAGGTTAGCAGTAAACTACTGATTCAGAACAACAACTCAAGTTGTAAGTCACAGACGTTCAAATTCAAAGATGCGTAAAATTAAAGTTATTATTCCAAAGACGATAAAACCTAATTTCTAGTGTAACCTGTATGTTTATGCATACGTTGCTATAGTTTCATAATAATTGGATGAATTTAAGTAACTGAAAAAAAATTTCCGCGGACGTCCGATATATCGGACGTTGGAAGTTTTCGAAAAAACCATGACGTCCGATATAACGGACGTCGGAAGCGAAAGGGTTAAGAATTTATTTCTATAAATAATTATATAAAAAGTTTTAAGATTGAACAACTATTAACTGAGAAATTACAATTTTTATCAAATAAAAATATGCTTGATATTAATAAAATTGAAAACTTTAGTTTTCAATTTTGATAAAAATTGTAATTTCTCAGTTAATAGTTGTTCAATCTTGAAACTTTTTATATAATTATTTATAGAAATAAATTCTTAAACTTTTTTGTAACTTACAAGTTTTTAGTAAAATTTAAGGTTATTAAGATATTTGGCTTTAAAAATTTAAAATGGCCACCATTTTGAAAAAAATTGTTGTAAAAAAATAAAATTTAAATAGTACATGGATACTCTAAAGATCAACATTCATACCAATTTTCATGGTTTTATCTTAAATTACCTTTGAGATATTAAGTTTTTTGTAAAAAACACATACAGACAGATAGCTGGATAATGGAGCGAGATAGACGATTTGTACACATGAAATTTTTTGTTTGTTTTAACCCAAGGAATGACCTCCAGAAGTTTGGCTGGTTACTTACGGGACACCCTGTATAATGTGGGTTTACAAGTACCACGACAAATATATAAATATAATGTTTTTTTATTCAAAATGTATTAGTAGACAAAGCCATGTAAATTTAAAATAAACTATTTCAATCTTATATCACCTCCTTTTGTCTTTGTGTTCTTTATTATATGTGTCAATTTTGCTTGTTACTAATTATCACTTTGATTATAATCTCAAAGCTGGTGAATTTAAAAATAATTATGTCACTTGAAAGTACTGATGAAGATTATTATTTTATGACTATTATTTCATTACTAACCTCTAATAATAATATTTGATAAAAAATGCCTTATAATATATGTGTGATAACCTAATTGAATTGGTATATGCGAGCAAAAACAATAAATAACCCTACCCACAAACAAAGCTCCTAATTTCAGCTTCCCCACAAATGTAAAACCATTGATACTATAATAATGTATTTTGTTTATTCATAGTATTCTGAGACTAAATGTAACATTAGAGGTAATAAAACTACATTTGTAACAATGTCATAGCTACTGTATTTATAATTGAGGCTAGTTACAGAACTGTTGAGTGAACATAACCTTACAGCCAATTTTATTTCCTGATAACATACAAAGAAATGATGGGACTGAGAATAACAATCTGCTTCATGTATTATGTAGCAGGTTACCAACAATAGTATCAGGAAGGCAGAACTAATCAATATAACAGGTGTAGACGCATTATGTTCCACAATACAAATCCCTTCAATATGAATGTGTGATTCAGATTTTAACCACTAATATTCTACTTATCTTAAGTATTTTCACTCAATTCAAAAGTAAGTTAATAAGATAAATAAGGGATTCAAAGTTTGTAAGGTTTTATTTGCTAAGAATTAATTGGAATGTCATAATATTTATGATACACTAGTCTGGTTTTGAATTTCTGAACATTATTTGAAAAATAATCAATCTGTGAACATACAACAGCTGTGTTTGGTAATTATTGTGTGTCACTTTTTAAAATTATTTTGTAAAGTTATGTAATTATTTTAGAAAATAACCTATTCATTGTGTGGCCCTTTTAGATTGTAAATTAGGTTATACTAGTTATATTAACTGTATATAGTAGAAATTACCTTATAGTTTTATGGTGATGAAAAAATATTTTAGAAAATATAGGTTATCTTAAAATGGAAATAAACTTAGAACAGGAATACATAACACATTTCTGATACCCATTTTAAATACTGTACATTAGAATTTACAAACATCGCCAGACCAAGAAATGTAGTTTTTTTTTATCATACGCCAAACGATTTTAAAAATAGTATGTAAAAGTGAGACCAATAAATGAAATGTAGTAAAGGAGAGAAAACATCATTTGCGTTATTGAACCAATAATTTGTTATACACTTAGCAGGCTCTATAGTCTAAATCTCACCAGTTCAGGCCTATAATTACCACCAAATAATTTGAGTAGTTGTACTATGCTGTTGGCAAACATGGGCTGCTCAGCTCATTCCTACACTGAAAAACGTGCCCCTAATCTACACCAGCCAACAATAACAGATTCACGTAATGTGTTACCCATGACTGCTGATAAACTTTTAACTCTTTAACCTATCCTACAGGTAAAAAATGTTTTTTATTACATTTGCTCTTATCTTTTATTTTAATTGGTCTTGCCGATAATAGACTTGCTGATGGAATGAAGACGTAGGTTTCATCCAAAAGGAGAGAAGTGTTTCATGATCAAGCTACATTCTTGAGACAGTTGTGATCTTTTCCATGGGCACCTTTCTAATGTTAAATAATTGGCTATCACTCAAGATAATTGTCACAAGTTGCGTTAGCTGGGTTTTATTTCTTGGACTAGTCGTGATAACAAAGTTTTTTACTAATCAAATGTTGATGGTTTAGAGACAACAAGAGAGATACTATTTGTCCAATCAATAACATTTTTTTTATGAATTGTTAAGATTTTTCTGATGACTGCTATTTATAAATAATATATTTTGTATTTTTTTACTGAAAAGTAATGATAATTTTTTCAATATGTTGTCAAAAAAACTTGGAAAAATCTTGTGGAGCCCATCCTTTCTTTTTACATTAATCTGTCATAGATGACTTTATGTGGTTAATTCAGCCAGAGTACTGATAATGTATTTTTGTCACCTTATGGATATATATATATATATATATATATATATATATATATATATATATATATATATAGGCCTAGTATGGACTTATACACACATATTTTTTAACATTATTGTAAGTGTCATAAAACAGTTCAGTTATCATTAACATTTTAATAATTTTGTATAAAACTTATGAATTGAATTTAGGGAAGAAAGCAAAATTTGCAATCTTACTTTGTTCTCAAATAATGGACTACTGATTATTTGTTTTGATAACACATATGTAATGTTATTTTAATCTGAATAAATATTTTAAAATAAGCAATTTGTCTTCAATTTTATTTGACCTTCTAACTCATGAAAGTTAATATGAACAATTTATATAACCTCCATACAAAATTGTGCATGACATTTTGAGGTACAAAGTAGCTAATTTTATATGCAATAACACAAGAATTTCAAACTCTTGTCCCTTTCAACACTGATGGTATTGTGCTTTTGTATACAGAACACACACTTTAGGATTAGGTAACAAAGTGTTTGCTGATTTTTTAGCAAGAAACATTAAGCTGAATAGATTTTAACATTAATGTAGATTCTGAACCAATAATTTTTGTTTGAAGAAATATTGTGTTGAAATTAATTAAAACTGCTAGTGTAGAAGTTACTCAGAAATAAAAGTCAAAGGAATAAATTGTTAATTTGGAAAAAAAACAATTCCATATTAGTGAAATGATTTCTAAAGAAAGTTTGATACTACACTAAACATATTTTTTTTTTATTATTTTACTATGCTAAAATAAAGATAGCTATAGAATGAACGTTGGTGATTTGTATGAACTTTTTGCTATGCACAAAGGCTATTCAAGCTGCATGAAACAATCCTAGATCAAGAATTTCAGGGCATGTGCCGGATATCCCTTTTTGAATATGAATTTAATGTAAATTCTCAAATATTCAATTAATTTCCAGACATGCCATCAGCTTCCAGATCTAAGGTTGGTTGTATAAAGACAAATTAACAACCAGGAATAAATATTTTTCAACATTAAATATCTTCTTTAAATATTTTTTCTATTTGCATTGAAACTCGTATTTTCAGTTTAAGAACATGGGCTCTAACCAATTCTGCAAATTCATACATGATTTCAATGTGATCTCATCTAAAATTTATGTTTTGATTCATTTTACAATGCTTGTTAGAGCCTTTGTTAGTAATTTTTACATTTCCAAACTGGGTTTTATGTAAATTACAAAAAGATATACAAATCAGGTGTTTTTCTTACATTTTAGATGTATGCATGGTATACAAAATTTAAATATGTCAATATAAAGGAAACTTAATTGAAATAAAAGATTCACATTTAACTAAAGATAGTGCTCAAGAATGAGAATAAAAATAGTAAACACTAAGATCATTTCGTGCCACAACACAAAACATGCAATGCATTTTCCTTTTCATAGCCTAAAATTAGACATAAATAACCCTAAGTTAGCCTGTATGGCAACTTAGTATGTTGAGCTTCTGACTGCAGAGTTCATGGTCCGAGGTTCAAATCCTAAAAGAACCTAATAGTCGGTAATTCATTTGTTGAAGTAACTGCAACTCTGGCAAGTGATTTTTTTGTAAAAAAAAGAAAAATATAACTCCAAGTTTTAGGTAAGTAATTGAACAATAGCCTTATTCTATTTAGTGTGAAAAGAAATATATAGTAACTGTATGAAGAAGTTTTTTGTTGGAGGGACTATATAAGACAATTTATGAAGAACAATGTAAACCTAGGGAGAGGAAAAAAATAAGCTGATTTTGTTTTTGCCTAACCTATTTAAATTATTAATAAATTGGCGTTAGGAATATTAACAGATAATTTAATGGCTCATTAATTTGATCAAAACAGCTAACTTTTTAGGTTTATGAATCTGTAACTTACTAAGTTAGAAATTATAAAAAAAACTTTGATAATTTCTTCTGATATAGTAAAATTATTTGTGCTATTTATTTCCAAGTACATTTTTAAGCTTAACGATAAAATATATATTAAAACGCTTAAAGGGCCTTATGATTGACATGGTTATCCTAATTTATAGCCTTTGTAATTTTGCATTAACCTCAGAAGTTGGCAATAACTACTGTATCACTTCTTAGGTGAAAAGAAATTTAAATGCGTCAAGTGTGGCCGGAGTTATAAGCAGAAAGTGACTCTAGTTCGACATCAGCGGTATGAATGTGGCATCGTCCCGCAGTTCCCATGTTCTTTCTGTCCATACCGTGCCAAGCACAGAGCACATCTGGACTATCACATACGCTACCGCCACACCCATAAACCCAAGCCCCGTGAAGACATCTTGCATGACATGGCTGATCAAGGCCTTCTCAACGATAAAGTTCCATCAGCTGAAAAAATGTATCCCTTAATTGAAAGTTGGTTGTGAAGTTCAATTGGTGCCTGAATCTTTGTTCCAAACTTTTAATAAAGAAAATACTGTGTTGTAAAATATGTTTATTATAACTTTATTTGGATTAAAATGTCTGTTTAAACCTTTTTTACAATCAAACTTGATTAATTCTGGTAAGATTATCCTTACCTTCTCTATATGAATATTTTGTTGTAGTATAGCCTTAAAATCTCTGTTTTGTTTCTAGTTTCAATCCTTAGCCACTATAATGGTGGGTGTATACGTTCATGAAGGTATATGTACTTTATACATCTAGACCTTTGTAAATACTTGTAGAATTTGAATTTTTGTAAATTTGGATGAAGTGAAACAACCTGTTTAAGTCAACTTAGTTAGTATAAAAATATATTTTTTTCTTGTGTACATCCTAATTATTTACATGAATAAACTTCGTTGAAGAAATAATTATGCTCCCAAAATAAATAGTATTTCCAGTTACAAATTATTGATTTTATATTCCAAATAATCTGAATTTCAAAATTATTTTTGAAACAAACTATGATGTTCCAAAACATTTGGAGGTTTGTATTTGATTAAAGAACTTGTATTATTATGTATGTAAATTGTATGTTAATGTATTAATCACAAAATATTTTTTAAGAAAAAATTATGTTTCTGAATTCTGACAAAACTATCTCAGATTTATTTAAGCCTTAATATTGCTGGCCTTGTGTGAAAGTGTGTAGATAACCTGATCATTGCTTTAGTCTAAATTATTCCAAAATTTAAATTTTGTCAAGTATACTATATTTGTTTTTCATCATTTTGTTGTTAGCATAACATCTTAAATTTTAGCTCACTAGATTTCTAACTTATTTCAGGTACTGTGAGCTTTTGTTAGAGTCCTCAATGTTTATATTTATTTGTATGTACCTTCATTATTTTTATTTTATTTTAGGATTTGTACTCCAAGCATTAAATGCATTTTACTTCAGTAGTTACTGTAGATTGTTGAAGAAATTTTTTTACCAAGTTTTGTGAAGATTTATGAATAAAATTTTATTTTTCATATACTCTTTTATTATTTAAAAAAATCATAAGCTCGATAAATTTAATTAGTTTAGCATGTTTAAGTCCTTAGTGGTATATAACCATTGTGCTTTGGTGCTAACATTCTCTGTAAAAGCTACTTATTCTTCTTAGAAATTCCACTGTTGCTAAAATATCAATTTACATTTTATGTAAAAATGGTTTATGGTCAAGAAGTAAAACGATTGCCTAGAATGAGCTTGTCATCTGTCACAATCGTGTATTGTCATCCCATAATATACTCGTTCATTAAATAAACATAGTTCTTATGATGGAATCACCATCAGGAATTTAGTACAAGTAGAGTTGGAGTTAAATACATGATAAAGAGAGTAATTATGGTCTTTTGAAATTGCTAGGACTAACGATGAGTCAGCTTTCATTAATTGATCTTTTTAATCTTTTCATTTTATATTGGTTATAAATGTATGAAATTTTATCATTTGCCATTTATACGCAGTCTTTTTTAAATGGGCCACCATTGTGATCTTGGAAACCATGTCTGACGACAAAAAATGTTAAATGGAGAACCTTACCTTATTTTTAGAGGCAATTAAAAATACATATTTCAAATATTGATAAACAACTGAGTTGACTTAAACAGCTGGTAACGGTGCTGCAAACATCAGTTTATCTGTGACAAAATAGCAACATGCATGTTTTAATTTCCGTGTGCTATAATTTAATAAGTCATGCTGTTGAATTGTGAAAAAGATTAGGTAAGCATATATTTTCCAAATATATGCTGTAATGTTTGCAGATTAGATCATTTTTTGAATGCATATTAAAAAAGTTGTTATCTCAGTGCTAAGCTCCTTAAGGAAGCAGACGATGTTGAGCTCTCATATCTACGTTATTAAACAAAATATCAAAAAACTCACAAGATTAATAAAGGCTTAAAATTACTATTTCTATATGAAACAATCATAACATATAGGGTGTTCCATTAAAAAAAAAAGCAGTTACCGCCATATTGGTAAATGGCGGCCGTTTTTCAAAATTTGAAAATAAAGTTTTTTGTCAGATTTTTGGTTTCCAAGATCATAATGGTGGCCCATTTAAAAAGACCCTGTAAAATCTAATTCCTAGTATTTGCAATTAAGGATTAGAATGTTATGTTTTCAATTCAGTTCCTACTATATTTCAATGTATTTACCTGACTTCAATATGTATTTACATTAAATTCTTGTTCAATGCATTTATTTCAATTTGTATGAATCAATAATTCATCAAGAATTGTTTCAATATAAAACAAAATAAACTTTCATTAAATTCCTATTAAAATAAGCATTGTCAGTTATTTGATTTGAAGAATGTATCTAGGATTAAATGCTAATCTTAAACTTCGATCAGTATCACCGATGTATAACTTATCTAAGAGCTGTCTATAGTATGAGTTTGAATAAGGTTGCCTTTCTATCAGAACTTCACATATGATCACCTCTAGTGAGAAAACAATACTCAATCAAACTCCTTTAATGAGTACTAAAGTGATGCAACCGAGCTGAAAGCTAAAAATACCATTAGTAAAAAACCCTTTATCTACTGCACAGCAAAATAAACTTACCTGTATGTTTGGGCAGATTAAAATAAAAAGAAAACATATTTTTTGTGACTAGAGTCATATAACAAATCTTAGAAGTTACAGAAATCTTGAAAAAATTTTCGTCATGTTAGGAAAATACCTATTTAAAAAATTAATAAAATTTTTGAAAGGTTAGTTCAATTTCAGTTAGAGTATATAGATGAAAATGTAAGTGAAATGAAGAAAACAAATAGTTTTATAAGGTTTGCCAGATTTATTAGAAAATATACAAATAAAAAATTTTTGAAAAAGATTAACTGAATCAGTTTGTTTAAAATATTAGTAAAAAATAAAATTATAACAAAATTTTTTGGTATTATTTTAATAATCTTTTCTAGGCCAATTTAGGCTCTACAGAAAAAGAGCAGCAAATTCCTCAGTACACTCTTAATTAATTACCAAAGATCTTATCGGTTATACAAACGATTAATTAGCCAAACAGATTTTACCCCATTTCCCCCTGTTTTTGCCCCCATTTCTAAAAGGTAAAAGAATTGCTATTCAAAGTTCATTTTCTCCCCCACTATAATATTTCAGACTAACATTAAAAATAATTCATTGTTAGCTCTAAGAAATATATGTGTAAAAATGTTACTGAATATCATGTCAAATGTTTTTATATATCCATAAAAATAATTCTTATTTGGAAAGGATTAGAATACAATAAGTATTTAAGAAAAATTACAACTATTTTAAGATAAAGTTAAATGTTTGGATCTTTTCCGTTATACGTATACCACTATTATATATATATATATATATATTCTCTAACTAGGTTGTGTCTTTACGGACTTGACCTTCTTTGTCAGGCTACAACTAAAACTTGCATCATAATCAGGAATCAAAATAAAAAGAATCTACTACTTTTTTAGGATTTTTGAATAAAAATCATTGATGCTTTACTAACAAATTGATTCCAGGGCACCAATTGTACCCATGTCAGACTTGTGGCCGCAGATACAAGCATCAGCGCAACCTTTCACGGCACCAGATCTACGAATGTGGGAAAGAAGCTCAGTTTCCCTGTCCTTTTTGTCAGTACCGCGCCAAGCAGAAAGCCCATCTCAACACTCATGTTTTACTTAAACATCATACGCCTCTACCTGTTGCTCAGGCTCTCTATCCCCAACAATAAAGTTCCTAAATATTGTTATTTATTATATAATAGGCATTAAGAAATTACACATTATTTTTTTAGAAAACTAGTAACTATGTCTTTTCACCCCTCGTTGTACACAAAAAGTCTGAATTTTTTATTTGACTCCTTACTTACATATCTGTTTAATTTTTTTCAGTCTTCATGTTCATTATTTCCCTCATTCCTCTTCATCTGAAAGGGCAATGAACAAAAAATAATTTTAAAAATCTTGAAAAAACTATATTGATTGTAATCACAATAAAGTAGAGTATTAATGAAGTCTACTTCAATCCTTCATGCTCCATATCCAGGTAATTATTTCCTGCAAAAGGGAGTTTACAGGTCTGTATCTGTGAACGATCAGGAGTTTACAGGTCTGTATCTGTGAACGATAATTTTACATGGGGTACAATTTGACAGCTTATATATATTCCTGAATCACCTTCAATAGACATTTTTACTATTACCAAAATCTGGTCTTCTGGGTTTAATCATCCCATTAAATTATGTTAATTGTCGTTTGACCATTAGCTCATCACGTACAAAATCAACATCCAGAACAGGTCCAAAACATCAGTAACTTTCATGTAATTTTTAGTCAGGCAATGCCCCCAATTACAGACATATTTTCATTCGCCTGCAAAGATAAGCCAATTTTTGTTTTTATAGGACCAACAGTTGAAACTATGTTTCAATTACTACCACTTTGTCCCATGACATATGCTGGCTCAAGTTTTCTTTGTGAAAATTGTCTGTGATGTGTCATAGGACAAGTGTTGGAGACAACAATTTGCCGAGCTGCTGTGGCCAAGATATCTGATATGGAAACAACTGCGAAATGTGCCCTGAACATCCGCAGTGGGCTTTCAATCAATTTTTTCTTCTGTTAGTACAGCACATAGTGTAAACATGTGTTCAAGATTATTGTACAAGGTATTAGAAATGGGAACAGTAGACCAAGTTCATGGCGCTTGTGCCCAATCCATGTTGTGCGACTTATGTCTAGAACTCATTGGAAAGGGGCGTTGAATTAAGGGGGGAAAGGGGGGGTAAATGAATTAAAAATTACAAAAGTGGTACTTTGGTAAACCTTGATGAGCACACTGGGAATTGAACCCTATTGTCATCTCAGCTAGCCACTTCCTTAACCTTTCAGATAAGGCTATAGTTTGGAATTTAATATATACAATACATCTAACTCACCGATAAGCTTGAATGAATTATTACAAAAACTTCTCCATACAAAATCAAAAAGAAATAAAACACTGACAAACTTAATTATTATTCTTAAATTTAGTTAACTTAAGTCAGTGTTAAAAAAACAAAATTAAAATAAAATCCGATCAGTCATAATAGAAATTGAAGTTATACTCCTGATTACCTATCTTAAAAAAAGTTGAAAAATCAAAATCCTATAATCCAGTAGGTTTAGTACCAAATTTTCCCACCAGAAAAACTCACTGTATGATGCTGCGTCCCAGATGATCCTTAAGATAGCCGCATGGAGGGAACCAACCCCCCTTTCACTACCTCCAAACTGCCTAATGGTTAGTTGCAATGGCAGCTCAATGGTGTTTCTATTGTAAGGAAGATTGGACATGCCTCCTGTCTCCCTTAGCGTAGAGACAGGTGCAGCATACATGTAAGATTTAATGTTTTGTAATTGTCTTGTTTATTAATTTTGGGATTTGTTATTGACATTTTGTTTTTGTTTGTTTATATTGTTTAAGTTAGATTTTTGTAATAGATTGTAAGACTGTAAAAAGTAACTGTGACAAGGTCTGCTCTTTTTTTTGTTTGGTAATTAAATGTAAATTAATTTAGGCCTCTTGATAAAAAAAAAGGGCTTACATACCTCTTAAAATGTGTAGTTAAAAGCACTGACTCATTTGGAAAGCCCAACTAAATTTAAGAATAATAATATATCTAACAATAAAATTAATTTCAAACAAAATATAGTAATGTCAAAAAGCATTTTTTTTAAGTTTCAAAGATCAAAATTGAACAAAAATCATCTAATGATTACAATTTTAAATAATATGCAATTATTATTAATAAATTCATATCGGTTGATATATGTCAGCTGACTAAAAATGTAGTTACTCAGGTATTTGTATTGTACTGATATACAAACAAATAAAATTGGTCAAATTAAATTTTTAGCATTCTAATATAAGTGTTCATAGTTTCTATTTTGTAATGTTTTCATGAAAATATTGTAATAATATATTGAACAATGCAACACTTTTTTTTTCTTTTGTAAAAGATTATCATTTTGGTACAGTGTTAAAAAAATTGAATTTTCATTAATATGTGTAATAATATTTACATTTAATATGTATAATAACAGAAGCTTATACAGCTTACGTATTTAATTTTCAGTCGCAATTAGGGAGATTTTAGCCAAAGGGGGGGAACTAAAGCCTTTGTTTACACGCTAAATGGGAAATATTTTTTTAGGCCTAAATGAGAACACAATTCACTTTTGCTATGTTGTACTTAATATTGAAATGGGTTGATAAATTGTTCACTTGTTTTTTACTTAATTTGTATTTATTATCCCATCATAATATTTAATGTTAAACTGTTTTTACTCAGAAAATAAATGGTTTTAGTTATTCCCCATAGATAATATGTTAAGCAAATTTTTCCTTGTTTCCTTATCATAAATTTTACCCGGTTTAAATTTACTACCTCGCTATCATAGATATCTTGATAGTATGAATTTTTTTTCAATTTCTTCAGGTTCATGTATTGTATTAATTTATCGTCACATTTACTGATTTCAGGTGGCATAATTGGTATAAAGTATACAGCTGACCTAAACAACCATAGTACCCCACGTACTTTTAAGTGTGAACAGTGTGGATGGAGTTACATGCATAAGGCAACACTGTCCAGACACCAGCGCTTTGAGTGCAACAAACCTCCGCAGTTCCAGTGTGCTCACTGTCCCTACAAGGCCAAGCAGAAAACTAATTTGAATGTGCATATCAAACTGAGGCATAACTTTTTCCCGAATCAGTCTGTTTAATGTTCAGTTAACCTGCATTAAAATTCAAAATTTATATATTGGCATTTTATTTATATAAGTTCATCTTTGTTATGCTCAGGAATATATTATTCCAAGCTGATTGTTTAGCTTTCCAAACAATTGTAGCAATGATTTTTGTTGAGTTTTAAAAAATGGCCGCATTATTCCGTCCTCCCAGTGAATCCACGCTCAGGCCAAAACAGACAGACTGGGTGTATAGAGGGAACTCTTCCTGAAAATATTATATGACTCACGCATCTGGCATGACAAATCACTACTGTTGTTTGAAATTTATTTGTTAGCATTGGTTTGTTCATGATTGGTTGACAATATTTGGAGACAATATTATTTGTTACCTCTGTTAAAAGTATCATTTCAATAACAATAAAAAATCACATACAGCTAGACCTGGCCCCACACATACACCTCACACAATGAAGTTGAGACACTGGTGTCCCTAGGTCCGCTTGGAGGAGCATCTATTGACCTTGTCCCCCGAATCACTAGTTTGGAGGCTCAAAATGAGGAAAAAATCAAACCAACAAAATCATATTTTCAAAACATAACCGAATTTTAAAAAACTTGATATTTAAAAACAATTACAACCTCCCCCCACCCACCAAATCACCTTCAACAGTCCACCACCTAGGCATCGCTTGGAGGAGGTTTCCCCTACCACTCACTACGGATTGGCTTGCCACAGGGATTCGGTTCATCTTTGTTGTCGTGGTGAGTTCATCTCGTGAGTGTAGTTGTGCGAGGAACCCTATCTTCCATCCTGGTTGGATAAGTTGAATATTTTTTTTAATTTTATAACCAGCTTTTTGTTTTGTTGAACATATTCATATTTTGTATGTCTTTTTGTATTTCATATTGTGTTTTATGTTTTGTATGAATGTGTTTTGTATGTGATAGTTGTTAAGAACACTTGACTTTCATAACAGTCAACCGCAGTTTTTAAGTATGTAGTTTTTTAGTGTTTTCTTGAATTAGTATGGGTTGATAAAAAAAAAAAAAAAAAAAAAAACTAGTTTTAAATGTAGACTAAGGTAGTAAGAAACACCTGAAAACTTAAGGAGTTTGTCATACCTGTTGAAAGGTTGTGTTTGTTTCCTTAAACACTTGAAGTATTGGAAATGTCCAAATATTGTCTACTAATAAAATCATAATTAGATATAACTTAATTATTATAAAAGTAATTAATAATGTGTTTTATCTCAAAATCTATCACAGTCTATAAATGTACATTTATTAAGAAATATTTGACAGACCGCAATGAAATAATAATTTTTCTATGCAGAAACATATTCAATAACAGAATATAACTCGAACATAAATAATTCATATTCAACAAGTACTTTTAACTCCTAACAATTTTTTGTTATAAAACATATACAAAAAAAGAAGAAATTAAAGAGTAACGATTTTACTGTGTTAAATTTTGGATAAATAACATGTTGTTAATATAAAATTGATTAGAGTACAAAATATAGACAAACTAAATTGAACTAGGCCAAAGTATTTTTTAACTAGTGTTTACTTTGCAAAGAACTTTAAAATTGTCTTACTGAAATTAAAATTTATCAAAGGTTTTAAACTAAATATTAAATTTTAAATTTCTGCACGCATTATTTACTTGACTAAATTAGTTATACTTGGTGATACAGAGATGCAATATTTTTATTGAAGTATGGTAAAAAAAATCAATTCAACTCATAAAAACATTTTTAATAACTAAATATTATTTATAAACTTACATTTATTTTTTATTCAAGAAATTACAATGTATATATATTTCATTCTTGACCTAGTTGTTCAACTATGATAATTTGTAAAATTGTTTTATGTTTGCATGCTTATTTCTAAGGGGAAGTTCCATTATATATATGCTCAGTGATATGAGCTTGAGTTATCAAGCGCAGCAACATTTTTTAGTTATAGCAATTAATTGTAATACTATACATCTATAAATTTATCAGAATAAATTATTCTTTTTAAGTTTCTTTAAGCATACTAGTTATTGTACTTAAGAAAAATAAGTAACATTACAATATTACTTCTTCTTTAGGTGTGGTGAGACCCGAGATTGAAGGTCAAATTGGACGTAAAGCTTCCCATAAGGCGTACTTTCAGCTAAGTGAAATGCGAATGAAGAAAGCAGGCCTCCATGAATGTGAAACCTGCGGACGCAAATATAAGTATCGGGACACGTTATCCCGTCACAAAAAACTTGAATGTGGCAAGGCACCCCAGTTCCGCTGTCAACACTGTCCATACATGTCTAAGCAAAAAACAAACTTGAATGTCCATATCAATTTGAAGCATTCTTCTTGGCCACGATGTAATTTATGAGAAATTATTCCATACAAGGCTAAGAAACATGATAACTGACACAATGTTTCATGGAATTTAATGATCTTTCAACTCTATAGGCTAGTTTGTAACTGTTTTGTTGTTATTAATATATATTTTTTACTGATTTTGAATGTGAGTTCATATTTATTCAATCCAAATATCCAAATTTTATAGGTTCTATATAAATGTAGCAAAGGCTGTTTTTGGAGGGAATTGATTTTGCACTGTGAAAGATAAATGCAATAGAAATATGGTAACAGCAAAGTCTCATTATCACACTAAAGGTCCATCTACAATATCCAGCAATCAATGAGAAAACTCAGAGCTACTTTGACAGTAGACTTCCTCTTGCTTTAAATTATGGTATTTGCTAAATTGTTTTTGTAGTACAGTAGTAAAACCCTGATAGTTTGAGATTTTGTGAACCATAAAGGTGTCAAAGTATCAAAAAGTCAAACTCTAAGAAATGTATATAAACACACAAAAAACTCTTTATAAGAAAATTATACTGTATTTTCTTCATGCATAGTAAAAAATTTAACCAAAATTAAAGAAGCTATATATATTACTATATGAGTGTTTGTCCTTCTGAATTGGTGTTGAGTTATAGAAAGTGGTTACTAAAGTACGTAAGGCATAGTAACTTAATGTAGTTGTATACAATAAACTTAAACTTTTTATTTATTTTTTTTTTTTTTATTTATTTATTCATAAGACGCCGATCATCAAGATATGGGCGAATATGGATTTCTAATGAGTCTAGATGAGCGAATGTAGTCATTGTTACAAACTAAGGCCGACTATTCCTTAGAAAGTGTCATTAATTAATAGCTCAATGACAAATGAACAGCCGGTGGTTATCAGCTGATCCTTCTCAAAATGTATTATGACTCTGATTGGGATCGAACTGAGAACTTTTGGCACATGAAGCTGGGATTGAACCAACTACGCTACCGACCAATAATTGTACGTTGTAAATTACAAATTATGAATAAATAGGCAAAATGTTTCAAAATACAGTTTTTATGAAATGCAAGAACTGTGATGGATAATAAGTAGTAGATGGCTTGTGTGTAAATAAGTAAAATCTGTCACACTGACACGACTTCAGTATTTATTTATTTATTATTATTATTATTTATTTATTTATTTTATTATTTTTTTTTTTTTTTTTTTGAAGAAAACTATTCATCAGTTCACCTGGGCTTGCAAGCCTGTAATTGAATTTGAAGGATTGTAATTGAAGGATGAAGGACATATGACAGTCAGCTTGGATTCTAAAACATGGACTTGGCTCTACGATGTAGAACATCTTAATCAAAGTGTTACCGTGCTGTGAATATATTAGATGAAAACACATGTTAAACCAAGAACTGATCTATGAATTTGTTCTTTTGATTAGAATTAAACTGAGTATATACTGTATATCTTGTAGAATCACAATTGAAAATTGTCATAACAAAAAAATAGAGCTGATTGTTAAATTGGATCAAACAATATAATATAAATTTGTTGTTATTTCTAGTACTTAAAAATAGGCTCAGTACTTAAAAATGAACCTGCTATGAAAAACCTTTAGCACATGAAGCTGGGATTGAACCAACTATGCTACTGACATATACTCTATCAGGAAGAAACGTTAGGGTATACTATTCAGTTCAAATGAAGGAAAATTGATTAAAATGACATTGATTAAAATTAAATGTCAGTGAAATTCCTAATACGTTTTAGTCCAAATAACAGTCTGAAGAGATTAGTGAAGTAAAATTTTATTTTATTTCAGTAAAGGTACCTTACAGCAATTATTCCTTAGTTTTTTTATAAAAATATATTTCCTTTGTCCAAAAAAAGTTATATAAAATATATTATCATTGAATAAGAAATAAGAAGACTGTCCGCTTATGTGGTTGCCACGTTCAAAGTAATATAATAAGTAACATTTCAATGGCACAGTAAAGTGCATAAAATGGAAACTGCACATGTTTACAATATTTAAAGAACTACAAATATTAAAGTAACAAATTCTAATATTATTACTCATTCATTATTAAGACGCCAATTGTAGAGATATGGGCGATTAACTATAACAATAGACTGAGTTCGACTTAGCTCAGAAAGAACTATTTATCAAATAGCCCCAAAGCCAGGGCAACTAAGGGACCTGCAGCTTAACGTAGAACTGAACCACGTAGTATTGGTCTGATTTTCAGCTATTTGATAAGCTTTATGTTTACTTCTCCTCCCTACACTACATCCGGACCCTTGACTACCACATAACATGGACACTCCAGACTTCTCTAGTAGTGTCCAGGTCGATGGCAACCGATGAGCGGACTATGTGTCGGTATTAAGAGGAATGAGCCTAGAACCTATCGCCTACAATCTCAACAACACTTTGTTCCCAAGTAGTTGGGTTACAGCTCTGCACCACCAGTGTAGCAGTAAATCAGTTAAATAAATGGATATATCGGAAGATTTGTACAAATATCCTTTCAATTAGAGAATGTTCCCAGACAATACTCAACACTACCTGCAAAGCTAACACATTAGACATAACTAACAGTAACCATGTTAGTGTCTCTAACAGTGAAGCAAGAATAGTGAGTACAAAATATATTATTAATCCCACTCTCCCACCTACTAAATAAGGAAATTTCTTTCTATCCTTAGAGGTTTTCATCATCATAGCCACTACTTCATAGGTCTGGATAACTGGGTAGTGATTGACTTTTGTCTTAATGGAAACAAAACTTGGAAAGATAAAACTCAAGCTTCAACAATCAGTTATACATTTTGTGGTTCGAATTCCACATTAAGCGGTAGGTCTGCTCTGTCAAGGCTGCTAGGCTATATAAATAGTTCTTTGAAAATAAATCAATCACATCAAACTACACGGATCATCCACATTCCTTCAATTCCTCAGTCACCTTAAAATATGTCAGATTAGTTTTGTCTCTACATTATTTTTAAATCAAAGAGCACTAATGATTGCTTAGCTTACTTAAAACTTCAAATATTTAGCATAAATGTATCTCTAAATTAAACACAGCATAGGAAATGTATATGTTGAGCTTTACTGTAACGTGAAACATGGATTGCTATAGTAAGCTAGTGTCTTTCGTTATTAATCTTACTAATACTATTTAATTTTCCAGTAATAAATAATAACGATCTTCGGTACATATAATTATTACTAATCAGATGAAATGAAAAATGTCTATTAAAGAGGGAAGTTAGGACTGTAAAGTTCTCATTAACACTTAACCCCAATTAATGTAATGATTGGTGGTGAAATATCTCAGATGTTAGTAGGATTTCTTGTGAGCATTGAAGCCTTGTTATTGCATTTTAACCATATAGCACCATTGGTTTGAAATACAGGGTGTCTTAAAAGTCCCCCCCCCCCCTATTAACAATCTTATGAATAACAGAGTTTTGTTATGTATGCAAATTTTTTACACCCCCTCTCAAAAGGGGGTAGTTTGGGGGTAAGTCAAAATTTTCAAATAGGAACCCCTATCAAATGACATCATTTTAAAGGTAATATTAAAAGAAGAAGAATGGCGGAAACTAGAGGTCTCTAACATTAGTCTATCAAATTTGGTGGCAGTTTAAAGTTGGAATTATTTCATAAAACCCCCGCAGCTTGTTACATTTAAAATTGTTGTAAGGCAGACAAAACATTCACCCACCAGTTAGTTTTGAGAACTGATGACACCTAATCGTCAAGCAAGTTATTACAAGAATCAACAAACACCGAAAACCACAAATAACATAGCATTTATTTGGTTTTGGTTTGTCTGACCAAAGTCCCATGTTGCCCTACTGGACTTTGGTCAGACAAACCAAAACCAAATAAATGCTATGTTATTTGTGGTTTTTGGTGTTTGTTGATTCTTGTAATAACTTGTTTTACGATTAGGTGTCATCAGTTCTCAAAACTAACTGGTGGGTGAATGTTTTGTCTGCCTTACAACAATTTTAAATGTAACAAGCTGCGGGGGTTTTATGAAATAATTCCAACTTTAAACTGCCACCAAATTTGATAGACTAATGTTAGAGACCTCTAGTTTCCGCCATTCTTCTTCTTTTAATATTACCTTTAAAATAATGTGTCATTTGATAGGGGTTCCTATTTAAAAATTTTGACTTACCCCCAAACTACCCCCTTTTCAGAGGGGGTGTAAAAAATTTGCATACATAAAAAAACTCCTTAGTTGGTTGTATAAACATTCCCAGAAGTAAATCACTTTATCTGTATTCATAAGAAAGTTAATAGGGGGGGGGGGTGGGACTTAAGACACCCTGTATAAAATAAAGTACCTATATAATTCGTACATAAATAATATAAGAATATATACATTGTTTGGATACAATTTCAGTAACTCAGTAAAAAGATTATAGGAACTTAAAAAGCAAACTCCATTCAAAATGTTGGATAAAATATAAGTTTTGATCGGATAATAAATTTAATTAGCAAGAATTATGATTTTTGCCTAGTTTGATCATGATGTTCAAATATATCATGAATATTTATTTATTTTTCTATGCAGAGTATTTAATATCCATTTGCTTTTTTCAATTATATTTATTTTCTTGTGGGAAAGACAGTATTGACTGGTGTGTTTCAATTATAATATCTAAAATTATCTTGTTAAAAATATATTGATACAGTACTTAATTGTTTGTTTCCTTAGTCAAAATTTAAATCAACTTGTATAGAAAACATGGTTATTACTACTGATCTGTAGTCATAAGTCATTATTAAATAATGAATTAATTTTAAGAACAATTCTATTTTTAGTGTTGTAAAAATATATATGAAACGCTCAATGTTCAGGTACGATTCCAAGGGAGACCTGCCATAGAGGGCTTAAGCCTTCTCGAAAAGAATATTCAGACCTGTGCCAAATGCGTAAAAAGCGTGCTGGTCACCACCGTTGTGATATGTGTGGTCGGGAGTACAAGTATCAAGACAGCCTAGGACGTCACCAACGTTACGAGTGTGGCAAGGAGGCTCAGTTTTCCTGCATGTTCTGTCCACACCGCAGCAAACACAAAGGCAACCTAACTGTACACATTTTGAACAAACATCGCCACTTGGAGAACGTCAGTGAGCTTTATTGATGTTGCTAAGTGTTTTAGTAGCCAGATTGAAGAAATTATGCAGTTTTATTAATACAGTACAACCTCACTGGTCAGGCTTAATTTGGCAGCTGGTTGGCCAGATTTAGGGGAATCCGAATGAACGAGAGGCCATTTAAGTAGCACTTTGCACTTATTATGATAAGCCCATGAAAAAAGTAAATACAATCCTATATTTAAAATTTCTTGTATTAAAGTGTTCTGACTGTTAGCTCTGCAATTTTGTAATCGATTGAAAGTAATTCATTTTGTAATAAACAGTGTTTATTTTCATGATAATTTTTTAATGATTGGATTGTTGCATTCTTTGTGATGGAATTACATTTTAAATCCTGATTCCAGGAAACTGCTTTCATATCCATCCACCTGACTAATCTATTTTTGTGGTAGCACATGTAGTTCCTTTATCTTTGTGACTTTTATCTTTCATCGAGTCCCAATTTACGATCTCAAACAAATCTTTTCAATGCAGTTGTGTTCTATTTATCTTAAATGTAAGAAAACAATTTTATTTGTTATTCATTTTTAAAGCCTCCTGAGCTGATATATAAGACAAATAATAAGGTTTACGTACCTTTGTCGTCTTCAGCTACAAAATCCTATTTATTGGCTTACCGGTTTCAGAGTAAAAACTCAATATATACAGGATGAGACCTTGCAGTTCTTACTCTGAAACCAGTACTCTAATAAATAGGATTTTGTAGCTGAAGACGACAAAAGTACGTTAACCTTATTATTTATTTGGTACTTTAACTCATATTTCCACTTCAGTTTTGTATTATTTATACAAGCTGTAACTTCACAATGACTTGTATTAATTTTAATTTTGTTCAATGATGTATAACACAATAAACCACAACATTTTGTTGGACTATTAAGGCGGAATTAAAGGGTGTTCGGACAACCAAGGGCAGTGGAGAGAGGTTATACTGTATAATAGATCACTTTGAACTAATATCTGAAATAACGGAGCCGTCTAAATATATGACAGAATACAAACTCTCAACATTTTACCTAACTGAGCAGCCTGTACAACTTGCTCACAATTGTATTGCATACTAATGAGAATGCCATGTATCAATAACTTTTATGGTTGACAACCTACTTCAGTGCAGTGAAATAGAAAAGTACTGATGTTTTCCTACTTTTGCACTGAAAGAATGGGCTCTAACAATGGTTCTCAATCTGTAAGGTTGTGTGCCCCCCCCACTGAACGTTGATGTGAGGTCACGCCCCATTACTTGTGATTACTGAACTTTATCGCCTGATTAAACTCGCATTTATATTTTGCGTTTAATTCCGGTATTTAGGTTTGTGATAATATTGTATTATTAGAATAATTATGCGTTATAGCTACGATTGTATGTCGTAGGAGTACTGTATGAGTTACAAACAAGAAAAATATGTTTGAGGATATAAATGATATCATAAAATCAAATAAATATTTTAATTTTTGAAATTTACTCACGCCTCCCCTGAAATTCTCCTTCGCCTCCCCAGTGGTGCGTGCCCCCCAGGTTGAGAACCACTGGACTAACACATACTATAGTTACAATTAACAAGAATAATTAGTTATTAATGTTATTATAATTCAAATTATTTTATTTTCATTATTTTTAGATATGAAATAGCATAAATACTTCCGCTTTGAATAATTTTTTTAATAATTATTTGAATCATTTTGTTTTAGAACAAAACATAGCCATATTAGTACAACTTGATACATAGTGCAACTTGTTGAAAGATGTCTTTTAACATAAAAGATCAGAAAACTGTGATTTATTATTTGCTATTACTTTTTTAAAGTTTTAATTTTGTTGTACATATTTTTGAATATTTTATTATTTTAGATTTGATTCTCAAATGTACTAGACTCAGTTGGTTTAATAGATACAACTATTTAAAACTGATTCTTACTAAATGTATTGTAGAAATATTTAAAAGGTCTAATATTTGTTGGACTTTTTTTCATAAGTGCATGTAAATTAATTATTGCTTATATTAGCAGTTCAAAGTCTAAAATGTATTTAACATGCTCAAACATATATTTAAAAAATTAAGTTTTTAAGCGTTTGTGTAGGAAACTTGTTATCTCTGTAATTTATTTGTTTTAATAAATTTTAGATACTTCTTAATGGATCTGTATTCAATACAATGCAATAAATTAATAAGAAACGTTCTGTATCTAATTTGTTATAAATAAATTATTTATTGTTCTTGTTATATTAATTTATACAACATGAAAATAAATACTAATGTAATAAAAAATAAATCCATCTAAATAAAATATATGGTGGATAACCCTCTTTCTTTGTCAGTGGCCTTGACTAGATAGCATTAAGCAACATAGAGCGTGGCTGTTCCTTGGATGGGTGATTGTCTGAGCAATCTCATCCTTGCATGCAGCCCCCTTAAGCCGTTGGTCCCCAGGTTAAATGTTAGAGAAGGCTTCTTAGCCCTAACTTTACCTGGTAAAATAACACATCCTTTAACTTTCTCTACAGAAATCATTTTACGCCCCCCCTCAACCTTAGTTTTCTGTATACGACAGCTCCCCCTGAATATTGATGTAAGAGGCACTACTTAATGTCAAATGTACCACAATTCTCTCCATTTTGCAACATATCTCACAATGTGAAGGATGATTCAAATAGAACCCTCTCCCCCTCCTAGAGCTACCCAGTTAACTGTAATAAAACTTCACCAAAAACCAGCTGGCAACAACCTGAGATGTTTTGATGGTCAGAAGAAAGTTTTGCTATCAGACGTAAGTGATGTAGTCCTAAAGAGGAATTATCTATGTTCATTTTCTTTTGTATAAGTGTGTGAAAGTAATTAGAAATTTAGTCACATAGTTAATGACTGCTCGTTATCACAGAATCTCATATTTAGTTTCAAATTTTTGTTAAGCTATAATTTTTTTCTTTTTTTTATCAAGGAGAGGTTGATCTCCTTTTTAACATTACTCTACCCATTCTCCATAGATTGTTGATCTGTGTGAGGGACTTATCATACAGAGTAAAGTGGAGTACAGTAGAGGGTGAATATTACTGATAAAAATTAAGAGTCAAAGCCGGGATTTTAACGTGCGCTATCTCTAACTAAGGCTCCAAAGTCCCAATGCCTTGACCGCTCGGCCATTGGCTCTCCCACAACTTTCTTACTCTTGATTGCAAGACAAGTACCGGTAACTCCAAATAAAATTAAATATTTGTAAACGGAAATATATAAAATTTACAGTTCTATGTAATTTTGCATCTCATAATTTCTTTGATATTACATAAACGTTTTACAACACTAAATGTGTAGTTTTATTGACAAATTGTATCTCCAAGGTTTTTGATTTTGTTGTGAAAAGAATTGCTACAAAGCATCTGAATATAGATCTGAAAAGGACTTTCTGTGTAAAATATGAGTTGGAATGTAACCAAGAAACAGTATACTGATTACTAATGTTTGTAAGATAATGGTTGCAGTTGGATTTTCATGGTTTCTACTCCACTGACTGCATAAAAAACAATAATGTTCAATGTATTATTATGCTATCAGTATTATCCTGATTGGTAATTAACAATAGATGGTAAAATATTGTTTTTTTTTCCGTCCGTTTTTTTCTTCTGTTTTTTCCGTCACCAATCTTGCGTTATTGCAGCACTACCGTTGTCAAAGGATGTCCTTCATCTTCAGGTGCACTTTCTTGGGCTTCACTAAACACACTCAGAGTATAACTATTTTATGATGTATTGTTAATGTTCAATGTATCAACTTGTATAAAACTTCTTTTATCATCAGGTGTTACATATCACTTAAACTCACATTACAATAGAAACTATATATCTAAGTGTAAGTCAACTTATATCACTATTGAAAACCAACTGTAGGCTATAAACTAAGATTGGCTCTATCTGTAAAAATCATATCTTAATATAAACTATTATAATAAAGAAAGTTGAAAAACAAAACATGAAAATATTATCAATCTATACAGAATGGTTAAAATTATTTACATCAGCGGTTCTCAACCTTTGAACCCTTTGAACACTGAAGATAGCTCACGCCTCCCCTCCAGTCAATAATTGGTTGGTTCAAGTTAGAACAGTGAAATTATGAAACTGACGATGCTAACTCTACGTTAGCAAAAGCTGGGATGCAAAATAAAAATCCAGTTATATTTAAATAGGAAAGTTTATTTGATGGTTTTGAAAGTTATTGTTTTTTAACAAAATATATATTGTTTAATTTTTCTTTGTACCCTCACGCCTCCCCTGAAATTCTCTCACGCCCCCCCCCCAGGGGGGCACGCCCCCCAGGTTGAGAACCACTGATTTACATAATCTTACAAACATTTTCGTTCAATTATTTTAAACTTGTATACAATTATTTTTGTTGTGCTTTTATTCATGTGCGAAATATATTTTACTAATAATAAAATGAATAAGAATAAAGAGATATTTGTCCTTGTCAACTGATCGACTTAATAAGTAAAATAAATCCATAAGATAAAACATTAGGCTGTTGAATACCTATAATTGTAAGCCTTAAACTGAACGTTTTCCAACATCACAAATATTGCACTCTCATTCAGTGCTGAGAGATGTTTAAAGTGGCAAGTCTCTAGTTTATCGAGAAATTTAATTTATAACTTGTAATAAAGATACAGAAACTAGCTAGCTAAAATTTGTAGAATTACAAGAATGAGTTAAATTATTAAAAAAAATATATTTTCTTGATCAGTAAATTCAAAGTAGTTGTTAAAAAATAACCTCAATTTATTTTATATTATTAGTTCTGAATTGAGTTGATAACCTACAATTATTTAACAAAACAACTTTGATTTAAACATTTTACTGTAGAATTATACATTTAAGCCTAGTATATTTATAAGTTAGATAAAAATACTAGCTAGTCTTTATGAAAACTAGCATAAAGATACTGATTTGTTGTGCTACATGATACTACTGTATGAAAAAAAAGAAAAAATAGACGCCTTAGTAATGTATTTTTTGTAATTTTTAGTAATGTAATCAAAGGAAAATTGATACTCTGCTTACAAAAATGTATAACAAAATCGCTCTAAATACCCATCAACAAGAAAATAATTATTTTGTTTTCATAATTTGTGACATATTATATTCAGTGGATGTGCAACTCTACTCTTGATCTTTTTAAGAGCACACATGTCTAGAACTTGATTTCTAAACAAAATGTGATTCTATTTGGGCTACAAGACAATAGACAAGAGAAGTGTTCAAAACAAAGAGCCTATTTAAGAGAATTTCAATTGCTCAATGCTATGTACAACAAATCTATAGAAATAATTTAATTATTTTTCTATTCTACAAATTCAATTATTTTATTTTATTACAAGTTTACTTATGAATTTTAGGAACCAAATTTATTCTTCTTAAATTAAATGCTACAATTAAATGGATTGCATTTTGATTTAAAATCATGGGATATTTTTTTTAATTTTCATGTTGTGTTTGTTTCTTTGATGATCGATTTAATAACAGTATTTACTACAGAAAACCCGTTGTTAATAATATCTTAAAAAATCATTCAATAAAGATATTATTGTCTTAAACTACCTTTATTTAAGAATCGTTGTAATCAAACAAGTGAACAAACTCTATTTCTAGGTGAACCTGCATACAGCTTTGGTTCAAGAAGACTTTCTTGTAACCTTGGATTAACTTTTCCATGTCCGTCTTGTGGAAAAGTCTACAAGTACAAAGACAGCCTGACTCGTCACTTGCGCTTTGAATGTGGGAAAGCGCCCCAGTTCTCTTGCCCGCACTGTCCCTACAGAGCCAAACAGAAGAACAACATCAAGCTCCACATTTCTAATCTGCACAAAGATAAACTATTTTGAATACATAAATTTAACCTATTTTATTTTTATCCTATTTCCAAGTAGAGTTAGAATACTGGACTTAACAAGTGTGGAGCAAATTTATCAGTAAAATCTCTGATACTTCATTCTGGTTCGTGCTACAAGATAAATAAAATAACCTTATAAATAAACTAAGACTTATGTAAAAGTCTCTTCTTTATTATTACAATTTATTTCTGGTTACTGAAAACGTGAAATGCCTTGTTGGGACTTGTACTTGATATTATCATGTCTTGATACATCTTAACTTCCTTATTTGTTCTAATTTAATTTGAGAGGATTGTGTAAAATGTTTGATGAATGTTGTATTTATCAATGAATATAGAATAGTATAAGAAGCTCGGTCCTTACAGGAGTTAATGCTATGCTTTTTACAAGCTTTCCCTCCTAACAAACTGAACTTCAGGCCATGCCGCTTGAAGTCACTGAGGGCACCCATATGCAGTAACAAATGAGCATATTATCAAGCGATAAAGTTCAAAGCATCAAGCGGTCAAGTTTAAAGCTCAGTTTTTTTTCTGTGGGAAATTGAAAAAAAAAACGTAGAACTTTTAAAACTGAATCTGAGTTTCATTTAGTATTCTGCATTTATTGATTTTATTTCAATACCACATTTGCCTAAATTTAAGACTTTCATTATGTTTCCAATCGTATCTATTTTTAATAATCTTTTTTATATTTTATTTTTCATACCTATTTCGACTAAGATATCACACTTTTTTTTAAATCTGGTGGAGACTTGCTCAAAATGTTTTTCATTCATTTTAGTTTTCTAGAGTTTAACGTTATGTTATGTTGGCTGTAAGGTTGTAATACTTTCAACTTGTGAACTGTCAGAAATAAGCCACTTTTTTCTAGTCAAAGAAACATTTGTTTACTCATACATTCAATATCAAAGCATGCTGTATTAATGTTTTTGAAGCTCATGCAATGACTTCTATTTTATGAAGTGCCTTTGTTTTGTATTATCAATTTCATATTCTTGAAAACTGTTAGCTTAAGAGATGTTAAAAAAATAATTTATTTTTAAATTTATAGACTAAAATCCCCCAAAACTGGTTTTAAATCAATTTTAACATAACATTTGTCTTTATAAAATGTTTTAAAGAAACAATACTGTACTAAATTTCAGTACTTGTATTTAGACATTTTTTGAAAAAACACTATAATTGTAGTGAATTAGAATATGAATTTATATTTATATAGACCCTTTAAAATTGTGATATAGTTTGAATTTTTAACAAAAACTATGTACATTTGGCTTTGACAGCTGCTTAATAAACTCACATAGAATTGAGTTTCATTTTAAAGTGGCTACATCATTATTTTTTTTATGAAAGTAGAAGTTAAACTTATGTTCAAAAATAATCATTTGAATTTCATAGAACAGTGATCATATCAAGAGCGTTATACTGCACTGATGCCAACAATGATGAACAATGTTAAACGTACAAAACGCTTATGTAAACCCTGAATTTTATGTGTTTCGTGTTTAGGAACTTATTCCTAGGTTATTCCTTGTTCCCAGGTAAGCATAATGATTTTCTATTTCTAATTAATATAATCAAACTTAATTTCTAATCATAATAAAACTAGCAATATTTTGCCAAAGCAGAAATGCTTTTTTATTGATAAAAAGACACATTTACATTAATGTCTAATTAGAAGTTGCAATGATCTTCCACATTTTGCTAGATTATTATTGAAAACAATTCTCTCTTAATGCTTTACAAATGTTGCTTTTATTCATGTGTTCTATTATTTTTTTTTCTTATTTCAGGCTTAGGTTTCTTTGAGTGTGAAGGCTGTTGCCGTATGTACAATCACCGAAGATCTTTGCTTCGTCACCAGCGGCTTGAGTGTGGCAAAGACGCTCAGTTCTCCTGTCCACACTGCTCATACAAAGCCAAACAACGGAACAATGTAAAATTACACATTCGCAACAGGCATGGTTGTACAGATAGGCAATAAAACCGTTTTTTTAATAACTGACCTTTATTTTTCCTTTGCTGCAACAATAAATATTCCAAGATGGTGACTATTTGGATTTTTTGAAAATTCCACCGTATAGATCATTATAATTAAACATATCATTAAAACCTGTCATATTTCTTACAATACACGGTACATAGACTTTCAGAAAATTTCATACAATTCTCTTGAAACAAACTAAACACAATGTAATTGTAACTCTATTCCTGCAGTTTAATATGCCTAGCTATTCATATTTGCATGCTTAAAATGTGAATTCAATGAAAGGATCTAGGCCTTACACATTCAAGACAGGATGTTTACCAATGGTACATTGGTATTATCAACCTTTCACATGGATATTCTAAACGCTCGCAAGAAACATTCTTTGACGAAACATCTATAGTATTTGTATATAGTGGCAAGAAGTGTTCTGCTGAAAAGAATAATAATAAGTGTTACTTGTTTCATTGAATGGATAAATGAAAGTTTATTTCCTATATTACAAATACAATCAATGAAAAATTTAAGAAACAATTTTTCAACAACTAAGCTTATTTAATAGAAAATTACAAAATAAATAAAGTTTAAATTTGAAAATATGTTTACTTTATAATTAGAAATTATTTGAACTAAAATAAGTAATAATAATAGGAAGTGAGCCATGGGTAATAATAACATGGGCAGGTGGTATTCTCATATGTAAGAATATAAGAGTAGCCTGTGCATAGACTTAGTTGTTGAAACGTTTGTTTGCTTGACATGAGAATTAATCAGATGAATTCAAAAATCATACTTAAGTAGACTAGAGTGACAGGATGCGAGTAACAGGAGCAAAATTAGTTGAGTCAAATGAACAGTGAAAGGTGAGGGAGAGGTGTATTAAGGTCATTCCCCCCCATAATTGGCCACTATAAGCGTCTCTCCTTATCCATTTCTAGAGAAATTAGCAATTCTTTACTATTTTGATTAGTATTTGCATAGATGGCAAGTCAATTTTTGATATTTAGATTTGCTGTTTTGGAATAAAATATGAGAAATATAAAATAAATTTTTATTCGAAAAGGATTTGGTCAACTGAATAGTATCAACACCAATATTATTAATACAACAGGTTCTATACAAAAGAGTATTTTTGGTAGAAATCATATGAACATTTTTGTATATGTAGGAAAGAAGGTGTGATAAATAAAAAGTGTCGGACTGTAAAAAGTGAAGATTCTCTAAACAGTTTACTATTATTTTACCCAAAAGAAAAATAAAACTTGTTACTGATTCACGTAACTATTATTTTTGTTCTGGAAAAGTATGGAACAGATCACAGAGAAAAAAGCAGACATAGAGCTCCACCGCAGAACATTGAGAGGTGAAAAGCATATCTACACCAGTTCAGCTAGACATGGAACATCAAAGCAGGTCTCTCACAGCGTGTACGAGGTTGGAATGGAATAAGTAATGTCTAGCAAGGTGCATATGGCTCACATCACACAGACTTTTGCTCGATTACCTTAAATTGCTCACAGCAGATGTTAAGCTGCATCAAACGTGATGTACTCTGTGACACCTCAAGGTCTGAATCCAGCTGCTTCTATTTATATATTCACGGATGATATGATTCTGGGTACGTTCTAGCAGGTGAATGTTTGTTTTAGGGTTGGACTTATAAGTATGAAGGTCACCTACTAGGTCTTTATGCCATCAAACTGAAGATAATTTCCTAGGTTAGGCGGAGAGTTGTTATATATGTTGTTAAATGAAGAAGAGAGGAAGGTTTTATACTACTCAATAATTCCTACTGATAGTTTTATAGTTTCAGTTTTGAAGGCCACTTTATACTCAGTAAATTTATATACTCAACACAGAGAAAACTTAAACAAGATAATAAAATAAACTTTGCTTAAAAAAGAACCTCAAATACTTTTCTACCCTAATCATAGAAGTGAGCAGTCTTTATGTATTCTTAAGACCACATAGTAGACATAAAAACTTTCACAAGCTGAGAACACCATCATGTGATATGAACTGACAAGTTTTTCAATAAAAACAATGGTTATAGTTAAATTAGAATACAACTCCAAAAATCTTAACACCAGCTTGAAGAAATTATTTTCTAAAAGATGTCAAAAAAATTTACTTTTGTGAAATGTGATATTCTATAGAAATATTTGTTTCTTCTAAAGCATATTTAGCTTTAACATTGGTAAGTACAAAATGAAGTCTTTTTATTTAAATCAAGTGTTACATTATACATTATTGAATATTTGAAAACAAATATTGACTTATTAATTGAAGAGGAATTGTGATTTGTTAGTTGAATGTCTTTAAAATACAAAAATAATCTAAATACTCAGTTTGAATACATGATAAAATATTGTTTGTTTCAATTTCAGGACACATACTAAAATGGTTCAAATGCAACGGATGTTCACGGACCTACAGGCACCGCAAAACGTTGAACCGCCATCTTAGACTTGAATGTGGTCAGTCAGGACAGTTTCCATGCCCATACTGTCCTTACCGTGGAAAGCAGAAGGTCCATCTCTCCAGCCATCTAGTCTGTAAACATCGGGATAAAATGCCCCTTTCTAACCCTCAACTAATTTGGGATAAAATTGTGACTTCTTTGGGAACTTGAAACGCTTAAGGATGTTTTGTCATAAAACGCTTTAGGTTCAAGTGCATTGATTTACTATAAATGAGATTTTAGCATGTAAAGTATTTTTTATAGTATTTAAATTAAATGAAATAAGAATTGTTTTTGGTTTTTGCTTTTCCTGAAGAATTTCTCAGTTTTTATACTCCAAAGTAATATAATCATTTGTTTTATTTTATCCTTTCTTTTTAATACGTTAAGGTATATTCGTGTACAATCGGAATTGATTATACTCCTCATGTTGCTTTTGAGGAAAGATACAAATCTTACAACACCTTTTTTAATGATATATAAATCGCACAGTAAAGAGGAGATAATAGAATTCCTTCGGTCATGGTTATATAGACCTACATTGGGATTTCATTTTAATAGGATGACTTAAACAAAATATTTTATTTTGTTACTCTTATTTTTCTGAATTTCTTAGCATATTACCTGTTGGTATAAATATCAGTGAACTTCACACAGCACATATAATTATTACAGTAAAATAAAACAATCCTAACTATTCTTAGGCTTATTATTCATTATTCATCTGTAAGACACCGATCGTAGAGATATGGGCGAATATGAGGAGTGAATGAGTGTGATGAGTGTAGATGAACGAGTGTAGTCATTGTTACTATCTGAGTTCGACTTAGCTCTTAAGTGGCTGGTGTCTTAACTAGATCTATATTTTCCGGTGACAACTGCATCAAGGTGCTATCTGCATTATTTACAATGTAGATAGTGTAAATAGCACCTTGACGCAGTTGTCATGGGAAAATATAGATTCTAGTTAATCCCAATTATTAACTAACAACATGTTACCCTGTGATTATATCAACATCAACAAAAGGTATTTTTATGTTTGAGAGGAAGTCATGTGAGTGTTAAAAAAATTAGGTTTATACTTTGATTTATATAAAAACTGACAACCCAATAAATCAAAATAAAGTAACAGACCAAGAATACAAGGTTCATCATAGCACAGTGAAACATGCCTCTCAATTAACGAAGAATAAATAAGGGCTCAAGTATAATGTCAACAAATATTTTTTTTAGGAATTTTAGTACAAAGTTAGTAAAAAACTACATAGAGTAGGCCCACGTCTATAACGTTGGTATTATTAATTATTGAAGTGTTGCCGTAGATTATTATAGTGCAGTTAAGTTGCTACAAATATATTTTATATGTATGAACAATTAAATTTATAAGAAGAAGATTAGTACATTCAACGATGGAGAAATGTATACTTAACGCAAATTACAAGACCTCTCAAACATTTTCAGAGTATGGTGAGTACACCAGTGAATGACCGTTTCCTGTAAATAACATCATATTAAGCTTTTCTTGTTGCCTAGTATATCACAAACAGTCCTAAAAGTAACTTTGGAGCCTGATTTGAATCCTCCCCATCACTTGTTCAAAAAGAAAGTGTCAAACGTCTGTTTGTAAAACAAACAAAATTAAGTGTTCCACCCACTTCATCTTCAGCTCGCCACTATAGCATATCGTACATGTAAGGCCTGTTGTTTTTTTTAATTTGCCTTTGATTATTGATTTAAACTGCAATATATTATTTGTAATTAACAGTAAACATGTAAGGTCTACAATTTTACTCATTTTAAGATCGAAACCCTAACCAACAATAATCATTGCACCAGGTCATTCACTGGTGCAATGATTTATGTACAATAAATTTTATTTTTCAATGCTCTGTTTAAACATAATACATTAAGTTTTATATTTAGGAAGTACAGGAGAATACGGGCAAGAGGGTTAAACTGGTCCCTCCATGTAGCATAATAGGCTGCTTTCCCATGTAAGATTCAAGTGGAAACTCAAGCTTAAACGATAATTCACTTGTGCTCTCACCCTAAATGCTTACCAGAATAAATTTTACATAATTAATTACAGTATATAAATTTAATTTTTACCTGGCAGATATTTAAGAACTTTGTATAGTTATATTGCTTATATGAGGTCCCCTTTAAAAATTAACATATTTTTAAATATAAAAAAACTAGAAAAGTACATTAAAAAACTCATTTTCTTTCATTGTAAACAACGTAAAAGTGTTTTTTTCCTCATTTAGAATTATAAAAAATTAAAAATGTAATCTATCTTTTTTAAGAACTATTTGTATGGATTTCAGTGACAAATACTAATGGTGATTTCTCAACCCTAAATATTGTACACAACACTATTAATTCTACTGTCAACTACTATCTTCACAGGTCTGTTTCAATCTGGCTGGGTTAGTGTGAACTGTATTCGGCACAAGTGCACAAACTGTGGCAGAACGTACAAGTACAAAGAGAACCTGCATCGCCACCTGCGTCAGGAGTGCGGGAAGGAGCCTCAGTTCCCATGCCACCTCTGCCCTTACAGAGCCAAACAGAAGTCTACTTTATTAACACATGTTAAAAACATCCACATCCGGAGAGACAATTTGGTTTTTAACCAAAACAACACAAAACAGTCTCTATAAATATAATTTCAGAAAACATGAAGATTACTTCGTACCATTCCTATTTATAATTTTATGAAGTTTAACATTTTTTAAATAAAAATTGTGGTTTTCTATTTTAAAATTTTTAATTTAAAATACCTATACAGTATCCAAATGACTACATAAATTTAAAAAATGATATATCGTAAGATTATGTCTCATATTTCTATTATAGAAATAAAGAACATTTTTAATAATGTTTATAAACTATATCTAAACACTAGTAAGTACTTATTTCAATAAAGTCTCTTAAATATATACAGAACATTACCAAATATAAAGGTATTAGACAAAAAAAGCGAAGTAAATTTGTTAGTAAATAATTTAAAATAATTAATTTAAGGTCATAAAATAATATATACAAAGTTCATTATTATTATTATTATTATTATTATTATTATTATTATTATTATTATTATTATTATTATTATTATTATTATTATTATTATTGTACATTCATAAGACTCTCATAATGGTGCAAGCTAACAAAGAAATGCATAGTGATTGATAATTCCTTCTTAATATTTGGGGAGTATCTAGACAAATGGTTTTAATGGACCCGAGATACAGCGCACAATATTGATCCACAAATAATATTCAATATGTCATTACCGTACATGGGATCAATGATTCATTTTATTTTTAAAGCTACATTTAACATCTTTATTACATTTCTGAATTAGTGTATTTTAATTGTTATATTTTTGTTAAGGATTACAATATTAATTGTTTCTTTTCACAATCACGGCAGTCATTCTTAAAAAACTGTTAGTTTCATATTTGTAAAACTTAGAGTACATATATTAAATTTCGAGAATTACTTCTAAGGTAAGGAATTAATAGATAATACAATTTATAGCTACAAGTATATTTTATTGCTACATCTTTAATGTCAAACAATTACAACTTCCAGTTCTACTTCAGTCAGAGTCACTAACCTCCCGTAACAAGCCGGAGTTGTATAAGCAAGATCTGAAGAGTGTTAATACCTACGGCCTTCCCGTCAACTGTGCCTTATACACTCTCTCGCAGAGATCTAGGCCTAAGCTCGTGCTGAATGGATATATTTACAGTCAGACAAGTGTAGAGGTCAGTGTTATTGTTTGTTTTGTTTTGTTATTTTCTCTAATAATTAAATTGTAAATCTTGTTTACGAATATAGCTGAAAATCTTTTAAAAAAACAACATAGTTTAAATGTTCTTACCAAAGTTTGGCAAAGTAAAATTACTACAATAAAAGAGCTTATTTAAACCTTAATTATAGCAGCAAATCTGTAAAGTTTATCATTATTATTGTTGTATCATAATTGATTTAAACTATACTATGTGTGTGGTGTGTGTGTGTGTGTGTGTGTGTGTGTGTGTGTGTGTGTGTGTGTGTGTGTGTGTGTGTGTGTGCGTGTGTGTGTGTGTGTGTGTGTGTGTGTGTGTGTGTGTGTGTGTGTGTGTGTGTGTGTGTGTGCGCGCGCGCGCACGCGTGCGCGTGTTAGTTAGACTTTTCCATATGTTGCTAGATTTTTATGTTAATTTAGATTAATCATCTGAAGGAGGCTCAAATTGTACCATTAATTGTCATTAGTTAACAATCCACATCTTACCTATCCTATTTCATCAGGTTAAAATTTTAAAAACAAAAATTTAAGATTACAATCATGTTTTTATCTTGTCAAGTTTTATAGTTTTGATGACTTAAATACAATGTATAGTAAACATAGACAGTAAATAACTCTGTAAAGGAGGTAACTCTGTAAAAGGACCAAACCCAGAGCACTAAACTGTGTTTAAAGTTTTCACAAAAACACAATTTGAAATTGAAATGTACCTCTAAATTTGTACTGCAAAGAACTTTTCATTTATTTTATTCCAAATCATTTTGTTCATTCCAGGGAGAAGTGATAAGGTGGCGCTGCGAACAACGGAATATGTGTTCCTCTGTGGTACACACCCAGCTGGGCACCGACCAGGTTCTCAGAGAGCGACAGCACACTCACCCACCAAACTGGGCCAAATGTCGGGATATTAGATACGTTCCAAGAGAGAGCCTGATTTTTCAAAACTCCTCCACACCTGCTGCAGGCAACCCTTAGAGACAGAGCTTGATTCTATTACTTTTACTGACATTACAATTTTATTGTTCAATAAACCACCTCTTCGTTTTATTTGCATTATTTTTAGAGGCAGTTACTATAATTGTCCTGATATTATCGGAGAGACACCAACAAACATGCCTGAGATGATAAGTTGTCCAAGGACAAATAAATGAAACAACACAATATACATAAACTGTTTTGTTCCCTGTGACCCACTCCTACTATCTACCCAGGTACAATTAAAACCAGCTTCTCTCTACAAGCCTGAAGAAAGTGTCAGTGGCATAAAATATTTTGTTTGCAATGTGTTGAATTTTTTATTTGTCTTGTGTGATGTGTTCACTGGCATATTTTCTCAGGTACGCTTACTGATACGCTATATCTTCTATAAAATTGATCAATGGCCTATTGTTCTATAACCTAACCTCAATTCTACATAATTTTAATGGTTTTTCGATAAATTATCAACTCAAGTTGTTTTCTCATATTAGGTATTCATTATTAAAAAACTGTTAAATTAAAAATAGAAACTATTAATATAAATCAAAAATATAAACTATTAACAGACGTTTTAATCAAGTAAAACAACAATATTATAATAACTTTTAGGAAGTAAGACAGGAAGTAGATGAAAAATCTATAAGAAGCCAAGGAGGGTTAAGGCTCCAAGAAGTACCGTAGCTGGTGTTAGAAATGTTTTAAAATTGTGTTCCTATTGGAATAAATAACAAGAGAAAAAGGGAAAACTAACTATTCACAAGAACATGGACTATCATTTAGTTAGCAATGTTTTAAGTTTCATCATTAACTGGGATCTTTAGTAAGGTTAGCTTCAGATGAACTTCACCTGTCATCCGTTCTACCCGTCACCAGCATACATCTCACCCATCATTTCATCATTCCTCCAACCAAATATATATTGAGTGATATACTTTGTTATTAAGCAGTCCACTTCAGTAGTATAAAGGACTACCTGAGAATATTTAATTACCTTTTGTCATGTATTTTACTGACAGTGGTGTTTGAAAACCATGTTTTCCAAATTATGAAGTTCCTCAAATTATCTTTTATTATTTTGAAATGTTTATCCATGGTATACAAGATAAATAAAATTTTCATCAAATTCTAAAAATAATTTAAATACTTCTCAGTTATAGCAAACTTTTATTGTAAGGAATATTTTCTGTAGTAATTAAAGAAAATACGCTCCATTAACTTAAAATAGCGTTTAGTTAAACAATTACTGCTTAGCACTAGCAGAGATATAAAATTCTTAAATTTTACCATTAATAAACCATTATAATCAAATTGAATGTATTTGCCCACATCTATAATCCATGTAAGTATTACAGGGTTTATCATAGGCCACTGAAATTTTTCATTTTGGAATAACACAACCATTCCAATTAATTTTTCAGTGCCAAGTATGGAAGCCGTTCAAGTTGTGGGTTCTCTGCCACAATTCAAGTGTCTTCAGTGCAGTCGGATTTACAAATACAGAGACAACCTGATCAGCCACCAGCGTTACGAGTGCGGCAAAGAGCCACAATTTCCTTGTCCGCAGTGCCCGTACAAGGCCAAGCGCAAATGTCACCTCAAATCTCACTTACGATCCAAACATAATTTCCATGAAGAAAATTCTAGAACGTTAATTATGAAACCGTATTAATTTCAAATACCTTTTATAAACATTAATGTGTTAAGAAAATTTAAGTTAACATCTTTGATAGGTTATTGAAAAAATACCACAAGCCTGATACATGATGCATCTTTTGAACTGAAGTAAAAATATCAGAATAGGTTTTTTTTTTTTGGCAAAGACATTTAGAAGGATGTAATTTTTCAGTGATCTCAACTATTTGTTAAACCTTTGTTAATACTAGGAAACAATTTGAACATGATTTTTTTTCTTTATAAATTTTACGTTATCCACTGAACCACTTCAGTCCTTTACGGTTAATCCTTTTCTTGTTCTCTTCCTTTATCTTTCTCCAATATTCTTTCATCCTATGACATCTTTCCTTTCTTTTTTGATTCAAAAACACCTGTATACAAGTTGATCTATTGATGTGTCTTATTTTGAATCTTTTATGTTTGTTATGTAGGGTAAATCTTCTTTTGTGGGATCTTTTTTGTTATTCTATTTTCTGACATTCATAGAGAAAGAAAAGTTAAAGGATGTCTTATTTTACGAGGCGAAGTTAAAGCTAAGTAGCCCTCTATAACACAACCTGGGAACCAACATCTTAAGAGTGACTTCCGAACTACGACCAGTGACCGGGCAGGCAGGCTGCGTACATGGTCTTGCTTAGACAGTCACTCATTCAAGTCACAGCCATGCTCGATGTTACTTGACACTGTTATCTTGCAATAAATACAGAACCCTCCGGTCAAGGCCACTGGCCAAGAATGTGTTCAAGGTTAGATTTGTCTTACAAAACATAATGCTTAAACATGAATGTATTGTACATTGACATTAAATTGATGGCCAACTTGGAATCATATGCTTTGAAATATGGTTCTGGATCATTTCCAAGAATTGGAGGTCTCTTGCAAACTTAATGGTTAGCTCTCCTGACTTAAATGCATGTGGTCACGGGTTTAAATTCCAGGAGATCCACGTTTTGGAAAAATCTAATCTGATAACTATCGTAATGCTCTGACATTAGAGATAGAGTAAAGTATATTATTTTTATAAAAATGTACTTTTATGCTTAGATACCTGTATTTCTCCAAAAAATCTACCTTTATTTAAAATATGCATAAACTAATATCTCTTTTTTTGAATTTTTAACACAAACAATATTTTGATTTAAAATTACTTTTTACAATTTATTCAATATTTCTTTTTGAACTGATAAAAGGTAATATGTTAATATCATAATATAAATATAATAATATTTTGTCATATATTTTCACTTAGGGCCTATATATTGTATTTAATGGACATAACAATAAATATCAATGTCTTTAAAATAATTATTTTACTTATTTAAGTTATTGATTAACAAATTGCCATAAGCAAATCGTTCAATGTTTTTTTTTTTTGTGTTTTGAAGAAAACAAAAAATGTGCTATTTATGTTTGCTAATAACAAATTTTATAGTGTTTATTCTGACGATAAGATTTATATTTGTCATTTTTGAGAACCACTGCTAAATATCTTGTTGGACATTGTGTACTATTACATTTTAGTTGGCATTTTTTATCAGAATAGAGCTAGGCCATAAGAATTAGAAAAAAAATATTTATTAATATTATTTGCATATATATAATAAGTAACTGTAGTCCAAGAAAATTTCTTATATTCAATGGAAAAAGTTCTTATATTTAATTTAAAATGTTTTATTAGTATTTCTTTTATTTATAGTAATTTTTATTAAAATGTAATACGGAATACAGATTGTCAATGATTTTAAATAAAATACTACTTTATTTATACACTCAGTTGGGACTAGCAATTCCCTTCTACCACCTAACCTGATAATACATAAGAACGTAAATTCAAGTTATATCTATGTGACTTTATTACAGTGGATCCTCTGATACTCTAAATAGATAATAATTATTAGGTTTTGTTTTTTGTATTGTTAGAAATAAGTAGGCTATATATATTTTTATAATTCTCTCTTAGTAGTTAACCTTACAAAGAGTTTAATACCCATTTTCCGCAGGTCAGTTAGAGCAGCGTTTTACTTGTACTTTGTGCCACCGGTCCTACAAGCACAAGGACCATCTGACATCTCACATCCGCTACGAGTGCGGTCAAGAACCTCAGTTTCCGTGTAATCTCTGTCCGTACAAAGCCAAAAGGCGAACCCACCTTAAGTCACACTTTGCTTGTAAACATGTGGGTAAAGATGCCGAACTTTTCTCTTTTAAAAATTAAGACATTTGTTTTATTACATGAAAATATAATTTATAACATCACTTTAGTTGTTTGTTTTTTCCTTCCCCACCAACATGTAATCTATTTGTTTAGTAAGCATTAACTGCAGTAAATCTCTCCTTTTCTAACTTAATCCTTTAGATATAAATTAATTAAAACTTCCAGATATTAAAATGCCAGATTGCAAATAATTATTTTTTCGTAGTAAATACTTTTCATATGGTTAATGTAATGAAGCACAATATTCATATTTTTACAGTTTATAAACTGATTCCAGTACAACCTTGAACTCGAAATTGTGTATTTATTGTATGGAAATACTCATAAAAACTTGCACATAGAAGGTTGGGAATTTTCTCCAGAGGACCTCGTTAGTACATAATTAAGGTGATTGTGAACACTGCAACTGGTTAATACATTCAAGATGACTGTTAGGCTATTGGAGGGGCAGAGGGGAAGCCCTCCAGTAATTAAATATGTATATGGGGTAGAGTGAGTGTGGGTAAAGAGCAATTTTCTACTATTTCATTTGTAAATTGGTAGTTTCCTTTTTCAGCTGTGACTTTGTCAGTCCTTTACTTAAAACAATGATTCATTGGGGTTCTTGTTCACTTGTTAAATGTTTACTAGTATGTCTATTAATGTAGGATACGATGCAAGACAGTTATATAATGTAAATACTACATATGACATACATGTAGCAGTATATATAATGTAATAAAGTTTATAACCGAATAGTTTAGGTGGTGATTTAATAATTCTTAAATTAAAAATATAACCTGACCCCTCCCATCCACACATTCACGTACAGTTTTGATAATTGGGAGAGCTAGTGGGCTAGCGGTCTAAGGTGTCAGGACTTTGAGACTGTGTTAAAGATTGTGCAAGTTTGAATCATCTGGTCCGAACTTCAATTCAACTTCAATTCACAAGGGCTCATACGCGTACGGTCATTTAATTTGTTTGATAAATGATTAATCAATCTATAAACATGCTTAATTTTAGAGGAATATAAGTGATATTTTTATTATCATAAAACTATAAATATATTAAAATATTGTGCAAATATTCTTTAATATGTTACCAGTCTATTGTGTAACTAAACCAATATTATGTTACTTCTACTGACTGTGTAGTTGTTGTTTACCATAAAGTATTGTAAATATTTCATAAATGTACTAATTAACAAAATTCTGAACTTTCAGGTGAGGAAATACAGCAAACTTTTGGCTGTGGTGAGTGTGGGCGAGTTTACAAACGCAAAGACCACTTGGCATCTCACCAACGCTACGAGTGCGGCGACAAACGGCAGTTTCCCTGCGCTCTCTGTCCGTACAAGGCCAAACGCCGGGCTCATCTGTTACGACACACTGCTTGTAAACACATCAGCCATGAGATTTTATTTCCAGATATAAACTTAGGATAAGTTTTTTTTTTTTTTCAGAAAGCATTATTTAATACAGTACTTGTGCTAACTACCTTTCTAATTTCTAGATTAAACACACTTACTAAGATCTCAAACTTATAATCCAAGTTAATGAGGTATTAAGGTTTTATTGTTGTTTGAAAATAATTTGTACACTAATAATAACTTATTAAACTCACATTCTTTTAACAACTATTTGAATTGATTTTTCCTCTCCTGTATTCCCAGTGTTTCTTATTAAATTTTTTGATCTAATGTTTATAAATATTTCTGCAGCTTAGTTAAGAATAGGTTAGAAAAAATGTGTACTAAGCCTATTTATGTAAGATTCTTAAAAGATTAAAAAGTATATGTTTAAACATTCCTTAAAAGCTTATTCTTACCTTGGGTTAACTGCTTAGAAATATATTAATTACTTAGCCCAGTGATTGATTGGTGACTCCTCATCGGCTGAGACTTCGGGTTGTGGAGTCCAAGATGCGGTGTTTGAATCCCTCACTGAGAGATGAATGAGTGTGGGTGACCTGTGTAATCTTAATCTTAACTGAGGTCGACTTATGCTCAGAAAGTGTCCTTTATTAATAGCAAGAATCATTTACCTTTACTATCATTTATCATTATCATAATCATTTTATTTTTACTACCATTTATCATGTAGTCAACATCAGGATTGATAAAAATTAAAAACTTGAAACTAATTAATTATGCGATTATAATAAATTAGATTTAAATATTTAGGCTAAATGACAGACTTGCAGATTAATTGTTAGTGTATCCAAATCTCCTGTAGCCTGTAAAAATATTTTCATAACCCAGTTATATATAACGGATTAAAATATTTGTTAACTCTAAATTTGCTATGGAAGCAAGTATCATATTAAAAAACGTATGCAATTTACCTGGGGTGAGATTCCATTCAGAGCCAAACTGTCAAAATGATATCATTGCTACATTTTTGTACGTGTGTTGTTGTGGTTTATTTCTTGCCTGTTGGCAGAATGTTGTAGATTAGATTTAATGAAGAGCAGCGATAAGTGTAAAAGTTGTCATGATTTATAGTGTTATAAGAAGAGGATGGCAGTGTTCTATGGGCATAGCCCCATATAAATTTAAGATAATCTTAAATTGACATGAGGAGAATGTCCATAGAGAATTAAACCATAAGAAATGTGTAATTTAAAAAGACCAAAATATGACAATATTAAGTAATCATTATATGACATATATTAATGAAGAAAAAGGGACCAACAACCGATTCTTGTGGAACGCCCATGGAACTTTACCAAAACAGAAGATGTACTAACTTAACTACCTTTAATTTGAGGTACAACTTATAGACATCTGTTTGATTAATGAGATAATGCATGTCATATACAGGGACATGTTTATTATGGTGAAATATTGCTTATCTGTATGATGTCATAGTGTCTGATTCATATGTCTTGTTAACCCCTGAATTAAGGAGGGCTGATATTTATGTTTCCTAGTTTTTGCTTCTTAGCTATATTCCTTATTGTAAATCCTTCCCTAATGAATCGTTTTTGTAAATCCTTCTCAAATGGGTCTTTATTGTAATCCCTTCACAAATGGAAACTCGATGTAAACCCATCACAAATGGGACTTTATCGTTAACCCTTAACATATGGGACCTTATGATTAACTCTTCAAAAAAGGGACCTCATTGTAAACCCTTAAAATATGGGACCTTATTTTTAACCCTTCAAAAATGTGACCTTATTGTAAACCTTTAACAGTACAAGTAAACGTCACACAACACAAATTTATTAGAATATAAGCACAAAATGCACAAATATACTACAATACAAGCACAAAATGCACAAATATTATGGTGATCGATTTCGGTGAACCATGCTCACCTTCCTCAGACCAGAGGGATTCACAAAAGAATCAACACAAGATTCTTTTGTGAATCCCTCTGGTCTGAGGAAGGTGAGCGTGGTTCACCGAAATCGATCACCATAATATTTGTGCATTTTGTGCTTGTATTGTAGTATATTTGTGCATTTTGTGCTTATATTGTAATAAATTTGTGTTGTGTGACGTTTACTTGTACTGTATATGTACCAACACGTATTATGCTAATTAAAAAACTAAACCTTTAACAAAAGGGCCTCATTGTAAACCCTTAACATATGGTACCTTATTGTTAAACCTTCTAAAATGGGACCTTATTGTAAACCCTTCACAAATAGCTCCAAATAGTAAACTCTTCACAAAGAGAAACTCGATAACAACCCATCACGAATGGGATTTTATTGTTAACCCTTAACATATGGGACCTTATTGTTAACCCTTCAAAAATAGGTCCTTATTGTAAACTCCTCACAAATGTGACCTTACTGTAAACCCTTCACAAATCGAACCTCAATGTAAACCCATCACAAACGGGACTTTATCGTTAAACGTCAACATATGTGACCTTATTGTTAAGCCGTCAAAAATGGGTCCTTATTGTAAACCGTTCACAAATAGGACCTTATTGTAAACCCTTCACAAGTGGGACCTTATTGTAAACCCCTCACAAATGGGACTTCATTGTAAACCCTTCATAAATGGGAACTTATAGTAAACTCTTCACAAATGTGACCTTATAGTAAACCCTTCACAAATGGGTCCATATAGTAAACTCTTCACAAATTGTACCTTATTGTAAACCCCTCACAAATGGGACCTCATTGTAAATCCTTAACATATGGGACTTACAGCCGTATATATATATATATATATATATATATATATGGAGCGGCCGTAGATAAGGGGCTAAGGCGCTGGCTTGCCACGCTGCCGGTCTGGGTTCGGTCCCCGATGTGACCACTAATAGATTTTGCCCTGCCGCTCCCGTGGTTCGGAAGTCACATAAAGCCGTTGGTCCCCAGGTTAAGTGTTAGAGAGGGCTCCTTAGCCCTAACCTCACCTGGTAAAACAAGACAATCTTAATCTTTTTTTTAACTTTATTGTAAACCGTTAAAAAATGAGACCTTATAGTAAACCCTTCACAAATGGGCCCTTATTATAAACCACTTACAAATGATATTAATAAATTTTGTAGGCTTAAGCGGCCAGTATCATTACTAATAACTAAAGATTCTTGTAACGACCGTGTTAAGTTGTTATCTACAATATTTACATCACAGCATGGGCGAATTGTTTGGTGATGTAAATATTGTAAATAACACCTTGACACAGTTGTTACCGGAAGCTTTAGTTATTGGTATTAATAAGCTTAAAAGTAATATTGATAGCTTTAAAGTCTTCCTAAGAACGAGACAGCTTTCTAAGCTGTACTTTGATAGAAGTTATCAAATACATAAGAAACATGATGGTATATGTGTTAGAAAACATATGCTTAATTCCATCTGTTGTAAGATAAGCCATATTTTATTCTTTTGTTATAATTATATGGGATTATATATATACAATTTATTATATTTTCAGTTGTATTGTAAATCCAGTTTATAGAACGTAGCAGTTAAATCTATGTGTTTGACTACTATTAGTTTAGTTTACTCAGTAATGAATGGTAGTAATAAGGCAATGAAGCACAACTGTCACTGAATCAATAGCCGTTAGCTAAGCTTTGCTCATTGTTTACATAGTAATATAGAGACCAACAAGCTCAGACGATCTTTTAATGTACATAATAATGACTAATGTTAATGTTAGGCCTGCGAGGGAGTGAACGTGTATCAGTCTCTGCAGACTGCCGACCATGGTCACCTCGCGCTCAAGAAGTAAGAGTGTAACTGTTTGAAAGTTCAAGTCTGTTTAAGCTGATTGCTATAAAGTACTAAAAGTAGAGTTCTAGATTTCTAAATTTCAAATCTCAATTTAATAGTTTATTCAAGTTTCACGTAGTGAATATTTTAGGGGGGTTAATTAAGCAACATTATACTGTTTAGTATTTTATTTTTACATTAATAAATGTGTGTTACAAACATTCTTCAGTGTTCTTCTTGAGTTCAACTCTTAAAGCACACCTCAACATCCACATGGTCAACCGCTCCTACGACAATATATGCTTAATTCCATCTGTTTTCAGACAAGCACTACTTGGATACCTCTCATATTTTTGGTATGGTAAAAGGGAATGTCCTTCAAATGTCAAGGTAACGTAATTTATAAACTAATTAAGTGTTATGAAAGCAAGTAAATATGATCTGTGTTACAATGTAAGTACACTCTATTTCTTATAGTGGATTGATTTAAATTAATGGTTCAATTACTGGCATATAAAATGGAATATTAGACAAGATAAAATTAAGAGCTCACTCTATCTTCTATGAACATTTGCCTTGTTTTATACAACAAAAACGCTGTATTAACTTAAATAAATATACAAATAAAAAGGTTAAATTTTTGCTTAAGTGAACAATGTAGGCAAGAATTTAGTGAGCAAAGTCAACAAACGCAGTCAGAACATCATTGAGGCTCAGAATATTGAAAGCTTAAATTAAATATTTTAATCGATAATAAGAAGTATTTCCCTCATTAACCATGTAAACACACAGTCACCCACATGTTTACAATAAGCATCATTATCAAGTTTCATTTGTTGATAGAATATTTTATATATGTAATCTCAGCTGTTGTATTAAGTATGTCCAATTTATTCATAAAATATAATTATTAATTTATATTACCAATCTAATTCAAAAATGTATTCTTTATGAACAGTTGGAGTGTTGAAGAAGTATGGGTGCCTTGAATGTGGGAAGATGTACAAGCGCAAAGACCATCTCATTCGCCACAACCGCTTTGAGTGTGGGAATTTCCGACAGTTTCCCTGTTCTATGTGCCCGTATGAAGCGAAGCTACTTCATCACTTACAACGCCACATTAAAAACAAGCATGTTGCAAGATGAACAGCCTAAAATAAATTAAATGAATAGTAAAGAAAAGAATATTTTTACGAATGTTAAAACTATAAATAGATTAGTAGTATAACGAGTTTCTTATTTAGAATACTACATGTTGGTAGAAATGCAATACAAGTGAATATCACACAACACATTGTGACAATTGGTCGGTAGCGTAGTTGGTTCAATCCCAGCTTCATGTGCTAAAGGTTGTCAGTTCGATCCCAATCACAGTCAATACATTTTGAGAAGGATCAGCTGATAACCACCGGCTGTTCATTTGTCATTGGGCTATTAATTAATGACACTTTCTAAGGAATAGTCGGCCTTAGTTTGTAACAATGACTACATTCGCTCATCTACACTCATCACACTCAATCGAAATCCATATTCGCCCATATCTTGACGATCAGCGTCTTATGAATAAATAAATAAATAAAACACAAATTTATTACAATTTAATTACTAAATGTACAAATACTATGGTGGTAGATTTAGGTAAACCATGTTTACCTTCCCTGATTCACAGGAGTCATTTAGTCCTAACTGGGACGGCCTCATTTGTTGAATACCATTGAGCAATCAATAAATCAATACTGGCCGTATGTGTATGAGTGAGAGGGTGGGCTCCAACGACCACTCCTCTTGACCACTAAACATGTATTGTTAAATAGGAGGGTCAACACCACTCCCGTGTATGGGTCCTTTGTAAATCCCTCTAGTCTGAGGAAGGTAAACATGGTTTATCGAAATTGGTCATCGTTGTATTTTAAATTTTGTACTTATAATGTAATAAATTTAGATTTTGTGATTTTTACTTGTATTGTGATAATATATCATAAACTATTGTCTTCCCTTGTGTAAATTTTGTGTTTCAAAAATCATTTATCAGTTAATAGAATAATTCATGTCAGATACAGTCAAAGTACCAATCTAATTCACAACATTCTTTATATCAGTTGGAGAAACAAGGAAGTTTGGCTGCCAAAAGTGCGGAAAGACGTACAAACGCAAAGACCATCTTAACCGCCACAATCGCTTTGAGTGTGGAGACTTCCGTCAGTTTCCCTGTCCACTGTGTCCGTACCAGGCGAAGCGACAGCATCACTTACAGCGTCACTTGGAAGCCAGGCATGCTCAACCGCATTAAACCAAATAAACAAACAATTTAAGTAGTAGTTGTATGTAAATATATGTTTAGTACAAATAAAATTTTGTCACAAATCATTTTGGCAATATCTTTTTCATTTTCTATTTTATAGTTTACAATTTTTTTACAATTATTTGTATATTTTATTTTGATTATTTTTTGTTTTGGAATTTAAGTTCGTTATTTACAACTTAGGAAAAGTAGAAATAGTTTATGTAATCTTGATTTTATACTTGGTATAATATAGTAATAATACAAACTGTTCAGAACAAAATAAATACACACACTAAGAATAGGTGAGTAGTTTTACTTATTTCAAGTGTATTCTTTTCATATTGGTCTCTGGAAAATAAAAAAGTAGCTTAGGATTAAATTCTTTGTATTTGCTCTTTTAGAATGACCCAGATTTATACTACCTTATAAATAATTTGCATCAACAGTATGTAACAAATTTCTATAACAAAATGTTAACAAAAATGTTAGTGGTACCTTGATATAATATTTTAGAGTAAGATTGGATACATATTGGCTAGAGGATAGATGAACATGATAAAAAACTTTAAGTTAATGTAATAAAAGTGTCAAGTAAAAATAATTTAATGTAACACCATTTCTAAGGCCTAAGCCATCGTCATGATGAGTTGATGTTTCCGTTTTCATGGGTCATCCGACAAAGTCTATTCCAATTTTGTCTATCCCCCCAACTTTCCTCTTCCTCCACTTGTCTTTTCCAAACTCATCTACTCTCCACATACATTCACACTTGGTCCCTCCCACAATCCTCTCGGTCTTCTCCCTCTTTTCTTTTCTAGAGCTATTCTCATAAAGCTATTATTTCCCATCCTCTTCACTGTATTCTTCTTCTATCCATCGTCTCTTATAGCGAATCACTTTCAGCCTTTCTCTGGTTATTTCATTCCTTATTCCATCTCCTCCATCTTCTCTATTCCTCTTTAAAAGCTCATTTCTGCTGCCTGTAATCTGCTTAAATCACTTTTATCCATATCCACTTTGTCGCTCCACGTAATAAGGTTGGTTGGTAATTTATCTTGTACAACAATGTATTATCTTTACTGTCCACTGTTCTATACAAAGTAATGGTTTCAAATGCTTCTTTTACGGGATCACAGTTAGGTTAGAACAAGTACAAACTAACATTTCACCAGAGCTATGTGTGCGGCGTGGCAACGAACCTCTTTATCAGTGGTGCTTCTATCTTCTCTATATGAAATGACGTAGTAATATCAATGCATCTCATAATGTACCTTTAACTAAAATTACTTTCAATGTATTTATATAAAAATATTTGCGTTAATGTCATTGTTTCTATCAAAGTGGATTATTTTAAGAATTTTCACTCCATCTTATTAAAAGAGCTAGGTAATATTATATATTTTCTTTCACAATTTCGTTAATGAATACAGTTAGTTATCTTTATATTTAGTAAATGTAACGTTTATTTAGTGAAATACATTTGTGAATATGGATGGGAGAACTTAATTAAGTTACTTCACTTGAAAATTTATTGTTATCTTGAACAAGTTTTATCAAATTTGAAAGAATTGTTAGTTTTTAAATTATTGTGATATATTCACATAGTAAGCCCAATATCTTCTCTTATTTAGCTGAATACAAGTACATTATTATTAATTTTTTATACAATAATTTAACAACAATACTGCAATATCTGTCCGTGTGTATGAAGTCGTAAAATATTACAAGTCAGTGTGGCATTAACCGTGGAAAAAAGAAATGTTATTTTGATTATGAGGACTATGATAATATATGATATATTGTATAATGTAATATCTGTACTGAGACAAATAAACTGTTATTGTAATTAGTCCTTCCTTTTACATTCATTTTATTCTGTCCTCTCTTTTAACAGGCAACAGCTTCAGATGTAACTTGTGCGGTAACATGTACAAATACAAAGGAAGTCTGACATTTCACTTGCGTTATGAGTGTGGGAAGGAGCCTCAGCATCAGTGTTCTCTATGTCCATACCGTTCCAAACGGAGGAATAATTTGAAAAAACATTTTGCTCGTAGACATGTCTAATGTTTTTTTAAATATGTATTAGACCTAGGTCAAATAAAAAAATTCTATAATTTTAATTAGTCTAGTCATTATTTTATTTTTTAAATTCCAATCTTAACCCTAGATCTCTAGTTTTAAATACTGGATCCTGATTTGTGCATTTGAATATGAATACATTCGACTTGTGACTATCCGGATCAATGTGGCGGCGCACTAATTCTATATATTTCAAGGTTAAATGGTCCATGCGGGATTGGTGACATTATTTGTCAACAATAGTTAAGCTATGCATATTGAATGCTGTCTACACTTTTAAAATTAACTTATTTATTTAGAACTATGTTAATATATCGATATTTTTTTAATTAATTTGATAACATAATGCTAAAATGTAGGCAATGGCATTTACTATTCAGCTGGGTTACTGACTCTGATTACTGTTGACTGACAAAGTTACTACAGACAACACTGGGTGGAAAATGTGGTGCATTGGCAAAAATTAGTTCCGATGCTGATGGACTACGTTTCCAGCAATATTCTGTAAACATAGAAAGGGTAGGAAATATTCGCTACATACTTATGTCATACTTTTGGTAGTGTAAAATTTGCAGACGCTATTGATATCAATCTCATTTTACCGCTGATGAAATTTTTATGATGATGAAGTTAAAGTTCGTTTTATTTTACCAGCTGAAGCTTGGGCTAAGACTTAACCTGGTGACCAACGGCTTTACATGACTTCCGAACCATGGGAGCGGCAGGGCAAAATCTTATCCGGATAGTTGCAAGGTCACTGTATATTGTAAATATTCAACAATTTATTGTTGCAATTTTCAAAACAGTCTAATGCCTTGAACTTGCAGATCTGGAGTTACTAGATTACCAAGGAAATTCTTATTTTATTTGTATTTATAATGTTTACATAAATGCTTTTGAGACACCTTTGTCTCATTAAAAAATGTATCAACATTAACTATACTATTACGCAATTGTTACATTATATTACATAACTAGGATATAATTTAATAAAGAAATAAAACAATATAGATAGACCGCTGAGAAAGTAACCTACTGAAAGCACTTCTGCGAGGGAGATGGACTGAGTCGTGGAAGTGAGAGAGAGAGAGAAATAATATTCCCCCACTGAGTTATTCCATTTAATGTTGTCATGGCAACTAGGAGGAGAGTTGGCAGTGGGCTGGCAGCACAGTGACAAGCCCTGCTCAATAACAATATCACAATGAATAATAATGTAAACAATAAACAGCAACGAAACAAACTTGTACAGTTCATTACAGTTATATTTTTCAAATAACACTGCTTTAGAAGCTGTACACTTGAAGGCGAAAGTTAGTCATGCTGGCAGCTGAGTGGTGGAACGACTCCCTCTGCTGCTGAAACCCCTATATGTAATAATACAACATGCAGGTGACTTTCTATCCAGCCCTTTAATACTTTTAGAAGAATATTTACTATAATATATTGCAATATAATAAGAGGTGTGTTTTTAAAGTATGTACTGTTATGGAATCCCGCCGGTATAGCACTGCGGTCGGCGTTCAGCGCATGCACGCTGGGTACTACTATCTGTTATCAAGCCACAGCCGCCATTACGGATCCATTTGTCTGTTTTTAAGGTCGCCGTACAAATGTGCATGATTACTGATGACTTGGTGCAAAACGTTGATGAAAAAAGAAAACAGGCGCTTTACAACTGCATCGTTATGTAGTGTGTCTTCAAGTTTCAAGAAGTGCGATTTATGGAATCATAACAGATTTATGCTTACGCTAGGTTCCCAAAATGCTGACAGAGAATTACAAACAAATTTTTGGTGAGAATCACAAAAAAAGTTTAACCAGCTCTCCCATTCCTAGAGCATTAGAATCGTGATGGTTATGATTTTTAAAACCAAATTGTCACGACTACAGAATTACAATGAGTGTCAGCTCCTTTCAGGCCCTTAGTGTTATGAAAACTTACAAGGCGCATAATTCACAGTTGGCGACATTTTTAATCTGTAGAGGAATTTTAAACAGTCATAAGCGACCTTAAATACAATCAAATAGATCCGTAACGGCGTTTATGGCTTGATAGTAGTACCCAGCGTGCATGCGCTGAATGCCGACCGCAGTGCTACAGCGGTGGGATTCCAAATGATACTTACTTTAAAAACACGCCTTGTATATTTGTAATACAGGATTTTTTCAACCCTAACCCGGACAAGCACCCAAAATTAGGTATCTTAAATTGGCAGATACTCAATGTCATACAAACTCAATATATTATTTCTACAAATTTTACTTAATAAACATTTACTTGATGTATAGAACATTAAAATGACAGCCACATCGTCATATGAATTATGAGATTAATTTGTCGTGTTGGGCATCCATCGCCCAAAGTACAATTTATTATTTGCAGAAATAGGACATCAACTTCTTCATTTACTGTTATCAGACTTGATATAGGTAGAAGTTGAGTTTTTTCACTTTTGAATGGTTACTTCTATGAGACGTTTAGTCTTAAAATGGTTCTAAATTCATCTATATTGTCTTAACCTACATTTTTTAAATTATTTTTTATTTATAGCACAAAGTACTGCACATACAATTTTATTCTGTATTTTCTAAAGCTACATAATGTTTCAAAATTTAGCTATTTGAAAAATTATTATAAACTTAGTGATTTACTTTTAAATGGGCAGTCTTCCTGATCCTCATTTATTGCTAATAAAAAAAAGCTACAGATATTTTGAACTTTTGTGTATACCATTATTATCCACATACACAAAATTTGTTAAAACCTGTTGCTTTTTTTACTAGCAATAAATGAGGATCAGGAATACTGTGCACTTAAATGTAACACACTGAGTTTATAGTATTTTTTCAAATAGCTAAAAATTTTTAAATATATAAGTTTAGGAAATACAGTATAAAAATAGCAAAACAATAGAAATACAGTATACAATTGTATGTACAGTATAATACTTGTGTTATAAAAATTAGTTTCTATATATTTCTAAATAATTTTAATGGATCTGCTTATATTATAAAAATTACTGTGAATATAGGAATATTCAACTGATAGCTAGGATAGGATTTTAAAAACTAATAATGTAGTGAAATGGTGTTACAGTGAAGTCACTTTAGTCTGACCCCCTCGGAAATCCGGCTGCTTGCCTGGCACCGCTTACATATAAAGACATGTCAATAAAACAGCTAATTTGTCCAATACAGTACTGTAGTCTACAAGTTGTCAGATGAGCACATGTACATGTCAACTTAGTTTGTAACGTGTGATACAACAGATGAAGCTTTATATGAGTGTGCAATTTTTTTTAATTTTTTAAAATGTACTTTAGAGTTACGTCTTTTATTTATTTTGTTGGCCTAGGTACTATGTGTTATTTTTATTTTGTGTTTCATAACTTCAAAATTTTGTTTTTTCAACAGATAATGAACACAGGAACAGTGTGAATAAATTGCTCTCTTTTTTGACGAGTCCTTTTTCGTAATGCGACTACTACAGACAAACTGATAATCAGATTGTCGCGACCTCACTGTACTTGTAAATAAATGCAGGGTCTTAAGAAAGGTGAGTCACAATGTATAGTGTGTTACAAATTATCAAGTAATAAGTAACTTGAATAAAGTTAAAAACAAAACTGATTCTTAGATTGATTCTTTAGTTTTTTTAATTTAACTGTTATATACTTCTTATTTTTCATACTTATCTAATGGTTTTAATTTGATATTCAAAACAGGTGAGAACGAGAACGTCTGTGATGTTTGTGGCAGAAGCTACAAGAGGCGAGAGACTTTGAGTCGACACAAACGCTATGAATGTGGCAAAGCACCAGGACATGCTTGCCCTAACTGTCCTTACAAGACAAAGCACAAGTTCAATCTCAAAGCTCATATGGCATTCAAACATAAAACAATTTAATGTTGTGTTGACATTAATTTTTTACGATTAGTTTGAAGTTGAAGAACAATCTATTATAATTAAGCTTTTTAGTTTCAAATATATGTTTTCTTTGTTCTACAAACTCTCTAATAACAATTATTAGAATTTACCTTCTTAAGATTATAAACTACATGTTTACTTGTGATATTGTTGAATCTATACTATTGATTTTTTATAACTTAAAAATATGTACAGTTATAACCTATTTTGCAGACCCTTCCGTGCAAGTTTGCAATAGTTGTGACAGAGTATACAAATGTGCCACAAGCCTGGCTCGTCACAAACGCAATGAATGTGGCAAGGAACCTCGCTACAGCTGTCAAATTTGTGACTATCGATGCAAACATAGATACTCGCTAAAGACGCACCTTGTCCTGAAACATAAGCTGTAAAGCTTTTAAATTCATATTGATAAAACCTTTGTAATCTAGTTTAACATTTTTATTTGTACTAACTACTTTTATATCAACAATTTAATGTATATTTAATGAACTTAAAATAAAATATAAAATTACTGTATATTTGTCTTCAATCTGTCCAGACACCATCGATTTTTTTGTACATTTGGTTGAAAAGTAAGTATTCTTCACTTGTATAATTTCTTTAAAAAAGCTAAAGTTAAATTAAATAAAGTTTTAATTTCATCAATGAGCTTAACATTGCGTACATGGATATGTCATGTTGTTTGTAATATCAAACTCAAGGGCAAGGTTATATAAACTAACTTCATCACTAACATAACCGGCAAGATAAAGTTCACATAATATAGTGTTAAAACTGAATTTTCTAGAATTATATACTGAGATGGACGATCGTATATAGCTTGCCATTCTACTCCTTAGGGCTTATTGGGCACAAAATTTTCTTGAGTGGGTATATTATACATAATATATTATTAAAATTAACTGTTATAAATTTAAAATATTTTATTGTTAAAAAGAATTTTTTTAAATGAGTCCATTTTACCTGATTTTTATATTGTATTACTTTTTAAATTGTAGTTTATGCAAAATTATCTAATTTGTCTAACTAACAACATGTTCTTAACTTTCTGCAGAATCGGCCAATTTCTTGAAAAAAAAGGTTAATATAATTTTGTTAATCAATAATATAATGTAAAACAAAGAGAAGCAGTCAAAGTACAAAATAGTCAGAATTAAATAGTTAAAAAGAATATACAAAATGTAATATGTGTGCATTTTTGTATTTTTAAAGAAGAAAATTGTGTTGTTAAATAACTATTTTTTTTAACGGTTAGTTTGGCACTGTAACAAGCTTTAGTATCTCATTATGTTTTTTATCTGTAATGGAATAAAGTGCATTTTTATTTTGTTTTAAGTTTAATTTAAGGAATCAAACCAACAATTACATTTTCAGAAGAACAGTTTACGTGTGAGAGGTGCTGCCGCCGCTACACACGCAAGGACAATCTGGAGCGTCACAAACGTTTTGAGTGTGGTGTGGAGCCTCTGTTCCCCTGTGGCTCGTGCCCCTACAAGGCCCGTTACAAAGCCCATCTGCAGCGACATATAATGAGGCGTCATCTGGTGTCACTCATGGATAACGACATTTTCACAAATGCATCTATCGCTGTGACTGGAAGTGATTTTGACAATGGATTTTAGCTGAGAGAAATTAAATTATATATAACTTTTATTTGTATTTAATAGATTTTGTGTTACTGTTCAAAACTGAAATTTCATGTTTTATGAAATGTAATACTATAATAAACAATAAATAATATGATTGAATTTCACAATCTTTTATATATATCGCAGTCAGCTACCAAAATAATTTTTTTTTTATTGTAACTCAAGCCAATAAAAAATTTCCAAATAAAATCAACCGTTCAAAGTCCTTTTGTCAGTGTTTAAATTTTGATTTTCTTACATAGAGCTAAATGCAGGTTTTATAACTATCCAACACCTGCTTCTCCGATTGAATGAGGGCCAGCGAATCCCTCAGAAAAGAACACAATAGACAATCATTAATTATGTGATCCATAGTTTGAACTTCTCAATAAACCATAAAATACTCAAAAATGAAGAAATAAATGAAAATAGGTAAATAAATTTCACCAATATCTACTGTTTTGTGACACCATCCCGCTACAAAGAGAGAGGCTGAAGCAAATACTATTATTTTTCCAGTACAACAAAAAGTACAGTAATAGGGACAGCTACCATAGTATTACTACCAAGATTGTCTTGTAACTTTCAGAATGCAGAAATTATTAAATTGTTTGATGATTTAATTTTTTTTAATTTTGATAAGTTGAATGATATTTTATCATTGTTAGAAGCGTTTCAACCTATAATAAGCTAATAAAAAGTCAAAATTAAATTAAACTTGTTTTGGGTTATGTTTTGAAATCAAATGATCCATCTTTTAAAGTATTCAGACAGTCTTGCTATGATATATTTTCACATGTATCATAAAAGTGTTAACAAACAGACTAAAACATAATATCTTATTAACATGACCTACTTATCTCGCTCAGTGGTTAGTGAGGAATAAATTATATCATCAACACAAATAATTATTAAAGTCTGCGTGAGGAGATTTACCTCGTAAATATGAATTAGTCTACCAGTTCTTTCCCCATTCAATGTTATGTATGTTATCTCCCCCCTCCCCCTCCCCCCCTGCTAAAACCATGCTTTTTGTCTTTTGGTCAGTGCAGCAAAAATCCAAATAAACCCCAACAAAACATTGGTTTGTCGATTTTTTTTAGTTGTGTGTTTAAGTTATTAATTTATGTGGCTCTCAGCATATTAACTAACTTCCAATTTTTTCCCAGTAATCTTCAGTACAAAATTCAATTTAAAAAAATAATATAGTTAGTTATTTTTTTGAAATTTAATTAATTTAACAGATTTAAAATTTATTTATACTTTGTAATTAATTGAACAGAGTAGTTTCAACGATAAAATTGTTCATTTATTTTTTAAATTACAAAGTGATGTTTGTATTAAACTAAAATTGATAATAGAAAATGGCACATAAAAATTGAAAGCATCGACTGAATGAACAATACATAAGGTACTGTATATGTATTTGACACATCTTGCTGTGATATTGTCCTGCTGTAACCTATGGTGATTCTGTTAACTTATTCATATCATGTTGCACAGGGCTTCCATATCTCTGTCTACAGTGTGGGGCCTGCTACAAACACCAGCGCAACCTGTCTCGGCACCTCAAAATTGAGTGTGGCAAAGAACCCACTTACCAGTGTCCTATGTGTCCTTATAAAGCAAAAAGAAAAAACAATCTCAAAGCTCATTTTGTTGTGAAGCATGCTAAAGAAAAATTAACTTGTGACTTAACAAAATAAAGGTCTAATTCGCCTTGTAAGAGTTTTTACTGTAATCGAAATTTTAAAATAAAACACTGATGTGATTTTTAATCTAGTTTTATTTTAAATAATATGTACCTTGAGAGTATTTATTTATAAAATAGTATGAATATCAAGCTCCACAATTTGGCAAAAATAACCAAAAATATTTTATTTCCCCTTTCCTTTTAGTTATTCTTTGCTATGTTAGTTTGACAAAATCCAATATAATTAGCTAATCTGAGCCAATTAATTGCGCTTGATGATAGCTGGCTGTAATGCAAGGTCAAGAAGCTATTGATTTCATAAAATTTGTTTACCATCCTCAGATATGAGGGATTTTGAAAGGAATGTGTAAGTGTAAATAATTCAGTTGCATAAATATGTAAGTTCTACTTATAATGATTTTAACACTATAACAAATAACTACAATGTCAAATTTTAATTGCAAATTATGATAATCTATTTATAATCTAATATTTATTCAAAAGTCATGATTGACAATTTCATAATACATTTGTTTAATCCCTTTTTCAAAACTTATTATAGTCAGCACTGCCGCAAACACTGTATATATTACACAAATTATTGTGTAAATACACATTGTAAATAGAGAAATTTAAAATGTCATAACTATTATTTGCTTTTTTAACACTTTCGGTGCGGGCGTTCCCTTTCAGGAATGGCACTGGACTCCATTTGAACGCTACCGTACCCTATCAGGAATGCTAGTTGTTTGTTTCATAATACCTTCTGTATCGAATTAGCGTCCGCCAGGGAAACTTTGTTTTTGTGCATAACGTGGTCAGTGCGATCTACATACTTAACATTTGTGTCAGTTTTATTTTGTTAGTATTGTGTAGTAGTGTAATCATATAAAGTTATTAGTGAAAAATATACTTAGTATTATAGGGAATTAATTAATTAAAAAGTTAAATTAAAATTAATTAGGTAAAAATTAAATTAAAAATAATGGTAATTTTTTTTATCTTCAAATAATTATTTGAGAAAGTTTTGGAAGAACAATACAGTACAATCAGACTTCAGTCAAAGTGTAAATGATACGGATGAGAGCGAAATTGACATGGTTGAATAAGACATTGATGACGACACCAAAGGTGGCTATGTAGCATTGGACAGCTTTTAAGTATTTTAGTTAAACTCCTTTCATACAATCCTTTTTAAAATAACATGTAAATAGTGTAAAGACTATTTAAATTTGTAAATAATGTGTTTTTTATAACGTTTTGAGGTGTGACATTTTCATAAAACCTGCCTTACATGCAACCTGAAATTACTTAGCACCTGGAGTAAGAATGACGATTATGCCTGCTGCAACGAAAGTGTTAAGTAAACATATGCACTGTGGAAGCTACTACTAGTATAATCTCAACTGATTTTATAAAACAGCTAATCTTAGTGTGTGTCCGTCTGAGTGCATAAGTGAGTGTTGTGTGTATGCGTATGAGTTGGCATGAGTTGAGAGAGTGAGAGACAAGACGAAATAAGTTCATAAGATATGCAAGATATGACACAGGTTGGAAGTGATGTAAAAGTTATAAAATAATGAGCAAAAGAAGTTACATTTTTACATATGAGACGCCGACCCAACTTTGTTGGTATTTTAAGGCGAATATGAATGGTTATATTATAAAATAATGAGCAAAAGAAGTTACATTTTTACATATGAGACGCCGACCCAACTTTGTTGGTATTTTAAGGCGAATATGAATGGTTATATCAGTGTAGGATGAGTGTAGTCTGGTTACTAACTGAGTTCAACTGTTCCTCAGAAAGGGCAATTTATTAATAGCCCAACAGCCAGGGCAATTAAGGGACCTACAGCTTTACGTGGAATCCGAACCACGTAGTGCTGGTCTGATTTTCAGCTAATTGACAAGCCTGATACTCAGTTATCTCCCCCACACAACATCCGCACAATGATTACCACCCAACATGGACACCCCAGACTTCTCTAGTAGTATCCACGCCGATAGCAACCATCAAGCGGACGCCATGTCGGTATTAAGAGGACCGAGCATCCAACCTATCGCCTACAATCTCCCAAACACTGTCCCCATTTAGCTGGGTTACAGCACTGCGCCACCAGTGTTAGGACCATGTCCAGTGAGTTGGGCCTCCCAAGCATTGAGTTCGATGAGAGTAAAGATTGATTTCATAAACTAATGAGATAAACCTATTGATATATACTAATGAAAAGGTACTATTCATTAGTATAAACCTAAATAGTGTTACATCAGATTAACTGTAATAAAACTTTGTATAATTGGATTAAATAAATTATGTGTTCCAAAATATGTGTTTGTTTCTTTTTTTTTATATTAATGTAACAATGTTAAGAATTGTTTATGGTACAGGGTTGTGGAAATAAACAGTTTTTGAATTTGTTTAGTACTGTATTGTGGATATATTCAAATAAAAGTTAATAAACCATTGTAATTGCACTTATATTTAATGACTTGGAGACATGATTAGAACAAAAATTGTCTAGGAATATATAAACACTGTTTAAAAGGTAAATATTATGTTCTCACCAATAACTTTTAGGAATTGATTTGAGCAAACACTGGTATATATAGGCCTCTAATTATCAAAACAACTACAAAAATCATAACACCCTTCATAGTAACAAAATTAAAATGAAAATCATGGCACACTTATTTTGAATTTAAATTTTAGAAGGATATACTTATAAATTGTATATATTATTTAAATACTATTGTTAAATTTTTTAGGTGATATAGAGCTCATTACCCACCCACAGGCTGTGGCCTATGTGGGGAATTTTCAAGTATATTTTTTTTATATGTATTCTATATTGTATTCTTTATTTTACTGAAATAGACGGATTTTCATTTCATTTATTAAATACTTATCAAGATTACATTCAAAATCATGGCACAGTTTCAAATATTAAATAAAATCACAACAAAAATCATGGCATACCTTTCTTTGTATTGAATACTGAATGAAAAGCATGGGACACTTTCCTACTGATTATTTTTACTTAACTATTTCTTCATATAATGGTAGTGAAATCCATTTCAAAATTTTATATATTGTTATGACTTTGAAATAAAAATCTCAACTTTTATTATTATTTCAATAGGATAGAAAGTCAGAAATCTAGAGACTTAATTTCTCCACTAAACAGCAACGTAAAATATATGTTACAAGCCTCCGTCACCTGTGACACACAGTGACATATAGCATTGGTGAATGGCTCTCTGAGTAATTTTTTTTTAATTTACTATCTCTCGTTTTAAATTTTATCCTAACCTAAGTTTTTGTATAAACTCCATTACATGTGATTATAGTCAAAATTACTGGAATCTACACGCGTGTCATTTTACATTTGATAAAAAAATGTAATTCAAAAAATTGTCCAAGCTCTTTAAAATTACATTTTTTTAAAGCATACTGATGGAGGTGTACAGCTGTGTACATGACCTTGTTTTGGTGTGATGAGGAACATGGAGTAACGTCAAAACATTCCTAAAAACCATTAATAGTACATCTGAGTTCATATGATTTAAAGAAAATAACAGCTGATTAATTATTTTAATTGAGCCCAGAGAAATTTCAAAAATACTGTATAGCAGGTTTATATTTGTGAACAAAGCTGTAATTATTGTTCAAATTGTCACAATTCAAAGAAATAATAGTAGTAGCCATCAAATTTAGTTTTTAGGTGCGATAAAAGTTTTGATTCACTGTAAAAAATCTGCATTCATTATTGTATTTTTTTACTCAATGTGGCAGAGCTGTCTTTAGTTTAGGAACGTTGTTAGTACAACTATAAACAAACATAGGTCATGTGCACAGCCTCTATGTATATGCTTTCTTTTTAAAATTATTTTATTCAATGTCAATAGAAAACATAATGCTCCGTCATGGAAAGAAGGGGAGGTGACTAACTAGTAATATCATTTTGTGCTGTGGTCCAGCTCCCATAAGCCATCGCTTTTGCAAGATGGTCCGAAAATCTATATTAAGCTATCAGATCAGCCTCCTCATGCTGATTCAAAGTTTTGATATAAAGTCATAGAAATGTAAGCTACGCTCTTGAAGAAGTTTCCAGCCACAGGTAAGTAGTGTTTCTTCTTTTTAAGTTTGTTTCAATTTATCAGGTTTCTAACTTAATTAGACTAGACTAATCCATGTGTTGTGAATTCCACAGTAGACATCAGGTCACCTGCTTACCTTTATATAATGTGGTTATTAAAATCGTAATTGCATTTAGTTTATAACATGGCTAAATATGTTCATAATGACTCATTTGCTCATATTCACCAACATTTTTGTAGTCAAAGTCTTACTAATAGCATTGATTTTACTATACAACGATCTCTATATAGTAAAATTAATGCTGTTAGTCAATATGCTAATAGTATCAATTTTTCACCATAAAACATACATTCTCTAATAAATAAATTTTATCTATTGAAAAATATGTCATCATTGTTTTAATTGCTATGAAATCATTATACCATATTGTGTATTCATTACATTAGTTTTTACTTATGTCCTCTGTCCAATAATCCTGCATCATCAGGCAATGGACGTGTCGATGGTACCCTAAGGTTAGGGTCACAAGGAAAGCCTAAGCTTTTTACAAGGCGTAGGGGCTTCATGGGGCTTGTAAATATGGATTGTCTGGTTAGGGTAGGGGCTCAAGCAAAGGGCGGCTATTCCAAAATCCATCCAAACTGTAATATGCTCCATTTACCAGGAATTTTTTTACAGATCATACATGGCTAGTTAATAAGTTCTTGTAGTAAAATATAGCAAACTAGAATTTATATTTTCTAGTGACAACTGCATCAAGGTGCTATCTATACTATATGCAAGATAACAAGATGTTTCACCCGTGTTGTTATGTGGCATCCTCAGTAGTATCGCTGAGTAGTATAGATAGCACCTTGGTGCAGTTGTCACTAGAAAATATAGATTCAAGTTATGATACTAGCTGCTGAAGTCTAATGTCTAAAAAAAAATAGCAAATATAAAAATTTAATAGTAGCGTGAGATAAGTACTTTTTAAACAAACCTTTAAAAAAATTGTATTTCTATATAACTTTTTGACTTGTAAGTATATGCTACAAAATCATATTGGTTTAGATATCTGGGGTGCTCAAATCAATGCAATGGCCAAGATTCGACCTTTCGAATGCCTTCAGTGTGGAGCAGCGTACAAGCACAGACGCAACTTGATGCGACACATGAACCACGAGTGTGGCAAGGAGCCTGCCTTCAGCTGCAATCAGTGTTCATACAGAACTCACCGCCGCAACATGCTGCGTGAACACAAAATCATGAAACACGGCGGAGGGAAATCAAAAGAATTGTTTGATGCTCTCATTGGATTGTGAAAATGTTCAGCATGGATTCTTAATATGTTTATCATCATTGATAAATCCATTTAAGTATATTTTCTCATCAGTTATATAAGTCATACTACAAAAAAGAATATAAAATATTTTGTTTTTTAAAACAAGTTTTTGTTGTATGCAGCAAGATAAACTGATTAATTTAACAAAAATTGTTAATGTAAAAGTAATGTATATTGTTAAACAGAGCAACTTGGTTCTCTTTCACTATACTTTACACTAAATTGTATTAGATACTCTGAAAGGTATAAAAAGTATAATTACCTTATTATTTATTTATGGCGAACATAATCTGGCAGGGTCTGAGTTGCAGAGTGAACTATATCACATTGATTTTTTTTATACATATTGAATTTAAAGGAAAAAAGTTCTTAAATTATTTTTTTGAAAACTCAATTTTTTTAGTTACTACTGACGACTGAAAATTTTCCTTTTTATAAAAAAAACACATTCTTCACGTTTTTTTTTTTAAATATAACTCCAAAATTGAACATTTTATCCAAAAAAAAAATACAAAAAAAACAAAGCTCCTAATAAACTGAGGAGGTTGGTTCTTTTTATTATTACTGTAAACCCAATACTAACTGAGAAATGGCTTGCTGAACGTAGAATTTGTCTATCGAATAAAAAATTCGGAACATTCAACATTATATAACTAGAAAACAATACATTTTTTAGGAAAAACTTTCAGGATCTTTTCGAAAGTGCTTGAATTGCATTCAAAATTATCACTGGTAAATGTTCATCAACTTTAACACTGAGGTAAGTTATAACAAAAATTAAGTCGGTTTCATTTCTTGTAACGGAAAAAATTACAAAACTACCCCTGTCATAACAACCCCCACTCTGGGAACTTTCCTTTTTTTGCAAAGCTTATTTTCCTTGGCTGTATGATTTTCTAAATAAGGCATTGACCTAACCTAACCTAACCCACCCACCCACCCATACACGTACAGTGGTATTGACCCACCCACCCACCACCCATACACGTAGAGTGGTATTAATAATAAGTAATACTACTGTACGTGTATGGGTGGGTGGGTGGGTCAATAATGTATTTAACCCACCCGCCCACCCTTCAGACATTAAACCAATAACCCACCTGTCCTTGCACGTGTATGGGTGGGCGGGCGGGTAATCACCACTGTACGTGTGCAATTTCTTTTTTATTTATTAATAAATTCAGACAAAATTTACTGATATGTCGCTAGAAGTGGCCCATCCGCCCGCCCATACACGTACAGAGGTAATGACCCGCCCACCCACCCATACACGTACAGAGGTAATGACCCGCCCACCCACCCATACACGTACAGTGGTACTGGCCCACCTGCCCTCCCATACTTGAAACCAATCATTACCCACTTTAGTTTTGTATCAACAATACGTTCCATCAATTTAAGCGGTTTAGACTGCTTAGTTTGAGAGAAAACGAGTTTAAAGTGAAAAGAGGATTTTCGTAATTCGTCTAAAAATTTATTTTTCTTAAAAATAATTTAATAACTGATAATATTACGTAAAAACTGCTGGTATACAAAATATAGCTTTTTTACTGAACACTTTGATTTTCGTTTTATTTGTATAGACTGGAAATTGAATGAGAATTTGTATCATAATGTTTTCATTTTTTCAGTTTTTAAGGATCAAAAAGTTACAGTAACAAATTCATTACATTTTAATAGATTATTAAAATTTATTATACTGTATAATGATATTTAACTTCTGCAATCCAATTTTTTTGTTTAGTCATAGTAAGGATAGTTTTAGGGTTGAAAAATTACTGAAAATCATAAATAATGTTCTAGAAAATTTACCCATATTCACTCAACGTAATTGGATCGGATTTGATTATGTGCTAGGCTATAATATGCAATGCTCTGAATTTTGACAATCAGGGGTAGTATTCACCCCCCAACAAATGATAAGCATCTATCAGCATAGGGTGTATTTCAAAGTAGATGATGTTTTGAACTTAATTCCACATTTTAATGCAAATCTATGCATCTTCATAAAAGACGGAGGTTTCTAGGGGTTGTGATGTTGAATGGGTGAATTTTTGGGGTTGTAAAGTAGCATTAAATATTTCTTTACGTTTGAAAAAATATCAAATTGAATTACATTATATTGAAATATAAAATAATTAAAGATGTAAGTGAGTTAATATATGTTTTTCAATGTAGTCATAAAATTTAGAGGTGATTTCGAAGGGTTGAGACATTATGCAACATTATCAATAATATTAAAGAATATTGAACAACCTTTATCAGACTCATTTGATCTCTATTTTGATCTTGTAACCGCTTTATTTGTAGTTTTTCAAGTTTTGACAATAAAGAGTAGTTTTCACACTTGGAAAATAATAAGCACATATTGGTATAGGGTAGATATTGAAGTGGATGGTAAATTGAGCTCAATTCCAAAGTTTCATGTAAATTGATGCATATTCATAGATTTCAAAGGTTTCATACCACTTCTACCTTGAAATCCTGGACTAACACTATTAAAATGGTTCGAATTTCAATAAAACTTTAACTGTGTGTTTTGATTTATTGTAAGATTTAAAACACATATTGTATACATTATGATCAATTAAACATTTTATTTAAGTTTTTATTGTATTTATTTTTCTTATTACATTTAGAACGTTGAATTAAAATAAATATATTAATTTATTTAATAGCACACTATCATGTCTAGCATAAAAATCTGCGGAATGTAGAAAGAGAATAGTGTATGCTGGAAGAGACTATACATCATCAGGTAAATGTACGTGGTGAGAGACAGAATTTGTTAAGTTGTTGTACATGCGCTGCCCATTCGAATGCCATTCACTCTTGGTTTATCTTTGACAGACAAATATTTTTATGAAATGGGTTGTGACATTCTAGATATGCGTACTTGGCTTATTGTACTTTCATTTTGAGGATGAAAATATTTCATTGAAATACGAGTTAATAAATATATAAAGTATATTACTGTCCTATCTGTTTTATTTAAATTATGCACTACAAATATATTATTCTCAATGTATGTTCTTACTTGAAGTTAATAAATATTAGACAGTGCTATCAGGTTTTGTCGTTATGTAGAACATAGGAGTCGTATGAAACTGGGCAACTTATTTATAGTTGCATGTAAACAATTTTTTTTGAGAGTTTGCTATGCTTATTAAAATTTATTTTTGGAACTTTTATATTTTAGAAAATAATGAATGTAATTTTTTTCATTGGCTCTTTATTTTCCTAAGAAAAATACAAATAAAATATTTTACTAGCCACAAAATATTTATTTTATTGTAACCATCCAGAGAAGAATTGTCTTATGAGTGGTCTATCAGGTCTATTTTCTGTTATCTAAAAATATTTAGTAACTAATTATTTTGCTAATATTTGAAAACAATTATTAAGGTAACACACTAAAAAATTTAACTTTGAAGCTGTGTTGTACAGCATCATCAATTGTACAAGCACTGTATCATCCACAAATGGGCTGAACTGTTTTTCTTCCTATAAATTGCTATTTTGGGAAACGGCTACCAGGGATAAAAATAAAACTTGTGTTTTTCATTTATCAGTTGAATATTACAGTCCTTCCTCTAGATGTATCTTTTATTTGATTGAGAATACTATCAATAAACGGTATGGTTAAAAAATGATATTGTTAAAATGATTTGTATTGCACTATAACTTTAATTTGTCAGCTGTTTGTATTGCATTGTAATTTTGTCAGCTGTTTTGTTTGACAATTAGCGTTTTACTTGGCCACAGTACAACGCTTTAGACTGCTTGTCCGATTCAACACCGAAGGTGTGTTGGTATTTTTGAGAATTAATAGGACATGACATAATATGATGTCAAACGTCTCACTGTCAGATAGCAGCACATGTGTACATCTACAGAAATTCATTGGCTTTGGGCAGTCTATTTGTTTCTATAGTCAATGCTAGTTGTGTTTGTTTAAGCAACATGCAATGTGCTAGAATACGTGAAGGAATAAAATTATATATAAGAAATAAAATATATAATTAACTCAAGTTTTTAAACTTTACATCAGAGGACATTTTCTTGATAGCCTTTTTATTGTAACAGGACCAATAATGAATTTTAATATGTTATGTAAAATTAAAATAACTTGTTGATTCAGATACGGTGCTGATGCCTTGTCGTCAATTCTTTTGTGAACAATGTGGTGCCTCCTACAAACACCGGCGAAATCTCACCCGACATATCAACCTAGAGTGTGGAAAAGACCCAACTTACCAGTGTAACTTCTGTGGATACATGGCAAAACGGCGCAACAAGCTGAAAGAACATATTCTATTGAGGCATAGCCCTCTACCTCTGCCCCTTCCTCTGATGTAGTCTTGTGAATAAAATGTTATTCTATTGTGTGTATGAGTCGTATTGATAATTTCCCAAACTCTCTGCTTTCTTATCACCATTACAAGCCTCGAAATAACCATCCATAGAATCTCAATAACATGAAATTCTTGATGACATAATGTTTTAACTTGAACATCCAATAATATTCAGTTAAAAGTACATTTATGATATGAAAGATTGGGTCCAACTAACTCAATAACATGAATTTTATTGGATTTTTAAGTAAACAGGAACCCCAAATAGGGCTAATATCAAGAACCTAACATCTCTGTTCTACTAATTCAAAATTTAAGTTCAACCTGTACTTGTTGAGACAAGTAAAGTTAAGTTCAACCTGTACTTGTTGAGACAAGTAAAGTTAACTTTTTTACTAAAAAATATTTATTAATTCTTCACAGAAGAAGAAATGATAAAAGTGTTTAACCTAGAAATCTTCAGGGTATAAATAAAAAATGAGGAAATAAATGTACTGCCCCCCTCCCCCCGCAGAAGTTGGCTGATAAATTAATGATTACTAACAATAAATTTAATTTGTCTAAAAACTTATAGAAAATTATCGTGTAGTTTCAGTTGTGATTTAGATCGAATGATAATTTTGGAGGGTTTATCTTCTTCAGTAAATTTGCTAATTTTCACATTAACCTGCTAAAAGAACAGTTTTTAATTTCATATATGGTGTTTGAATACTGATTTCAAACTTAAAATTAATCTCAACTATTACCTCTTCAATCTTCTTAAAGTATCAAGTCACTGTTATTTCTTTCCAGAAGCACGTCTTCCTTCTGGACTTCCCAATTTCATGTGCGACGTTTGTGGCCGCAAGTATAAGTACAAAAACAACTTGGTACAACACAAACGCCGTGAATGTGGAGTGGAGCCTCAATTTCCGTGTAAACTGTGTCCTTACCGAGCCAAGCAAAAGAGCAACCTCAAGGCGCATTATGGCAATAGGCACAAGGACCATTTTTTACAATTTAAGACAGGTTGCTTAGACTCTGAAGGTGTTTTGTAAACAAGCTTTATCCATATAAAGGATGTATCTGAGAAAAAAATATTCTGTTAAAGGACAAATCAATGTAATTTTTATTTGCTACATAATATTGTTTGTAACTTATGTTGTATTGTTACAAAATTAATTAATGTTCTACAATGTTGAGGATTCATTTAGTATTGATAGGGTATCATATAAAACATTTGAAAAAATTTGTTTACACTATACTATCTTCTTACAGAACAGCATTAACATCTGTAAAATTTTAATAATTTAATAAGAATTTAATAATAATTAATTTTTATTAAAATATATACTATTTTTGTTTACTTAAACTATACAACATTAAAATAAGTTTATCAGTTATGCAGTTTCAACAGTTTGGTTTCAGTGTTATTGATTGCTTAGTTCTGATTTTTTTTTATTTTAAGAATTGAAATAAATGTGTACTCTCTAGTGCTGTTTTTCATTTATAGAAAAATACCAACAGACCTTTTATTATTTTTTAGAACTTAGGCTTAAGCGGCCGGTGTCATAACTAGAATCTACAGTTTCCGGTGACAACCACGTCAAGGTACTATCTACAATATTTACAAGATGACCAGACGTTTCGTCCATACTGTGATGTGACATTCTCAGTGGTTTCAGAGAATATTTACAGATGACCAGACGTTTCGCCCATACTGTGATGTGGCATCCTCAGTGGTTTCAGAGAATATTTACAGATGACCAGACGTTTCGCCCATACTGTGATGTGGCATTCTCAGTATCCTTCTCTGAAACCACTGAGGATGCCACATCACAGTACGGGCGAAACGTTTGGTCATCTTGTAAATATTGTAGATAGTACCTTGACGCTGTTGTCACCGGAAACTGTAGATTCTACTTTTATTATTTATTTATTTTCTTAGTATATGTAATTTGTAAACATTATAATTGATCATAATTAAATTAAAATATTTTTTTTTATTATTATTGTTGACGCTAGATATCCAATTTCATACTATGTATTGATTTGCAGGGTTTAAGATGAATTTTAAATACAAATTCATGTTAAACATGAATCGTTTATGTTCCTTAAAAAGCAGCTATTATAATATAAATTGATCTTTTATGAAAATTGTTGATTTTGAAACAATTTGCTTACCTCAGGTAGAAGAAACTTTAATATACAGTCTGTATACGGGCTGGACAAAAGTTGATAATATATTTAATAATTTTAAAACTATTGAAAAAAATTTGTAGTTATGCACTTATACCAAACATTTAGTTTTATATTTTACTAGTTTTTCGCATAGGCATGGGATGGTCCACAAAGGAAGTCTTAAATATTTTAAATATGAGCCTACCTCAAGTTATACCTCATTTTAAAGGTCTTAGTTTATACAACAGTGCAATTTTGAAGTTAAAAGGATGATCCAAGAAGAAAATGTCATATAACTAATACTTCTTAAGAACAAGGATAAGATACTTATTGCTGATTACAGCTATAGTTTAGTTGACATAATATGAGAAATTAGTTCATTTTCACATAAAAATATGTAACAAATGATTATTATAATGTTCTTATACTATTTTTAGGATTTACCTATTGTCCAAACTGATTTCCTTATTTTTACTTTTGTTAAATAAAATTTATATTTATAACACAGTCTCTCATTACGATTGCAAACATTCAGCAACATTCTCAACTACAGGGACTTCAAACAGGGGTAAATAAATAAACGGATAGCCGTAAAATTAAGAAGTATTAGTTAAATATTTAAATATGAGTCTGAAATATTTTGAGAGACTGTATTTTCTAATTGGATCATCCTTTCAACTTCAAAATTGCACTATTGTATTGTAAAAACAAAGACCTTTAAAATTATGAATTACTCGAGGTAGACTTATAGTTTTAAATTTTAAGACTTCCTTCATGGGCCATCTCCTTGATATACGAAAAACGAGTAAAATATGTGTAAATGTTTGGTATAGTGACATGTACATAACCAAAAAGTTTCAATAGTTTTAAAATTAATAAATATATTCCAGACTTTTGCCCAGCCCCGCATAATGTAACAGTGTATATAATTTTATTTTCATAAACTGCCTTGAGTTTCATATTTTAGTTCATAATTAAGGTCTTTTAAATTACAAATGTATAACATTAGTCAAAGTTTGTTATAGCAATATCTTTGGAATTTGAAGCACTGGCAAAAAGTCTTCATTACAGAACTTAAATATGACATAAAAACATCCTTAGAGCAAGCAACAAGAAAAAATCTTTTTATGTTCTAGACCATATTTAGTTTGAAAATAGAATTTTAGGTCTTTTTCCAAAGTGTGGAAACTTTAATTCATCTGATATTGATAAAGGCGTGTTGAGATATTGTTACATTGAATGCCTTTTCGGAGGACCAACTAACGTCCACTTTAATAAAAGAAATAGTACAAAAGACGCTATCACGAACGATCACAGGGATATTTGTTTTATATGTAGAAATTAATGAAAAGAACCAACTGTACCTTTAGAAGAGATAGTGCATATCTTGGAACGAAGGGCTGAGAGATGACCGTAGAGATGGATCCACCAGGCCAGGGATGTTGATGCTGTCTAGCGGTCAGTTCTGAGCACAACACAACACTATTGAGAGTTCACACACGTTAAAACCTTTAATAAAATGCTGGGTAGATCAAGAGAGGGAGAAAAAACACGATCTCTGGTTTATGAAATAAAAAATTAGACAGTGTAAGAGAGGGTCACGGCAATTGTGACATGTGAACCGAGAAAACTGTTCCGTGTAACAGCATGAGTTTAACTGGTGTTTTAATTTTAGGTAGAGGGGAACAAACTATTAAATTACTTAATTATGAATTATAATTAACTATATGTACAATATTCATTACTAAGTATTGACCAGATATTTAAATTAAATACCAGGCTTTGGCTCAACTTATCAGAAAATCTTAAATGTTGCTCATGTTTTAGAACACTTTATGGGACAATATAGACAGATTATTTTCAAATCAATCAAAATGTTGTTTTCTTGGATCAAATTAATATAATTTTAGAAAGTATGCAAACTTGTCATTCTGCTTTTCGCACTGTAATAAAGCAAATGCAATATGGTAGAAACTAAAATATAAGAATGTAATGGGGTACATGGGGATAAAGTCTTAACTTTCAGCTGAAGCCCAGTATTGAAGACTATTCATAAGGCCTTTCATGTGTTCAATAAAAATAGCAAGCATTTTTTTTTGCATATCCATGTTATATTGCTCTGCCGACATGATGGCTCAGTGGCTAAGGTTTCGAACTGCGGAGAGCAAGGTTCGAATCCCCACTTAGCCAACGGTCGGTACTTCACTCGTTGAATAAAGTTCACGCACAGGCGTGAAGGCCCATGTGAACTGGAGAGTGAAGTCTTTAAAAAAAATGTATTATTTTTGTATTAATAACATTTTATTTATATATTAAAGATTTATTACTTTTTTATTTACTGTCATGTGAAAATAAAAACTCTTCAACAGATTCAATTAGTCAATTGAATTGGATTTAGCTCATGATACGTTTAAAACCTGCACCCATTTTTTATACGCCTCCTAAATTAGAAAAGATTTATGTTCTAATAGTGAGTAAATACCTGTCAATGAGATGAACACTAAAGATGACAATAAAATAACCCTTCCTCCCACTCATCCATATATGTACAATGTTAATGGCCCTCCCACCCACCCACACACTACATAAATACTTGTAATACAACATTATTGTATGCAATAATCAACATTAGTATAATTGTTAAGGAGCTTACAATCTTGCTAAAGAGATCCTTGGTCACTAAACACTTTTTAAACGTTTTTTTTTATTTCAAAAATGAAAACTACTATTTCGAATGTTTTTTATTTGATTCTTCTGCTCAAGTTATTCGTGTTATATAATTTATTTTTTGCTGATATAACTTTTGTTAATAGCACTCTTGTACATGAATGGGATATCACTATAGACTTTTTTAAATCATTTATTTTAATGTGGCAGAATTGTCTACACTTAACTGAATGTAAAGCTAATTAGATCATCTTAAAAATAACAAGCGAGATTGGTTATTTAGTTTTGGCTAAAACTATTTGTATAAGTATGTTTTATTTTATTTTCATTTCAAATGAAATTGCCATTAAGTGTTTTTAAACACTTTTTATTTTATATAATTATAGAAGAAATGATTGTAGGAGTTAAAAACTTTATGCATGTGTAAAAGCTTTTCAAATCTATTTTTATTATGTATAACTGTTACAGTCAGGGATGTTTCTATATTCTACAACCCACCCACATGTCCTACTACTGACTACTTAAAGAATGTATTACTCGCCCGATCTACTTACAACGTATCCTTACATTCACAGTCAATGGTCACAATATCAGCAGAAAATCGCTTTCCTCAGTCAATTGTAGCGTATTTATGTCAAAATTAATCGTTAACTGTTGTTTTCACATCAGTTTCTGTTCATTGTTATTTTTTATTTTAGAGAACACATATGGCCAGCAGTTCCCATGTGATGTGTGTGGCCGTGTCTACAAACACAAATGCAATCTGTACCACCACAAGAAGTGGGAATGTGGCAAAGAAGCTCAACTCTGTTGCCCTCTCTGTAATTACAAGACTAACCACAAGAGCAATCTGAAAGCACACTTTGCTACATCAAAACACTTATCTGCTACTTTAAAATACTAATTTGTTCTACTTAATTGACTGATTATCTGTTAATATTTTTATTTAATTGTTGTATATAAAGAATTTGATTTTTAATACTGACATTAATTAATTCTTATATTTTTTCATCCCTTAAAATAACTAAGCCTGAATTTATTTATTGTCTAAAAAGATCACAACTTTTTAAGCACATATTCTGTTTTTTAATCATTTTAAGATTGGTATTATGTTAATTTTATTCTGTATTTGAATTATGTTCTATTTTTAAGACTGTGCATGATATTGTGGGAGGTTATTCTAATGAAGTGCTCATTTGTAGCTTGGCTTTTTGGAAGAAAGGCTGAAGTTTTTTTTTTTTTTTTTATGGTAGATCTCAAACTGAAGACTGGTCTCATAGACACCATCAAAGAAATTCAGCTTTGGAGTAAGATAAAGGTAAGATAAGGTGCTTTAAGGTTGGCAGACTTGCAAATCCACACTTCTAGTCAGTAAACAAAAAAGTTATTGTATGTAATATTTGTTGATAGTTCATACTTTCAAACTCAAAATGTTTCAATTACAATTTCTAGACTGTGAAGAAATTATTTCATTTTTAAACCCACATAAATACAATTTCTGAAGTTTTCAATTTAAAATTTCCCATAGTAAGTTGTATAGAATTTTATAGCAAGTTACAAACAAATGGAAAAACTTGTTTGTACTCTACCTCTTTTTAAATTTGCTGTACTAGAACAGTAATTCATAATCTTTTATTTTTATGTTGTTGGTTGCCTTTATAATCTCAATACTTTCTTTTCCAGGTTTTGCAGATCTCAACGAGTTCGTATGTGACGGCTGTGGGAAGCAATATAAGTACAAATTCCACTTGAGTAGTCACAAACGTTTAGAATGTGGGCAAGAGCCTAAATTCCTTTGTCCAATTTGCCCTTACAAAGCCAAACAGAAGGGAACTCTCAAGAGACATTACATTGGAAGACACAAACATCATCCAAGATTTCTTGAGGTGGACATTTAAAACAGGAGAGCAGGCGGAATAACTAAAATGTTCCTTAAACAGGCTTGTAAACTATGCTGGACTGATTAAAAAAAAAATGGGATTGTAATTTAAATCGGCTGTACAACTTTGACAAATAAAAGTTTTATTCTAACAAATGTAGAAACAAACAAATATCAAAGAGTACTGTTTTAAGCTATTGTTTTAAATGACCTTAAAAATTAACACTTTAAAAATTATACTTATAAATTAATTTAGTTGATTAAATTCACAACATTCAATGCAAGTTTAAAACCTTAACTGACGGTGAAATGTTCTTAGAAACATAATGAACATTTTGTTACCATAATTTAGCAACAACAACACAAACTTACTTACATAGTTTTTTAAATGTGATCTTTTTAGGTGAGCTTTTAGTTCAAATAGGTTTTAAGTTCTCCATCTTTAGATAAGTTTATGACTGTATTTATCAAACAATGTTATAATAAATGTTTGCATTAAAATGTTTGTGTTTGTTTTCTTTTAATGTTAGGTATGTGACCAATTCTCTCTCTTTAAATTGCTAAATTGTGCATGAATTCAGCTAAATACAAAAACTCAAATGATTCAAAATAGTTACAGTTTCCCACAATTAAATGAAATACAAAACTGAATTGTTTAACTAAAATATGAGTTTCATTATCCCACAATTTCGTGAAATGTGTAAATTCTAGTGATTCTTTAGAGTTACAGTATTTCACAATTTAATGAAATACATATTAACTCAAGTGATTCTCTATGGCTACAGTTTTCCACAATTTAGTGAAGTAAAAAATCTCAAGTGATTTTTGCTCGCTACAGTATCCCATAATTTGGTGAAGTAAAGGAACTCAAGTGATTCTCTTGGGTTATAGTATCCCTCAATTAAGTGAAGTACAAAATCTCAAGTGATTGTCTTGTGTTACAGTATACCACAATTTAATAAAATACAAAAACTCAAGTGATTCTTTAGGCTACAGTTTCCTTAAATGTTTTAAGTTCAAATTATGTGTGTCAATGGTCCAAAAATCATACATAAATAATCTATAAATTTTCTAGAATAAAATGGCAAAAATCATGGGAATTTTGTAGGGTGATATATAATTTCCTAAATAAATGCATTGAAATGTTTTTTAAATCTTTGTCCTTACATTTTTATTTTCCAGGTCCAATCTATGCTAGTGAGTTTGTATGTGATGGCTGTGGGAAGAAATATAAGTACAAATTCCACTTGAGTAGTCACAAACGCTTAGAATGTGGGCAAGAGCCTAAATTCCTTTGTCCAATTTGCCCTTACAAAGCCAAACAGAAAGGAACTCTGAAGAGGCATTACATTGGAAGACACAAACAGCATCCATTATTTTTTTAGTTGGATTTTTAATTAGGAGATCAAAGTGGAATAATTTTACAAGTTCTTAAACAGGCATGTAAACCTTGATAAACTAATTTAAAAAATGGTTTTGTAATTTTTGGGCAAATTATAAAACACTAGCTAGAACCAGTTTTTGTTTGAAAAGGTTTTTTTTTATAAATTTTTGAAATTATAGAAAATTGATGATAATTTTCTAAACTATTTTTACTGAATTTATTGTAGGTACATAATTTTTGTTAAATTTAACAAAAAAGTGCATCTACACTTTCTCTTAAGTTGAAAAAAATGATGTTTAAAAATAAACTGTAATCGGTAACATTTACTCACTCTTCAGTATGATAAGATTAATTGATTATTCTATTTGATTTTTTTTTTTAAAGCTAAATTTAACACCCCTATTGGTAAATTTGGTTGACAATTCAATAAATTTGTGATTTTTAACAAAATTAATATTTTTACGCATTGGGAATGTTTGCTGGTCTTTAAATAACACGCATGAAAGCTGAAATATTAAAAGGCCATACAATATAATTAATAAATTAATGATAAAAATGATTTACTAACATTGATTGGCATGAAAGTGATGTTCATAAATGATAATTGAGATTCTTCTGTTTGAAACAATAATAAAATAAAAATTTGAAACCTCTTTGCTAAATAGTAGTACTTTCTAATTAAAGTGATGACCATTTATCTAATAAATTTGAAATGGCGTTGAAATATTCAACAAAAATGGTATTATAAAGTTTATTTGAATATACACCAAAGTAAGAATTGCCTATAAAAACTTACACGTTTTACCTTTGTATTTAACATGATACAAAGTTTTTTTTTTAATATTGCTTTTTTCAAATTTAACGATTATATACCATATTTCTAAGCAGACTTATCGTAATTTAAAAAAAATAAAATTTGCTATTTTTTGTAATGAGCACAATAGGCTGGGTGATGTCTGTGTGCTATTGAATTAATCTTACTTGAAGCTAATTTAACACTACAGTTTTAAATTGGAATCTTCTTAAGGACCAAAAAGGCCTATTTTTTTAAATTAGTTTTGCATAAGCTTTTTCCATCATTTAATTACTGTAAAATGTATTGCTCAAAAAAGCAGACAGTTGAATCTAGCAATAAATTATGATTAATATGTGATACAAACATATTAGAAACCATATATACTCTGTTATGAAGCTTGCACACAGAAACATTTATCAGAATGTTAATGATAAGTTTTGTTTTCATTTATGTATTCTTTCCTTTTGTTTGACTTTATTCAAATTGTTTTAACAGTTAGTACGTTCTTGGCTTTGTCAATGCTTTTATTGCAATCTATGTTCATCCAGCTATATTCATTGCCTTTTAATGTTTTGCTTGAATGCCTTATTTTGTGAAGCGTTATTGAAAATGAATTCTGTAAGTTTGGTTCAACTTGATAGAGTAAAATGATGGTGTTATTTCAACAGTGAATTATTGTGGTTATTGTGGAAAATGCTTCAAGTTCAAACACAACTTGGTTCTACATCAATGGCTTGACTGTGGTCAATTCCAATGCATTCGCTGTCCTTTCCGAGGACGCACAAGTCACAGCCTCAAGAGTCACTGCAGCCGTTTCCATCAGGGCTAGGTTTAGTGAAACTAGTCATTTTAGCCCCGGACTATTAAATAGTCAATCTGTCCATAAGAGAGAATAGACGACACATTTCAAATCAACAGATTTATCATCAGGTTATTTGTCTCTATTAAGTTGAACTTGAAATTTATTTGATATAAAGTTTTATTTTTGCCACAAAAGTAAACTGTTAAACACTGGAAGAATACAACATTTACAAGTCTAAAATTAATCCAAATTTGCTCAATGACATAATAAATTTTAAATCTAACATATTACTCAACACTTTCATACACAAAACAAGATCAATGGCCAGAGCTGATTTTAGTGAAAACAATGATAGAGGTGAGGGAGAAGAATACTCCAGTACTTGTCCGGCACTCATCCAAAAACCTATATAAGTGCGTGCCAGAATATGTTTTTTGATGTGTGTGAACTTTGTATCAAATAAGTTTCAAGTTCAACTTAATAGAGACAAATAACCTGATGATGAATCTGTTGATTTGAAACGCATCACCTATTTCTCTCTTATGGACAGATTTACTGATTTATACACACAAGTAATTTTAGTGAAACGTTTTTATTAATGTCGTTTTGCAACTATTTTTCAAAGAATGTTTTTACAATGTAGTACAGGGTATAATCATTAGTCATAGTAGATTTATGATAAGTGTCCTTATTAATGTAGTACAATTCTTTTGTAATTAATCAGTTATTTACTTTCATAAATTCAACTCCTAATTTTAGTGATCTTGACTTTTTTCAGTAACTTTAAATGAATTAGTTCATAGTTGTATTTTATTTTTGTAAATAATGCTTCTTGTTTGCATCCTTAGCTTTGTGATAGTATATAAATGAAAATTCGTATTTCCAACATTATTTCTTTTAATTTACTTAATTAATTTGTGGAACTCTTTTATAAAAGTTTATTTTTTTGTAAGTTACCACATTTTGTGGGAAATAATATCACTTGACAATCATGTTACTCAATTCCTAATTATATCCCATCGACTAATTTAATTGCATTGCACTTTTTGAGGAGTGTCTCATTTGTTTGTGTTAGTGATATTTTGTTTTGCTCAATTTCTGTGACATTTATTAATTTAAAATGATTACTTATCAACTAGTTAGGTCTTATAGGTTTTTTCTTTTCTTTTTTTTAGTTAGTCTTAGTAGTTTTAGCAAAAATAAAATTGAATGAACATGGAAAACATGTTTTTTGGGTGTATGAATATTTTTGTTAGGAAGAGCGTAAGTTTATTGGTAAAATAAACTTACGCTGATGATAATATGATGATAATTTTTCATTCCAAAAAATTACATAGAATGTAAAATGATTATGACACATAATTAAAGCAGGAGGAAAATAATTTGTAATGCTTATTATTTGTTTTTTTGTTTTTTTTTTTTTTACATTTTTAACTGTTACATATGACGTAAAGTAAAATTACAGATACATCTAATATATACAAGTATTTTAATTTATTTATACTCAGTTCATATAAATTGTTATATATTTAGAGCATTCCTATACTCATATGATTGTTTAGCCATAGAGAAAAATGACACAGAGGTTGCTTTTTTATGGCCACAGTGTACGTCTCAATTATAGAGAGATTTCAACTAATGTATATCTAATATAAATCTGAAGTAATAATTACTACATTTATTGTCCTTGAGAATTTAAAGGGATGAAGTGAGGGACTGACAAGGTGCTGGCCCTGCCATCCCCACAGCAAACTGAAGGACGAATAACATAATCAGCGCACTATTGGATGCAACCTCTGGTTATGTCTTCTCTGTGGTTTAGCATACAGAAATAAAATTACACTTCATATGAATAAGTGTAAAAGTGAGTGAGCTGCTAACATAATTGCTATGCTCACTTTTTGCTAACGCAACAGCCTCTCTATCACTTACAGTATTTGATCTCCTGGGAAAAGGTTTGGAATTGTGATTTTTTTTGTGCTAAAATATTCATCCTCAGCCTTAATTAAAATATAAACAACATTTCAATTAATTTGAATATTTATCGACAATCCAAACTAAGAACAATTGGTTCCTATTTTAAGAAGTTAAATTATAAGTATAGTAGTAAAACTTGAGAATATAAATCAATTGTAGTGGTGTATCAAAACAAATATTATATTAGACATTGGTGAATCCATTTATTTAGTTAATACTTAAGAAAAAAAATAGGGGCACTCAGAATCCAAAGATACATTTAGATTAAATATGTGGATAGTGAGTACAGGTCCTTATATTTGTTATATATTAATTTTTATTTTAATAAAATCTATTTTTATTCAAAATATTGTGTTTAAGTTACTCATTATAATTAAGCAATGTCTTATTGCATTATTTGTTGCTTTTAGTTCTAAGGAGACTTAATTTTATGTTACTATATTTAACTTAATTGCCATTGCCTTACCATAAAAGTTATTTTTATAAGTAAATAGTATAATTTTGTTGTTATTTGTGTTACTGTTGGTAGAAAATAAATGACAGATAATATTAGCAATTATATTTCTAGGGTTTCAAAATAACAATTTAAAAGCATGTTTGCAAGGAGACTACACTGTTAAGCCTTTAACTGCCTTCCTAGAGTATTTTACTATGTAATGAGGGAAATTCAACCTTTATCTAAGTCTAAAAATCAATGTAGAAAACTTATTTACTTATATGAAGAATCGCCAATATTTTTGTGATAAACGTTTTAGACCATTGTAGAGTTTTATTTATTTCAGACAGTTTTTATTTATTTTGTATAGTGATCAAATAAAGTAATGACAATTTTTCATTATTAATATAGAAAAAAAAGAATAGAAGAGCAGTTATACCTAGTAAAATCTTTAATTGGTGGATAATTCTTACATATGAGATGCCGACACAACGTTGTTGGTATTTTAAGGCGAATATGAATGATTTTATGAGTGTAAGATGAGTGTGGATGAATGTAGTCTGGTTACTAACTTATTTCAACTGTTACTCAGAAAGGGCAATTTATTAATAGCTCAACAGCCAGGGCAACTAAGGGACCTACAGCTTTTACGTGGAATCCGAACCACGTAGTGCTGGTCTGATTTTCAGCTAATTGACAAGCCTGATACTCAGTTATCTCCCTCACACAACATCCGCACAATGACTACCACCCAACATAGACACCCAGACTTTTTTAGTAGTTTCCACACCGATTGCAACCACTGAGCGGACGCCATGTCGGTATTAAGAGGACCGAGCATCCAACCTATTGCCTACAATCTCCCAAAAAACAATAAAAACAAAAAGAACAGAAAGGTAATGAAAAAACAAGACTGATTAATTTTATATTACTATATTTAATAAGGCCAAATATGTAGTGGTTTGTGACTGAAGAAGGTGTCAGTGGCCCTGAAATATTTCATTAATTTTCTGTTCTCTGTGTTTTGTGTCTTTTTTTAGTTTACCATTTTACCTGGTTTGCTGCTCTTCCCTCCTTTTCTATTAAAATCTTAAGCCTAGTGGCCTTAAAAACCTGTGATTACTAATATAAAAATACAATTGTTGGTATAATATATTAGCATTCAGTACAACAATACAAAAATACAAATTATTGGTTTCTCTCTGCAGAATTGTATTTTATTTTAGTTAGAATCAGTGTAAATGTAAAAATATAAGTATGAGGCTCTATTAATTTTATTATAGGTCGGCACTGGTGGCGCAGTGTTGTAACCCAGCTACATGGGGACAAAGTGTTTGGGAGATTGTAGGCGATAGGTTGTATGCTCGGTCCTCTTAATACCGGCATGGCGTCTGCTTGGTGGTTGCTATCGGCATGGACACTACTAGAGAAGTCTGGGGTGTCCATGTTGGATGGTAATCATTGTGCGGATGTTGTGTGGGGGAGATAACCGAGTATCAGGCTTGTCAATTAGCTGAAAATCAGACCAGCACTACGTGGTTCGGATTCCACGTAAAGCTGTAGGTCCCTTAGTTGCCCTGGCTGTTGGGCTATTAATAAATTGCCCTTTCTGAGGAACAGTTGAACTCAGTTAGTAACCAGACTACACTCATCCACACTCATAAAATCATTCATATTCGCCTTAAAATACGCACAACGTTGTGTTGGCGTCTCATATGTAAGAATGTAAGATTATAAATCTTTAACATTCTGCCTTGTATTTTAAAACTTGCATACCTGATGCATTCTAATCATAGTACTATTTTGTAGTACGGATAAGAAATGTGTAAGTTTATTAAAGAAGACGAGACCAACGTGTATAGCAAAAAATAATGTGTTTTATAGAATAGTTTCTTGATTCCCCAATAGTATACAAAATTAATATCTAGCACTGGCCTACTGGTTATCTTTTTATAGTCCTAGATTTTTGTTAGTTTTTCATTTTTTTATATTTTTACCAATTTTTATACTTCCTAATATTAAATAAAGTATAATGGTTTATGATTGGTATTTTCATTTAACTGCTTTTTCCTTTTATTTTTAAGTAGTTGCCTACTTTCATTCATCCTTTCAAGATTTTACCTATATGTCAGGGAATTGTAGAAAGGACATGATTATCAAAAACTCGCTACAGTAGCTTTTTATTTTTGCAATTTGTTTAACATCTGTGTTATACAGCATTCCTAACAATAGCCAGTGAATTAAAACATTACTGTTACAACTGGAAGAGATGAGAAATAAATGAGGTTTATTGTAATAAACGGCAACTATACAAGTCTGATTTAAATTATATATCTTTGTTGTAATGGTATTACACTGTAATGCTGATCAGATTGTAAGCGTATTAATTATTTTTTTTTATAGTTTGATAGCAATACTACAAATAAATAATAAAAATTTAATATCTAAACTTTCTTACTACTGAGTTTTCATAACAGAGCAAGAGCTTGAAGTGTTTAGGAATATGACAGAAAGCACGCTTACCTTTTTTAAAAAAATCCATTTAGGTAAGTCTCTAGATATTAAGTAAATATATACCAAAAAAGAATAAACATACTCATATGGCAATATTTCAAGGTCACTGATCTTGTCTTCAATCCATAAAAATCGATAGAAGACTTCTTTTATACTACTTGTAATCGAACATAATACTAAGAAGAGACAACTAAAGTTTATATGACTTCTACATTGAAAATATTGATTGGATTGTGATATAGTCCATATGAAACTTCAATAACAATACCACTAATAAAAGTGCAATTGAATACATTTAATTACAACAACGCAGACGTAGAATACTATTTGGCCTGAGATGTAGAGACCTCTCTAGAAAAAAATTACAATCTTTTAGTTTAGGTACAACTAGACAATGGACTAATATAGTAAATATAACATGAGTCTATTCATTTGCTCAACTTGAATAGTAAATAAATAAATGTCAGTTGCTAACTACTCATCCTACGTTAAAAAGCTATGAAACCATGCAAAATATAGTAATTTTAAAGTTAGTTGGAAAAAAATGAATGACCTATGAAGTTGTCTAGGTCAATAAACTGATTTTGAAAGTTTAAATTTAAAACAAAGTTAACTTGACCTATATTCTTCACAAATGCTTAGAATAGGCCTACTGTGGCGCACACAGGAATTACTCACGAGGGGTGCTATCTGGTGGGGGGGGGGAAGTTTCAAAAGTAGGTATACATACAGTAATGAAACTCAAGTTTTTGATAGTGATTAGAACAGAGTTTTATTTATATACAAAAAGTAGTATATAGCATATATTTGGGTTTCATTCGCCGCACCATTGACCTTGACGCACAGCCGACTATTTGCCACCGTCTCCTCACATCGCACTGAAGTCTGCAACTATTGTCCCCGTCAGACACTAGTATGTTGAATATAGCTTACAGCCTCTTAAAAACTGAACAACTTGCTACAAACTTCTTATTTTGTGGACTGTGTTACCGTATTCCACAAAGCAATTTCATTTTAATTTTGCAGAAAAAACTCGCCGGGGGGGTGCTTCAGTACCCATAGCAACCACCTTGGGTGCGGGCCTGTTAGAATATATTTTTGTTTCAATTTTGACAGTTTATAAACTCTAGGATGAATTTGAATGACATCATTTTGTTATAAGTGAAATATTTTGTTTAAATAGACTGTATGATTTACTATTTTTAAATTTTATTTATTTTTAAGACGACGACCCTCAAGATATGGGCGAATAAGGATTTCGAATGAGTGTGATGAGTGTAGATAAGTGAATGTAGTCATTGTTACAAACTAAGGCCGACTATTCCTTAGAAAGTGTCATTAATTAATAGCCCAATGACAAATGAACAGCCGGTGGTTATTAGGTGATCCTTTTCAAAATATGTTACGACTCTGATTGGGATCAAACTGAGAACCTTTAGCTTATGAAGCTGGGATTGAACCAACTACGCTCCTGACTAATTTACTTTATTTTAGATAATAATATAATGTTAGTAAAATATTTATAGTGTTATAATTGTTGTACTCAGTTTGATTTACAAACAGGAGGAGCTCATGTATGTGATGCTTGCGGAAGGAAATACAAATACCGCTATAACCTATATCAACACAAGCGACAAGAATGTGGGAAGGAGCCTAAGTTCAACTGCCCGTACTGTGCCTTCCGCACCAAGCAGAAGAGCAACCTTAAGAGTCACTACGCAAGTCGGCACAAAGATTTGCCATACCCCTTCTAAGGATCAACTAGATTGATTGTTTTAAATATACAAATTATTGTTGGTCTTTTAATAAAAATTTAATCAAAGAGCCTTTTATTATTTAAACCTATATAAACCTATATTATACCAATTTAAGAGCAATTATAGATCAACTTGAAAATTTTTTATATTAGCATAAGTGGAAAAACAAACTGTTCTCATAATTACGGCGTAGAAAAAATATTGTAAGCATGTATAAATTACCTAAATATTGTAGCATCTAAAGGAATTCTTTATTAATTGTTTTCAGTATTTTAAAATTCTCTTAACATTTCAATATATGAAGTTCTGGATTTCCCACCAGCGGAAATACCTACAAAGATGTATTCTATGGTTATAGATTTATAAATCTAAAATTAATCCCTCAGCAATGACATTAGGATGGGAAAGGTTTGAAAAAGTAAGTTTGAACTCCAACTATTTTTAACAACTAGTATATGAGTACTAGTTGTTAAAAATTACCAAAACATGTGTTAAACTGTTCCTTATCAAAAGATAAAATATTTTAAAATATGTTTTTCTATTTTTCTCTTTGTATTTTTAAATTTAATAATTTATAATAGAATTAATTATTTATTACAAATTAAATTATGCTTGCAAGCTTACATTCAAATTTGTTTAAAATTCTATTTTGTATTTTTTTAACTGTTATAACTCAGTAAATTACAACCAAATTATTTGTGTCAATTTTTATTTTCTCAGAGATAAAAGAAACTTGTAAAAAAATACTTGATTTTTTTAATTACTTTCCAGTCTTCTCTCAAATCAGCTGTTGAATACAGTCATTAGTGAAATACCACAAATCAAAGTCAAACAATGTTTTATTTAAGAATATTTACACATTATATTTGAGTGTATTATCGCTGCTTTTCAATGTAAAATAAATTATACAGCAGATAAATAAAACGTGGAGTCAAAAATTTTCAAGGTACACTGAAGGTATTTTCCAAATGCTATAGAAGCGATGTGTTAACAAATATTAACTATAATGACTTTTATATTAATTAACGAAGTATTAAAAGTCTAAACTTAAATATGCCCTCAATACTTTAAACTACTTATGTCAGTTATTTAAATGTTTGGTTTTAAGTATATTTTTATGTGTTCAACAGCACCATCATCTCCAAAGACAGGACCTTTCATGTGTGACTGTGGCCGGAGCTACAAGTATCGCTATAACCTCAATCAACACAAGCGCCTCGAGTGTGGCAAAGCCCCTCAGTTCAGCTGCCAGTTGTGCCCGTATAAGGCTAAACAGAAGAGCAGTCTCAAGTCACATTTTGTCAACAAACATGCTGGATATCCTCTTCCGTTTTAGTCCCTGCAGTTTGATCTCACGATTCATAGCCATTTGTATACAAACTTTATAACCACTGATTGTGAAGGATAAATCCTTTTTAATTCGGTTTTTAAATTTTATTTTGTATTTGTATTAAGTTCAATTTAATTTCGCCTAGCTTAAAATATGTCTTTAAATTTATATTTGTGGTTTTTAGGTACATTGAAGAAATAAATAATATTTAGTAGAGTTATTAATTTAACATATGTCTTATTAATTAGGAAAAGTCAAACTTTTTGTTCTGTTATACAAATTATTTGATTTCTTTTTCACTAAAGCATTGCATCATATATTGTTACAATTTTCATGGTAATACATTTTTTATTTAGATGAATATTGGGAAAAAGAATTTTTAAAATATATTTGTACGTTATAGATCTGATAAATATTTGAGCTCTGAATGTGTTTTCATTCCTCAAGTAAAAAATGTAATATCTTGACTGATTGTAATTATTATTTATTTTAATTTTTAGTTTTTAATTACTTTTTAATTTTAAGTTCAGTTTAAGTTTATAATAACCAAGTTTTCAGTGTTTAATGATAAAATTGGAGCAGTGAAATAATTCACTATCATAAATTTGACATTTTTAAAATTCTGTGTGTATTCTTATTTTCCTATCTAATTTTAAAAGTATTACAATCCAAACAGAAATAAAATTCAGTCCTAATAAAGAAATGTTACGCTCAAATTGATTGTGTCAGTTAAGTAGCTCCAGGAAAGAATGATTATGCTATTTCTTTAAAACCTATTAAATTCATATATTTTTTTATTTTTGTACTATTGCACAATAATTTATAACAATTTAGAACAACAACTACCTAAAGAAGTTTGCATATTTCCTTAACACCAAAAAAAATCACAGTTTATTTATGTAATTGCTTAAAATATGTTGCTAGAAAATGACAAATCCAAATCTTTTATTTTTACAGCATTTTGGTTATACTCTTTGTTGTTGTAAATGCACTTTCTATTAAGTACCGCTATGGGATTATATAAATAAAATAGTAAACAACAATAACTATTTTTCCTATGACAAAGTAGATGCAATGCATTGCAAATCTTGTTATTGTGACCTTGTAAATAATTTTGTTTCTTATTTCTTTTTTAATAGTAGACGACGTAATTCAGTGGATGGATTTAATATTTTTCATCCTTAAAATGGTCTTCTTGAGGGACTTTTGATGGGTCTATGGATCCGAAATCAATTTCCCAATATCTTGAATGAGAACTTCTGAGATTAGTCCTCATTGGAATATACATTTAAAAGAAATCCAGGCTACAAAACAAATGATTTCAGTTTTAACTGGCAACAACTTTATGGCTTCTAGTTCTCACTAGCTAAACTCATTTATTTTTTCATTTAAATATCTCACCAAGGTTTGAAGCTACTTCATGCCTGCTTCAATAATTATGGGTTTGTTTTTTTCAAAACGTTATTGACTTATTTTTATTCTATGTTTTCAAACTTTTATATTATAACTTACAAAATGTTCGACCTTAAGCCTAAGTTTAGTGCCCCCTAGAATTTGGCACCCTGGACAAAACAATACTTAATCCACAAGACAGTCAATATATTATGTAGATGAATATTTTAGTAAAATTTATATTATTTGGAGGTAACTTAAAACACTTAATTTTAGTGTTTTGTTACCTAATTTATAAGTAAATGAAATAAATAAATGCCCGATCTGGCTGCGTATAGCCTAGGGCCTAAGATACATGCAACAAAATTATTTTAGAGACAGTTGGCTGTTTAACTTTTATTATACTAGAATTATTTAATTGTTGTAATCATAAATCAATTAAATTTTGTTTGCTAAATAGTTATAATATACCGTGCCTTAAAATTAGTTTTTATAAAATTAATTGTGTTTACAGCACCCATTTTGACAGCAGCTTCAAAGACTGCATTGTTTGTGTGTGACTGTGGCCGGAGCTACAAGTACCGCAACAACTTGACCCAACACAAGCGCCTGGAGTGTGGCAAGGCTCCTCAGTTCAGCTGTCAGCTGTGCCCGTATAAGGCCAAACAGAAGAGCAGCCTCAAGTCACATTTTGTCAACAAACATGCGGAACATCCATTTCCTTTTTAAACACTGTTATATTCATCCATCGTTACTATAAGATTAATAGAAAAGTGAAATAAATCAATCTAATTTAATTATTTTGACTAGACAAAGAGACATTATTAATAATTTTGCTCTACAGTAGCACTCTTACTAAGCATTATAATTTGTTTAATTTGCTAATTTAATACACTAACTCCATATTAGTAAAATTCTTCTCAATTTAATTTTCCGCATTTTATAGTATTTAATTTTAAATAATCTATTATTTTCCAGAAATGTGTTAAACTGTGTTACTATATTTATATTTATCTGTTTCATTATATTTTAACATATATCATATTCTTTTTCTTTTATTTTCCACTTTAGTTTCATCAATCATTATTTAAATAACGGAAGGTAAGGAAACATATGTACATAAGTTTGTCAGTGGCAATGAGTCGAGTTATGGAGTGAAAGACCAAAGGATCAAATTCAAAAATGAGCTTATGGTAGTTACTTCATCTGGTGAATAAACTTATGCACAAGCTTACAACCCATTTAAACTGATTACTAAGCTGTCTTATGAAATAGATAAATAAAATAGTTATACAGGGTGTCCAGCTTCGACTCTTAACATATTTTAGAGGATTGTTTGTCAGGTCAGTACAAGCAAATAATCCCATATAACATGTGTCCTTATTCGATTTGTTTTCTGTATGTTGTATGTTTTTTATAAAAATTTTAATTTCTCAAAAACTGCTTCACATACAATACTTAATTTTGTTATGAAAATACTTAATTTTGGTATGAAAGTTATTCTTTAAAAAACACATTTCATAGAGTACCCATATGACAGTGTTTTCAGTCACAAAAAATAAGTTTTCTCTTGTATTTATCACTTGATCTTTTAAATTTATATATAGTTGAATTTGGTGTTATGTAATCTATAAGTTTTTTTTTTTTTTTTTATGTTTTTGGTTAAAATGTGTAATTTTTTTATATTTGACTTTGAAATTTTTAGACAGCCACCATTTTTAAACCAATAATCTTAGACATACAGTTTTTTTACTTGAAATGTGTCTTTTTAGGATTAACTTTCATACAAAAATTCAGTATTGTGTGTATAATAGTTTTTGAGACATTAAATTTATAAGAAACCCATACAAATATATAACGAATTGGGTAAGGACACGTGTTATATGGGATTATTTGCTTGTACAGTATTAACCTGACAACAATCCTCTAACATATGCGACAGTCAAAGCTGGATACCCTGTATATACATTAGTTACAGTTTACTATAGTCTTATTTGGTTTTATGGGTTTTTTAGTTTATTGTATAAATTTTCTGAATAGTGTAATTTTGATTGTTTGTTACTACATATTTATGATGAAACTGATACTGCTAAACTTAATTCACTATGTATGAATTTGATAGAGGAGGTTGGGTTAGGGGGCAGGGGTTGCTCCATCAACCTCATATGTGTAGGTGGATGGGAAACCATCCATGGCCTGTGTATGGGTGGCTAGGAGGGGATCAATATTGTGCATCCATCGGTGGGTGGGAGAGTAGGCAAGGTAAAAACATGCAAGGTGGGAGGGCATTCATTAGAAAATTTGTTATTGCTCTTTTGAACAATCAAACTCTAATTTTAGATTTACATAAATATTCAATAAAATAACATTCTAACAAAACAACATAAAACAAATAAATTGGTACGGATGAAATGTAATTATGGGAAAATGTAGTTAAAAAAAGTATTTGTTAGAAAATGTATCTCAGTAAAATATTATTACTTACTATTGCTGATACTTTAAGTTTTACAAGAATTTATTTACAAACAAAATATTAACTTAAAACTAAGTGAATCACAAGTAGGAAAGATACATTCTCAAAGGTACAGAAAAGTTTTTAAAAAATCAAGGTGTACCCCTCCCAAATAACATTTTTATAAACATAGTTTAACCAAACCTTTTAAATGCCAAGTTTTTAAGCATGCTAACAGTTACTTATTTAATTTATGAAAACTATAAAAACCTGTTAGAGCTATACAAAATGAGGTATTAAAGTTTCAAAATGCTCTAGTGAGGCGTTTTTACTGGAAGAATTTTTAAAGTTTACGCTTCAGTAAAAAGCACTAGAAATCAAGCTCTTTTATCATTATACCCATGGTTAAAAATAAAAAAAAAAACAGAAAAATTTTTTTTCCTTTATACCCTCAAAACGCAGAATAAACAAGGACAATTTTAATGTATTTTTTTATTGTTCAGGTGTAATTAGTTTCTTTATAGTGATGTTTCAAGTTCAAGTGTTTATAAGTTTTTCTCAGATAGTAGTCTTTATAGAGAAAGAAAAATATCATGAGGTAAAACTTTTGTTCTCATTGTAAAGATAACTTAAATCATTTTGATCTATTTACTGAACTATAATACATTTTAAATGTCACGTTCATTTGCAACAATCTGAATATGATAGTCCTTCATAATATTTTTCTATCTTTTTAAAAAAATACTAGACTTATTGTTGTTAGATTGAGATTATATATACTCTTTTATGTATACTTCTTTGTTTCTTGTGTTGTAGAACCACCGGTGGCATCTCCAAAGACTAATCTATTCATATGTGAGTGTGGACGAAGTTATAAATACCGTAATAACCTGACAAAACACAGGCGCCTAGAATGTGGTAAAACTCCTCAGTTCGACTGCCAACTATGCCCTTACAAAGCCAAGCAAAAGAGCACCCTCAAGTCTCATATTATTCACAAGCACGCTGGACATGTACTTCAAATGTAGTCTTTATGTAATAAATGTTTATTAACATCTATTAAAATCGTTGTTAAATAAATGTGTTCATCTACTCTCATCTCACTCATTCACCCCTCATATTCGCCCATATCTCTACGATCGGAGTCTCAGAAATGAATAATGAATGTTTGATATCTGCGTTTGATTAAATTTTTCTGTGTTTTATCATAGTTAATTTACTGTAGAAAATATCTGCGTTTTCCTATCTATTAGAACACAATATTATTAAAGCAAATGACTAAGGAATAATAATAATAAAACAAATATTAAGTTATAATTATTTGACACTACAATGATTTTTCACATGTTTATAACCATTCAATATTTACCCTTAGATCAATAAAGAGTGATGAATGTTTAATAATTTTTATTTGATTACTTTCCTTTACCTAATTGAGGAACTTTATCTTTGTGGTTCATCATCAGTGATGTTACTTTTTTTGTGTCAGCCTATGCTTTGTTCATTGGAGACAGTCATCATATTTAAGTTATTTTATTGATTTTTCTTTATAAAACTATCTATAATTAACTGTTGTAGGCTCTTCAGTGAGTGTCGAGGTGGCCAGTACAAATTAAAGTGCTTAAAGCAGGCTGATTGCCCCCTTGAATACTGTGTGTATGTAATAATGGAATAGGACTTTGGTTCTATTTTGATGGTTTTATGAATCAAAGGTCCAAAATAATAGATTAATATGGACAGGTGGAGGCATTTGTATTGTGACGTTAGAGGTTAAATTCTTGATATTCTCATTGCAAAACATACCTAAGCGAAAGCATTTGCCAAGTATGTCCTTGTTAATCAAGAAAGAAAGTTAAAGGTTCTAACACAATCAGCTTCTGCCCTAGTTCTAATCATAAACAATGCCAACCAGTGATCCGTCAAAGTTCCTTCGATGACTTGGCAGACAGCTTCCGGAAAACTAGAGCTTTTTGGGTTCGGGGAAATATGGTTGCAAAGAAAACCTAAATAACTAACTTTGTGTGATTCATTGGTTTTGAGTTGTATGTACAGCTTGCTTCTTTTTTTTGAATAGGAGAAAGAATTATTTCAACAGTTTAAAAAAAACACTGTGTCCATCTTGAATTTGGCTTTTATTGTACCTGTTTACTTATTGTTTTTGTATTTGTTTACAGTTACGATGCTATATAAATTGTCTTAACACAAAAAGAAATTATTGTTTTTTTATAAAAAGGAAATATTCCTTGTATCTTACCCAAGGTGAGGTAAATTTGAAATTTTATTAATATTGATTTGAGAGCACTTTGTGTTAAATAATTTAGATAAGAAAAACTTCACAATGAACTATCTCAGCTGAAGAACAGCATTATAAGTTTATACAATGGCCGTTTGGTTACGGCCCCTGAGAGATAAGCGACCCTCCACTAACGCACGCACACACACACCACCTGGGCAAGCCTTGTCAACCTCTCTTGACTGCCTGTCATAAATAATATGCAACTGGGGTGTCTAATACAAAATACATTTTTACTATCTACTTTTTCCTTTTTGAAACTAACATTTTTGTAATCTACGTAAAATTATGATTAAACAAGTCTAAATTTGATATAACTAGAACGTTTTTAAAGTATAAAATTTAAATATGTATTTTGTTCACACCAACATATTATTTAATCATTCGAATACAGTACAGTATTTATGTTTTGCATTAGTTTGGTATCATTTATCTCATATTTTCATGTATATTACAAAAATAACAATATCAGGAGAGAAAAATGGAAGATAAAAAATGTTGCAAGTTTTTAGTATAACTATAGCAAGTGATTAATGGTAGGGACAGAGCGAGGTCGTTTGCCGCTCCTGAGAGTGTGTGTATGAGGTAGTGAGGGCTACCTAATCCTTCAAGGCCCATAGCTCGCCAGCCAGACTTTAGTTTCAACTTTAATCGTAAAAAAAATTAAAATACTTTAAATTATTTCATCATTTTTATTTAATTAACTTACAATTATTCTAACATTAACTTACATCACAGACAATCTCTCTTTATATATGTGGCCTACCATATTTTCAGTGATACCATAATACAGTGATTTCAAAATTAATTGTGGTACTAATATTGTATTAAAATTTCCTTGAGGTAATGTAGACAATGTTAGTACATTCAACAATAGATGTTGATTACATAGTTCATACATTACATATATACTATTGATAAAAAAAATATAGAGAAAAAATGCTCTGGTAGTTTATTTACAGTCTTCTAAGGTAAATTGGCTGCACATTTTAAAAATGTATATTATTTAAATAATGTTTGATAACATTATTTTTATTTCCTATAAAATGATGCCTAGTCATTAATATATTCAATAATAAATAATCACAATTTCAAGAAGGTGAGAAAAAATTATTTCCAAGAGAATGACCCAAAACTTTCCTCATAAGTAATTTTACTTGTGGGTAAGTTTTTCTTCATTACCATTAGAACATACAGTCCATCATTTAGGATGTCTCTGATAAAAATATGTTAAGGTTCACAAAATGTAAACATTCCTATTTTAATTTTTAGTTTATTTGTATACCACATTTTATAAATGGTTTAAAAAAATTTTTGTAAAATGTGCATTTTTTACTTATATAGTAATAAAGTTGTGTTGTATGACGTTCACTTGTATTGTATTTTATAAATATCAACAACCACCAAAATATTTCAGCCATGTAACTTGAAACATACGATATTTAACTTAGTAAACATATTATACTGATTAACAAATACAAAGTTAACTATACTTATAATATTCCCTTTTTCTGTGTCTAATTCATCAAACATGAGACAGGTGAACAATTTTTGTCGTAGTACGTGTTTTTTATCTGACAGTATTTAACTTAAAGGTATGAAGTAAATTGCAAATTTTATATTGCTGCCAAGGTTTCCATATACAGTACTTAGATAATATTTTGTGCAGTAGCCCCTGGGATGGACGTCTACAGGTGTTTGCTGTGCGGTCGCTCATACAAACGCCGAGATAACTTGACCCGTCACCAGCGCTACGAGTGTCTTACCACAGAACCACAGTTCCAATGTCCTCATTGCCCCTACAAAGCCAAGCAGAAAGTTCACCTTAAGTCCCACATGGGCGTCAAGCACAACTCTTTTATTCTTGACCAATTGATCAAATAGATAAATTATTGCTAATTGTCTGTTCAAAGTTTAATTTTCCACCTAATTTCTATTTCTGTTTGTAGAGATTTTTTATATTGCTTTCTGAGTACTTCTGAATCAACTAATGAATTATGGGTTGTCATTTTGCATTATTCCATGTATGTTTTATTAAAGAAAAGACAAGTGATTAGTTTTTGTGTGCTTATTCAATAAACTAAAACTTTCATTTTTACTCTCTTTATTCAATGTAATATTTTTAAAATTTTTTGTTTGGCTAGTTGAGATAATTATCTTCAAGATCTATTTATATTTTTGTGAATTCATAAAATAGCAAAAATATTAAAAATGAATGGTTTTTTGATGAAATAAAAAATAACTTTTTAAAACGATTACCATTCTAATTTCCTGTAGTGTGGGCTGTGTTAAATTATTACTTTTATTTTATACAGTATGGTTTCAATAACTCACAATTGTGGACAATTCAAACTATCAAGTTTGTCATTTAGTAGATGGTACTCTGACAGAAGAAACTGAGTTACAAAAAATTAAGCATTGTAACTCAACGATAACAAAATTCATTTCTATTAATTGAGATTGTAAACATGATGAGAGTTAAAAAATGGAATATCATCTGTACATTTTTGACATACATAAGAAAATTATTAGTATGATTCATAGTAAAAAGTATTGTGACCTTGAACTGACCTATTAGTTTTTAGTAGGGAGTTGAAAGTTACTTACATAATTATTATGGAAGGCTTCAATTCTCATTTTCTATCTTTAGAACAGTAATGACATCTAAATCAAAGAATTCTAAGAAAAATTTATAGGGTTCTGTGAAGATAATATATTTTTTAACATTGACTGTTATGAAAGTAGGATAATAATATTATGTTTGTTATCAAGTAATTTAAGATATTGAGGTTCAAATTATTGAGGCCATACTGTATACTCCAGCAAACTCTAAAACCGAGGGCTATCAAAGATTATTAGAAATTAAATATGTTTATTATTTTATTTAAATTGAAATAATGAACAGATCCAAGGTTATATTTTATATCATTACTGCTTGTAGTCTTTAAACATGATTAATAAAAAATTATGAATAAGAATCGATTAAGGACAGTCAAAACTAGAGAGAAATAATTATTATAGATCCTCTCATAACATCCCCAATACACGATTGATCTGATTTTATGTCTGTCTTACAGATGTGGTTCTGAGACCTTACATGTGTACGGACTGTGGTCGATCCTATTCCCGTAAGGACAACCTCAATCGTCACCAGCGTCTGGAGTGTGGCAAGGAACCACAATTTGCCTGTTGTTTTTGTCCTTATAAAGGAAAGCGCAAGGGCCATCTACTAAACCACGTGGCATTAAAACACTCAGCACCAATCATCATTCCAGATCTTTCTAGTCAACTGTAATTTTATTTTTGCTGTTTTATTTGTTATAGTAAAGTGATTTTATATGAAATTGTAGCATTTTTTGTCCTTATTTTACAAACTGCAATATTTTCATTTATAGTCTAATATATATAGTCGATGTAACAAAAGAATTACAGTACAACCTCGGTTATCTGGCCTAATGTGGCAGCAGGTTTTCTGATAAAACATGTCAGAAAAACTTGGTTTTTTAACAAGAAAGAGATGTAATAACTTATATCGGATGGTAATTGAGAAAGAAGTAACTATGATTGCATGTAACGAAAACCACGAAATCATGGCGAATTTTGGCAAGACGAATGTAACGAAATCTTGTGTCTTGTAAGACACACGTTTTAAAAACAACTTTGTTTTACTCAGTTAAAATTCTAACGTGATGTGTTAAGTTACCAAATAGTATTTAGATAAAACTTTGTTTTACAGTGTAATCTTAAAGACATTAAAATAATACAGTAACTACATCCTTTAAAAGAACAAAAACGTGTTTTCACTGATAATGGGTGTGCACGTAATGAACTCTTCCACTTCCTCATCTGAGAAATGGACTCTTCTAGCTATTCTATTATAGAAGTTACCAAATTGCCACCTCAGATTTTCATGTTAATTAACCAGTGACAGTCTGCAATGTACGACAAGTTAAAAAAACAGCACCTGCAATATTCAAGATGCAAATTTCAAGCATTTGTGTTTGAGATTTGTGAGCTGAATTATTTTATTAAATAAAAAATTATTTTTGTTAGATCGCCAAGCCGGATGACACGGACAGCCGGATAAAGCAAGGCCGGATAATCAAAGTTACTTTTACATTTACCTTATACAATATAAATTATAGAATACATTATTATATATAAGTATTTTTTAATAACTCTGCAATTTATTTGTACAAAGACACCAAAATGTTATTGTTATTATTATTGTTGTACTATATAATATTATTTAGTTCATAAAAATTATGTTTATGAAAGGTTACTTTTCAAACTATGTGTTATTTAATTTTAACTTTTCTCAAAACAGATCAAATCAAACAAATGACAAAAATTGTTCCTTTGAGTTCAATAATTAAAATTCTTCTATAATATTAATCTACACCGTCATAGTTAGTCAATATAATTTATTTTTTATCACTTTTTTAGACAAGGTTGTGTCTAAAGTGCCAATGTCGGTTAAACCCACAGGTTTAGAGAACGGATGTCAGTTCAAGTGCAGTGACTGTGGGGCTTTTTACAAACACAAGTTCAACCTGAACCGGCATCGCAAGTACGAATGTGGTATCCAACCACGGTTCCAGTGTCCGTTCTGCCCACACAAGAGCAAGCGGAAACAAAACCTTCAGTGCCATATCTTCACCAAGCATAACAGTCAAGATGCTTCAATCAACTATTCTCCCAGTGTATCCTAACTCCTTCAAGTATATTGATTAATTAACAATCAATCATAAAAATACAGACAGTTGATTATGTATCAATTATTCTAGTTTAATATTTTTATATTGATATAATTTAAAATTCATCTTATTCAGTAGAGAATGTGTTATAAACTGATAGCTTAAACTATACAGTTTATTAGAAATTAGGAATTTCAAAATATTAGTCCCAAAATTGAACGTTATTTGCAGAGCTGAAAATACTTTTGCAATGATTGAATTTAAGAATATGTTCTTGATATATCTTTGTAAAGACAATTAATACTTCATTTTCTCTAGCTGAGCTACAGAAATCTTGTAAAATGCAAAATATGCCTTTTTTGCTTAAATGGTTTTTTTGCGGTTTCTGTAGTGCCAAATAAAGTGGTTACTAGTAACTATCATAATATCAGAAATTTTACATTATGTAAATTATATTAAATTGTGCTAGTACAGATATATGAAAGCATAACTGTCTAAAGCATAGTTAAGTAATTTGAATTTTTGTCAAATTTTAAGGTCTTTCTAACTCACTCAACTCTTCCAGTGCAGTAAGTGGATACTCATAAGCCAGTATTATTTTTAATTCCGTTTAGCTTAGTCAATTTTATAGTAACTATCACAGGCCTCAATCTATTTGAAGCCTCTGTCATATTATAACTGGTATGTTGGAGAGATAGGACATCAGCAAACTTACCTTAGAAGACAAGTTCACTAACACCAGAGTAGTAGTAACAAACACAAAATAAACACATAATCTCACAAATTTTCAATGCCACTGGCATTTTCTTCAGGTGAGTAGAGAGAGAGACTGACAGATTATATGTGTTTATTTAGTGTATTCCTGGCCTAGTGCCCTTTAACCTAACCTAAAATCATATTATAACTGGAATTTTAAGTATACAGGGCGTTACACTTAAGGGGCTCTGTGTGTAATTCTAAGCAAAAAAATGAAGAATAACACAATTATATAAAACAATTTATATCTTTGTTGTTATCTTTACGATTGTTACAAAACTCAGTAAATAGTTCATGTTAGAAGTTAGTATTTAACAAAGAAATATTTTTAAATTATCTTCTATATTTTCTAAATTTATCTTAATTGTTTTTCAAAATTACAGCCATTTTCTTTTTATTGTAACAAATATCTAAAAAAAACTACTGATTTTATAAAAATTATGTAAGAAACAAAACCGTTTTTAAATAACTTTACCTTTCTAATGATACCTCATTTGTAAAAATTGGTTAAGAAATAACAGTTTTATGAACTAACATTAATTCACATGCAGTTCAAATACTGTCAAATTATTAGCCATTTAGTTTGCATGTGAGCTAATGTTAGTTTATAAAATTGCTATTCCTTAACCAATTTTTACAAATAGGAAAGTCATTTAAAAACTATTTTGTGTCTTACGCAATTTGTTTTTTTAGATATTTGTTACAATAAGAAGAAAATGACCGTAATTAATTTTGAAAATAATCAAGATAATTTAAAAATATGTTTCTATTGAATACTACCTTCTAACATGAACCCATTTACTGAGTTTTGTAACAATCGTAAAGATAAGAACAAAGATATAAATTGTTTTATGAAAAAAACAAAATGGCGTCTAGCTGCTAAACAAAGTGGAAATTGAAAAAAAAATACTATCTCAACTGTGTGTTGAAACCACAGATCTGATTTGCTCTTGATATTGGTTAAGAGCATGTAATATAAATCTCAAATTTTGAATAACATACGATCACGAGTTTAGTAAGTTTGAGACTCAAGGATAATCCCTGATTATTTACGTTGGATTTTTCCCTGAAGACAAACACAATTCAGAAAATACTACATATGTTTTAATTAAAATGCATAAAATAACACAATATTTCCATCAATAATAGATTTTTAACATTTCAGGTTGTCAGTATGGTTTAGTCGAAGATGGTGGGGAGAAGAGATTTGAGTGTAATCAATGCAAACGGACGTATGCGTACAAGAAGAATTTGCTTCAGCATCAACGACTGAACTGTGGCAAAGAACCACAATTCCCCTGCCCTATTTGTCCGTATAGAGCAACACAGAAAGTCTGTTTAAAAAAACATATGTTCAAACATAGTAGTCCAAATGTTTATTCAAATACCTTTATATAATTTTTTTAAATAAAAGTTTGTCCTAATACAAATTTGAATTAATATAATTTGTGTCATTCTAAAAACCTCTTTAGTTTGATAAGTTCAGAATTTAGTATTGAACATAATCGTCTCTTTCCCTCATTCATTTGTTAGAAATAATATTCCTCTTTTTTTGTTCTAGCAATACTTAGTAATTATAAGCTGTATTCACAAAATTATTTTCTCATTTATTAAATTAATTGATTAATTGATTTTAAAATTATTTGTTTTTGTTAGCTTTTACATATATTTGATATAGTTTGAAAGTCATTATTGTATTCACCTTAAAATAATTATAACTCATAATTACTGTAATCTTTTAAATACTAGAATTTAATTCTTATTCACTTGTTTGTAAACTTAGAAGTAGGTAAGATTTTAAGAGATGAGACCATATGAAAGATCAATTATTACTAAGTTATTACTTTTGATAAAACATTATTATTTATTGATAAAGAAAAATGTTGACTTTAAAATGGGTTCCAAAAATAATTTTGTCAACCAAAACAAATAATTATAGATCTATATGTGTTGCTAAAAATACCAAAATGTTCTTGACTGTACCTAGTACCTGTTTGGATACTTGTATCTGGGTACAGTAAAAAGGAACCAGGAATCTACTCTGGTGGTATTCCCTGAAACTGTAGGTCCACTTTTCAACTCTAGATATGTATTTCAAAGTAGGTACCTGATTATGTACTTTTGAATATGTATATAAGTAATATAAATTGACATTAAATTCTTGTTGAAGCATTTCACATTATAAACTTGTTATTAAAACATAGATTTAGCTTTGAGGCACTATACTGATTTCTACAAGTCAATATGAATATTCATGTTCATATTGTGTGAACTGGATATGTGTCTTGAAAATAGCGTATTAGGAATGTTTGTAATCCTAGATTTGTAATTTCAAGACAAATATATCTAATTAGCATGGTTTAACATAAGTTCACTGTAAAATTACATTGAATTTGTGTTCTAACCTATAAATCAGGTATTTGTGCCTTAAAATCATAATTTAAGTTTAGTGGCAACAGTATTAAGCTCATTTCATATGCCAAGCCTCAATACTTTGAGATAGGAAGGTGATTAAGGACCCACTACTTGAGGGTGCGTGATAATCTATATGGCTGTATAGCAATAACAATCACTTATGAGTTTTATACCTCCATATAAAAATTCTATCTCAGATTTCAGTAATGGGATATTTTTTTTATAAAACTGAGAGTCTGATCTCTTTTAACTTTACCTTACTCATTCCCCATAGAGTAATGATCTATTCAGGAAAGTTATCAGACAGAGTAAGAGGGAGAGCCAGTACAGTACAAGGTGAATATTGGTGATAAAAACTAACAGCCAAGGCCAGGACTATATCGGTATTGCTATATCTCAGGTACAAAGTCCTTACGCCTTAGACGTCTCAACCACTTGCTCTCACTCCCTGGCTGTAAATATAATAAAAGTATGTTTTTTGTGTATATATACTTATTTTTTTCTACAATTAAGTTCTATTACAAGGTTGATAGTTGACTTAAATAACCCGTGTTTTTATCAAATTTAATGTTAACCTCAAAGTGTTAGTTTTGCAGGCTGATTCGGAAGCGACACATAGGTGCAGTCGATGTAACCGGAGCTACCAACACAAGCACAACCTGTTGCAACACATGTTACACTACTGCAGTAGAGCCCCCCAGTTTCCTTGCCCCCACTGCCCCTATCGAGCCACTCAGAAGGGCTCACTTAAACGCCACATTGGCATCAAACATACTGAAGACTTTCACAACAAGTTTTAAAACTATAGCTAAAATCTTGCAATGCTATGAACATTTTACTCTAACTTAAAAGAAAGTGTTATCCTTGTCTTTTTTGTACGATTAGCTTATGATTTTAATGCCCTACCGAATAAACTGAACTTTTTTTTAATTTAATAAAATAATGTGTAAATTGTCTTGTATTATTTTATTGAGACACCTTTCCTAAACTGAATATAATGACTATTGCAATTTTAACTTTTGATAGTTCAAAAATCCTAATTTATAATAAAATATTACTAGTAAAACAATTTAAAACCATAAATACTTTGAAATACAGACAAAATTGGATTTAAAAACTGAGATATTAACAGTCATGTGCTGTAAATCTATAAAATCTCGTATAACTTTCCATTATTTTAATAATTTTACTTTAGATTTGTGAAAAGTTAAAATATAATAGGAATATATATTTTCAAAAACATAATTTAATAGGAAATGTTTTAAATTTGTGTTCAATTGTACACAATATTCATTTTTTATATACCAGAGATAAATATGATTTAGAATTGTTTATATTTGTACAATTGTAAAAATATTAATAACGTGTTGCTGCTTTTTTTTGAAAAGTATATTTTACTTCGTTTTTTAGATTTATAGTATGTTAGATTAAAAGTTTAACTATGTAATTGTATCATATCAGTGAAATTGTTGGAATTATTTGATGAAAATGTAGTGAAACTATAAACATTATGTAAATATATGCAGTTACTTCAAACATTTTTAGTTAATCAATAATTAGTAAAAAGCTTTACCTTATTAACCATATTTAAACACAACTTTGTATGTATTAACTGTTATAAAATATTGTTTCCGCTTATTTAATAAAATGCTCTAACAATTAATAAAAAGTAATATGTATTTTGTTGTTCTTGTGTTTTTTTTAATTTTTTTTATTATCATTGAGCATGCTGTATACATGACAATCTCTCGTTTGACTTAGAGTTGATTCCAGGATCTCCTTACCATGTGTTAGACCCTGAGGAAGGCCAGAAATTCCAGTGCCAACGGTGCAATAGAAGTTATTGCTATAAGGACAACCTAATTCAACATCAACGCCATTACTGCGGCAAAGAACCACAGTTTGTCTGTCAGTTTTGTCCTTACCGCACCGTGCAGAGGGGGAACTACAAGAGACACATTCTTCTCAAACATGGAGGGACTGATGGGAGTTTAGATCAACTTTCCAAACAATGAAGTCTGTTTCTTTTTTTTTTTTTTTTAATTGTATTAGTAGTTGACTGTAGACAACTTAGAGAATGTATAAACTTGCTGGAAATACTTAATCATCATCAATAGAAAAACTAATATTCCAGCTATTTATAACCTATCAAGTTTAATACAAGGTAGAATCACTTAAATAAAAAAAAACTCTTCTCATTGGAAAATATGTGTAATTTAAAAACAAATGTTCTTCAAAATTCTAATGATTAATCTTTTATTAGTTGAGGCCTTTGGTTGTCAAAGACATCACCAGACGTAAACACAACTAAACAAAGTATTGACTAGTCCATAGTTCTTAGTGTGGTTTGAGCATGGTTCGCGCATCAATGGATTTTCCCTCTCCAACAGTTGTACATTCATGTTAAAAAATAAACATCTCAGACATGGTACCTAGAAAACCCTTCCACGTGATTGGTAGATTTAGTTAGCAGTATTCAATAGAATAATCAAACCAGCTGATTTTGCTCATGTGACATCACAGTCTACTGCGCAGTCTCGTTGTGATACTTATCGTGTTTTCTAATTACCGTGATCTCAGATAAAACAAAATCAGCTGTTTTTTGTTTTCTTCTAATAAATATGTTTTCAATATTTAAGGATTTTAAAAATATTTTTTACATGTATTGCAATAACATAAAACAACCATTGAATCTAATTATGAATTAAAAAAACATATGTTTTTAGTCATTAAATAAAACATACTATAAATAACTAAATTTCAATAACACAAGCATCATCAAGCAAACTATATAAACATAGCAACCAACCAAAATAACATTTTGAACAGACTGTACACAATAGATGTCGAAGAAGTATGATGGGGGATATTCACTATCTCGCTTGCACAACCTCTCCTACACGCTTAGAACGAACCATGGCCTGGTCTGTAGACAGTTTAATGAAAAATACCATCAATGTTATACATATGTATGAGAGGTGGGTGGAAGGGCTGTCGTCCCATATGGGTGGGTAGGGATGAAAACAAACTGACTGACCTTCCTTATGGTCAGTCAGTTTGTTTTTATCATATTCAAATTTAAATCTATCACTAGACCTTTACAGATATCTAAAAAACTTATGAATATTACAGCTTTAATTATGTACATAATTAACTAGGCTTCTCTCAGTTGGAATGTTGTCACCAAACCCAACTTTCATTGTGAAGCTGCCCACCACTCTTAATTATTTCTCTCCTTATGTTCCTATTTTTGTTAGGTAAATTTATAATTTTATGCCCATCTAAAGTAATCATTTCACTAAATAATTCAAAGCAGTATTTTTTTGGAGCAGTGTGCCGACATATTTTGGCTTTTTCAATAAATGAAGATGCATTCAGTTGTTGAATAGTTTTAGTTTTGTATCTTATTCAGTCTGATAAGTGAATTTTAAATCTGAGTCAAATTGAAAAGTTTTCTCTATACAAAAAATGTCCATGCACATCAGCTGGAAATAAAACCAATAGTATATTGCTTATATACTTTTATTGACAGTTATTTTGTGCTATATATGTATTGGCTGTGTACGATTTAGTATAATTTTTTCTTTGTTCTTGATTAATATAATGCATTTATATAGTTTATTGTTATTCTAACAAGATAATTACAATAAGTTACAAAAATCAGTAATTTATCTTCATTATAATTAATTTACATTAATATTTTACTGCCTATATAACATTTATTGAATATAAAGCAATGAAAACTGTTTTCTTTAATGACCAATTTTGCAACTAAGGAAAATCTACAATGGTATTAACTGGAAATGTTCCATAGATTTTAAAAAAATTTTTAAGTAAAAAATGGTTAATAATATAGTTAGAAGATATATTATGATTATTGAATTATCTGTTGTTTAAATCATTTGATATTATGTTTATATTGCTTCAAAATTCATATTTATCCGTGTAAATATTAAAAATTATAATGCTTGGTTGCTACAGTATTTATACTTTGGAAATTTTGTTTTATATATATATATATATATTATATACAAGGTGTCAAAAAAGTCTGTTGATGACATTTTATTTTTTGAATCAATACAGATAAAGCATTGAAATTTAACACATCAATCCTACACAAAAAAGTTTTACAAGTTACCGCTTTAATCTGCAATGATTCAACTAACAACTTTTTAATCAAGCTCAAAATTGTAAATTTAAACTGCCTCCATTTTGTATAGGTACGACAATTGAGGTTGGTTCTGTTTTTTTGTGTTTTCCTAATTAATATCCATAATTTTATTTGTAGCTCTCATTTAAGACTTCCTTCTGACTCCTTGTGGGCCATCTCCATGATGTGAAGAAAAACTTATAATATTTTTTTTATTATTATTATTGATGTGTTAAGTTTAAAATGCTTCATCTGTAATGGTTCAAAAAATGTAATACTAACACCGACTTTTTGGATATCCTATATGTATATATTATTAATGTAAATTATAAATAAATGTTATTTATTGAATACAAATATGTAATTTATTATTAAGGTTGAACTAATTAAGTTATTGGAAGATTGTATCGTTGTATAGTTACGGTAAATGCTGTAAATAGTTATTAGTTAAAGTAAATATTTAAATTTGTTACTATTCTATATAAAATTTTTCCTAAATTTTATTTTTCGAGTGCCTTATTAAACTGTTTATATTAAAAGTAGTCCACTGCAATTTATTTATTTATTGTACTTCCACAGTATAATTTAAATACGAGTAGTTTTTTAATTAGCATAATATATACAAGTGAATGACACATAACACAAATTTATTACAATATAAACACAAAATGCACAAATATATTACAATACAAGTAGAAAATGGACAAATATTATGGTGATCTATTTCGGTGAACCACGCTCACCTTCCTCAGACCAGAGGATTCAAAAAAGAATCATATAGCATAATATTTGTGCATTTTGTACTTGTATTGTAATATATTTGTGTATTTTCTGCTTATATTATAATTCATTTGTGTTGTGTGACGTTCACTTGTCCTGTATAATTTAAAATAATGTATTTAGATATTTTTACAATATTTAAACAACTCACTGTACCTTGTACAGTGAGTTGTTTAAATAACCCACCCGCCATTTAAACACTCACAATACCATTGTACGTGTATGGGAGGGAGGGTGGGTCAGTATCACTGTACGTGTATGGGAGGGAGGGTGGGTCAGTACCACTGTACGTGTATGGGAGGGAGGGTGGGTCAATACTACTGTACGTGTATGGGAGAGCGGGTAGGTCAATACCACTGTACGTGTATGGGAGGGGGAGTGGGTCAGTACCATTGTACGTGTATGGGAGGGAGGGTGGGTCAATACCACTGTACATGTATGGGAGGGAAGGTGGGTCAGTACCACTGTACGTATATGGGAAGGAGGGTGGGTCAGTACCTCTGTACGTGTATGGGAAGGAGGGTTAGTCAGTAGGTATATATAGAGGGGTTATGTTAAAATGTACCTACAATGACATTCAGGATGAGACTTTGATATTATAAATAAATAAAAATAATATTATTTAGTCTAAACTAAGATAGTTGGGAGGTAAAAATTTGTAAGATGTGAACGCTGAGATCAGAGGATGTTTTGTATGAGGATTAAATTTGTTGATATTGATCAAACAAACACATGCTTTGATATAAGAGGCATACATTGTTAAAAATCTTAAAATCTAAATTTGTGAATAATATTCTTACAGTACCACTGTAAATGTATGGGCGGGTGGGTGGGTCAATACCAATGTTCATGTATGGGTGGGTGGGTGGGTCAATACCAATGTTCGGGTTTGGGTGGGTGGGTGGGTCAATACCACTGAAGAAGTGTGTAAGTATTAAAACACAAATTTCACTGTAACTTTGGTTTCAGCTATTGGGAGTTTGGTCCGGGATTAATCCTTTAGCATCCGGTTGGATTCAAGTTGCTTTGATTTACTATTCCTTAACAATTACATTTAGTAACTCATTCCACATTATATTGTTACTTATTTTTAATACTATTTAAATTCTAACAATAATCTGTATTGTGGTGTGTCAGTGTTTAATTGTGGTTAATTTAACTAAGGAAAGTTTTATTCAAAATAAAACAAAAGAATAAAGCTTAACATAATCGGGATACATTACTTTTCGCTAAGTAAAATTTTGATTCAATTTATATAGAAAGAAATGATCACAACAATAATAGCTTATTGTGAATAATTACCGTTGTTTAAATTTTTATTTCACAGATCGTATATTTTAAATTTTGCTTGCATAAATAACTATGACGAAATTGCCAGCACTGAGCTGCAACCAACCTGTGTGGGGGAAATAGTTGTAGAGGTTGTAGGTTAAAGGCTATCCACCTAGACTTTCATGGCGACCATTCAATGGTTGGTATTGTTATAGACACTGCCGGAGAAGTCTAGGGTGGATGTTGTTAAAGAATATTGTCTCGAAAATTGAGTATCAGCATTGATTATAGAAACAAGAAGTCTGTTTGCTCATATGGGTCTCTTGAATCCATTGTTTTCTGTTTGGTAAAAATAGTTTATCTTCAGTTTTCACAGGTGGTGCCAGCAGTCTCCGTCTCTTTGTCCCTCTCTCTGACTCTCAGTAGCACAGGCTGAAGTGACTAATGGCTAATCTATTAGTAAGCCAAGTAGATATTCGAGCACTTATTTGAATCCAAACATTATTAGGTAGTAGCACAGGCGCATGTCTACAGCAAACCTTGGACAGTCTGTTTGTTTCTACAGTGAGTGGGAACGAGCTTATCAGTTTACCAAAATTTAGATCAATAATTACATGGTTCGGATTACACATAATAAGCTTGAGTCAGTTGTCCTGGCTATTGGGTTTCTAATAAATGGCTCTGTCTAAGAATCTTGGTCAGTTACAAAGACTACCTTGCTCATCTAACTCATCACAAATACTTGCAACCTATACTTGCTGATGTGTCTATTATCCAGCATCTTAAGTATGAATAAATAAAAATAATCTTGCTAAAAGTAAAATTATACCATTGAGTGAAGAAACATACTGATCAAGGCTCTGCTGCTATCTAACGGTGATTGGTTTCAAATAAGCGCTCGAATGAGTGGCATACTGTTAGCTCAGCTATTAGTCACTTCAGAAAGTACCGGAGAGAAACATAGAGAAGGATGGAGAGAGAGAGAGAGAGAGAGAGAGAGAGGGGGAGGGAGGGGGGGAGGGGGGGAGGGAGTGGGGAGGGAGGGAGGGAGGGAGGGAGGGAGGGAGGGAGAGGGAGGGAGGGAGGGAGGGAGGGAGGGAGGGAGAGGGAGAGGGAGGGAGGGAGGGAGGGAGGGAGGGAGAGAGAGAGAGAGAGAGAGAGAGAGAGAGAGAGAGAGAGAGAGAGAGAGAGAGAGAGAGAGAGAGAGAGAGAGAGAGAGAGAGAGAGAGAGAGAGAGAGAGAGAGAGAGAGAGAGAGAGAGAGAGAGAGAGAGAGAGGAGAGAGAGAGAGAGAGAGAGAGAGAGAGAGAGAGAGAGAGGAGAGAGAGAGAGAGAGAGAGAGAGAGAGAGAGAGAGAGAGAGAGAGAGGGAGGAGAGAGGGGAGAGAGAGAGAGGAGAGAGAGAGGAGGAGAGGAGAGAGGGAGAGAGAGAGGGAGGAGAGAGAGAGAGAGAGAGAGAGAGAGAGGAGAGAGAGAGAGAGAGGAGAGAGAGAGAGAGGAGAGAGAGAGAGAGAGGAGAGAGAGAGAGAGAGAGAGAGAGAGAGAGAGAGAGAGAGAGAGAGAGAGAGAGAGAGAGAGAGAGAGAGAGAGAGAGAGAGAGAGAGAGAGAGAGAGAGAGAGAGAGAGAGAGAGAGAGAGAGAGAGAGAGAGAGAGAGAGAGAGAGAGAGAGAGAGAGAGAGAGAGAGAGAGAGAGAGAGGAGAGAGAGAGAGAGAGAGAGAGAGAGAGAGAGAGAGAGAGAGAGAGAGAGAGAGAGAGAGAGAGAGAGAGAGAGAGAGAGAGAGAGAGAGAGAGAGAGAGAGAGAGAGAGAGAGAGAGAGAGAGAGAGAGAGAGAGAGAGAGAGAGAGGAGAGAGAGAGAGAGAGAGGAGAGAGAGAGAGAGAGAGAGAGAGAGAGAGAGAGAGAGAGAGAGAGAGAGAGAGAGAGAGAGAGAGAGAGAGAGAGAGAGAGAGAGAGAGAGAGAGAGAGAGAGAGAGAGAGAGAGAGAGAGAGAGAGAGAGAGAGAGAGAGAGAGAGAGAGAGAGAGAGAGAGAGAGAGAGAGAGAGAGAGAGAGAGAGAGAGAGAGAGAGAGAGAGAGAGAGAGAGAGAGAGAGAGAGAGAGAGAGAGAGAGAGAGAGAGAGAGAGAGAGAGAGAGAGAGAGAGAGAGAGAGAGAGAGAGAGAGAGAGAGAGAGAGAGAGAGAGAGAGAGAGAGAGAGAGAGAGAGAGAGAGAGAGAGAGAGAGAGAGAGAGAGAGAGAGAGAGAGAGAGAGAGAGAGAGAGAGAGAGAGAGAGAGAGAGAGAGAGAGAGAGAGAGAGAGAGAGAGAGAGAGAGAGAGAGAGAGAGAGAGAGAGAGAGAGAGAGAGAGAGAGAGAGAGAGAGAGAGAGAGAGAGAGAGAGAGAGAGAGCTGGCACTACCTGTGAAAACTGAACATTAACTAATTTAGCTGAACAGGAAAATTCACTTCATGGGACCCGGCACTACCTGTGAAAACTGAACATGAACTAATTTTGCTGAACAGGAAAATTCACTTCAAGGGACCCATAGGATAGTCTTCTGTTTCTATAGTCAAAATGCTTATAAATACCAATATTCTTGTTTTTAAAACTTTTCCTCTTTCTTCCTGTCAACTAGTTTTCACCATAACAAAACTTTTCGCTGCTCTTAATCTGAATATATATTCAGTTTTCTTTACGTATCCAGAAATTTGTAGCTGCGATTGTGGTCACAAAAATTTTAGTTTCACTATCTCCCACTCTTGATTCTACCACTGATTGTTTCTACTGTTATTGTCCTTGAATATCACTGATTATCTAATTAATTTCGGGTATTACTTTTGAAGTGATCTCAGATAAGATGGGTGATAAGTTCCAGTGTCTTGCCTGCACCCGTATTTATCTGCACAAAGAGAACTTGATTGATCACCAGCGTTACGAGTGTGCCAAGTGTTGGAACACCTTTCAAATGGCAGCTCATGTCAGCCCTTTATGAATAAGTGATATGTTAATTTTATGAAAATGTTGTTCTAATAAAATGTTGTTTTCATAAATGGTATTGTAAATTATTGTTATCTCCATTAATTCATAAATTATAATCAGTGACCGTTTTGTTTCATTTTTGGTTGTTTTTTTTTTTTTTTTAAGTGTATTAGTTTATTTTCATTGAAAAGTGACATTTTATAGTTATAGTATGGGCATATAGTACAGTTACAACTAGACAAAATTCCAATTTGAGTAAAAATTAGTTTCGGTGTACAAGGAAATGAAAACTATAAAGTAAATTGTATGAATGTTGGCAAGACTAACCAATATCAGTCATTCAAAGCAGGGCATTTTCTTTGGTTGTATTATTGTGTAATGTGTACAATGTAAACGAAAATAATATTCTTGTTCAAACATAAGTCTATCTATCTTAAAACACTAATCTAGAACATTGTTTTCTAGGAACTAGTTTTTATTTATTTTTATGTCTACTAATTTACAGACAAAACTCTAAGCATAAAACAAATTTTATTTTTAGATTAATTTTGTTTTTGAAAATATATTTAAATAATATTCCAAGTTTTTTCTCTCTAATACATCTAAAGCACTGTTGGTTTGGAACATCCCTTGGAAAGAATGAGTTTTGTTGGGTCAGTTTGTGTTGAAATTACTAAAGTTGTAACGACATCAGTTTTGTGATAGCGTTGTGGGATCTAGACAGTCAACAACTGCAATTACAACCCTAGTATTGAGTAGCAAGCAGTTGAATTGTTAAGTAGTTCAAACTTAGCTTTATGAAAGAATAATTTATCTTCTACCCTTATCTTTTTTCAGTTAAAAATTATATTCTTTGTAACATATTTTAGGAGTAATTTATTGTAAACCAATTTAACAAGCCAACCTGGAGGTACTTATATGGTAATTTTAAAATTAATAAAATAACTAATATAAGTTGTTGTATTGATATACTTAATATTAGCTTATTCGTAGATATTAAACTATAAAAAGGATGCTTTGATTAATTTTAATTGATTTCTTTTTTTCAGAAATACCAGAAATGCATGAACAGGAAGAGATCCAACCTAAAAGTCGAGGTGAACACAGTAAGAACGTGCGAATCGAGAGCGGTGACCCGAGACCCTTTCACTGCAACTTGTGCCCTTACAGCGCCAAGCAGATGAGCTGTCTCAAATTGCATATATTTAAGATGCACATATTTGGAGATCAGGCAGGCCTTTTCGTTCAAAACCCGTGAATTTAATTTCTTATATGTTGTTTTTACATTTTTTCTAGCTTGATAATCCACTGAAATAACTTACTGTTTTGTATATCCATTGTTTGAAGTATAAAATAATTGCATACACCAAGCATTTATATTTAGCACCTATTTACCTAGTATATATGTATAAATAGCGAACACATTAACCAGATTCAGCTTGGAATACAAGTTCACGGAACACAAATATTGTTCACAAATTGATGTGTGATTTTTTTTTTTTATAACCCTTACAAGAGAACCTTTTTGTATCTTAATTTTACTATACGGAATGCCAGATTATAAAATGGGGAAAGTACTTGCGGAATATGAAGATCTAATGTTACAGTCATGTATTATTTGTATTTTTTTTACATTTTCACTTTTTAATAAAGTAAGTGTCATAATTAGTTAGACATTTTTACACTTTAATTGTATTTAACACATTTTAAGTAGGTAGGTGTAGAGATGTACAACATTATAATATATTAACATTATAATATAATAATAGGTTAGTTACGTAATTTAGCTTTCAGGTCTTAGATGTGCATATATATACTTTATATACTTTAATTAATTATGCTATATAACATACTGTAACTATTCTATGTACAAGAATATATTGTGCTTTACCTGTTTATCCAGTATAGCTGTAACAGTAGGTGTCGTTAGCAGTGTGTACCATGTTGAAACGTTCATGTATTTAGGAAATAGATCTAATATATTCAATTAACTATTCATCAAACAGATGAAAAATACTATAATGCTGGAAATAATAGTAATTCTTCATTATTTTTAATAATATAATTTAGCTTGTAATGTTTTAGGAATACTAATAATATTTAATTTAAGCTACCTTAACATTTGTCATTTCTATAAACTGGTAAAAAAACTAACTTTATTGAATTTTTAAAAACATTCTGCTCTACAGATCATGTGTATTTGTATGCTGTATAGTAACATTTTATATTATGTAAACCTTGAATTTACTTTTTTGTCTTTTATTTATTTAACACTTATTAATTAATAATTTTATAAGTTTAAATATTTTTAACTCTATGTATATTTAGTGATTTCTTTATTCTTTTAGAATGGTATTTTGACTTTGTGGTTGAACTGAAATTCTACCTTGTCAATTATATGTTTCATATTCCTATGATAAATAAAAATTTATTATTTTAATAATACAAGTATAAGTTTTAAGAGTGATTCTTATTTTATTATCCAAGTATCTCAATAGTTTTCTGTTCAAGTTAACAATGTAGAGAAGAATGACATGTCAGAGAAATGTTTAACCTATAATATATGCTAATCAATTAAACTTTTATGTATGTATTTAGATTTAAAACATTACAATGTTTTATGTTCGTCAGAAAAATTTAGATTTTGTCATGTCTCTATTTTGTGCTTTAATTCATTATACGTTTTACTGTCTATATTTTTCTTACTTCCTATTTCTTAATCTTAAGCAGTGTCATCATTAAAGAGGAATATTTATATTACATGCAACATCTTCAGACATTTCACCCAGTGTCATTTGAGAATGTCTTTGGTTAACCTCTGAGATGTCACTCCGTTAAATGTGGCAAAGGTATGGAAGTGTTATATAATTTAAATATTCATTTTACGCAGTTAAAACAGAAAGCATTAGTTTGTAAAATTGTCTTCTACTTGTCACTTTGTAAGTTTGAATGAAAATATTACAAATACAACAATTATTGGAAAGAGTCAATACAATCCATTATGAGGATATGAACTGAAATACTTCATGGCACTCACCAACAGGCAAATGGCATCATGGTCACGCAGATGTAACCTATCAGGGAAATGTCTCGCTTTTTTTACTTCTGGTAGGGTGTGTAGGAGGAGTGTTTCAACTTGTTGAAACAAAGATGATTGTGTAAGTTGGGAAAAGGTAGTGAATCCCTCTATCAACCTACAAGGTAGCAGTCCACTATAGGGAACTCTACCTTGTGCCCTGACTGTAGAGTTAATAGCTAACTGGCCTCTGACAGGTAGATAGAAAATTAAAATCCCTTTAATTAACCTTCTTTTATTTTCAGGATTTACCTTTTTATTTGTGTTTAGTAATTCTATTTCAGGATAAAATGTATACTTAATTAGAGATAGTAAGAATTTATTTTATTTTGTTTACATGGGGTTTTTAATTAATTTTTTACATATGAAGGACATTTAAAAGAAGACGCTAATCCTTAAATTAGGATTTCCCTCTTTTAAGTAGGTTTTTATGTAGTTAAACTGTGTTTGAAAATAATTATTGTTTGTAAATAAATTGAAATAGCCCATATTTTTATTTGATTATTATTTATTATAACTAAATCATTGGAAATAAATTAGTACCTTGAAGTTATAATTTGTTTGTTAATTTTTTTAAGAGATTAAAAACATAAATTTGTATCTTGCCAAGATGAAAATTTTAACTATAAGAGAATGAAAAATACAAACCTAGGAGATGTGTTGTGTTGGTCAGTTAATTGGAAAATAATACATTAATTTTACAACTTGGATACACACACTTTGACACTGTTATTGCATTGATCTGATTAATAAACAATGCACAGACAATAATTTTGTTACATCATGTCACCACGACTAGTGTTTAAGTATCAAGCGTCAAACTTAATATCTGAGGTTCTACTGTAATATCTGATGTTTTCAATTGTACACAGCTGAACGTTCAATTGGAGGGGAATTGTGGGGTCTGACTTATTTTAGTGTCTATTCCATGCCATTTTAGAAGCCATGGCAGAATGATATATTAAGCGTTTGATATTGAGATTTATTTTAAAATTAAGGATTAAAATGTGCAACGTCAGTTTTGTAGGCATTTTTATTTGGTTCAAAAAGACCACATTAATGACATGAAACAAGTATGGCTGAATAACTTAAACACAACTGAATGAACCTAAGCACATCAAGTTCAGAACTACAGTAGAACACAAGTGTACAGGCCATCTAGGTCAATGGTTATTCTGAACACCAGATCACTCGGGATTTTTAAAAATGTGTTCGAAAGCTTCACTGCATGTACATAATGAACATCATTTAAGCAATGGTAAGTCATAAGAATATTAAAAATGTACCGTTCTTCATTGATGACTTATATTGTTCTTCATTAATGACTGTTCTTTATAACAATATAATGAACATGCAGGAATGTTTATAATTATTGAAGCTAATTTTATTTCAAAGCTGTCACTAGTTCTTGTATTTTGCTCTATCAAGAAAACACGTAAAAAAAATATCCCAACAATAAATATTGTAATGTTAATCTCATGGTATTATTATATATAACTAACAGTGACGGAACGAGAGGAAACTAAATGACTCTTCAACAACTTAAAAATACATTGCGGTAAGTTTCCTGTCATATTTTATAGTGCCTTATAACCTAACAAAGTCTGTTGATGGAAAGAGAAAGCTATTATTTGAACTGTTTTTTTATATTCTAACTATAAACTTAACAGCTGATTTCTTGAAAGTGATAGTTCAGTAATTACATTCAGCTTACTTTAAATTCTTTAATAAATGGTATAACAACATTATGTTAGTTGGTTTTCAATAATACCTGCTTTCTATTACAGTGTTTTTCTTCTTAGTTATTGTTTTAATTATTTTGGTGTTATATTTTTTTTTTTTTTATTTTTAAGATGGATGGAACAACATTTAAATTCATAAAATCAAAAAGAATTTTAAATTCCGATATTGAAATTTCAACTTAATATTTATACTTCACCAAGTGGCCATTGATATTACTGGTCATTGAATGTAGGAAGCTCTATGATACCAACAGCTGAAATTTATGTGTGCATATCAAAGCAGTTTATCTCATTGTGTATTTGTTGACAGGTTCTGCGAAGGAAACTGCTAGAGACAAACACAAGTGCCCGTCATGTAACAAGGTCTACAAACATAAGTTCATCCTATCTAGGCACCAGCGCTACGAGTGTGGTGATCGTCGTCCATTCACATGTCCACTCTGCCCTTATAGCTCCAAACAGAAACAACATCTCAAACTTCATTTTGTATCCAAGCATCATGACCACTATTTTGATCAAAGCGAACAGTTTCAGAAGATTTAGTTATAGCTCTTTAACATTAGGAAGTAATAAAAGATGTATTAGAAATTTTGAAAATATAAATTTTCAATTATACTTATCTGGTTTATGATTATTACAATGTCATTAATTTTGGTTATTTAGTTTAACAGCTGATAAAAGGACTTTTTCAAATAGTTTGGTAAACACTGGACCACTGGGAATATGCATAGATTTAAATTTTTTGAAGAAATCTCAATGTTTAGGAAGTTTATTTTGAAAGAAGACTAATATAAATGAGTCATAGATATAACTTCATTTTTTATGTTAAATATTTTTAGGGTTTTCATGTAAACAAAATTTATATAATAATGAACTAAACTGTAAATAATGTTTTGTTAATGAACTTTATTACCAAATAATGTTACCAAATAAACTTTTGGTAATGAAGTACCATTGCCATGGTTAAAAAGTCCTACAATAATTGTAAAGCTTCGTTACAATTTTAGTTCTGCTAATTGGAGAACTTATTATAATTAACTTAAATATGAGAAACAAGATCAAATAAAATTAAGTGACACCAATTTTATAGTTACTATTCATTAGTAAGACGCTGATTGTCCAGATGTGGGTGAATATGAGTGTAGATGAATGAGTGTAGTCCTTGTTACTAACTAAAATCGACTGCACCTAAGAAAAAGCTATTTATTAATAGCCCAATAGCCAGGGTAACTAAGGGACTTACAGCTTCATGTGGAATCCAAACCACATAGTGTTGGTCTGATTTTCAGCCAACTGACAAGTCTCACACTCAGTTCTCATCCCTGCACAACATCTGAACATTTATTACCATCCAAAATGGACACTACAGACTTCTCTAGTAGTGTCCACTTAGATGGCAACCATTGAGCGGATGCCATGTTGGTATTAAGAGGACCGTGGAGTAGTGTTCAAGTTGATTATAATGAGATGTGGGTTCTTCATGGGTTAATCCATAAAAGTGGAACCAGGAGACAAAACCGTTCCTCTGTGGGTTATATATATTTATTAATTCATTTTGTTTTATTAGCCTCCAGAACTGTTATATTATAGAAATAATACTGGTTAAATTACCTTTTTTTTCCTGTCAACAGTTCTTCAAACATAATCTGCTATGTACATTTCGAAGCATAGAGCTTCATCATCAGGCTTTCCAAAAACGTCACTATTTACATTACACTAAAAACATTAAAAACATTTAAAATAGCACATTTGCCGGCCGGCGATAGACACCAACTGATGACCAATGATTGGTCATCATCAACTGCTCATTGGTCATCAGTTGGTGTCTATCGCCGGCCGGCAAATGTGCTATTTTAAATGTTTAAATGTTTTTAATGTTTTTAGTGTAATGTAAATAGTGACGTTTTTGGAAAGCCTGATGATGAAGCTCTATGATTCGAAATGTATATAGCAGATTATGTTTGAAGAACTGTTGACAGGAAAAAAAGGTAATTTAACCAGTATTATTTCTATATTTATTAAATTAAATAAAATACATAGCAAAAAATATTAGCTTTATGAATCTGATTTCTCAAAAAATTAAATGTTGGGCTTCCAAAGCTGACAAGTTTTGTTTCTCATAGGATGGGATAAGGAACATATGTTACTGTGTATCTTGTTAAGGGTAGGATAAGAGGGTATTTTAAAACAATGTCAGCCATGTATTGTGAAGAAAAATAACAAAATTATGTGAGTGAGGTGACACGAGGTTAGCAATCAGGTTGGCAAGCAAAGTGTGAAAGGGAGTCTCCTAGTCTTATCGTAAATTGGATGAAAAATTTTGCTGAAAGCAAATATAGGATTTGTGGGAGACTACAACTAAAGTCATTTATTTATAGAATAAAGGGATTAAATCATTTAAATAACTAGTACATTAGGAGATGTCAACAAATTTAGCTAAGAAGACAATTCCTCTAACACCTTACAGTAATAAAGAAATAAAAAACATCACTTGACACAAATTTGAGGAAAGTGCTAGTGGTGCTGAAAATTTGTGGCATGTGATATTTTTTGTTATTTGTTTACTTCTACTAATGTCACATTACTAATTTCAATGTGAAATTAATTAATTATTTACGTTGAAATAAACAAATTTAATACATCATTCAGTTATTTCAATGGTTAAAATGTTCTATTAAAAAATATGTAGTACAATTTTTTTTAACTAGATTTCAATTCTTTGTGAGAATATTTATTTTAATCAAAGTCTATTGAATTCAAACTGAGACAAAATGAGAAAGTATGTATAAATTTCCTGAGGTTTGTTTGCTTAGAGTTTGTTAACAATAACATCATTGTTCAGAGGTGGAAATTAAAAGTAGCCTATTCTGCAGCTCTTCAGATTTTAGAACAGACATTTTAAGGTCCTAAATTTAAAATAAATGTCTATTCGAAATGCTCATTTCTGGTGTTTATTATGCTTCAGGTACTGAAGGGGATGAATTCCATTGCCGCTCATGCAACAAGGTCTATATGTATAAGAGCAATCTCAGTAAACATCAGCGCTACGAGTGCGGAGACATTCGACCCTTCTGCTGTCCTCAGTGTGGTTTTAATACCAAACACAAATTCAGCCTAAAAAAACATATGATGATAAGACATAAAGTTCAAAAGAGTGATTTAAATAATTTAATTTAATTTTTTTTATTTTTTTAGTTTTTTATGAGTTATATAAATTTTAGTTTGTTAATTTTGCTTAATTTTTACTCTCTTAACTTTTATCAAAGAAAATATTTTGCTTTTAGATTATGCTACTTTACTGTAAAGCCAACATAACAACAAAGTTATTCACAAGACATGGATTAGAAGTGATTTTCTTACATCTTACATATAAAACTTTTAGCGTACTCTATGGTATGTTTAAAAAAAGTATGTTATGTAATAAGAATAAACTATTATAATGCTAGAATCCAGAGTTCAGAAGCTGCTGCCAGAAAATTACACTCAATGCGAAATACAAGAATACAATTAATTTGAATTTGCAAAACAAGAATAGAATACAATTAATTTGAATTTGCAAAACAAGAATAGAATTTATACTACTTTTAAGTTATAATTTTAAAAGAAAAATAAACAAAACATCCAAATATAACACTGTGAAATAATCATCCTTTGAATAATAAAATAACAAAATGATGAATCTGTAAATACATAATCTTAAATGTATTTACAGATCTCTCACTATTAAAAGTAATTTTAAGCAAGATTATTTCAAGCTCAGTTTATTGTTTTGATTATTTAAAATTATTTTTAAATGCTTTACTGTAAAATTAAAAATAAATAATTATCTTAAACCATTTTGTGGTGAATTTTCATTATTATCTTAGTGCATTTAAAATCAGCCACTACTCTGAAACCAAATTATTCAAGTTTTTTGGAGATTTTAGGCAATAGGATTTGTTCTTAATCCTTTTAATACAGTCGTTAAAAAAATTAATACAGGGTTAATCTGCTCAGTGGTTGTTGTCAACATAGATGCTACTAGAGAAGTCTGGGGTGTCCCACCCACACAGGTTCCTTGTTATTGACCCATCCCCCGCCCACCATTACACATTTGTGGTACTGATCCACCATCCTACCCTTACATGTTCTGTGGTACTGAGGGTGGATCAGTTGTGTAAGACTGAGAATTCAATATCTATCAAGCTGGTCAGTTGTTTGAAAATCTGACCAGTTGTAACAATTCTATGATAAGCTTTAATGCACTGAATTTCCTTTCTATTGATCTATTAATAAATGGCCCTTTCTTGATCAGAAGACCTTTGCTTGTTTCAAAATCTTACTTGCTCATTTTCACTTATTTGCAACTCATATTCACCCATTTCTCTACAATTGTCATCTTATGTATAAACAACAACAACAACAAAACTCGAGGAATCTCACAAGGATGACACATAAATATGTGACAACCAACATTTTCTGCATTAGGTATACCCAGATTGATACAAAACCTGTTGGTACCCTTCTTGGGAATAATACTTTTACTTCAAGCATGAACTGTATTACTGACCGGGCCATGGTTCTGGGTGTCAAGAAGAGGTAGTGCAAGCAAGATAGTGAATATCCCCCACCATACTTCTCCTAAGTCAACATTTTATTTAAGTTGGCTGCTATGTAAATATAGTTTGCTCGATGGTGCTTGTGTTATTTAAATTAAAGATAAAAAACTGAAATAAAAATTGAGATAGTAATAACAACAATAATTAAAATAATAGTGCGTCTTCTATAATATTGTGATTTTATAATAACTTATTTGATTACATGCCACGAGAAAAACGTAAACACTCATTAAATAATGAAAACATATTTTAAAAGAAAACAAAAAACAGCTGATTTTGTTTTATCCGAGAACACAGTAATTAGAAAATACGGTAGGTATCACAAGGAGGTTATGCAGTAGATTGTGATGTCACATGGCTGAAATCAGCTGGTTTGATTGTCCTATTAAATACTGGTAACTAAATCTACCTATCACATGGAAGTATACTGTGTCCGAGATGTTTATTTTTTAACATGAATGTATAACTGTCGTTGAAGAGGGAAGTCCATTGACTTGCATACTCGAACCACATGCTTAGAACTATGGACTAGTCCAATATCGCCAGTACTTTTTCGGCCTTTTATTCTCTGTATATTTAAAAAATCAAATTAAACTGTTTATAATTGATCTTACAAGCTAACTGTGATATAGATTTTTTAGATTTAAGGTCAGTGATGCATTGAAAATGTATACGATAGTCATTTTTATTTTTCTACCTTGTACACAGGATCCAACATGTTTCAAGGGGAAGATCTGCGATTGCAGTGCCCACAGTGTCAGAGGATTTACAAGAACAAGTTCACACTGAGACGCCATGTCCGCTACGAGTGTGGAGACCAGCAACCGTTCTCCTGCCACTTGTGTTCATACAAGACCAAACAGAAGTTCCGTATCAAACTTCATATAGTTAGTCGGCACAAGGATTACCTGAATGACACCACTCTTAGTTCTGTGATAAATAGGTTTTGAATATGAACAACCACTCAATACTGACTAACAGTTCTGGTACCTGATTACAAAATAATCTTATTAATTTTAATCTTAGTTCAACTATTATTGTAAAACAAAGATTTCAACAAGGAACTGGCCTAGTATTTAATCCTTGTAACCCTGTACAGTATTTGTGTTCTTTGCTGTGTAGTATTACAACATTATGCTGTGTAGTATTACAACATTATGCTTTGTAAAATCAAATAATAAAAAAAAAACTGTTTTGGTAATTTATTATATATACCTAGTTTCAAATGTTGCACAACACCATCAGAGTTAATGTTAAAAAAGTTATAGAACGTATAAATAATAATGATGAGTTTTTCTTTTGTTGTTAATTATATATTAGTATTTCTTGAATAGATTACAAATAAATAACTTTGTTTACTGTCTTATTGTTTGTACCAATTTTTCAGTACAACCTTCTTTTTATATTTTATAATTAGGTTTCAGCATTGTTGCAGTAGAAAAGAATTGAATAAATTGTAAAAACTATAAATTAAAATTGTACAGTAAATATTTTGAACCTATCTGTCTGAAGTATTAATTAATATTTTAACTTTAAAAATATTGACGCTTTAAAACTTTTAAAAAAATTTTAAAAAATTGTAAAAATTTTTAAGTCAAAAATGCTTTTACAAGAGATTTTCTCAATGTAATAAATTGTAGAGGCTTTTGCATTATTTATAATCTCTTTCATCCAGTCACAGAAAAATATATACTTAATTAACAACAGGCATGAAAATATCTTGACATAAATTATGTTATGTAATTGCATAACTTTTCATAAAATTAACAAGAGCAAACCAATAACAAAGTCAAGTAATAAAATATATGCTAAGAAAAATATGCTTGTTTTCTTTGTTCAAAAGTCAGTTCCATTAATCATAGAACAATGCCAAATTGTTAATTAAGTGACACAATTAATTAAGTGTGAATTAAATCTATGGTCAGTTTTACTACTAAAAATAAACTCACAAAATACTTTCAAAACAATTTGTTAGTTTGGACATATTTTTGAAGTCTTGAAATGTTCAACTTTTATTGGAAGTCTTGAGAAAAATATACTCTTTTAGATGAGGACAAAATTTGAACTTAGATTCAAAATGAAATCAGATATGCTGAATCATTGCATATAAATATGCTTTTTTATATGAGGACAAATTTTAAATTTTACTTCGAAATGAAATCAGATATGCTGAATGATTGCATAATGTCCCAAGTAAATTATTAAGCTCTTGTAATCATTAAATAAAATGTTGAACTATTGAATTATTATAATAAACATAAGTTAATAATATAAAAATAACATTTTTATTTTATGCTCATCTTAAATAAATTTAAGTAAATATATCGAAAAGGAAATTGAATAAAATATAAAAATTATAAATCATATTTGTATAACTATTTTAAATTATACAATCAAATATTTATTCTCAATATAAAAGTAGTTTTACAGGCCTATTTATACAAATTTGCACTTCTGTCACAGGTTCCCTATCAGTGTAATAGGCCTACTTTTATTCTGTTTATTGTAATCTGTTATATTTGAGCAAAATCATTTGATATCATGAAGTCGTTAATAAACAAATAAAAGAAATGTTAGACTTGTTGATAGTTTATATTTAGTTAATTTAAATATCTTTGGTTTTTCTACTGTAGGATTATAGTCAGTATTTATTTTTCTCACACATTAAACTCATATGTAGCATATGTTAAAAAGTATGTATTTTTTCAAGGAAGACTATTTAGGTTGTTCTTTAGAACAAATGTAGAATGTCTTTTTGTTTTATTTTGATACTGATTGAGGTTCATTGCTTATTATATACATTAGTACCATTGACGATATAAATAAACAGAAATTTCAAGCAATGCATTTGCTGTAGACACACACCTAAGCCTCCATTTAACATTGATTGGTTTCAAACAAGTGTTCGGACGACTGTTTGGCGTACTATTAGCTCTCAGCTGTTAGTCTCATAAAATTTGTGCTGGGGAGAGAGAGTGAGAGAGAGGGAGGGGGGAGGGATAGAGAGAGGAGGAGGGAGGGAGAGGGGGGAGGGGGAGAGAGAGAGGGAGGGGTGAGAGAGAGGGGCGGGGACAATTTGCGAACATTGAATATGAACTTTTACCAAATAGGAAAATTGTATTCATGTGACCTATATGACTGGACAGTTTTCTTATTTTTACAGTCAATATCAGTACTAAGCAAAGTGTACTTTTAATTAAACATTAACCGACACTTAGACGTATCATAAAGTGTATTTTAATAATATATCTTTTTGTATATTTCAGAGAGAAAAATGCAAAATGTTCAAGAGGAAAAATCGGGCAATTATATATGTCTGGATTGTGGAAAGAGTTACATGCGAAAAGGCAATCTGAACAAGCACCGCCGTTATGAGTGCGGAGATTTGCGTCCATTTTGCTGCAACCTCTGCCCATTCACTACTAAACAAAAAGTTTGCCTAAAGCTCCACATAATAAACAAACACAGGAGCCAACAAGATCCCTCTTAAATTTAAGATCCTCGTCGCAGATAATTTCATCAATAAAGTGACTAGTAATAAATTTAGTTTGTTGAGTAAATGATTTTTTTAAATAACCTGGTTATCTTCTTACTTCTAAAACAAAAATCAACTACAAGATGAAAATTAGTAAAAGGCAGTTTTGAGTCAATTTTTTGAATTGAAGATGTTCTAGAGCGTAGAAGCAAAAAGAAGGACATCAGCAAACTTACCTAAGAAGACAAGTCTACTGACACCTTACACTTGTAAACAAATAAAGGCACATAACAAGACACACATTATCAGTGCCACTGGCACTTTCTTCAGGTGAGTAGAGATTGACTTAAAGAAAGTACCTGAAGAAAGTTTCGCCCGCATTTATAAAAGATTTGCAGCAATACCTTTTAAGCATGTTTTGAGGTTATAATGAATTTTTTAAGAAAAACAAATGGAAAGTAAGAAAGGTGAGTGCTATGTATATCCGTGCATGAGTATTATGTTTCAATAGTTTCTCCATTATTCTATTATTCTTGCTAGCTTGAATAGTTCAACTCTTTACTGCTCATTTCATTAAACAATTAGTTAAATTTTAATTTACTATTGCGCCTTCTTTGCAGAAAATTTATTTAGGGATTATTACTTTGATTGTTTCTACTCAAATTCTAGTTTCTTTTTCTTAATTTTTCTAGAACATATTACTATCATCGAAGATGGTATAGAAAAATATCAGTGTGCGGATTGCAAGAAAGTGTACATGAACAAGACCACTGTCAGTAAACATCGGCGCTACGAATGTGGTGACAAACGCCCCTTCCGATGTACTCTCTGTGACTACAGTGCCAAACAAAAAGTTCATCTGAAATTACATCTGTTGAATAAACACAATAATTGATTTAATGCAAAAGTAACTGAAATGAAAAACATAATACAATGTGAATTAGAAAGTCACTGAAGGATGTGATTAAATTTCAAAAATGTAATTTTGAATTAATCAGAACATTGAAACCTAGTTACAGTAATTGTTTATACTATGTAATTTTGTACTGTTGCCTTTGCATAAAAAAAATTACAAAATGTATCTCTTCAATATTCATAAATTACTTATAATACTGAAGCCTATTCACTATATATTATAAATTTTTGTTACATGTAAAGAAAAAATTCAGCTTAAATATAATTTAAATTGAGAGACTTCATTACTAAAATTAGTAATAAATTATGTTTTTTGGAAAATAATTTCTTTAATTTCAAACGTTATTTATTTGTTCATAAATATTTCTACCGTTTTTACTATTTATGTATTTATCACTAAACAATGAGCAGGTTATTATTTGTAGTTTTTAGTTACTATTAGTTTTTAATTTTTTATTAATTTTATTGTTTTTATATATGTTCCATTTTAGTATTTATTTAGTTTATAATATCTACTATTTTCATATGTGATTAAGTGTAAGAAAGGGCTCAATAGCCCTAACCTTGCCATTTAAGTCAGTTTTGTTTATAAATGACATCATTTTTTATTTCAACAATTTTACTTCATAAAGTAGAAGTAATAACAGATTGTATGTCCTAAAATAGAACATTTCATGGTTTATATACAAATTACCTTTAAGCAGTTATTGTACTAGTTCAAAAGTGCAACTCATTACACAGGGTGTCCAGCTTCGACTGTCACATATTTTAGAGGATTGTTTGTCAGGTCAATACAAGCAAATAATGTCATATAACATTTGCTCTTTCTCGATTCGTTTTCTGTCTGTATGTTTTATTTACGAAAATTTGAATTTTTCAAAAACTGTTTGACATACAATACTGAATTTTTATATTAAAGTTGAAATTAAAAAGACAAATTTCATATAATCAATCTCATTTATAATGACGCCTATTTACAAAAAAGGCTGTATATCTAAGATTCAAAGTAGCGGCTGTTTAAAAATGTCAATGTCAATTATAAAAACTGCACATTTTACCCAAAAAAGACACACTCTTTACGAGTATAGACCACCTTACGCCAAATTCAACAGTATCCAATTAAAAAGATCGGGCGATTAATTATAGAGAAAACATATTTTTTGTGACTAAAAGAATGTGTTATCTGGGTACTCTTTAATCAGATAACAATGATTTCAGTAAGAGTATATTTAATGGATATGAGTTTCTATACTCTGCTGTTATCAAACAGAGCTGTAAATTTATCTTCATCTTGACATATAGTTTTTTACTTAGACCTTTACCTGTAGTGCATTGAGCACTCTGAGATATATTTTTTTACTTTTAGTATTAATTCTTAGTAAAAATTGTTAAACTATATCAGGACGATTTTAAACAAACTTTTTTTCAAATAAAATCTATCCATTCCAGAAATAATTTAACTCGTACTCTTTTTACGTATCTTGAAGTCAATTTGGATTTGTAATATATGGTCTACGTATGCAGTATACTAACTATACTTACATCTATTTATGATATTTTATTTTAGGTTTACTTATTACATTTTGATCTAGAGAACTATATTTATAGATTAAACTTACTATAACTACTTTTATAAAACTAAGAAGAGTAAATAGGCGTCATTATAAATGAGATTGTATGCGGCAATTTTATGTGCTAAATCATTAATTATTGTGATTTTAAATTTTATGATAAAATATAAAAAATAATTGTTCTGTTGTATTAAATTGTTCGCTAATAAGCATTAAAATTAAATAAGCTTCTCGTCACTAAATAATAAAACTTATTTTGGATATATTCCGATTTTTTTTATTTATTTTTTTTATTGGGTTTAACCCTTATAGTGCCGGGCCATTTTTGCATTTCCTATGCGAAAAGTGCCAGGCCAATTTTGGCAAAAATGTAAGGTTCCAGGTAAAAATTTATAGAATCCATGTTTTTAGTCATATTTATATAAATTCTATTTTAAATAAAAGAGCAATAAGTGGTCTATAGAGCTATGTATATATATTTAACCTTTCTTTGTAATAAATTTTATTTTTTTCTAAAAACCTTGAGAAAAAAAAATTTTTTTAATTTTTTTTCAAGTTTGAAGGTCCGTATGTTAGTTATAATTTTATTTTATAATATTGTCCTGAATGGCATTTTATAGAGCATTTAAAACTGAACTAATACATATAATTTCATTTACTATACTTCTAAAATTATATCTTTACAAAATTATAACTAAAACATTACAAATTGGTTGCTAAGCGACATACAGGCGAATTGTTGAAAACTGTTACAGGCACTGGAACAGTTACGTCATCTAGACACAGTCCAAGAGCGAAACTGCGTGCAGCGGTCATTGGCAAAGCATCTGGTATTATTCTGGCGGCCATTTAATAAAACATAACGATGCACTATAACAAATACAGCGCGTCTCTCACAGCGACGCTGGCATTTCTCGCACTAGTAAGGGCCGTTGCTGACAGCGATTCCCGGCACTATAAGGGTTAAGTTGATTTTATACAATGGATTGACAATGACTTTAGACATTAAATCACATTATTTAATTTTAATGCTTATTAATGTATTAAATTGTTTGTGTTTGAATTAGTTAATTCATATTTTTAGTTAGTATTTATTCTAACTAATTTTTATTTATTTATTTATTAATATTTATTAAAAACACATTGTTAGATTAATTAAAACAGTGAGCAACAATCCCCTTCTTATCTTCATTTAGAATATACAGGGATATTAGAAAGCATATTTAGACAAGAAAGTCAGAATCATCTTTCTAGTTTAGTTTTTTAAGTAGTAGTTGATGATGTAATAAGGCAAATTAGCTTTCATAATTGTTTGCCTTTTTATTTTTCATGTTATTGATTATTTTGGAGTTCAATAAAGTTATTGTCAGCATATGGTGAATTTTATTCTTATAGTTAGCTCAGTCTAAACACATGTTTTGCTATATTTTATGCCAGAACTATATTTGGAATGATGTTTACTCCCCATAGTGGAATAAGTCCCTATTCAACACAGTGTGGGGGAAATGTCTGGTGACAGTATAAATAGTACCATGACACAGTTAAGGGAATAAAATGTGTTTAAATATTGTGAGTTCGCGATAATTTGAGTGTTTGTTTGTCTGGGATAGTCAGATTACTAAAAAGAACAGATTATAAAGGCGTGATAAAAACCTATTTATAATAGAATCAACTCTTATATTAAAGAAGATTCATAAGTTGTAGAAAGCATACAAACAGCACACAGTACGTAGACCTACAAAATTATTGCAAAATGTAACTTTAAAGTATGTATTAAAGAAACATTCAAGTACACACTGACATGAAACTTATAAATATTATATGACAAGTTATACTTGGCGAGGCAGGGGCTGTCTTTGTAATCCACGTGAAACTTCATATTGCAGGCGCTGTCTACCGTGTGTGCAGCACTGGGTTGTCAGAAATACTTAATACTTATTTGACCAGAACCGGCTGACCGTGAATGTGGGTAAAACAAAGTATATGGCAATGTCCCTGCACGGAAAAGAAATAAAAAGAAAAGGCAAGAACTGGGAAGAAATCAGGCAAATGGCTCAGAATCGTGTCAGGTGGAATTCTTCTGTTGTGGCCCTACGTCCCCCAAGGGATTAAAGGAAATAAGTCAAGTCAATAGCTATGAAGAAAATGAAAAAACAAACATTTCACATTACATAAAAATGTTAGTTTAGTTCAAAGGGTACTAGACCAGTAATTAGTTTATTAGGAGAGATAAGACATCAGAAAGAAGATGTACCTATGAATACAAGTCTACCAACATCCCTCAGTAGTAAATAAACGCAGAAACAAACATATTTTTCACAAACCTACTTACCTGAGGAAAGCGCCAGTGGCACTGAAAATTTGTGAAAAATGTGCTATTACTATGTTTGTTTACTACTGTGATATGTTAGTGGGCTTGTCTTCTTTGGTAAATATGCTGATGTCCTATCTCTCCTAATATAGGAAAAATTACAAAAAAAGAATGTTTTACTTGCCTGAAACTCTTAACATTCTCAAAGAATTTTAAATACATACATAAGGCAAAGTTACCGCTTTCTTTCCTTTGTTGTTACCAAAAAGTTAGATTAGTTCATTTTTTTCATTCTCCATCTATTTAAAAACCTCTTCTTCTCTTCTTGTCCAATTTCCATAATAGCTAGTGCACTTGACCTGTCATCTTTCATTGTATTTCCCATGTATGTCTTCAATCTTCATTATTGAACTAGTATCAATGAAAATTCTTCACTGTATATAACTAACAAACCAATCGTTTTCAGACCTTTGTTTATCAGTCTTATTTCCCTTATTTTTAGCTCTAGAATCACCTCCTGGTACTCCCTGTATATACATATATGATTTTTGTTAAGTATAATAATAAAGTTTAATTTACGTATGATTAATATACATATCAATAACTATTTTCTCATTCAAATTTTTGTAAAGTTAGGGGGAACATACAGGGCATCTATTGATATAATAATAGTGCAACAGACCCAGAAAATAATAACAATAAATTGTATAACTGTATTAGTACTGGAGATGAAAGTAATCATTAGTATGCTTTTTAGTACGTCATTAAACAATGTGGCATAACCTAATTTTTATGCTCAAATTGTACAATGCATACTTGAAACTGAAATCTTTAATTAAGATTTCAGTTTCAATCTTAATTCAATCTTAATTCCGCTTGATCACTGAGGCACTGCCAAGCCTCAGTGATCAAGCGGAATTCTACATTTGACAGTTACCGGTTATCAGTGACTGGTCTTTATCAAGTAATTGGCCTGGACTTTTCTTTCATACCATCTTTGTAAATTGGTGCCAGCTGTCTTTATATCAAGGCTGTGGTAGATTTGGCATTGTAAAACATTTCAACAGATGATATTTATTATAATTTCACTCCATGAGTTCTTTAATGAGTCATTTGAAGTGATTTTGATAAGTTATTAAAAAAGAATTTGGTCACATAAATAAATAGATCTTAAGAAAATTAAATGAAGGCTTGTATTTAAGCAGATTAAATATCATCAAATAATAAAAGAGATATTTTAAATTAAGTATCTTTTGTTAAATGTGTTAAGTTAAACAATTCCATTTTGGTGTAATAATAAGTTAACATTACGAAAAGAGAATTGTATAGTAACGATAGTTTTGATAGAGTAGGCAGAAAACCTTGAAATACAAAAACAAATTTGCTCATCATATTCTCAAACGTATTAGTGCAGAATCAATAGTTGATCTGAGTCTAGTGCTCAGGAAATGTCATCATGTACTCCTCAATTTGGAACACCGTTAAAGTGGTATTAAGACTAATGTGTCTACATGAAGCCATTGCTTGGCCTGCCAACAGTTGGAACAATTGTTGGTCTGCCTATTAGTACCATGTGACATTGCCGTCCTTTCACTCAGGGTAATTGTTTTTCATAGAAACCGTGACAATTCTAATATCAGTCACTATGTCAAATTGAACAATATATATATATATATATATATCAAACCTCTGTATGTTTGTTTACACAACACTCTGAAAGTGGTGAATGGATTCACTTACAATTTTTATACAACATGGCAACGTATATAACCAAACGTGTTTTTATGTATTTAGCTCCTAAAATTGTAAACAAGAAGAGGGCATTTAAAGCATTTTTAAAGCATTTCCCGATCTACCTACATTTTACAAATTAAAATAATTGTCATTACTGAAAAAATGCAACTGTGACCATCTAATTTAATGTATACATTATATCTGAATCATATCCTGTAAATTTATCACTGTGACCAGCTGCTTTATGTTTATATTATATCCAGATGACATCCTTTAAGTTTATTACTGTGACAAGATGATTGTTTATTTATGAAAACAATTGTAAGTTACTTTATTTCAGAGCAATGAATACATATTCCTGTGCCTATAAAAAACTGGATCATAGAATATTATTATACATTTTTCAATAGTTAATTTTTATAAGAGGGTATGTTGGAAGGACTTCCTTTTCGTCCTTCTACCATGAAAAGCAGATAAGAGGGTACCATTGATTTTATACACAATTAGATTTCCCATCCAATGTTAAATTTTTAGTCTCTAAATATCAGCTGTTTTTTTGGTCCATTCTGGAGCACTAGTGTAGTCATATTTAAATGTAATGCAGTTAAACCAGCTGTGGTTGCGGGCCACACTAACTAAACAATATTTCAGCCAAAAATATTCCTATTAGATGAGATATCTATTGTAGGTATATACAATTAAGGGTACTATCAACTAAAATTCCTGTAATAGACATAGACAATATACTTTATTTACATACTCGAAGAGAATAGTATTAGCGTCAAGAGATAGCTAAAATAAAAATTGTACAGTCATAAATACATTATGTAGTCAGGATATTGATCATAACATGTTTAAATTGTAAAATTCTTGCATGGAGTAGAGTGGCTGGTTGCAAAGCCATTTGTGCAGTGCTAACTTGAGCTCCTTTCCATTCTTGGTCTGCAGTTCAGCTGGTAGGTGGTTGTACAATTTTCTGCCAATGTATGATGGTTTTTTCTCATAGAGTGTCATATGGTGTACAGGCAGGTCAAGCATTGTTGTGTTTCTAAGATTGTACTGGTGAACTTCATTCCGCCTTGGGAAACCCTCCTTTACTGCATGCATTACTGCTTCCTTGACATACAGTGCCACTATAGTCAGAATTTTAAGAGTCTTAAAGGCCTCTCTGGAGCTATTGAATCTCTGTAATTCTGCTAGAGTTCTAATTGCCTTTTTCTGAAGTTTAAGGACCCTCTGTAAGTTAGTTGAAGAAGTTCCACCCCAGGCCATCAGTCCATATCGGATATGTGAATCTAATAGTGCATAATAGGCTGTTATTGTTGTTTGGTCATCTGTTGTCTCTTTAAGTCATCTTATGGCAAAAATACTGCTACTTAGTTTCATACAGAGGTTATCTATGTGGGGTGTCCCGGTGAGGTTTTTGTCAAGGGTAATGCCTAGAAATGTTGCCTTTTCACATATTTCAACATCTGGTAGGTGTTGGACTTCATTAAATTTCCTTCCAAAAGGTATTTGGGAAGTCTTGTTCATATTGACTGACAGATCGTTGTTGTGGCAGTATTGATATGTCATATTTAGACATATGTATGATTTTATTGCCAATGCATCACTTGTTGGTTCTCTGAGTACTAACGTTGTGTCGTCTGCATACATCAGTGTAAGGCAGTCATCTCCAATCTGTTGAGGTAGATCATTTATAAAAAGAATTAACAGTGCTGGACCCATGACAGATCCTTGAGGACGAGTCACCGGTTGGAGACTGGATCTTGCTTCCTTGATTACTCCGTTTTCTAAATGCCTTAGTTCAACTAGCTGACTTGGTTCCAAGTAACTTTGAAACCACTTCTTAGCTGTGCCAACAATACCAAAAGTTTCTAGTTTTTTAATTATAAGCTATAAAATATATATAAAAAATACAGCTATATAAAAATACAGTATGTGCATATACTGAAATATTAAGAACACACCTAGCTAAATACAAAGTCTGCAAGCATTACTGTGAGAAATAACTCACAGATTGAAACCTCCTTAGACTAAAACACAAATGTTCAATTAGTAAAATTGCATCTCTAACAGGGTTTCATGAAAATTATTAAAATTTTTACTATAAGTTGGTTTGTACAAATTCTTTTATATATGTTTTCTAATTACATATAATCTATATATATTATAATTTCTAAAGTACTTTTTTTTGTCGGTACGCCATAACTTCCTAAATTCTTCACCAATTTTCATAAATGAGGTGTCATTTTAAAGCTTTTTTTACCTACTACTTGATGAAAATATACAAATCTCTCATTTTCCAATAGTTTTTTTGAAAAACGACCTATTATATCATTCTGCAAGTAATTTAAACTTGAAATGTTTATTTACATTATTCGATCAGCTGTAACATGTGAATTAAATAAATCAAAACAAACATAATCACATCAAACATAGTGTTTAAAGAGGTACTTTGAATTTGTAAATAACTTAACCTAACATTTATAAAATAAATTATATTAAATTTAAACTCACATATTTTATTTCTTCTTTAATCCATATTTACATTAGGTTAAATTGCACTCTAACTATGCTTTACTAACTATACTGTGTGCACTTTAATTAATTAAGAGGGATTTAAAGAGAATACAGTGCGAATGCTTCGCACGGGTCGGCTAGTATGAAATAATTATATCCTAGTTACTTCTAAACAATACTAGAATACAACAACATTAATGTCTAGTAAAACTTGTAGTAGTACTCGTATATTTAGTATGTTTGTATTAATGTCTATATTGTGCGATCTTTTCAGGTTATAAAGTGTCAGAAGACAGTGAAGGCGGCAAGTTCCAGTGCTTGTCATGTGATAAGGTTTATCGCCATAAGAGAAACCTTGTCAGTCACCAGAGATATCAGTGTGGAGATCAGAGGCCTTTTCGTTGCACACTATGTTCCTATTGTTGCAAGCAAAAAGCTCATCTCAAACTACACATCGTAAACAAACATAGAGGCCAGTTTGATTTTGGACAACTATAAATGAAATAAACAAGTAATAAACCCAAAACTATTCTTCTAAATATATAAATTAGTTCACAATTTAGGGATACTGTTATAATAAATAAAGTAATAATATCAATAAAGTACACTTTATTAATTTTCTATTCCAGTCATATTTTATAATAGAAAATGAATAAAGAGTACTTTATTAGAATTATTACTTTATTTCTTCTTCTAAGTTTGGAATTATTTTAAAAATAAAATTTGTGTGTTATATATTTCTAAACAGTTTTTTTATTTTACATTCCTGTTTATAATAGATATAAGTCAGGGTGAGATCAACGTATTTAAATCTTCATTTATAGATAGGTTGATGGCTAGGACCACTGTACGTTTAGGGGAGGTGGGTAGAGCTCTAGAGTCTGGATGGTTGTTTGAGGTAGGTCTAAGAGCGCAGTTCATCAGGGTTATGTATAAGATCACTGGTTAAGCTTGTAACTCGTAATATATCAACATGGCACAGAATGGTTGTACAATATTATCAAACGGGTCTTATGTAAGTTGGTAATGACCCACCCAACCACCCATACAAATGTGGTGGTAATGACCATCCATCTATAATTTGATAAATTCTAATCGTTATCAATTCTAATCGTAGAAGAAAACTTTCAGACTAAAAAAGTCTTGAAATGAAATTACATAAGATAGGATTAGTTAGAAAAGCTAAAAATAACTATTGTTGCTGTTATTTCTTAATTAATAACGAATTTGACCCTTTTTTTATTTCTGCAACCTTTATATCATAACAATAAACGCTTGCATTAAGATACCTTACTATCAATAGAATAAACACTCAGATTTCAACTTCGCTAATTTAATAGTACTTTTTTGGTATGATTGCTTTTGATTATGATATGGTACATAGTATATTGGTAGGAAGAGGGTTATATACTAAGTCATTATTACGTACAGGAAATATAATAAAGAAGAAAAAAAGTAAGTTCATTAATTTGTAAAGTTTTTGTTTTTGTGAAAAATTAAAGGATATGATTTAATTACTATTATAATATAATTAGGTAATGTCTTTTGGATATGTTTATTATTTTCTTTTAAAATTACTATGTATATTGTTTCTGACAGGATATTTTGTTGTATGATTAGTTCAGACGTAAGCTTAAATTAATGTAAGGTATTTCTGTAGAAAAAAACAATATTATTTTGTTTTATTCCAACTGTGCTGATGTTTTACAGTTTATTTCATTACTTGTAGGATTTGCCCTTCTGCAAGAGAGAGATGGAAAGAAATATAAGTGCATTTTGTGCGGAAAAACATATTTACATAAGTATCATTTAACGAGACACCAGAACTACGAGTGTGGTAACCTTCGACCTTTCTCATGCAGCCATTGTCCCTACAGAGCAAACCAAAGGAATCATCTAAAAAGCCATTTGTACAACAAACACAAAGAACTATTAGATACCATTGAGAAAATGCAGTCTTAACAATGTTTTGTGTTGTTTATTACTTTTGTCAGTGTACAACTTGTCATTATAACAACATTGTTTTACAGATATGAACATTTGGAAACTAGTTTATCTTTTGACTTTTATATGTTAATTTTTTATATGAATAAATGTTGAATAAACGTGTATGATTTGTGCCCTTTTATTTTCTTTTTGAAGTTAGCCATTGAGTTTCCAAAGACTTGGAAATATTCAACCATGCTCTTTAACCAAGGAGTAAATATATAAAATTATAAGTACAGACAAATTAACACAAGAAGAAGCGGGTCGCACAGGAGGAAGGGGGAGAGACAAGATAGGCAATGCAGCAGATTATCGCCTGCCACCACTACAATGTTGCCAATTTATGGTAGGTGCGTCACTCTTCATATCATTTAATAACTTCCTCTCTGCAGCCAAAGTTTGTTGACGTTGTTTGTTTCTTCCATAAGTCCGATACACTTTAAGTAAATGTTATACTATTTTTTTTCTAACAGATTTAATGGTTGCAAGTTATAACTATTTTCTTGTTTTCTTAGTATCATAACACACAAAGTATGTATAATAAATACCAGTAACCAGACTTGATGTATTCAGTCACGTGTAGGTAATAAAAGCAACCTTTGTTCAAATTTTTTAATACTGATGTTATCTACTCAAGTGGGGTATCAAATTAAAGCTATTTTTCTATTGAATCCAAATATACCATCATATTTCAAAAAGGGCAATTTATAAGGGGTGCTGTGCCGTAGCACAGAGTCGAGTCGTCTCGAATAACTGCCTTACTCGTTGTTTGTTTTAGTTTGTGTTTCTTTTCGTTGTTCCATGTTTTCTGTTCGTGTTTGTTCTGTATCCTCCGAGTCCGGTGCCATCGCACGCACCTTCGATGTGCCTAGCTATTAATTGTGCGAGGATGGATTGTACCCCAAAACAGAAAACAAAATACAAAAACCAAAAAGGGGCAATTTAAATATAAACCGCCCTAGTGGGGTATCAAACTATAGGGATATCTACCAAATCATATTATATCATTGTATTTTTGAATAGACAACATTTAATGGCTCTGCCCCCCAAATAAAAGGCAAGCGTGCAGGCGTTACCCTTAATCTGTTCATATAACCAAAACTACAAACAGGTCCAATCTCACAGACAATTCAGTGTATTCTCTGAAAAATTATTACTAAAAAAAAATTACTAGTTTTTTATTGCAAACTATTTCCTTCTCTCCATAATGTAATTACAGTAAAACACTGATTTTCAGAACCCTGATTATCAGAAACCCGAGTTATCCGAAACATGATCTAGTGAGAAAAGGAATAATCAACATTAATTGTAAAAACACTTTGATAAAACAATTGAGTCTGTCAATTCTAAAACAATTTAAAAGATGACTTTATACAGTAAGCATGGTAGAGTGTTTAAAAGCTATACATAAATTGTGCACTTTTACAGTAGTGTAGGTCTATTGATTTAGGATGTCAGCCAAACAAAAAAGAGTGATTGTAACCATTGAAGCAAAATAAAATATTTTTTAAAATGATTTTAAATATTATACTATACTGTACTGTAATGTCATACATAGTTTTAAAATAATACTTACACACTCTGGTACATATTTACTGGTCACAGTTGCTAAAATAATGTAACATATGACTATTAGAAATTTTCTCTATAGAAAAAGGGTCCAGCCCTAATTGTTTCTGATAATCAGGTTTCTACTGTATAATATAAATAATAACATTTTAATCGTTATGTAGGTTACATGATTATTCACACGCCTAAAGGAGACAGCTACCAGTGTCTGGCTTGCAACAAGCTCTACCAACACAAAGGAAACCTCTTAAAACATCATCGCTACGAGTGTGGAGGCAAGAAACCTTTCCGTTGCATGATCTGCAATTTCGCCTGCAATCAGAAAGGAAACTTAAAATGTCACTATCTCAGAGTCCATAGTCTTACACGAAAGGAATTGTATCACATTTTAAGATAATCTTAACAAAAAAGAATGACTCTGTATCAATGTTATCAGAATTTAAATTATTTAATTGGATGCAAGGTTAATTTTTTATGAATTTTTAACCTTCTGAGTTGTAATTTATTTTAAGATTTTAAAATATTTTAAAACAATTATACTCTTTTTTTATTCTGATGTACTACTGCAAATAAATTTACGTTTGTAATTCTATACATTAATCTCTATCATTTTTAATACTTGGTTTAAAACTGTTTTGTTATCAATTACTTGTTTAAATTAAGCAGTATTAATTGGCAATACTTAATAACGTAAAACTTATTTTATTTTACATGGATAACACTGTTTAATTCAACAGATAAATACACTGGTTTATTTATATCTTTCCTCCTTGTTAGGTTAAACAATGACCAATAGTTTTAAAAGTTTAAGTACTTTAACTGATAAAAATAATATTGTTACAATCAATAAATTTATTTTCTGTGCCAAATAACACAAGTGGTTTGTTTATATAAAATTAAATATACTAAGCACACACATTAATTTTACGTAATATAATCAAGAGTGCAACTGATTTAAATGTTTACTGTTTATTTATTTACTCTTAAATATAAGTTGACCCCCATTACTGTTTAGTACATCACTGGGTAAGCTATTTTTAAATTAATATTATACTTTAAACTATAATAATAGTGCCAATCAATTTAATATTGTTAACTTTCATCGGTCCAATTTATTGATATTGAGGCAGTAGCCAATTGTGAATTTAAATTATATGTACTATTATAATACTCTCTTAGTTGATTAAAATTTAATTTTAGCAGGTAGGCTCAACATATACTATGGTTTTAACCACGGTAATTAGAAAAGATGGTTGGCTTCACAACAAGGATGCGCAGTAGAATGTGACGCCACATGGGCAAAATCAGCTGGTTTGATTATTCTATTAAAAAATGATAACTAAATCAACCATGATATGTAGATAATATTTGGAGATTTCTAATGCTTTGAGTGTTTAAGAAACAAACACAACGTTTCGACAGGCATATCAAACTCCTGCCGTCTTCAGGTGTACTTACTAACTTAGTCCTCATCTAAAACAATCTTTTTTTTCCTTAACCCATACTAAATCAGAAAAGATTTAATACTACATGCTAGATACTAAAGATTACTGTTGAAAATCTAAAGTTCTTAAAAAACTATCACACATAACCTAATTATACAAAATATAATACACAATATGAAATACAAAAGAAATGCAAAATATGAATCAGTCAACAAAACACAGAGCAAGTTATTAAATAGACCAAATACGCAATGACATACAAAAAGAAATACAAAATATGAAAAAAATCAACAGAGCATAGATCAGGTTATTAAACAGACAAAATATTTAATCAGACATGAAATAAATGCAAAAATATGAAAATCATCTGGATAAATCTACCAATCATATGGAAGCTTTCAGCTAAACAGTAAGCAAGATACTTATCATTCATCAGCTGGAATTGTAGAACAAGTATTTATTTGTTTATTTGTTCTTCCGCACAGCTATCAATTTGCCCACGTGACGTCATGGGATATGCGTTTCTTCTTTCTTATGTAGCCTGGTTTTAACTTTTATTCTATTATAAACCTAAGATATTGACACTTGGGGTTATGTTCTTGATGTGTAAACATATAAACAGTACAACACAAGTGAACATCACACAACACAAATATATTACAATATAAGCACAAAATCTGATCCCTCCTCAAACACCATCTGATTTTAGACCAATCAGCATTCTTTCTGCACTATCTAAGTGTCTTGAAAGGGTTGTTTAGTTGCAGCTCTCATCTTTCATTCATAGAAATAATCTGTCCAGCTCACAATCTGGTTTTAGGTCTCAACATAGCACAACAACTGCTCTCATAAAAAATCACCAACGATATTCGTTCTGCTATGGATAGAAAACAGCTAACACTTCTGACCCTGTTCGACTTTTCTAAGGCCTTTGACTGTGTCTTTCATCCCTCATCAAATTAGCATTGTTACCTCATTTACAATCTTTAAATTCTCACAAAATACAAAGAGCTTATAATTTTTCCCATTTTTTATTTCAAACAGCTTCTTTAAATTAACTTTAAAAAATGATAACACAAGGTGTTTATTATTATAAAACACAATCTGGTTTCATGAAATTCAATTTTTCTAGAGCAAAATTATTTTAAATACTTTAAATTCTTAGCAAAAATATCATTACATAAATTGCTTCAAGCTGTAGCTGGTGTCTCAGCATAACAGCTAAAATATGAACAATTAATAATGAATAAAAGAATGAAAATTGCAAGACTATTTAAATTTATATATATATATATATATATATATATATATATATTCATATGAAAAAAGACTTAATATTAATATATATTTTTAACTCATTAATAAATATATATTATTAATGTATATATATATTATAATGTATCAGGAGCGGCCATAGATAAGGGGCTAAGGCGCTGGCTTGCCACGCTGCCGGTCCGGGTTCGATTCCCGATGTGACCACTAATAGATTTTGCCCTGCCGCTCCCGTGGTTCGGAAGTCACGTAAAGCCATTGGTCCCCAAGTTAAGTGTTAGAGAGGGCTCCTCAGCCCTAACTTCGCCTGGTAAAATAAGACAAACTTTAACTTTTAACCTTTAACTTTAAATATATATGAATATTAAGTTAAAAAACAAATACTAAACTGGGTAGATGAGCGCAGTATTTCTTAAATATTCATTTTGAAATATATTGTTTTCTTTATTCAAAGAGCCAACAAAATTGCCAAGTCATATGCTAATATTGTGCATATGTTATTGCATGTAGTTAGGCATTGTGCGTATGTTATTGATGACTCTTGTGATTCATTATTATTATATTAGAAATTTATAATGTAGGCTAACTTATTTGGCAAAGTCTTCACATACCATAAAGTGTTCATAAACCATATGTGCTATATAAGTGTTGACAATTTTTAATTTTCTCTTTTAATTTTTGTTCAGACAAACCATGACATATATACATACATAACAAATATTTGTTATGAAAAATTAGATGACAAATCTGTATGTTTGTTGGAAAGTAACAGATCATTTCCAGCTATAGAGTTGTCATTGTAACTTTCAACTTATGTCCCTAAATTACGTAACGCCTTTGGGGGGGGAGTTTCGATAGCGTTATACAGAGTTATGTGAAGGAGTGAGGGGTTTCTACGCAGCGTTACATAATTATTAAACCTCACAATTTGTTTGACTTCATTCACAAAATTTAATCGTTTTTCCCAAAAATACAAGATATTTTTAAAAGATCATAATATGTATGAAAATAAATGACGAAAATTGGATGGGGGAGTTGGTGAGAGTGTTACGTAATTTTTAAGGGGGGTTAGGTATTACCGTTAGAAGTACGTTACATGAGAGGGAGGGGGTCTGAAAAGCCTGATTTTAGTGTTACTTAATTTACATAACAATAATCAATAAAACAGAGAAGAAATAATAAAGGGCACTAAATATGTTAGCAAATGCATTATTGTCAATAAGTCACAGAACATCTGATTTAATGTTTTATTTGACATAACTTTGGTGCAGCATGTGGTTTTGGGCCACTTAATAGTTCTTAATAGTAAGTTTCTACTGTTCATTAACAGAGTCTCTAATTTTATATATGTAAATATATTTTAGTAAGAATAATGAGATTCTAATTTTTTTGTTATACTAATAAGTATTGCTACTGTGTATGATAACGTTGTTAGTATTAAGTTAGGATCACTAGGCTCAGACTTACATCAATAGGAGTGACAGGAAATCAACAATCAACATCCTTAATGAAGAAAGTAGTCCGTTCAAGACAAAAATAAAAAAATATGTTAATACTTACAATACATTTTTCTGGTTAATTAGCTCTTCTCAACATCAACCAAATTAACATCCTGTTTTGGATTAATTAACCCTAGAACACTAAGCCTCCTAAAAATTACGTGGATACTAAGCATTCGTAATTTTTACGACTTATGTTAATTATTTTTTTAAACTATGAACGATAGTTTACTATTGTTTTAAAGCATGTTAATTTGTAAATATATATATTACAATGTATAATTATGAGTATAGTTTATATAAAGTATCATTTTTTTTACAATCTGGAATGCTTTTAATACAGATAAGCAAAAAAATTTAAGGGTTAAAAGAAATTAAAAAAATATATATTAGAACAATTGTATTTTTACAACTAAGATTTTTTTGTTGTACAAAATATACTTGAAAACATAATTTTAAATAGAAGAGGATACAATTTTACAGTTTTCTATTTTTGGCGCAAAGTTGAATGTCTAACATCTAATCAATGGGTAATAATGCATAAGTGTAACAAATATGAAATACAGTCATTCAATAACCATGGCCAATGAGTTACTTCTTATATTTTATGAAAATAATCAACGAAAGTATCTTAGAATTTGTTCTAACTTCTCGTCATCACACTGGACACAGTATGTTGCTTTATGTTCCGCACATATAGGCTGGTGACTATGGATCATAAGCCTTCGTAAAAATCACGAAACACTGTTCACTGCACACAAACCGAATTGTACTACAGGACAGCTCACTCATGAATGAATTCAAAGGCTAGTGCCAGAACCTGTCACGAGAGGGGGTGGGAATTCGAGGCGGGGCTTCCGCGCCAAACCAGTTTTACCAATTGCCGTCGTAAGTATTATGAAGGCTTAGTGTTCTAGGGTTAAGTTTTTTTATTTGTATGTGTTAGTGTCCCATGGAACTATGTTCCACTTAGATTATTGAATGATTTTCTTCTACTCCTATTGAAATAATTTATATTGTAGTGTTTTTATAGTATTGCTTAATTTTGATAAACATTTTAAATGTAATGTATTTTTAATAAATAAATACAGGTACTGGTGCGTAATTAGTTATTTGTTTCATTAATTTAAAAAGCCCTTTGCCATATCCAGTTTTGTTGGAATCTGTTAATGATTTGCTGCTTCTACCAAACTTCTCAGACAAAATGATGATGACCCAATATTTTTTGTTCACAGGTAGTTCTATTTGTATGTATATTGTGATTAGATTAAAGAATATTTAATTTCTGAGAAATTCAAAACTCAAGAGAAAGTCATTATGATGAAGAACAATGTATAGAATACAAATGGAAGAAACATTATTACACAGATTTCATAAAAATAGGTAATTCTGTTTCAATGTATCAGCTGTTTTTGCATACAGTTATGGAGCGCTAATGTAGTCCCATGTAAATATAATGCAATTCAAACCAGCTGTAGTGGCTGACCTCACTAACTAATCAAATGTCTGGTGCAAATATTCTAATAAGATATATGTATAGGTGTATATAAACATTGGTATTATGTTTTTAGCCTCAACCCTTCATTTATAGGCAGCACCTGATTGACCTTTGAACATGAATTTATTGTAAATTTAAAATGAGACTTTCTTCAAACCTGCAAAATCGTATGGCTAACTTGAAGAGAAGATTTTCTGTCGCATGCTTTTCTTCATTTCACCAAATTAACACTCATTTTGTAACAAATCTAAATTTATTTCTTCTATGTCGCTTCTTAGCATACTTGTAAGTAATAAAAATATTTTTATACATTTTAGAAGCTTTAAAAATTGTTACAGATTTGAGCTTTCCTGTAAGAAGCATAATGACTGATGTCAGTGAAGAGAACAATTTCAAATGTCTTTTCTGCAGAAATGTCTTTACACTCCAAGAAACCTTCATAAAGCATAAGTTCCACAAGCATCAACAATGTGTACCTTTCTCTTGTAACATTTGTTCATATCAGACAAGATATAAAACAACACTTAAGGTTCACTATATTAAAGTCCACAAATTCACGTCCAAACAGTTTCTTGATTTGTTTTGTTCTCGTTAGGATTGTTTAATTAAAATATAAGTATGTAAAGATTTTTATTTCCAATATTTTGGCATCTCCATAAAATGTGTTTTTATTAAACTAAGCAGTAATGAGAAATCAAGTATTTTTATAGCAACTAAGTAGTTCAGAAAAACCTCAATATTTCGACACATTGTAGGCTATAGGGTTGTCAACATTTTAAAAGGGATCAGCTGATAAGCACCTTCTGTTTGTTTGTCATTGGGCTATTAATTAATGACACTTTCTAAGGCCTTTTGTCAGCCTTAGTTTGTAGCAATCACTACATTCGCTCACCTACACTCATTTGAAATTCATATTCGCTCGTATTTTGACAATTGGCGTCTTAAGAATTATTAAATAAAAATATCAAATTATAAGGAAGTATGACAAATATGTACAACATCTGTTTTTATAAAGAAATGATGCTGTCTTTTTCATGAATAGTTAAAAGCTTAACAAAACTAAAAACAAGCTATATACTACGGTAACAAGTATGCCCTATTGAATTGGTATATAGTTACGGTACACAGTTATTTAAATATGAACAATTCAGGTACAGTACAATAATGTCGAAAAATCTGGTAGTTACCTGTTGAATGTCACTTTGACATAATATGTCATTAGTTTGCGTCAGGCTAAACGTCACATTGCCGTGGTCAGTGTTGAAGTATCGAGTGTTGACTATCAAGGTTCTACTGAATGAATGAGTAGGTGGAAATAAGTTACTGAAAAAAAAACAATGCTGTTGGGCATTTTAAAATGTTTACTTGCTTTTAAGGACAAGTAAACATTTTAATCATTTTGGACATATCCTTCATTTCACAGTGTACCATTAACCACTTATCATAATTTTTAATCATTGTGGTCCTGCACTTAGCCTTTGTTACAAATGTAACAATTGTCAATTACCCTATCAATAATGTTTCATGTAGCTTATCCTTCACTACACAGTTTACATGACAAATTATCCCATCAATAATGTTGCTACAGAGCTTATCCTTCACTACACAGTTAACATAACCAATTATCCCCTCAAAAATGTTGCCACAGAACGTATCCTTCACTATATAGAATACATTGCTAAAAATCTCCTCATAAATGTTGCTACAGAGCTTACCTCCACTACACAGTTTACATTGCCAATCACCCCTCAGTAATGTTCTCACAGAGCTTATCCTTCACTACACAATTTATATGGCAAATTAACCTCTAAACAAGTTTGGTACATAGCTTATCCTAAACTACACAGTTTACATTTACCCCTATATACAGTTACCCCTCAATAATTTTGCCACAGAGCTTTTCCTTAACTACACAGTTTTACATGGCCAATTATCTCTTCAATAATTTTACCTCAGAGCTTATACCTCACTATACATCAACTTTATTTACAACAATGTACATTGAAGAACATTAGTTCATGAAATTTTAGATAATATTAGTAAAGCCATATTTAGCTCTGCGGGATATTATTTAACTAAATTACATACTCTGTTATCCAAAATAATTAAAATTTATTGTTACTTTGTTTCAAAAAATAAGTATTTAGTTAAATGAAATGTTAATACTTTAAGAATTAGTGAGTCTTACATAATAATCTAAATATAATTGACTATGTTTATACAATTTTATTCTTATTATTGGACATACATTTTTCAGTTATAAATAATGAAAATAGCCAGAAGCCCTTTCAATGTACGTTGTGTAGTCAGAGTTACCGCTACAAACGTAACTTGGTGAAGCATCAGCGCTACGAGTGTGGAGTCGAACCTCAGTTTCCTTGCTCACTTTGTTCCTACAAGGCCAAGCAAAAAGGCAATCTAAAAACACACATGTTTGTTAAACATTGTTCAAGTTAATTTCATAAGAAATGTTATCTTAATGTTAAAAAATTTAACTATTAAATATTATTTTAAAGTTTGCATATTTCATATTCATCCTTTTCTTCCTTACTTATGAAATAAAGTAAGATTGTTTTAAGTTCCGCTCACTCAAACTATGAACATGACTTCTATGTTTCATTCACCTACTTTATGAACATGACTCATTAAGAATATATATTGTACAACTCTTTAGATCCCACTCACCCACCCGTGGGAATGAATACTACTCATGAGGAATGAATACAGCACCCACCTGGGGCTGAAATGGAATGAGTCGGTCAAACCTCACTTCCCTGAGTTAAAGATCATAATAGTGTATAGTGAATTAATACATATATAATGTCAGTAAACAAATTTTTTTACCTGGGGTTGTGAGGAACTTATCACATATATTATACCAGAAATGGAGACAACATTGCAGTGGTCTATCATAACTCATAATTTTTCAAAAAAATCTCAAATTATATAAGTGCTAATATTTTTAATATTCTGCCAAATTATACCAAATTGATTGAAATCAGTACAATTTTAAATTCAAACTTAAAGCCTACTTGACTTATTTATATTTGTATTCTTTTTATGATTTTGAAAAAAGTCTTGGTAAGAAATATCTGATGTGTTAGTTGTTTGATTATTTTTAAGTTAGGTTTAGTTTTGATTTGTAAGCTATCTATTGTCTCTAGTGCTGTATAGTACCATTCATGAACGTCATGTGATTAAAAGACGAATAAAGATAATTCTGATCCTAATTTTAAAACCAAACAATTAATTATAACCTATCTCAAAGTCTATATTCGCCCATAGCTTGAAAATCAGCGTTTTAAATAAACAAAAATAAATAAAATATTGTTGGACATTAATACAATTTTAAAAGTTTAAAATATATACATAATCTTTAGGTAGTTGTTTGTTGGCTAAGAGAGCCACACATTTTTAAAGACATTATTGTTTTAATATTTTTATTAAATTAAATATGGTGCCTTTTTGTTTAATATATTTCTCCTTTCTAGTTTCGTTTGAGTGTCTCACACCTCGCAAAGCTGTACCAGCACGAGAGTCAGAGTTGCCTCCTCGTTGCAATGGAATTAACTGCAACAAGATGGTTCGCCAATGTTTCCAAATCTCCGATGAGGAACGAATACGAATATGTACTGACTTCCACAATATTGGAGACTGCGACCAGCAGCGTGCGTTTATTGTTAGGCATATTCGACAAGAGTTGACTCGCCACCGAACAGCACCTTCACATCGCAATAAGACCAATTACTACTTCCTCCCTAGCAGGGATGGCAGAGATATCAGTGTATGCCAAACCATGTTCCTAAACACTCTTAACATTTCTGAGAAAGTGATGCGTACTGCTCTGGCCAAAGTGAAATTCGTTGACAAGATTCACCCAGAAGATGTATAATGTTTTACTAAATAAATTTGTTTCAATTTTTTAAATTTGTATTCGTGTTTCATTTTCCATATTTCACAGTGAGGAAAAATTTAGTTGTTACCAAATTGAACAAAAACCACGCTAAATAAAAATTAATAGATGGATAACTTACTACTAATTAATGTGCAACATAAGAAAATTCAAAAACTGTAAGCAACGTTTTGCTTTTAAAATATTAGGATCCAAGTCAAATCTACAAAAATGAATAAACAATGAATAAATAACTGTTTTGTTCTTCAACAATTAACTGTAATAACTCAAATTTGAAGGATTTAGATTAATTTTTTTATAAATTTAATAAATTTATTTCAATATTTGAAGTTTCTTTAGTGGTTTTTCAATGAGCAGAGTATACGTGATATAGTTAGGGCAAAAAACTACAAAAAGCATAAGATTCATAATTCTATTAATTATAAAAAAATTTTAAATGTATAAACTAGCAGTCACTGTGTCTGTTATTTGGAGGTACAATTTACTACAGTATTTCAATACAATTATTTTAAATGCTTAGTTTCCATATTTTAAGTCAGTAATAGTTAAATATACCTTTGATATTAATTTGAGCTATTGAAGTAATTTCTAATCATAATCACTAACTCAATTATGCAGGTCTCTTACTTTTCCAAGATGGAAGTCAGCAAAAGTTCCAATGTTCAACGTGCAACAAGGTGTACCTTCACAAGCGAAACCTCAAGAAGCATGAACGCTTTGAATGTGGAAACCAGAGACTCTTCAGCTGCCCGTTTTGTCCCTACAAGGCCTCTCAAAAAGGCACTCTTAAGAGTCACCTATTGTTTAAACACAAGCACCCAACAGGGGAGATTGTCACACAGTCTTAGTTAGATTGTATCAATATAAAAAAGGAAATTGAATCACTATTTATGTTACGTGTATGAAATGAAAATAAACATTTTTACGGTCATATTTTCTTTATTTTATTTAGAATTAAACATAAATACCCCAATTCACGATTTTCAACGCATGGTTCTCTAAGACTTACTGTAAATAGTAAACAAAAGCAAAGTCAATAATTATATAAATAATTTTCTTTAAATAATTTATTACGATCAAAAAGATCCATTTGTTTGCTCATACTTTGCAGTACGTGATCCATTGGTCAGATGTGCTTGCATTGAAAACAGACCACACCAGGATTTTTTCGATAACGATTATGGTAGGTTTCTAAGGATGCTGAAAGCCCATCATTACCAATGTACGTGTATGGGTGGGTGGGTGAGTCATTACCACTGTACATGTATGGTTGTGTGGATGGGTTAGAGTAATTTAGAGTAGTTTAAAAATTGTCATGACAACTTTTAATTGTCATGACGATGGAAGACCACGTGCTGACGGTGCTATAGCAAGCCCCACCCATTACGTCACTAGCAGTATCGTGCCTTTGTTGGTTTGATTAATACTTACGAATCACGCCAATGTAATTTTTTTTTAAACTTTACTCACCAGTTCATATGGGCTTGCAAGCCTGTGCATGAACTTTATTCAACGAGTGATGTACCGACCGCTGGTTCAGTGGGAATTCGTGATTAATTCCCACGCCGTGCCCTCCACAATCACTGAGCTACCACGTCGGCAATTCTTGACTGCTTGACTAAACTCACACTCAACCAGTTAAGCCCCATTTCTCAAGTGTTGAATTATGTACCTCAAAGCTGTTTGAGACACTTGAGAGTTCAAATGGCTGGCGTCATGGCCAGTAGGTGGATTGGTGGGGTGTAAGGATGAATTAAAGCCAAAAAAATATTAAATTTAGTTTTTTACCTATAACATTTTTCATTTTTATTCTGAAAAAATAAGTTTTTTTACCAAAGCTATTGTACTGGGTTTAAAAAAATACAAAAGATTTATTTTTAAATGGTTTTTAAATATTGTTATAAAAACAGCTATCTTAAAATATATAAACCTAATTGAATGGCTATTATTTGTCCAGTACTTTGAAGGATCTTAATAGATCATTATACAGAGAAATGGGTAAAAAATAACTTTAAAAATGCCCTCAACGGTGATGCCAACAGGGTTGTACTCTTTTGATAATGCATTACTGTAATTGGGAAAAGATATTGTCATTCACTTAGACTTTTGTATAATTTTTCAAGTATAATTTGACGTTTAATCTGCTTTAGTGTTGGTAAATTTATAGTTCTAGTGCTTAGGGATTAGTTCTTTTACCCAATAGCATCATCTGATGTCTCATGGTTATTGAAATATTCTGGATGGGGTAGTATATAAATACAGGGTGTGTTTGGCCATATTCCGTATGAGTAATAATAAAAAAAGAAAAACAAATTTCGTTGAATTGTGTAAATTTGTCGTATTCGCAAGATTCTTACAGCAGAAAACCCCTTTTAAATATGAAAATTTAAAATGAGACAAATTAATTTTTATTAGATATGAGACTCTGACACACATTTAAAGGCTCGCTTATGTACCTTCCCTCCCACCTACACACATACATTCACTCTCAATCAAACTGCTAGAAAAAAATAGGTAAATCATGTCATATTTTACTGGCCTTGAAACTTCAAGAAGTATAAAAAAACATTAAAAGACGGTTGTTAGTTGACCAAAATGCTGATTCTGCACTTATTAGCAAAATTTTGCTTGATAACTTTTTTTTATTGATTCACAGATTGATAATCTTAATTTATGAATAATAAATTAATTAATCAGAAGTATTAATTAAACATATTTATTAATCTAAATGTGTCTATGCTTATATTTTATTCATGGTCATATTAAAATATTTTACTTTTTCAAACCAGTGACTTTACTTTTCCCCATATGCATTATCATAGAGAAAGTATTGTGATCGTCCAAAAACATTCTTTAGATGGATCAATTTTCATGAAATTTGGTATGTAGGTGTATTTAGCCAATATCTCCAGGCCATTTCTTCACTTTTTCAAATTTTAGTTTTTAAAAATTTTTATAGGTAAAAAACATACAAAAATAAAATTGTCTCAAAAAAGGTTTTAACAATTTTGATTAAATTTTCAGGAAAGATGTGAATTACAATTTAAAATATTTTAGTAAAAACCACATGTCCCTAACATGATTAGGTTTTAAGCTTTGGCAAAAAACATATTTGGGAATCAAACTGGTAATTTTCAAAGTTTTTATTTTTTAGTGTTTAATTTGGGGAAAAGTTTGTGAAAATTCTTTGGAACCATTTATTTTGTTATATTTTAAAATGAGATTTTTACAAAATTATATAATGGTAATTGATAATCCTAAGCCAAAAATATTCTAAAGTCAGTTTATGTTTTATTAAAAAGCTTAATTAATCTTAGAATATAATATTTCAGATGGCACTCTGGAAGATACTGTTGAAAAAGGTGATTTTCTGACTGTACATTCTGAAGATGGTAAGGAACGGTTCCAGTGCACATTTTGTAAGCGGTTGTACAAACACAAGGGAAACTTGCGCAAACATCAGCGCTACGAGTGCCTTAACCAGCCTCTGTTCAACTGCCCCATATGTCCTCATAAGGCGGCACAGAAAGGCAACCTTAAACGACATATTGTCCTAAAGCATCAAAACTCTTCAGTCATTTGAGATTATTTATGTCTTCGCTTGTTAAATTTGATAAATTTGTTAGAGCAGTATTTCTATGAGTTGCTTCAAGATTATTTTTGTTTGTAATAAATTTTAACTATAAAAAGTGTGCAATTGATTATTTCTTGTCTCCCACTAAAATTAGTCTTTCGGCTGTTTTAAACAAGTGCGTGTGATTAGTAAGTCAATACAAACCAAACATAATTAATACGGCTTATGAAACAAACAAATCAAATACAATGGACAATTTGGAAGTCTTGTTTAAATTATTTCTAAAGGTTATGAGTTTCTATGATACAATAATTACTGAATACTTGTAGCTAAAATGTGCTTTGTCATTTCAAATTAAAAAAAACTGAAAAATTCAATAATACTATAATTGTAGAATTTATTTAAATTTACTGATAACCAATGTAGTAGCATTCCAAAGATAAAACACAATTTACATTATATGAAGTAGAACACTTTTAATTCAAAATAATTTCATTTGAAATATCAAACTCTGCAAGTCAAAGATATTCATTTGAATAATGGGGTATAGTCTGACCTAATAAACCAATATTAATGATGTTGACAAAGAATGGAACCGCTTAATTTGTTTAGTGCGTTCACACAAAACAAAAAGGAATATTTGTTGATCCAGGGCGGTATCAGTTTTCTACACCAAGATTGCACATTATCAAACCATGGTTAGAAGACAGTGTGGACCTTTATTTAATAAACTTGTGTAATTTCAATTATGGACTTCTACATCTTCATTTAATGATCCACCATTAAATGAAGATGTAAAAAAACAGTGTTTTTTCTATGCATATGTTGATATTTTACTGGTACCAGTATGTAAATAATTTATTAACAGATTTTTGTAACCATCTATTTCTTCAATCAAATGCCTAATTTCATGGCTGGCGTTTTTATTGATTCAAATTCCACTAAAATAAGATGGCCTTTATCAGTTTTAATTTTTTAATGGGTAATATTTTTTATTTTTATTATTGGCTCCTTACTCCAAAAACATTTTGTTATTCAAGTAGCTTAACATTTAAACTTTTTACAACTTCACGTGCTCTTATTTCTTGATTGAAAACTACTTAATTTGACAACAAAATATTAAGAACAATTTTGCACGGGTCTAAATCTCCTATTTTTATCAGAACCTATTCAAATTAAATAAAAGAAGCTCCGAACTCTTCAACACTGGACAAATTTAAACACTTCACATCATGCAGGTCATCTTCCACTGAATAAACACTTCACATCATGCAGGTCATCTTCCACTGAATAAACACTTCACATCATGCAGGTCATCTTCCACTGAATAAACACTTCACATCATGCAGGTCATCTTCCACTGAATAAACACTTCACATCATGCAGGTCATCTTCCACTGAATAAACACTTCACATCATGCAGGTCATCTTCCACTGAATAAACACTTCACATCATGCAGGTCATCTTCCACTGAATAAACACTTCACATCATGCAGGTCATCTTCCACTGAATAAACACTTCACATCATGCAGGTCATCTTCCACTGAATAAACACTTCACATCATGCAGGTCATCTTCCACTGAATAAACACTTCACATCATGCAGGTCATCTTCCACTGAATAAACACTTCACATCATGCAGGTCATCTTCCACTGAATAAACACTTCACATCATGCAGGTCATCTTCAACACTGGACAAATTTAAACACTTCACATCATGCAGGTCATCTTCAACACTGGACAAATTTAAACACTTCACATCATGCAGGTCATCTTCAACACTGGACAAATTTAAACACTTCACATCATGCAGGTCATCTTCCACTGAATAAACACTTCACATCATGCAGGTCATCTTCCACTGAATAAACACTTCACATCATGCAGGTCATCTTCAACACTGGACAAATTTAAACACTTCACATCATGCAGGTCATCTTCAACACAGGACAAATTTAAACACTTCACATCATGCAGGTCATCTGCCACTGAATAAACACTTCACATCATGCAGGTCATCTTCCACTGAATAAACACATCACATCATGTAGGTCATCTTCCACTGAATAAACACATCACATCATGCAGGTCATCTGCCACTGAATAAACACTTCACATCATGCAGGTCATCTGCCACTGAATAAACACTTCACATCATGCAGGTCATCTGCCACTGAATAAACACTTCACATCATGCAGGTCATCTTCCACTGAATAAACACATCACATCATGCAGGTCATCTTCCACTGAATAAACACATCACATCATGCAGGTCATCTTCCACTGAATAAACACATCACATCATGCAGGTCATCTTCCACTGAATAAACACATCACATCATACAGGTCATCTTCCACTGAATAAACACATCACATCATGCAGGTCATCTTCCACTGAATAAACACTTCACATCATGCAGGTCATCTTCCACTGAATAAACACATCACATCATGCAGGTCATCTTCCACTGAATAAACACATCACATCATGCAGGTCATCTTCTACTAAATAAACACTTCACATTATGCAGGTCATCTTCCACTGAATAAACACTTCACATCATGCAGGTCATCTTCCACTGAATAAACACTTCACATCATGCAGGTCATCTTCCACTGAATAAACACTTCACATCATGCAGGTCATCTTCCACTGAATAAACACTTCACATCATGCAGGTCATATTCCACTGAATCAACTTTTAACTAGTCTAGTTCCACGCAATACCAACAATGATGAATGCCATATGATTTGTTTAACGTGTAGCAAAGCACAAACCAAACTAGTGTAAACCGCATCAAAATAATCCAATGACATTTTAGGCGATGTTGCTATATCGTTTCTGACAATAACCAAACCACATGTATCATCTATGACAAGTATACGTATGTTCAATACTGTCAATTTGATTGGCATTTTGTTTTCAAAACAACTGTATGATAATATTTAAAGACCTCTAGAACATAGTGGTAAAATTAACTATGGTTTGTATTAATCCTGTAATTGTTTATCGCATTATAATAATATAAATATTTTATATTCTGTAGAAAATACTATTAAATAATGTTTATAAAATTAAATAGCTGTTTTTATCCATAATTATATCACTAAATATATACAACCAAAACACGTGCATTATAACACAAACACGGTAACTATTTGGAAAAGACGTCAGTTATCACGACGAGACTGCGCAGTAGACTATAGTGTCATATGGGCGAAATCAGCTGGTTTGTTTATTCTATTAAATACTTGTAACTAAATCCACCAATTACATAGAAGCAATCAGCTGAATAGTTAAGCCAGTTATTTACCATTTATTAGCTGGAATTATAATTATGGGAATTAGAACACTATTTTTGTGTTTATTTTTGCAATTTCGCCAATGTGACGTCATTGAAGATGTGCGTGATGCCTACCGTCTTCTTTTCTATGTACTGTGGTTTATAATAACAAATGATAGTGTTTGTTTACTGCAACAGATATTTATACAAATCATCAATATTTTTGACGAATTTATATTTGACAACATTGTTAGGCAAGAAGTGAGTGGGGGGTTTCACATACCACAGCTATCATCGGACTATTTTGGTGCAGTTTACACTCACTTTCATTGCCGTAGAAAATAAAAGATAACAGTCATCAGCTTTGACAAACAATAGTATTTTGGATAAGGATAGTATGTAAAAAAAAAACATGAGTACCAGTATATATTGATGGATTTAATTAAAAACGTTCAATTCATTTAAAAAATATATTTAGCAAATAGCAATGTTATATGTACAAATAAACTCATAATTACAACAAACAAATATTATTTGAAACCATGTAATGTATCAAATATATTAAACAAAAATGTTAATAATACCAACATAAATGACAAACTTTCAAAAGTGCAGATAAACTAAGTGATTTATAGACAACAGGTAAGTTTTTCAATTTGAATTTTACTTTAAACATTACACTATTCAATTTAATATTCCTCTGTTTCTTATGGAAAGCTAGAACTAGTTGTTGCTGATCAGTGGTATAGTCTATTGTGCACCAACTCAAGCAGGTACTAATGGCACAGTGCTGTAACCCAGCTACTTGGAGACAAAGTGTTGTGGAGATTTTAGGCAATAGGTTGGATGCTCGGTCCTCTTAATACCGACATGGCGTCCGCTCAATGGTTGCTATTTGCGTGGACACGACTATAGAGGTGTTCGTGTTGGGTGGTAGTCAGAATATGAATGATGTGTAGAGAAAAGAAGTGAGTGCAAGGCTTGTCAGTTAGCTGAAAATCAGATCAATACTACATTGTTTGGATTCCACCTAAAGCTGTAGGTCCCTTAGTTTCTCTGGCTACTGGGCTATTAATAAACAGCTCATTTTAAGGAACAGTTGACCTTAGTAGATAGTCATTGTTACTCTCATTCATAAACACTCATTCACCCCTCATATTTGCCCATATCTCTACGATGATCTTGCATGATTTGCAAAGAAGTTAATCAGTGTGCCAGATGTATGCTACCGAAGTTTTACATTAAAGACAAGAAAGAGTTCTGTCAAAGATATTTCAACTATGAAATCCTAACATTATGAAATTCTATCACCCCTGGTTTGTTGGCCTGGTTGTAAATAGTTTTTAAGTCCCTCGTGCGCTTGAATATTACATCGACACTCCAAAAGTACGGGCACCTGGTTTAATTAATAATATAAGTTCCAGCATATTTGTCAAGATATTCTTTTATCATTAATTTAACTTCCTTTAACAATAATTTAATCCAATTCTACATTGAGAAAGTTGAAGACTAAATAAAGACAAAATACTAGAAGCAAACACATTTCCTAACATTAATTTTGTGATTTTTGTATGAAATAGTTGACACTAATTCTGTCACCTAGGTGTAATTATAAATGATATTTTACTTGTTTGATATGCTCACTTCTGGATTCAACAGGAGCAGGAAGCTCTTAGGACATTTTTTTAAATTGTCGTCGTCTGCTATGTATTTAATTGATGTGGGTTCTTTATTGTAGTGGTATATGTTCAATACATTGAAAAAGTTTGGAGATGATATTTTTTACATATTTATCAGTCCAAGTTTCTTTAAATTTAATAAAGGCTGGGATCGGTTGGTGCGCAATGACAAATACCATACAGCTGAGCAGTAATGACTAGACAACTTGTAACTTAGCTTTTTCTAAAATCAAAATCATTTAAAATCTTTTCTATTTTTTATAAAACCTGTTTTTCTAATAATTTTTATTTTATATTTTGTAATTTCTTTACTAAAAAGTAAACATCTTGTTGTGCCTTATTTAATTGCTCTTATCTACAGGTTTGGTGCCACTATTTTCGTGGATGAACAAGGTACCACAACCTCACCAGTGCGATTCCTGCGGCCGCTCGTATAAGTATCGAGACAACCTCACCCGGCACAAGCGCCAGGAATGTGGCAAGGAGCCTAAGTTTGCCTGTGACTTCTGCCCCTATAAGGCAAAGTACAAGAGTTCGTTACAAGCACATGTCTTGTCTAAACACGCGGACAAGACGAGTAATATGACTGCTACTTTATAAACTTACAGTTACTTATATTTGTTTGCTTTAACAGTGTTTTTATTTTTAATACTTGTCTGTGTTTAGTATTATTTCATGTTTTTTATTTATGGTAAATTTAAATTTTATAGTATATTTTATACTTCACCAGTGAAATTAAATTATTTTTCTTTTTAACTTTTACTTATGAATCATTATTTTATATTTTGTTATTAATTTAGTAAAATGGCGAAATAAAATCAGCAAAATTCCTATTGTACCATAAATAAATACAGATATGAAAACTGTTCACTGTTGCTACACACTTTACATCATAACTGAACCCTTTCAGTAAAAGGAAATTTTACTTAAATAGTGATCATGTCTTAAGATATTTGTTGATGCCTCACGTCAGAGATGTAATCATGTTTAAATATTTTGAAGGAATTTAATAATTTTGGAGGTTTTTCTGTCTATACCTTGCTTTGCAACTGATTTTGTATTCTGTTTTAATCGCCATGCTATTCGTTGGCGGGGATACTAAAAGCAATGATAGTTATCTGAAGTCCCGGTAGAGTATGTTTGTACCCAGCTTTCAATCCATACTAAAAGCCTACATAATACTTGGCTGTTTTCCCTCCAGAACATACCAGTTTATAGTACCTAACTCACATTGCGTGGCGTATTGTGCTATCACATTTCAGCATACTTTAACTGTTTTTTTTACTTTGTGGCTTTTCGCTGCTTTGTTAATGATAGCTAACTAAAGTTACACTTTTGAATATACACTTATAAGTCATACAACCAATTGATAATTAATTGTATTTAATTTTTTATGACAATAATTTAATATTAAAACTAAAATCCCAATATAACAGCAAAATGAAAAAAAGTTCTTATTCCATACACATATTTTAATTTACAATTTGCCCCTCCTTAATGTGGAGCGAGTAATTGTTTTAAGACATGATTATATCTGGAAGGATTAAAATAAGTTCTTTTGACAGTAAAAATTGTTCCTCAGGTATTTTTACAGATTTTTATTTCTTGTACTAAACTAAATCCTAACCCAGTATTTTCTAGACTAACCTGATTATAATTTGTTAGTAATTGAAAATTTTACTAATTAAAATATGCTTAAATTCTTCATAAACCTTATTTGCGAAATACTACATGACTGTTGTTGCTTGGTTTTTAGTATTTATCGATTACCGGTGGTATCAATTATTGTTAAATATCATTGTTAAAATGATTTTGAAAATGTATCTTAATATTGAATGAAAAATATTGTCTTTAAAATTAAGAACTAGATTTAATAGAACCTAATGTGCAACATTCAGCAAAAAAATTACAAATTAATTCATAAATGAGATAATATATTATTTATTAAAAAATATGAATTGTTTTCCCATTACATATTTTTACTCTAATTTATACAGTACGAGTGTAAATATGTTTATCAACGGCATTAGATTTGTTTCTGTATAGTAACTAAGAACAATAAAAGGCTAATTTATATTTTAATAATCTTCTTTTATTTCCACAACCACACAATTATTTGTACTTGTGATTAAACATAAAACAGTTATTTTGAATACAAAGTAAGTACTTTTGAAAAAAGAAAAATATTTAAATCATGTTTTAAGTTCTAAAACAATCATACAGGGTGTATAAGACCACCTTGGCTAGTAAATGTAATGACTAAATGAATTGAAATATTTCTTTCAACTGCAACCCAACATTTTCGACCAAAAAAAATTCAAAGAAATTATTCTCAATCCTGTAGCACCCAAAAATGGCAAATTTTAGGGTGGGGGTTTCTGAAATTTCTAAATAGTAACATATGTTGTATGACTTTTCATTTTAAAGGTTTTTAATGTTTCATCATTTTGATATAAACTAATATACAATGTGTTATGTACAACACAATAAATAAATTTTAACCATGATCATAAAAAATTTCCTATTATTATTCCTTTAAATTAGGTATAACACAACCTATGTTTACATGAAGAAAATTTCCCAAAACCAACCCCCCTCCCATCCTGAAAAGTGCCATTTTGGAGCAAGTAACAGAGTTGAAAATAATTTCCTTGAATTCTTTGGGGTTGAAAATAAAGGGTTACAGTTATAAGAAATATTCCATTCCAATTTGTTTGTTCCTTACAGTAGCAGCCCAGTGGTGAGTTGGTGACACACCCTGTATACATGTCTTGTTATCATGCACTATGGTATTGTTAAAGCTGAAAAAATGAGAATTGATTATCTAACATGTGCATGTAAGTAAGATGTGTGAAAAGGCTTGTCTAACGTCGTGGGTAGAAGTGTTCCTTATGCATCGTATGAGAAGAGGTGGTGTATGTTTGTTTGTTGCCTATGTGTATTAAGTGTAGGGTTTTGGAGATGTCAGTTTGTTGGAAAGGTCTTTGGGGTATTTTGTTATGTGCTGATAGGTAATAAAAATTATTATTTTTTTCATAGTCAGATTTTAAATAAACTGTTTGTTTTATTTTTCACTACAATATCAGAAATAAAAATTACGGTAACATGAAGCTTCAAGTTGTGCTTGTTACAAACCTCATATTATACTAATAACAGCCAATGGAATTATTTTGCACATGCCAAACTGGAGTCAACATTGCATGTACAATGGAGATCTCTATAATTCCAACTAAAATGTCCCATAGTTTTTCTCTTCCTTATTCTGTTAATGATTATTTAGGTCAGACTAAATAAAATAATGTTTCAATAAAATAAATACATTTCTTAAGAAATATGGACACTTGTTTTACATTCTCTTTAAAAACTTAGATATATTTTAAAATATGTTGACAGTATTTTGCAGTTTTTCTGTCAAAGCTCAAATTCTTAACATGGTTGTTTTCCCAGAGGTGATTCCATCTGGTATTTTACCTCCTGCGATGATCTATACTGGGTACAGCAAAAACAGATTATCAAAAATTCAGGACATTCTCATGTGACTCCTTGTTTGTTTTAGTACAATAGACCTTTGTTATTTGATATATAGTTAACCTTAAATAGTTCCAAAAATAATTCTCTAATACAAATTGTCTAAAAATAATATAATGTATTGTTCTGTAGTGATGAAAATTGTTTGTACTTGGTGAATTTGTTACTGAACCATTTTGCTGTTCAGTGTACTTGACTTTATGTTGTCGGTACTGATGGTGCAGTGCTGTAATCCAGCTACTTGGGGACAAAGTATTGTGGAGATTGTAGGCAATAGGCTCTATACTTGGTACTCTTAATACTGACATGGCATCGGCTCTTTGGTTACTATCAGCGTGAGCACTAATACCCTTGATTATATACACCTACAATAGATAAACCATCTAATAGGAATAAATATAAATATAAATAAATAAATAAATACATATTTTACTGTAGAAACATTTCACAAAATGTATTACAAGCGTCAATACAATTATAACTAATTAAAAATAATGAATTATCTACTCAAAAACCAATTCAAAAAACTCTTCTGTATTATACAGACAATTTTTAGTAAGTAAATTCTTAATTTTATATTTAAACTTATCAATAGGCAGCATTTTATAATCAATAGGAAGAAAATTAAATAATTTCAATGATACATACATAAATGTTTTTTTGTATTTTGGTATAATTACATCTAAAAATACTTAAGTTATTCTTAAATCTAGTACAATAGTCATGAGTATCACCAAGTTTTTCTAAGGTTACATAATTTTTGTGGCCAATATTTGTGGCAGTAATTTTGTTAGTTAGTGAGGCCTGCAACCAAAACTAGTTTAAACTGCAGTACATGGGATTACACTAGCGCTCCACAATGGACCACAAAAACAGCTGATATTTTGAGACTCAAAATTTAACATTGGATGGGAAATCTATTTGTATATAAAATCAATGCTAATACACTCATCTTACACTCAACAAGTTTGAGATGTCCATGTTGGGCGGTAGTCAGTATTCAAATTTTGTATAGGGGAAATAACTATCAGACTTGTCAATTTGCTGAAAATTAGGCCAAAGCTACGTGGTTCGGATTCCACGTAAGGCTTTAGGTTCCTTAGCTGCCCTGGCTATTAGGCTATTAATAAATGGCCCTATCTGAGGAATAGTCAAACTTAGTTAGTAACCAGACTACACACGTCATCCACACTCATGTAATCACTCATATTCGCCTTAAATTACGCACAATGTTGTGTCAGCGTCTCATATGTGAGAATGTAAGAATTGAGGATTGTACCGTGTGAGCAGGCTACATAACCTTTTGTTAGTGTGTTGAATGCCCAAAAATAATGGTACTTTTAGGAAGACAGTAATTGTAGAGAGGGGGGACAGTAATTGTAGAGCTCATGCCGTCGTCTAATTCAGTAGTTTTCTAAGTGGTCACACGTAGTAGTTTGTTTTATTAAATGTTATTACTTTACAGTATTTAATACTGTACAATAATTTTAATTAGTTAATTAATTACGATAGTTCGTTTTTGAAACATTTTCACAGTAAATTAATAATTTGTTAAAAAACCAAACAATAATAATTATTGTTTATACAATACTGTAATGTAAATCATAAATAATCATAAATAAAATTCATGCATTAGTACTATTTACAGTTTTTATTAACATTCCCTATTTTCTGACATTTTTATGGCAGATGTTTACGTCGGATAAATGAGGCTTTACTGTTGACGGACTATCTTCATCATACCTTACCTGGAGCTGTAATAGCGGTCAGATAAATTGTGTTCATACATAATTTGTAAAGGGCAGCCTATTTCAAAGTGTCGTGTCATATCCTTAAAGGATCAAAGATGGTATGGTACATAAGGACCCATTTATGAAGAGTTAACGTTATATCGTATGCCTCTACGGGATGTACATCGGATATGATGCGAGTAGATTATAAGGCCATTGAAAACATTTGTGAAAACATTGTGAAAACAGTTGGTGTGGGTGGTTGCTGAAGCCATCATTTTATCCCAGTTTTTTTTTTTTTTCATTTATGGCAGTTAGTACAGGAGAGTCCCGCTAATCTAAACTTCGGTATTTCAAAAATCTGCTTAATAAATTGGCAAAAGATTTTGGAAAAATAAAAATGCAGTTGCTATTAAAACCACTACTTTACATATTTAAGCAAAAATGACAAGAAAATATTATTTCAAGTACTTAACTGTTCAAGTAACAAACTTTTCAAATGTTACTTAGGTTTGAAAAAATCAATTAAATTTCTTTGCTTTAGAGAAGAATTATTCTCCCTCGAAACTTAATTATGACAGCGTTTCAAAAACATGGTTTCCATCTGGGTCGCGTCGGGATGGTGCTCTACTTAGTGTAGTGCGAGATCAACATAGCATCTGTGTGGGTTACAATAAAACTGAGACATGTAAACACACAAGTTCGAACTGTTGATACAAGACTGACAGTGGGAATATGCATACACTTCTGTCAACTGATTATGTGGTCTAGAGGCGAATGCAACAACATCAAGTAGCGCTGGGCCCGAGAAAATTTCTACTAGTGAGTCCAACTTTTTGTCTTGAAAAACAGTGTTTGATCGTACGTCTCAGATGTATGTATTCTTCAACTGCGGGGAATATTGCATTAAAACTTTAGACATATTATTTATGTTATTTTTTATTAAAAAGTGTTTTAAGAAAGTCTCTTTAATCCGAAATGGGTTTGGTTCCAATTATTTTGGATTACTGGAACTCCACTGTATGCATAATTTCTGTTATTGCTGGTAAATTGAAAAAGCTTTTGATATTGTCAATGGCCAACAGAAAAATTATTATATTGTATTTTGTTATTTTTTTTAACAGCTGAATGAATGGTACACAGATCCTCAGTTAATTGTAATTCTACTATCAACCTTATTTTTTTTTTTTTATGAAGTTTTATTGCTTACAAAAAACACAAAACGATAAATTTAATTTTTTGCTATTCTTTATTAAACACAATTATTAGTATAAATAAAGTAAATGCCTTTAAAAGTTCAAGGGTTAATTTATAGTTTTATTCAAATATGTGCTTTCATACCTTCGAAGAGCTTTCCTGTGTGTTTTGTTTGCAGTGTCTGATTCACTCTTTGTTTGGGGGCTGCTCACATTGTTGCTTTCTTACACAATCACTTCATCCAACCACTATCTATTTATGTCAATGTTTGTCCATCATTTTAGTTTTCATATTTTTAGTACATAAATAAATATTTATATTACTTAAATTTAGTATCATTTGCCAGACGGCATTAATATTAAGATCTTAAAGATGAATAATTATATCCAATACAACAATCGCTGTATTACAGTTACCAAAAATTTCAACTAAAGGAATTTATTTATTTTGACAGTATAAAATAGTATATTTTCATGATAGTTTATAAATGAATCTTAACCTCAAATCTGTGGTCAAAAGTAATTTACATATAATGTGAATTTATTTTAAATCTACATTGAGTGTTTTTGGCTACAGACATAGAATCAGAATCTTTTGTCCCTTTATTTTTGACTTGTTATTTACTACCATTTTGTTATGGATTTTATTGTTTTATAGATTGGAATTTCGTGGCATGTCCCAACTGCAGTCGTCAATACAAGAGCAAGTCGTCTCTCAATCGCCATATGCGGCAAAAATGTGTCACAGCCATCGGTCTCTTTGTCTGCGAGCTGTGCGACTTCACCACTCAATCAGTTGATTTGCTTTCCAAGCACTGTTTCGAACAGCATGTAATCTAGGCTTGACCTAAATAAAGTAGAGACGACCTTGGTAACTCAAATCTGAAATGATGTGAAAAAGTTGAACTAAGTTTTTTGAGTAACCACAGTCTGAATAGTTCAAATTGTCTCTACAGAAAATGGAAATACTTAGTTTAACTTTACCTAATAAAAGTAATCTTATAATCTTAAGAGTAATTTAAATCGTTGAGAAAACTTGTAGAGGCTTACTAGCACGTTGACTGCCATACAAAATTGTGCTTTAAAATGATATATTAATGTAGTTTTAGCAAGTATTTTATAATTATCCAATAAAGAAGTGTGAGTAGTACTTTTTTTTTATTTATACATTTTTATTTTATGTAATATTGCATTAGTTTGAGCTATTGGATACAACAAAATAATAATATTGTTTCTAAAAACACTTGTTGACTATCAGATCATGTCACACAATTGGTCGGTAGCGTAGTTGGTTCAATTCCAGCTTTAAGTGCTAAAGGTTGTGAGTTTGATCCTAATCAGAGTCAATACATTTTGAGAAGGATCAGCTGATAATCACCGGCTGTACATTTGTCTTTGGGCTATTAATTAATGACATTTTCTAAGGAATAGTCAGCCTTAGTTTGTAACAATGACTACATTCGCTCATCTACACTCATCACACTCATTCGAAATACATATTCGCCCATATCTTGACAATCGGCGTCTTATGAATAAATAAAAATAAAAAAAAAAAAAAAACATCAACAATGTTAGACCAATAAATAAAAACATAACCTAAAACTGTTGCCAAAATAATTTATTTCTAGCCAAATTTTCTTTGCTGAGTTTAAATCAAATAAAATTACCATTCATCAGTAACATAAACCTTGTTTTTTCCTTACAATTTTTTTTTATTTTTAAAATTATTTTTAGTCAGCTGTTTTTGCCATTAAGTGATTATCAATATGGTACTCATGGTAGTCAACCTGCTAGAATGACAATTTAATTTATCAAGAGTCTAAAAAGTTGTTCTATTGAGGTACAGTATAGGTATTGGATTAGTGTTTGAAATTCATCTTGTAAAAAGGCCTTCAGAGCATTTAGAGTAAAGGATGCTGTTTGAGTACTTTAAAAAAATGTCTTTCTACAGAATTAGAGATATTCAGGTTTGAGTTGCAAATTTCCTCCTGTAATTTCCTCCTTTTACTATAATAATATGAAAAAAAAATTAACCTCACTATCCAAATGTAAAAGTACATATCAATATTAATTTTTAAAAAGAAGATAACTAGGTTAAAAAGGTTAAATTATTTTTCACTTATAAATAAACAACCTATGAGGGTAGTTGCACAATGGCTGAAAATTCATAAATAAACAATACAAATTAGTCCCAGAATAAGTTTTGAATTCATATCGCTATTGCTCATCTTCATGTTTATACTAAACATGCATTATTATAACTAATTGATGAAATATAAGTGCACTTCCTTATTTTGTTTTACTTTTAAATTATTTTTAAAATACACTCTCAAGAAAATGTTCAAATGAAAACCGTCAATTAATATTATTCAATCTTTTTGTAATGATAATACTGTAATATTGTTTTGAAAAAATTAATTATTATAACCTAATAATATTAAGATTACTATCTGAAAATAATCAAACAATATATTAATGATGTAACCTAATAAAAGGTTAGTTAATCTTAATATTTCCTCAAATCTAATTCTATCTTAGTTTAGTGTTATAATAAACTGTTATTTTTAATGAGTTGTTAGAGATAATGTTAATGAGACAAAGCACACAATGTTTTGAAGTGTTTTAGTTTTGTAATTTAGCAGTTTCCTTAGAACTGACGACGAGTAAATGTACGGCTGGTGCCTTTAACATAGTAGCTATTATTTGAAAATTTCATTCATTATTTGGAAGTATTTTTTAGATATGACTAAAATAAGTAGTGAAATATATTTCGAAAATTAGTTTGAAAATGGCTTGATATAGTAATATCTTATACCTGTATGGTAAATAACAAATTTCATTAAACATTACTGATTTATTTGTTAGTTTTATGTTATTAGTGAACTATTCAAAGTGTATTTACATTAGTAATACTAATATTACAACATGTATCCTTAAACTACAAATTATTTATAGTCTTAGTAAGATGTAAGATTTGTTAATTAAGATGATTGTTATGAAAAAATATTTAGTTTTTATGATAATATATTTCAACTAATACATAAAAAATGTATGATTCGGTGGCATAAATAATATAGGTTTTTCAGATATAATAAATGTTTTAAATGTATGCAATTAGTGTAAACTGTAGTGCCTTTTCACTTAGTTGTAGTGTTAGATATGATCGGCATTTTCACATGAATTGAAGTGGCCGAAGTCTGTTATTTGTTATATAAAAATGCTCAGATTGTAAAATTGCCTTGCACATTGGCCTTAATTACTTTCAATAAACATTTTAATATTCTGGTCCCGTAATATCATGTGGTGTTTCAGATAGAAGCATTGCAAGGAAACTTAGTTTATTATGCAAAATTAAACTTTCTCAGTTTTTAATTTTTGCAACAAGTTTTTTTTGTTTGTTTTAATGGGACAAAATATTCTACATAAAAGTAAATTTTTATAAATATAATCAAAAACTAAAAATATACATATGAGTGATTTTTATTAACATATAAGCTACATAATAATACAAGCATCGACAGTTTACTAGTCTCTGAATAAAGAATGTAGTGGTTTCACCTGTGATAGACTCTGTAAAGAATATGTAAAATTGTCTTCTTTACAGTGAAAATGGCAAATCTAGTCCACACCATTCCCAATCCTTTCATATCCACTCATAATCAACAGCTAATTGCTATAGTAATATATTTTTGCTAGAGTACAAAAATCACAGTTATATGTTCTCGTTGACCTAAATATAAGGAATTTATTAGTAAACATTGCCATAATAATGTTCCTAAATAACAATGTTATCAGATGTTTCACACTTTTATATTTTGTAACTCACTTTATCTTTTGGCCTTTTTTGTGACATGGTCCATTGGTGTGAGAGAACCTGAGCATATATGGTATTCCCTACATGTAGAACAGTATTGAGCATAGCTTGTATTGGCTACATGTACAACAGTTTTGCCTACATGTAGAACAGGATTGCCTGCATGTAGAACAGTATTGCCTATATGTAGAACAGTATTGAGCATAGCTTGTATTGGCTACATGTAGAACAGTATTGCCTATATGTAGAACAGTATTGAGCATAGCTTGTATTACCTACATGTAGAACAGTATTGAGCATAACTCGTATTGCCTATACGTAGAACAGTTTTGTCTACATGTAGAATAGTATTGAGCATAGCTCGTATTGGCTACATGTAGAAAAGTTTTGCCTACATGTAGAACAATATTGAGCATAGCTTGTATTGGCTACATGTAGAACAGTATTGAGTATAGCTCGTATTGGCTACATGTAGAACAGTATTGAGCATAGCTCGTATTGGCTACATGTAGAACAGTATTGAGCATAGCTCGTATTGGCTACATGTAGAACAGTATTGAGCATAGCTCGTATTGGCTACATGTAGAACAGTATTGAGCATAGCTCGTATTGGCTACATGTAGAACAGTATTGAGCATAGCTCGTATTGGCTACATGTAGAACAGTATTGAGCATAGCTCGTATTGGCTACATGTAGAACAGTATTTTCCTCTTCTTATGATTCATACAAAAGGATATTTAGGCCATCAGCAAATTTTCTCAAACATATAAGTCCATTAAAAATACAAATAAATATCACAGAAAACCTAAATGTTCAGTGCCTTTGGCATTTCATCAAGGGCTTGTATAGAGACCGAGCCGTTCTAGGAAGAGAGTCTACTGTATTAGGCAACATTTACTGGTGTTAATGTATGTAAGATTACGTGTCCTAATAATTACCAAATATGTTTGTACTCCTAAAAAGCTTTTTAATTAGCTGTTATCCTTATAAACATAAAGGTCCAAAACAGTTCAAATTATGGAGTATTTAGTTTCAAGATATTTCAAATGTTGGGTGTGTTTATGTCACATCCCTTTGATGATGTTTGTATTTTTTTTATAACAACGATAGCTTTTTACTATAAAGTTATTCAAGTTAGATTTTATTCAATATTTTGTAATAAATGCTCTAAGGTTAGTTTTATGGCAAATGTTGTGTTTAGGTTTTAGAATGTTTGTTTAGTTGTTTTTTGGTGTTATTGAGTGTTTGGGTTTGTATGGCAAAGGTTAGTTTTTATGTTTTGTTACTATATATAGTTTTTTTGTCTAAGTAACTTCACAAAATGCCTTATAACTATTTGTATTAGGTTATTTAAACTACAGTAGACTATCTCTATAGCCCAGTTACTTTGGGCTTGTTTTCTAGGCCAGACCACAGAACGATCGTAAATACCAAAGCTATTGTGTATAAAACTAACTGTACATATTTAAAATACTAAACAATAATTGCTCTCCAAAAGGTGATCTTTATAAATGCTTTTTTATGATTAAATCTTTTACAGACACTGTAAGAAATTAATTTTGTCTAGCCATATCAAAAACAGATCTTTACGTTTCTCAATTAATTTAAAAAATGGTTTGCAACACATAATATTATAGTATTTAAGTACAGAATAGTAAAGTAAATACTCTACAGAGCACAATTTAACAAATAACTAAAAATAATAAAAGTTGACTTAATTTCTATGAACGAAACTGCAACATTCAAATGACGTACTTTTAAAAGACTTGATCATCGGAAGGCCAGGCCATATTAGAGAGAGTCTACTATATTAGTTTGTATAAGTTTTCTTGACCAAATATTTTTGTTCTCTTTTTCCAAAACATCTGTTTCTACTATATACTTGAGATTAAGAAGGTTACTGTTTAGTTTTAGTTGTCTTTGGTGAAATATGTATTAAATAAAAGGGTGTATTTAAAATATTCATTGTATTTCCATTTGTAAATATTTTCCTTGTTTAAAAAAATCATTCATATGAGTGCTTTTGCCATTAATAATAACTGTGCCAAAAATCAAACCGCATTCAACAGAAATCTTTGAGAAAATAATAGTAATTTATTACTGAACGGTAATGACTACTTTTGATTTTACTGTCACCACTTATATAGAAACAAATAAAATAATTTCCTGTTTATTTATACAAGACAACTATATGTATATTATTTACATATCAACAACTTATACTAATGAACATGAATTATTTGTTATTTATCTAAAATAAACCAAATACTTTTTACTGAAGGTAACATATTAGAATTGTCAGGGGAATTATTTTAGGGTATATTTTATAAAATACAGTGTAACATAATCATATCAACTATCAATAGTTGGCAAGAAGCACGAGTAGAGTCTAAATAATATAAATCATAAAGTTATTTTTAAAAACACTTTATTGTATTTTACAATTTCAGTCATATAATAAAGATATCCTGTCACTTAATTTATTTCTCTAATAAACAAAGCCTTAAATGAGTGTTAAACATATGTTTGCAATAAAATCAAATACTATCAGAGAAAAAAAGAGTAATAATAGGAAAATATGTGTCTCTTATAAAATGTTTTAATCATCAATGTAATATGGTAAGAAATTATAAAGTACTTGATTTGTGAAGTACATATTAAATTTACTGTTAATAAAAAATAAGTAATCAGAAATAAATATATAAATAAAAGAGCAAAGAAAGTGAAATGTGAATAACTTGGAAAACTCTATGAAAGTCCTTCTAAAGAAGTTATGATGAGGTGTTTCTGGTAAGGGCTTTAAGCATGGTGGGTATATTGTGGGCTCAGTCAGCATGGCAGACTGTGTCAGGTGACTGGGACTAGTCTGTACAGTCTGACCATGTTAAGAATGAAAGTGGAAAATACACCAGAAAGCCTGTAAGGTTTGACTTATTTGGTTTTAGTATAATCATGTGGTTTGTTGTTTACACTAATGTTTATTTAGTCACCAATGTATACATCACGTTTTGTGAAATAAACTGTAATAAGTGATTTTAAATTTTTGAATTTTTCTGTTTTCATTTTTTTTAACTTAATTATTTTTATAGACTTATTTATTTTTAAATTATTTTATAGACTTATTTATTTATATTTGTTCTCTTAAGGTAAACGAAATTGCATTAGCTGAAAACAGTTATATAAAAAAAGTAAACACTATGCTTCAAAATGGCATCCAGGCATATCCATATGTCTGTAACCTAAACTATAAACAAACAGGTCCAACCTCACAGGCTCTCTAGTGTATTCTCCGTATTCATTCTTAACGTGGTCAGACTGTACCTTGGTGGTTGGTTGAGGACTGCCTGGCTCAGTTTAGTTACTACAATAATAACTGGACCTAAATACATAGTATTTTTTTTTTTTTTTTTTTAATTCTAGATCTGCATTTTACAGCTATTTCCTGAGTTCCTTAATTTGATATGAACTTATTTAAAATTTATAATATTTATGTTTAAATGTGCAAATGAGGTACACTAGTACCTTTGAGAATCTCATCGAAGGTTAAGAGTTGTTAATATAATTTTAGTTTTACTGTAAGGTAAAAGATATCATACAAGTCGGCAGATTTCTACTTAATTAAATTTAATTGATGAGCTTAGTGTCACAATTATTTGTTTTGTAAGTTTATTTTGTTTATTACATAATTAAAGTGTATTTATTTATATGTTTCAACAATATAATATTTTAATGGTTTTTTCAAATACATACAATTCACTAGATAAAATAAAGCAGGGAGACGTTTAGATATTAGAAAACTCATGGAATATTAATGTAGATTTTACTTATCTACATTTAATATCATAACATCCATTCATTATACATGTACATAATTGAAGATCCCTCTACACACCAAGGTTCCCAATTTAACCGATTTGAGATCTCTCACACTCATCCTAAATACACACAACTTAAAACTCTTCACACCCACTCTATACAACACACTTAAAGACCTCAGACTCATCTTATTCACTCGCAACTTGACTGAAAACACCCAAAATACAGTCTACTTAAACGCACTATATTCACGGAACTTTAAGTCCTCTTACATACCTAAGTAACATATACCAATTGTGAGCTTTCGCCTTATCTTTTATGCACATAATGTAAGGATTCTCAGAACAGCTTGCAACACCTTCATACCATCCTGAGGTCCTGCTAAAATCAGAACAGTGTATCTACACTAACGCAGAGATTCTTCCACTTCCATGAGTACAAAAACTTGATCCATCTTTCCAATTTTTGTACATACAACTTAACCTTAAAATTAAACTATATTAAATTGTACTAGCATGAACACTCTTAATAGTAGCGTGGAGAGAAAAAAAAAGGGTGAAGTAATTGAAAGAGTGTATGATGAATACTATCTGTAACGAATAAATAAAAATGTTAAATAATCTCCAGGTAAGAAGGAAAACTTACAAAAATATTTCAAACTAAACATTGCACTTGTTCATAAGAGGTATTTTAGAGCCGAATTAAAACATGTTTTGAGGAAGGTAACAAATCCAACAGAACAAAATAAAACAGGATTTTTTTCTTTGATTAAATATTCATTCAGGAATATTTAATTATAGAAAGCCACCATCAAGTTCTAACCCCTCTTAAAAATAATATCATACTCCTGAAATTTATCTTATATTTAATTAATTTTACTAATAAACTACAATTTCCAATAATAATTTTAGTACGAGGTATATAATATTAGAATACTAAAATGAAATATGTATATGTGATAAGGACATATAAACTTTTTTTTTTTTATAGTGAATATTTTCTCATTACAGGACCCCAAACCAACAACAGTTGGCCCCAGTTCGGTTGTGAGACCTGTGGGAGAACTTACCGCTACAAGACTCATCTGTGCAGGCATCGCCGCTATGAATGCGGACAGGAACCCCAGTTCCCCTGCGCACATTGTCCTTACAGAGCTAAGCGTAAGGAGCACCTTCAAACACATATCTTCAACAAGCACTCAAACCAGTTTTAATATCACATTATTTACATGATTCTCTTTAGAATAAAATTAATAATTTCATTTATAAACAGAATGTTCTCTATATCTTTATATTACAATGTTTTAAGTCAAGACAAACTTATCTGGGAATTTAATTAATAGTTAAATTGTTTATCAATATTTGTTAATAATGACAATGATAATTGTCAAGATGACCATATGATTTAAATCTTTATTGTGATGGTAATTTAGTAAAACACTTGATTTTATACACCTACAAAAGATATATCATCTAATAGGAATATTTATGCCAGTAATTTGGTTAGTTGGTGAGATCTTCTACTACAGCTTGAATAAACTTACATTAACATGGAACTACACTAGCTCTGCACAACTAAACCCTAAAATAGCAGACAATTTGAGACACAACATGTAATATTGGATGATATATCTATTTGTGTGTTACAATAAGTGGTAAAAGTTATTTACAAAAGGAAAAGTATTTTGCTATTTGTCAGTTTTTATGGATAAAAATTGTACGAGTTTCTATTGTTTTGTTTTCTTATATTTAAGTCTTCTTTTCAGAGAATGTAATTTGTTCTACTGAAATAAAATGTTGATTATTTATTAGTTTATTTGTCGTTGTATCAAAGAATAAAATTATTTTTGATAAAATGGTTTATTATTACATTTTTTGGAATTTTCCTTTTATCACCATTTTTCGACTAACCGTCAGCATAGTCTGCAGATTTTATACTAACTCATTTCGCAGATTTGCAGAGATCTCAGAAATCTGTGTATCAATTATAATTTAACAAATATGATTTATTACCAAATAAAAAACACAGGTTTGTGTCAATAAAAGCAAATTTGTTGTGTTATGCACTTCCAATTTAAAATTTATACCAATTTCAATTATAAACTAACTATAAGATATTTTATGAGATATACAATAGTTCATTTCACATTTAGTGGTGACAGTGAGCTTTACAGTATGAATCAACTTTGAAGCATGAGTCGCAATATAAGGCTTTAAATAGATGAATAGTGAAAAATCTCACTTTCACGCGAGTTTTGAATGAAATTTTAAATAATAATACGTAATTAAACTCATTAAATAGTACTTTTACAAAATAACCTTAAAATAAAACAAACTCTTTTGACACTTTTTAACAAAAACCAATATAACAATCTATTCAATAAGCTTGCCTATAGTAATCAAAATAACAGTTTAAAAATTTTTAAATCCAACCATTTTGTGACGGATAAAGCTTTTGAAGTGCAGTTTGCGGCATTCTTCTTTGCTTGACCAGCCCTTTAAAATGATGTGCATATCAACCTATGTTTATATTAAATATGTTCTACTGAGTCCTCGTGGATCATTTCCATAGAAGAATAGCAGGATACTGAATGCATCTTAAAGTAGGTGTTTGTGTACAGTAATCACTTGTGACGTTTTGTAGCTTCATCTGGTATGGTTACAATAAAATTAAGCCATTCTTTAACTTGCATATAAGATCAGTATTGAAACTTTCGAGTGCCTCCATTTTGTTTAAGATTAACCTTTTGAGGTCTAATTTGCGGCATGATGTTCTATTAATTAAGACCTTTAAAATGGTTTGCACATTGACCAATGCTTATTTATAAGATTTTCTTCCGACTCCTATTGGGCCCTCCCTACGAAGATAGTGGACCACTGAATACATAGTAAAATAGCTTTTTATGTCCAGCAGCAATATGCAAAGTCTTGTACCTTCATCTTTAATGGTCCAAACAATACAGGAATAATTAATTGTGATTAAACTTTTCACAATTTTTAAAGTGAGTTTTCATAATCTCACTTGCCATTATATGTGCAGACATTATCAAATACAAGAGTAAATTGGAGGCTCAGTAGTTAATACAATTCACACAAACTTTACAAACCAAACTCGCAAGTAGATCTCGCTACAAATCAAACTTGCAAGTAGATCTCGCTACAAACCAAACTCGAAAGTAGATCTTGCTACAAACCAAACTCGCAAGTAGATCTCGCTACAAACCAAACTCGCAAGTAGATTTCGTTACAAATGAGAAGAATAATTTAGGAAGGAGGAGAGGGGTTGACTGACTAGGTAGGTGCCCAATATCAGTTCAGAAAAAGGTACAATGGGTCATATATTTTTCTTTTTAAATATTGTATTATAACAATATAGTCAAGAAAGCCATATTTCGTGAATAAAATTATGTTATATTTGAAAGTAGTAAATTTATATTATATCAGAATTATTTGTTCTAGAACTCCAATATCCTAAACACAATGCTTGGTATATTTTCCCACATTCTAACCAATTACATGGTCCATTATTTGTAAGAGAGTGTAATTATAAAGCGTGTTTAGAAATTCATATTGTAAACATAGGAATATTGTGCCTTGAGCCAAAATAAACATAAAATATGACATAACCAGGGTCTACCTCTTTTCGCTCAGACTCTATCTGCCCTTATGTAATTTTTTATAACTACAAAAGCCATGCACGCTTTTTAAAAACTTTCCAAAAAGACCAAAGACTTAATCAAATTCTGCCAAGACTTAATACAATAACTGTAATAATTTTTTTAGTAAATTCCAAGTTCTCTTTTAGGTTAGATTAAAGGGCGCTAGGCCAGGAATTTTTCTATTGGCACAGAAAATGTATGCTAAATGTGTGATTATTGTATTTGTTTACTACCACTCTGGTGTTGGTGGACTTGTCTTCTAAGGTAAGTTTACTGATGTCCTATTTCCTAATATACTAAATTTTCTTTTAGAAATCAATTTGAAGTCCTTATCTTTTTTGTTTTCAAGTGGCTATTTAAAATTGTCAACCTTAAATAACCAACAAAAATGTTCACTAAAATTACAAAAATACTTTCCGTTATCAAATTTAATTAAAAAAGTAAATCTGCTTGTTCTATTGTTTTACAAAAACAGCAAATTGTTCTTTTGAAATTTTGACATTTGATGATCAAATTTATCAGGAAAAAATTAAATCAACACTAAAAAGCCTATTTAACATTCAATAATTTTACTAAGCATGAAATTGAAAGACTATTTATATAATTTAACAATAAAAGGTACATCTTTTTGTCTACACTGTAAAATTTGTTAGGAAATATTAATTTTTGTTTTGGGAGCAGGTAGATTATGTGTTTTTTTTTTATTTAGGATGCAAACAACTATGAGTTACAGTGAACAAATTACCCCACTGTTCTGTGAGGCAGTCCCTTTTTTTATCTAAACATCTTGAATAAAATATTTTTCAGTTGTTTCCGTTTGTTAGGTAAAATAAATATTCTAGGAATAAAACATGAACCAAAAAATCTTTTATTTATACTAGCAATATCATTTAATGTTGTTGTTTTAGGTTTCTCCTGTAACCAGTGTGGCCGAATGTATACACTCCGCTGCAATATGTTACGCCACCGTCGCCTCGAGTGTGGCAAGGAACCACAGTTCCTTTGCCCACATTGCCCCCACAAGTCTAAGCGTAAAGAACACTTAGTGACACATGTTGCTATGAAACATCATATTCGTTTAACAACTTAACTTAGATTTCAAAGAAAAAGAAATTAAACAAGCACAAGTGTAATTATTGGTTTTGTTATTATCGGGACATGAGTCTAAAATAATATCAGTCTTAAATAACTTAAACTGTATTTAGTCAATGACAGTTCCATTCCACTTTTCTTGTGAAAGTTTAATTTCAGTGTAAGAGGTTTGGCAGCTCATAATATTTTACAGAGCTCTTAAATACAAAATATATAAACAGCAAAGAGTTAACTTGACGACTTGTAGATAACCGTTCTATAACCGAACGGTTATAGAGGAATTATCAATTTCCAAAAGCCTTTTCCTAGAGAAAAAAATTAATCATATATTAAAAAATGATTTTATTTTGTCTTTATATTTACAACTAGGGGACACTCCTGTACGCTTTGCATGCCAACCTCGACACTCAATCCGCTCGATACACCTCAGCCTCGGCATATGACTTTTGACTACAAATAATAGTAGATTACCTATATCTAAATTAATAAAATCACAATATTAAATTTATTTACAGTATCTCACTCTCACTACTTGTGTCACTATCTATTTATTAGTATAAAAACCCAATGGTATTACTTAGCCTATTTCAAACATGTTCATTTCATTTGTTTTTGTTTAACAGCTGAAGATTAAACTCATAAGTATAACATTAAAAAATGCACCAATAGTAATGTGAATCATAAAAATTAAACATGTTTATTTATTTACAAAACCGCTGTTATTAATTTACTAAAATCAACCCAATGTTATCCTTATGGAACAATCTTTAGGGGTGGTTTATACCCCTTAGGAGTATTTTATCAAGATAAAAACACATTAGTTCTCCTATTTAAGAACTAAAGAAACAGTGTACAACATTTCAGCTCTGTACCTAGATTGGAAGTTGAAGAATGTGATGAGTGAACCAGGACTTTTCCTTTTAGCCTTTTATATATATATTGATGAATGTTAGTTGATCTGTTTAGTATTATTATTTTTTGTTTTGTTTTAAGTATAGAAATGTTAATACGATTTTCCTTGTTTATGTTGTTTATATAATACAGATGGTATGGTATCTGTTTATTTGCTCTATAATAGCTAAGTAATTCCTTTTAAGGAAAAATTATATTCAGAATATTTCATTTATTATATTTATAAAAAAAAAGTAGATGCATCTCCTATAGAACAATAATCAACTTAAGAAAGCTGTTGGCTGTCATTGTTTACGATAGCTATTAATTTGTCATTTGACTATTAATTAAATTTTTTAAATTCATATAAACATTAAAAGTCAAATATTTGTAATATTTTTCAAAATCATTATTTGGAATAAAATTATATCACTACCAGCTTTGTTCTTGTTTTATTTTTAAAATACTTCTACTAGAGTTGAATTTGTAATTTATATTTTTTTAGTACAGCGCACTCGTGACTATCCGGTTCAATGTATGCCAGAGATCAAAGTCAACTGGTCTGTGCAAGGTTAATGACCTCTCAAACATCAATGATACATAAGTTATTCGTCTTAGTAATGTCTAGTTTGGTAAATTGGTATTTTCTAGTTTATTTTATATGAAAATATAACAAAAAGTGAAACCTCTCATAGCATACATTTAATTCACAAATTTTATTTACTTATTTTAATAAATTTGATTCAATGTAAGTACAAGGAATTACTAATTTTATTTTTATTGATGTTTTTGTAAAATCGATCACCATGTTAATCCTACCTCCCTGTGCATAATAATCTATTAAACTTTGGTATTTGATGATTTACTTGTTTTTGAATCTCTAGTTTCATGTATAATGCTAATTAAGAAACTAAATAAAAATATTATTATGCTAAACGTAAAATACAATAATAAGATTAAAACTGCCAAAAGCATGTATCGATATTGAGGGCGTTTTGAGAGATGGTTAAAGCTTAATGCCTTTTCGGAGGACCAACTAACACGTTAGTAAAGGAAACACTACAAAAGACGTTACTACGAATGATCACAGAGAGAGGCGTTTTATAAGTAGAAATTAATGAAAAAGAACCAACTGTACTTTTAGAGGAGATAGTGCATATCTTGGAGCGAAGTACTGAGAAAATAAGAGAGAGATGACCGTAGAGATGGATCCACCAGGCCTGGGATGTCGATGTTGTCTAACGATCAATTCGGAGCACAACACAACACTGTTTGGAGTTCACTTTGAATAAAATGCTGAGTAGATCGAGAGAAGAGAGATTGAGGAAAAAACAAGATCACTGGTTAATGAGACAAACATTAAACACTGTAAGAGAGGGTCACGGCAATTGCAACGCGAGATCCGAGCGAACCGTTCCGCATAGCATCATAAATTCAACTGGTGTTTTAATTTTATTTAGACGGGTGAAGCGTGTTGAGAGGGTCACAGCACCGGCTACAAGGGTTAGACAATGTCACCTGATATTTGACTTTTGGCAAGTGCATGTGCATAGAGGCCAGTAATATTACTTAAATTTCAATATAGTAACAGGTGAATATGTTATGAGTATGTGAGTAACAATCTTATGCTTAAGAGATTATAAAAACAGATAAGAGGAACAAACTATTAAATTACTTAGTTATGAATTACAAGTAACTATATGTACAATATTTAATACTAAGTACAGAACAGATGGTTAAGCAAGTTTCTCATGAGGGGCCATCGATAAATTATGTAACTCTTTAATCAAGCTTTTCAGACCCACCTTTCCCCTGTGTAACGGACTTGTGAAATGGTTATACCTAACCCCCCTTAAAAATTACGTAGCACTGTCATCAACCCCCCTCCTATTTTTGTCATCCATTTTAATGCATATTATGATAGTCCTTGTTTTGATTTTGTTTTTGTTTGTTTTCTAATGGGTGAAGAACATATTACTAACTTTAAAATCTTTTGAAGTTATACTTCTTTGCGCCCGTTAGACACTTTGGGATGGGATGTTGGTCGAGAAACCGCGTCACGCTGAAAAGTAAGAACAAATTTTTAAGAAATATCGATTAATCGATTGTTAATCGAAGAAATTACTGATAATGCGAAGAAATTACTGATAATGATAATATAGGTGTATAATATAATAATGAAGTCACGTATAATATATTGAAGATAAATATATTGAATAATATTGAAAAATGTCTTATACTTCATTTATATATCCTGTCTGTTTGTGTGCGTGAGTGGGTGTATGAGAATGGCCAAAGAAGTATAACTTCCACCGTGTGGTCCGACGCACACCCAATTTTTTTTTTTTTTATTTCATAGTTTTGTGAAAAATGATCAAATTTTGTCAATGTATTCAAATAAATTGTTGAGTTTCAATAGTTATGTAATGCTATGTAGAAACCCCCCACCCACCCCCGTAATGGTGTATAATGCTGCCGAAACCCCTCTCCCCCCTTAAAGGCGTTAAGTAATTTAGGAGTTGCCCCTGAAGGCTTTATTTGGCTAAGAGAGGATTATTGTAAGTCCTCAATTTTTGAGAATTATGCTACATTTTAATCCTATCAAATGATTCTCAATATTGCTACACTTGAGACTTCAAAAAATAAATTATATCAAATGATTCTCAATAATGCTACACTTGAGACTTGAAAAATTATAAATTATAATGGCTGAATTAAATTCCTTAAAGTCACAGCTGTTAATAAGTATAAATTGAATAGGTTTAATATTTTACCAAGTTCACTTAAGATGTACTTTATCGAACATGAATTTAATGCAGATTTACATGGAATCATACAAGTGTATCCATTATAAATTTATGGTTATATTTCGAACTGATTATAATTTTATTAGGATTAATTTAACTGATAATTTCTCTACTTTTGTAGGATTTCCAACGTTTGCTTGCTCGTGTGGCCGCTTGTACAAGAACAAGGATACAATGATCCGCCACCAGCGGTATGAGTGCGGCAAAGAACCACAGTTCCCGTGTCCGCACTGTCCTTACAGGGGCAAACGCAAAGAACATCTTCAGGCCCATATGATCAACAAGCATATGACTCTGTGATAATAGCTCTTAGACAATTTATAATATATACTGTTTTTATATTTTATTGTTGTTTGCTAACCATTTTGTAAATAAAACAAAAGTTTTTACAGGTAATTTTTGTTTTTGTATTATAAAAAGTCGATAATTTTATTGAGTAAATAAAGTAACAAACAACATTAAAAGTTTGTTTTAAAATACAGTTTAACAATGCAAATATTTAGCCATGAAAAATACTTAAGTAGCCCTAATTTAAAACTGACTTTCTAGAAAATAACAATATTTTTTGTTTCACTGTCATAACCAAGTAATAAATCAGTAATATCTTATTCACTTGTTTGAATAGCAAATTCAAATCTTGAAAAAATCGACAGTAGATTTTTTTTGAATTTGGTTACAAATTAATATCAAAACAATTGACCAAAAAATGATCAAAATCTGTCTTGGAAGATCAAAAATTCACATATTTTTACAAGAATTAAACTGTTAAATGTTCTGTAAAGAATGTAACTGATATAAATTCTGGAATCCTTGTTAATTTACAGTTTTTCTTGCCAATTTAGCAGGCTTCAGGCTGTTTTTGAACTTATATATTTTATTTTCTGTGAAAAGTATTTTTTTGTTAAATATATATTATTTCTGACAGTTTAATTTGTGAAGTCAGTACTAAATTTGTGATTTTTTTCAGTTAAAGTAGTTATTAGGAAAATAAATCTTTATTTATTTTTATATCACTTGTTAGTAGAACCTCCAAAACACCAGTATCAACCGATTTAACAAATCAGTGTTTAAGAATTTACTTTACATGTTATTATTACATTTTACTTTCTAGAACATTAAGGTAGAACACTAATTAACTAAGTGTTCTATACATTAAAAAATAAACTGGTATCAATTTAAATTTCCAATAAAAGTGGAAACCAAATATTCTCTATGTGAAATCTAAGCAGTCAGCGTTTTTTGTCCCATTGGCTAAATAAGAATCATTATAACTTAGTTTTACAATTAATTATTTGTAACTATATTTTAAAACTCCTTTCAACCAGCTAGGACACACTAATTAATTATCTTATTATGAAGTTTACTCATATTGTATCCAAAACAAAAATCACTAAGTACCTTCTGGATCTGAGCTATTTCACAGTCAGATGCCAAATTGTCTTCTATTATTACAATTCTATTGCGTGTATTTTTTGTAGAGGGAGTGATTGTCCATGCTTGTCCCGGCTGTGGTCGCCTCTACAAGTACAAGCGCAGTCTGGCTCGGCATCGACGCTATGAATGCGGCACGGAGCAACAGTTTCCATGCACAATCTGCCCATACAAGGCAAAGCAGAAGTCTCATCTAGTCACTCATACTGCCCTTAAACATCATAACATTCTTACACAATGATAATTGTCGTCGGAGTGTTTGTAATTTTGTTCCTAACATTTAAAATAATCAAGCCTAGTAAATAATATAATTTATGAAGCCAAGTTGTCTATTGATTTTCTTTTCACATTTTACCTAAAAACATAAATTCAGTATTATGTAAGTTATTGTTTTATTTTAATTAAAGGACAGTAATGATAGAACATAAACAAGCATAAACTTGTTTATGCTCGCTCAATAAAATATTATGTAACAAAAAGAATCCAAACGGAATGAACCATATCATAAAAATTGTCATAGTATAGTCAGTTAAGACTTAAGTTAAAAAAGAATTTAACTATAAAGAAAATTAAAATTTACTTTTCATTTTTATATATATATACATTCAATAAAGAATTTATGGATGAGCATATAAGTGATAGTTTTTGTAGCCATTATCTAAAGTTACAGAAAAAAATGTTTAGTCAAGAATTTAATTTTGTCTATGAATTATTTCTTAATGCCACTCATTGTATCTATATTAACAGCAAAATCTGTATTTATTTATTTTGTTTTAACTATTTCAAGTTATGTGCCTTAATGTGTTATATAGCAATGTCTACATACATTAAAACGTATGAATTGTAAATTTGAAAGGTGATGTACTGTTAAAAAATATGTTGAGTAAGTGGAATTGCTTGTGCCACAGTAACATTGGATAGGCAGGTATTCCTGAGAAGATATATGTTGTGGGTTCATGAGGTTATAATAGTAACTATGAGTAGAGCTTTGGGCATCATAATAATTATATTGGCAGATAATTATAATAAAATGTTTATCACATTGACCGCCATGAGGATCCCAAAACAGTATGTGTATGGGTGGGAAGGGAGGTACAGAGGTCAATACCACCTTAAGCCTCGTTTCCATTCATACAAGTCCCAGGCACAAATTGCGCGGCACATGCCGCGCACAAGTGCTACAAAAATCGTCTACTGTTTCCATTCCTCTTTATACAAGCCACTGTACATATCTTGTGCATATTTTTGTGACAGGAACTTGTCTCACAACATGTTCCATATGGCGACCTGTACTAGCATTTGATGAGCGACTTGTTGTGAGATAAATTTGTAGTAATGGAAACAAGGCTTTATGTTTATTACCATGTCAATTAACCAGTGGCTCTTGATAAATATTATCACAAATTATGCTAGTAATTCTGACAGAAATAAGTCAATACCGCTGGAAATTTTATTGCTATGTGCCATGTGTCAGACATCACTTTCCTTAAGTGAGAAACTCGCCAAATGTCTTGTAAAATTATATTGGTGTTCTTTTTGTGCTTATCATAAAGCCTTTGTTTTATTATATAAAAGCTACAACTTTTTATCTAAAGAATTGTCTGCTCAAAAATACCATTAACTTTTACTGATTTATGGTTTTTAAAAGTGATCATGGTAAAATATTATAGAAAATCAGTATGGCATCAGCAGCCACCATGGCCAATTTGGTAAAAGTAGAAATCTGGTAATTAATGCATTAGATTTTAGCTAAGTTAAAACTCACTTTTGGCAGACAATGAGTAATTTGTTTCATGATTTTGAGACTTTGTATTTATGAGTTTTTAAATTATAGTTGTCACATATTTATTTTATATAAATTTGTATATTTAATTTATTATAAACCATAAACTCAACTCTCACTATTTTTATTTTTTACATCAAAGTAGTATGATTTTTTTTATTCAAGTAATATAATTAATAAAAGAAGACACAAAGCCAGCTTTAAACTAAGTAAAAGTAAAATCTTATGGCCTACCAAGAGTTTGTTTTAATCATTTAAACTCTATTTTATTGGAAAAGTCTTTCTTTTAAAATCAAGATTTAGACGATATAGTTTAATAACATTGTTTTTTTTTTCTTATTTTTATAATGTCTTAATGATGTATCACAATTTATTTATAATGTAGATTATGTTCCAACTTAAAAGCAGCTAGTACTTTCCAAATATTTACCAAATTATTTAGTATGTATTCATTGTATTTTCAATTTAATCATTTTGAAACTGTCCCTACAGATGAATCCCATGCGTGTGACCACTGTGGCAAGCGTTACAAGTACAGGCGTAGCATGTTACGACACAAACGTTACGAGTGTGGACAGCAAAAAGGACAATTTGCTTGTCCCTTCTGCTCCTATAATAGCAAATGGAAATGTAACCTCAGCAGCCATCTGATCTTCAAGCATGCTCTGAATATAAAAGATACAGTACTGTCTAATTTGGATAATACATTACCCTAAAATGAAAATATAAGTTTTCAAAAACAAATAACAGTGTTTTCTTGTCATAATCTTCCTGGCTATGAAGAAAATGAGAACAAATAATTTAGAGGAATTTTCTCATTCATCAAACCAATCACTGAACAAGCAACACTGAAAACAAAAGGCGAGAACAAGAACGCAAGAACCAGTGTTCGCACTGTATCTTGTACTTTATATTTTTCAAAGTTTTATCACTGTCTGATTTATTGTTTCATTGCGTTTTGTACATTTGAAACAAAAAGAAGCCTTAGAGTAAAAAATTAATTTCTTAACTATGTTCACTACGGCATTAATTGTCTTATGATAATATATGTCAAAACGTAACCTGCCTTCAATATTTATTTTGTAAACAGTTCTATTATACTAACTTTACTGAATAAATAGAACCAAAAATTCAAAGTTTTAAATCATTATCCCTTTATATCACAAAAAGGTTAAAATTTATTCAGTAGAGCAGCTTTGGGTGTATATCAAAAGCTGAGCCCCAGTCTGTGTTAATGTCTAACATTAGTACAGAATTATTAACAAAATCATATTTGTGTATTTTATTTTCTATTTAAATTTGTAATGTCATAACACCAAACTATAGTATATAATTTAATAAATAATGTTTAAATAAATGTTCTTCAAAATTTCAATCATTAGATAAGATCTTTTGTTGTCCAAGAAACATTAACAGACCTAAACACAACTAAGCCAAAGATGAGTTGTGTTTTGGATTGATGATGTTGTCTTGAACTATAAAAGGCCTAATCTAAATAGTTAATGGAATTATTTTAAAATTATTTATATTTTCCAATAATAGGGGCTTTTTGAAAGTGATATAATTTTATTATTTGTTCAGTTTAATATTGAAACTAAGATATTGATGCAGTTGATTGCACAAACAAATGAATGTCCATGATGTATCGCGGTTACCACCAACAGACTTGACTTCTGAAACTAAAAATTATTTATTTTTTATCAAAACGTTGATTGTCAAGATGTGGGCAAATATGGATTTCGAATGAGTGTAGATGAGCGAATGTAGCCATTGTTGCAAACTAGGGCTTGTTTTTCTTTAGAAAGTGTGGTTATCAGCTGATTGTTTATCAGGAATCTGAATCATGTAATGTTATTTTCATCAAACTGTTTCACTCTAGAGTCTAGACTAAGGACGGACAAAGTAACCCCATAAGTTTCTTTGCATCAGTTGATACAATTTAACTGATGCAATAATTAACTGATGTGCAAGACCATCTGATGCAACAGGAAATGGATATTCCATACATCCTGCTCGCCTGTTCTGCTTCTATTTGTATCAGACAACATAACAGTTGGTTGATTTCTTGTTGAAACACGAAAACTTATGCGAGTCTTAAATAAATCAGTTTTTATTTGTCATTCAGTGAATACTCAAAACAACTTGCTAATTCGTTTGGGCTGTTGCAATTAGTTTCAACAGTAACAGAATGCCGGCTGACCACTTCCTGTTACTTCGCATTAGTTAAATTAAACTGATACGCACTGGCAAATTGAACTGTTATATCAGTTAAGCAAAAGTAGCAGGTTTACACATTCCTATTCTAGACTAGAACCATCTCTGTCCATCACTTAATATTTGATTTAGGGTTTTGTTAGCTGTGTTCAAAACATTGAGTTGGTGTGAGTCAACTCAACTTTTTCGAAATTTTTGACCACACACACACACACACACACACACACACACACACACACACACACACACACACACACGCACACGCTCACGCACGCGCACGCGCACACGCAATCGCACTCGCACGCGCGCGCGCACACACACACACACACACACACACACACACACACACACACACACACACACACACACACACACACACACACACACACACACACACACAACGCATGCACATGCGCGCGCGCACACACACACACACACACACACACACACACACACACACCTAACATAATTACAGGTTAAGTATGATTGTCAACATTACCTGTAGTTTTAAATCCTAGTAAATACTAGTATTATACAAGGCTAACATTTTGTACACTACTACAAATACGTGTATATCTGTTCTGTGTATCTATAGTACATTATGTACATTTCACAAGACAAATTATCCTCCCATCTCTAAAAAATTCAACTTGAAATTTCCATAAAATTCATTTTTGAAAGTAGAAGTTGAAAGTAGAAAGTAGGTATTCTAATAAAATAAGTAGAATACCTTTTTATCATTTTCCAGGCACATAAACCTTATTATCATCTAGTCAGGAGTTCTCAAATCATTGTCCTAATGTTCCACCTAAAGCGCTTGAGACTCATACGTACATCTAAAGAAGTTAAACAGTTTTTTTATATCTTTATGTAACTTATATACAACTCTATTATTGATTCATATAATTTTACTATGGATAAAAATCATGTAATTTATTAGAAAATACAGTGTCTGTAATACACGACATTCGTCACAAAGTGGTAGGGAAGCTCCATTATATTTGTGGTTTTACTTACATAGGTCATTGTCCTTAGCCCTGGGCTTACATATTACAACTGGACAAAGATTCTTAAACATAGTAATTATTATTCATTAATAAAACGCCGATCGTCAAGATATAGGCAAATATGAGGGGTGAGGAGTGTAGATGAACGAGTACATTCATTGTTATTAACTAAGGTTGACTGTTCCTCAGAAAGACCTATTTGTTAATAGCCCAATAGCCAAGGCAATTACGAGACCTACAGCTTTACATGAATCCAAACCACATGGTGTTGGTCTGATTTTCATCCAACTGACAAGCCTTACACTCAGTTCTCTTCCCTATACAACATCTGAACCCTGACTACCATCCAACATGGACATCCCTGACTTCTCTAGTAGTGTCCATGTCGATGGCAATCATTGAGCGGACTCATGTCATTTAAAAATCATTGAGCAGTCATTTAAAAAATTGCCTATAAAAGCCATACACTTGCATATGTCGTAATCATAATATACCAAGGCAAAAAAGGTGTATTGCAGTAAGCTTATCAGGTGTCAGAGACCTTTGTCCCTGACCTGCTGCTCCACCTTGTAAACAAGGTGTAAGGGATATTCTACCATACATAACCCAACTTAACATGAAGTAACATAACCTTACTGTATTTAATCCACATGCAGTTAAATTTACCCAAAATTAACATATTTTGCATAACAAAATATTTTAAGAGTAGTGGCCCTTTTGTAAAAAAGACTGTTTTATGTATAATTTAGGCCGAAGTGGCTTGTGCCATAACTACAATTAGATTTGGAGTGGAGCATGCCTGTGTCAGCAACTTATTTATAATACAAGATGCCAAGTTGGTGGCCTGACGTCTAAGGCATCAGGACTTTGAGCATGAGTTAGAGGTAGCACAGAATCAAATCCTGGCCTTTACTGGAAGTTTTTATCAGTAATTCACCCTGCATAGATTGGTTCTCTACCGTACTCTTTCTAAATAAGTTCCTTGCACAGATCAAGGGGGAATGGGCAAAATAAAATAAAATAGGAAATCTTTCTCTGCTTTTTATAATATATGTATCACGAGATATTCTGTGTTGTTATGATTTGGCAACTTAATCGTTATCACTGATATTCATAATGAGGATACCCGTCATAGCAAGAGGAGAACTTGTAGTAATAATGTAAGTAACTTCTTCTCATGGTACATAAGAAAAATGCACATTGTAGTTATATAGCAAAATACACATGATTTAATAATGCTTGTGTTTTTCCAGAACCGAACCACAGCCAAGCAGATGATAAACAACACAAGAAAGTGTGTCAGTGTACAAAGTGTGGTAAATCATACGTCCATATCAATAGCCTGAACAGACACCTGCGTTACTCGTGTGACCAAGAACCTCAGTTCTACTGTAATGTTTGCCCTTTCAAAGCAAAGTACAAATCTACTTTGAAAAAACATTTATACTTAAAACATGACATACTGAAGTCTAGCAACATGTTCTAATGTGGCTCTGGCTCAAACATTAGTTCTGACAATTACATTAATTAATTTATTACACATAGATAACCTTGTCTTATTACATAAGTGTGTTTTTATGTATAAAGGTAACCTTGTCTTATTATATAAGTGTTTTTTTTTTCTTTTTTTTCTTATAATGTAGGCTTAAGTAGTGATATGAAATCATTCTTTACTCTTTGCAAAGTAATATTTTAATAATTTCCAATATACGTTTATTTTAATTTCATCTACTATTTTTATCCTTTATAATTTGTAAATATATATATTTTAAAATGTTTAACAAAGCTAACAAACACTGTTTATATATTTGTTATAATTTTTTGTTCAGTTTATAAAACATTTTACAGTTAAAACAGATAATTTGACAAATACTTGAGATTAAAAAGCTATCAATTAAGCCATATACTTTAAATATTCCATATCCTTTAAATCCTTTAAATTAAGCCATATCCATTTATATTTATTTCATCCATTTATATCAAAAGGAACAGAAAATAATCATAGAGTAAATAAGTTGAAGAACACACCAGAGCAAGAAAAAAAAAAAAAAACATATCGACGAAAATGGTCAGAAGAAAGAAAGAAAGTGTTCTCGCAATGCATGAGGGAGTATTGGGCAGACAAGAAAACACCAAAAAGAATTTATTCACACTTGTTTGTCCACTTCCATTTAAAGAAGAATTTTACAATAGAGTAAATATTATTTAGATATTTATATAATAATAGTAAGCTAGTAAGCTTGGTAGTCAAAATAAACTAAGACTTTTATTCAATCACTGAGCTCTATCAGTATTCAATTGAATGAAATGCTTTCTTAACATATAAAATAAACAGATATAAAATAAACAGAAGTGTGGCACATGAAATGAAATTATTATTTACTCTTTTGCATTATTATAATTTCCAACATACGTTTGATTTTTATGTGTTTAATATTGTTTTCACCTGCATCCTTAAGATTAATATTTATATGTTGAGAAAAATTTTACAAAGATAAGTAAATATGTCACTATATTTATTCTCTTTCCAGTTGTGGTGCAATAACTACAGTCTAGTCTAGTGAATCTTAACCACACAGTCCGTCAGGTTCCATGTGACTATGATATAATTATCCTTGTGCCGCTCTCATGGTTTGGAAGTCTGGTTTAGACGTTGGTCCAACGAACCACATAAAAAAATAGGTTTCACCATGTACCACTCCTGTAGTTTGGAAGTCTCGTCAAGTCTTTGATCCAACGAGCCACATAACAAAAATAGGTCATCTAGGCAGGCAAGGGAGGGTCTTGAATGGTCATATCCCCACTAAAGCCATGAAAAATTTGATCAATATACTATCGTTAGAAATTCCACCCACAATATGATTCGTTATCTTAATTTTTAATACTGATATTTGTATCCGCAATGGCATAGTTATAATGTAAATAACATATTCACATGTTTTTTTTAGAAAAATGCACATTGTAGTTAAGTATAGAAAAATGTAAATCATTTAATAATGCCTGCTTTTTTCAGTGTCAAACTACAGGCTAGCTGATGATAAACAAAACAAGAAAGTGGTGAGTCAGTGTACAAAGTGTGGTAAATCATTCTTCCATATCAATAGCCTGAACAGACACCTGCGCTTCTCGTGTGACCAAGAACCACAGTTCAATTGTGATATTTGCCCTTTCAGATCAAAGTATAAATCTGCTTTAAAAACACATTTGTACTTAAAACATGACATACTGAAGTCCAACAAGATGTTGTAATGTGCCTCCATTACCAACCAAAGATTAGATATAACAATAATCATTGAGTTAAGTCTTTGCATATTGGTAATCTTGTATTGTTAAATAAATATAGCTTTATGTAGAATGTATACTTAAGTGGTGGTACGAAATTATTCTTTACAATGTAATAGTTTAATAATTTCCAATATAGTTTTACCTTCATTTCACCTAGTATTGTTTATTTTTGTATACTTTATTATTTATTTGTAAATATGTTGAAAATATATGTATTGGAATGTGGGGTGAATGACCATTTGTTGTTTAGTTTTAGAATTTAAATACATTTTTTTATATTATATTTATATTATGTTGATGATTGTATGATATTTAAAAATTGTTACTATCCAAAAAAAAACTATGTTTATATATTCATTATATTTTTAGTTCATTATATAAGATATTTTATATTTAAAATACATAAATGCATTGAAGCTAGGAAAGTTATCAGTTGATCTATATACTTTAAATGGGGAAAAGAAATATGTATTTGGACTCATAGATTTTAAAGTTTTATTTCATCCGTTTCTATCAAAAGAAACAGAAAATAATTATCATAACCTTAGAACAAATAAAAATAGAGTATAAATAAGTTGAAGAACGTATCAGAGCAAGCCAAACAAAAACAATATCGACCAAAATGGTTAGAAGAAAGAAAAAAAAGCTTTCTCATAATGTGACAGTATTGGACCGACAAGAAAAACGCCAAAAATAATTTATTCACTCTTGTTTATCTTCTTCCATTTAAGGGGAATTGCACAATAAAGTAAATATAATTTGGATATTTACATAATAATAGTAAGCCTAGTAGCATATCAAACGAAGACTTTTATTCAATCACTGAATCCAATTTGTGATTGAATCCATCAGTATTCGATTTTATGAAATGCTTTCTTAATTTATAGTAAAATAAACTGAGGTGTGGCAGAATGAAATGAAATTATTATTTACTATTTTGCATTGTAATAATTTCCAACAGACGTTTGATATGTATGTGTTCCAATATTGTATTCACCTGCATCCTTTATGATTAAAATTTATATGTTGAGAAACATTTTATAAAGATAAGTAAATATGTTACTATATTTATTCTCTTATTCAGTTGTGGTGCAATAACTACAGTCTAGTGAATCTGGACTACTCTACTAATATACTACCACTATCCTTAATATAATATACTGGAGTGGCCGTAGCTAAGGTGTGGCTTGCCATACAGTCCGTTAGGTTCCATGTGACCCTTGCGCCACTCCCGCTCACCTACTCACTGTACTCCTCATTCTGTTGTATTATCTTAGTGGGCATTTTTGTTGACAACTATTCCGTTTATAGAAACTTGTTGTAAAAACTTGTCTTTTCAATACATGAGTATTTGTGTAGATCATCATGAAATCGCTACTTATTTTAGTACATAATTAATCAAATTTATTTGGTTATTTAAGATCATGTTTAACATTTCATTAACATGGCACATATTGTTTAAGAACTTTTTTGACATATTATGTATTCTTTCAAATATGTGTGTAGTATAAAATATTCAGACATTCTTATGTATTGTGCTTAGTAATATTCTTTCAAATGTAAATTTACTGATGACACTCGTGGTGATCACTCTATTGAATATAATAACTTATGAACAGCCATTAAATTTACAAAAGTACAAATAAATAGTAACAAATTATGTACACTTGATAAGGTAGGCAATACAATTAAGTAGACTAGAATTTGTATATAAATAAAACTCACAACATATATTTCAAGTTGGGCCTGTTTGGTTGTTTTTATTCTGTACATCATTGTTTAATTAAACATACAATATATTCATAAGATGTAAATCGTCAAGGTGTTGGCTAATAAATAGTTCCATTTGGGTGTTTTATCAAAAATTATTTTTGGAATTTTTTTGAATAAAATTGTTTGTCTTGTTACAAGTAATAACATTTTTATGGATATATGGCAACCTAAAGTGGCTAATTTGGCCTTTCTTGGTTCCTAACTCGTTAAAAAACAGTGCAACGTAATTTATTCTAATTTTGACAATATAGTGAAAAAATGGTACTAACACACCTAGAGTAAATTAAAACTAATAATTAAAAGAATATTTTTTTTAAGTGTAGCCAATAAATTATTTTATAAATGAGGTCTGTACAAATTTCAAGTTGAAGCTATGTATCTTTTGCCGAAAAAATAGATTAATAATATATAAAATCTTGATTGGTAAAGTTTACAATAAATGAGCAAGTTATTTCCGTTTGTGTTCTGGACATGCAGAAAGACATCTCATACTCTCCCATGCCCACAGCAAGGCATACACTTTGCTATTCATGGTAACAGTGGCAGCGAAATGTTTAACTAAACTCCATCCAGCGCCAGACTGAGCCGGTCGGACGGACACCCTTTGATGAGTGTATATGAACAAATGTAGTCTTTACTTCAAACTAAGGCTGGCTATTCCTTGAAAATAGTTAATAATTAATAGATCAATGATAAATTAAACACCTAAGAGTTTTAGCAAACTGAAAACCTTTAGCGTATGAATTACTCTTACACCATTTTATGTTGGTTTTGAGAACATAAAACTTCAAAAAAGCATAATGTGCTATATCAAGCGTGTTAATACCAAATCAACTAATACTTAAATATACCATTAGCATTAAAAACACACAATATACTTAAGTTAAGCCTAATCTCTGGAGTAACTACCTATACAAGCCCAGAAGGCGCTATAATAAATTGTTCTTTAAAAGTTATATCAATGCATTCTGATTGATTTCATAATAGAATTACATGAATAATTTTAGTTTGATATTTTTTTAGCCTTTTAACTACTAAGAATATCGTTACATATATAATTTAAAAATTTTGTCTTTTCATGTTCGATTATCCGAATATTCAGCTATCCGAACACCCCTTGTCCCCAATTAGTTCGGATAATCGGCGCTCTACTGTACTAAGTTATTTATGTAAATTAGAAGAAAAAGTATTAGCCCCAATAGCACAATAGCCCCGAACTATCCCACCCTCCCATACACGTACAGTGGTATTGACCCACCCACCCTCCCATACACGTACAGTGGTATCCACCCATACACATATAGTGGCATTGATAACTAAAAAAAAAGAAAATTATTACCAGAATGTAAGAGGCCTCAGATCTAAAACAACTTTATTTATGAATAACATTCTTGCTTGTAGTTATGATGTGTTAGCTTCGACAGAAACCAATTTGCAGTCTGATATTTATACTGCTGAATTATTCCCCAATACTTATAATGTGTTTAGAAAAGATGTGATTCGGTGAATATACAGACACAGGTACACGTACATTGGCATTGACTCACCCGCCCGCCCATATACGTACAGTGGTATTGACCCACCCACCTGCCCATACACGTACAGTGGTATTGACCCACCCGCCCACGCATACTCGTACAGTGGTCATGTGTGTGTGTGTGTGTGTGTGTACACATGATACTTCGTATTTCTAAGGAATATCAGCTAGGGGGATTGAGGTTCGGGAGGGGGAAGGCCACGGCCTTGATTGGAATGCGGATGCAATACCACTCTACGTGTATGGGTGGGTCAATACACACATGATACTTCGTATTTCTAAGGAATATCAGCTAGGGAGATTGAGGTTCGGGAGGGGGAAGGCCACGGCCTTGATTGGAATGCGGATGCAATACCACTCTATGTGTATGGGTGGGTCAATACCACTGTACTTGTATGGGTGGGAGGGTGGGTCAATACCACTGTACGTGTATGGGTGGGCTGCACTGTACTTGTATGGGTGGGCGGGTGGGTCATACCACTGTACGTGTATGGGTGGGCGGGTGGGTCAATACCACTGTACATGTATGGGTGGGCGGGTGGGTCAATACCACCGTACGTGTATGGGTGGGCGGGTGGGTCAGTACCACCGTACGTGTACGGGTGGGTAGGTGGGTCATAAATCAGTGTATGTCTTCTCATTTCTAAGAGTATTTGACTGCGATGATCCAATAAATATTAATTTAGAAAACTTCTATTAATATTTCGAGGTCGTTTCTGCTTGACGACTACAAAACAAACAATACTGACCAAAAGAAATCTAAGTAATGAGAAACTATTAGTTTAAATGACCTTCTTGGAATTCAATCATGGGAACGGGTCTACCAAGCTCAAAACGCTGAAGACGCATATTCCAACTTTATAGAGACTTTTACTACAGCTCTTAATGTTATATGTCCACGTTCAACAAAAAAGTATAATACTAAGAAACGAGCTAAAGTTGCCTACAATCCTGAGGTAAATGAGCTACGGTCATCTTTTATTCAAGCCCGTGAACATTTTTTAATTACTGGACAAAGTGAAGACAAAGCAATAGCAACACACAAAAAGAAAACCTATGACTTGAAATTAAAAAGTTTACGTAAAGAAGCTAATCTTAACTTTATTGCGGATTCAAGTAATAAAAGTAAAGCCGTCTGGGAAGTTATTAATAGCGAAAGGTCAACTAGAAGGGAAGTTTCAGATTCTGTCTGGAGATTAAAAATCGCTGACAATTCTGTAGAAGATCTTTCTTTTATAGCTGAACAGTTTAACTCCTATTTCACAATAATCGCAGAAGAATCTCTTTAACTTAATAAGGAGACAAGAACTACAACGTTTTACACACATAACAACTTCCAAGGGAAAGAACTTCTATCATTTAACCCAGCATCCAATGACGAAGTATTGAATATCATCAGTTCACTAAAAACCTCCTCCTCTTCAGGCTACGATGAGATTTCATCAATAATTTTAAAGTTCTGCAAGCATGTGACCTGTCAACCTTTAACTGATGTAATCAATAAATCCTTAGCACAGGGAGTTTTCCCCTCAAAATTGAAGTTATCTAAGATCTATCCACTACACAAAAAAGGAAGTAAGCATGACATAACCAATTTTTGACCAATATCTTTAGTTCCAACCGTATCTAAGATACTGGAGAAAGTAGTTCTTTCAAGAATACTTGAACACCTCAGGCAGAATGAGCTATTACCTAAAGGACAACATGGGTTTATCCCAGGCAAATCAACCATCACTGCTCTTACTGAACTAATTGAAAAAATAATTGATAATATTGACATTGGAAACACCATCACTACTATTTTTCTCGACTTGAGCAAAGCTTTCGATTCTTTGTCCCACACAGTAATTATCACCAAGATCAGTGCCCTTGGAATAAAAGGAACAGCTCTTAGCTGGTTTAAAAATTACCTTACTGGGCGAGAGCAAATAGTCGAATTAAAGCAGAGTATGAATGGTATCACAGAGGTTGTCCAGTCAAGTCCACAAAATATTACAAGAGGAGTCCCACAAGGGTCAATACTGGGCCCTGTCTTATTCATATTGTTTACAAGCGACCTCTCTGAAAAACTTGACGCTTATGTACGCTTGACGCTTGACGCATACACCCCATCATGTATGCAGATGATACTGCACTAGTTACCTGCAATAAATCAGTAGAATCACTGGAAATCAACACCTACATTTCAGTTAGCCTAGCACAGCAATATTGTTTAAATAATGATCTGGTGTTTAATCCATCTAAAACCAAGCTCCTTGCGTTGGGAAGACTTAAAGATCATATAACAGGACCACCTGATTTGGAAAGAGTGGATGAATTGAAACATCTGGGCGTGTTTCTTGACCAAAATCTGACATGGAGCTGTCATATAGATAACTTCTGCTCAAAACTAAGCTGCACCATTTTTGCCCTTAAAATAATTAAAGCAACTGCCACATCATCTGCCTTAAGGATTGCCTATTTCGCCCTTTTTGATTCTCATCTCCGATATGGAATCACTCTATGGGGTGGCTCCTCAATTGGCAACCTCCAGAGGATATTAATTCTTCAGAAGCGAGCAATAAGAATTATGGCTGGTCTCTCTCACCTCGACAGCTGTAGAGAAGCTTTTAAAGACCTAAAAATCCTTACTGTTACCTCAATGTATATAATCGAGGTCATTATTTATGCTTCAAAACAAAACCTGTTAAGAAATGAAGAGGTGCATGCATATCAAACTAGAGGAGCTCAGACATATCACCTTCCAGCCCACAGAACCACTATCTACACCAAAAAGCCATCGTATGCTGGAGCTAAGCTCTTTAACGCACTTCCCAAGGACATTAAAAATAGTAATCTGAAGACACTGAAAAGACAACTACATGACTGGCTGGTGGAGAAATCAATCTACAGCATGGAAGAATTCTATAGTACCCTTGACCTTTAATTTTTGAAATTTTCTTTAAATTTCCTGCACTTGAATATGTGACCAATTACATTTTTGTTGTTGTTGTTTTAATGTTATATTTTGTAACAAATATTCTGTTCTCAATGATCATGAATAAAGATTTCTGTATTTCTGTATAAGTACATGTATACTGTATTAATTTGATAAATAAATAGGAACTTACAATTTGTTGTATGTAATATGTTTGGAGTTTTTGGAATCTTATTGATAAGTTTTTCTACTAGTAGATATTTCGTCTAGATGTTTTTATTTTGTTCGTAATAGTTTCATTTCTTTCACAACTTAGATTAATAGATTATTACAAAAGTTGTTCATAAAACTTAAAATATACATATAAAAGAGGCTGATTACCACTTGCTGCTGTTTAACTCAGTTCCTGAAGAATGTCATTTCAGTTCAGTGGTTAGTTTGATTACCACTTGCTGTTCAACTCAGTTCCTGAAGAATGTCAGTTCAGTTCAGTTGTTAGTTTTATTACCACTTGCTGTTCAACTCAGTTCCTGAAGAATGTCAGTTCAGTTCAGTGGTTAGTTTGATTTTGCTTTGTAGGTCAATTGAATTCCTTATTTTTTCTATGCGATAAAAAATGTTATATAATAATATAATTGTGTTGTGTTAATATAATGCTAATTGTCAAATATTAAGTGATTTTTCAATTTGTCTACTGTGACATAATTCAGACTCAGTTAGTTCAATTCAGCTTGTGAAACTATACAAAATACCTGAGTCGTAGGACTGCAATAAAAATTGTAGAGATCATCCTCACAGATTATCAAATGAAAAAACTCTTTCATTGTTCTTGTAGTATACGTTCTACTAAACATTATATTAAATTTGTTCATATTTCAGCTCTGGGATTCATTATAGAAGAGGAGGGGAGGACCAAGTATCAATGTCCAGACTGTGGACGGTCATATTCTCGCAAACCAAACTTGACTAAGCACCAGCGTTACGAGTGCGGCAAAGAGCCTATGTTTCCCTGTCCGGCATGTCCCTATAGGGCCAAGCACAAGAGCAAGCTGCGTACGCACATGTGCTTCAAACACCCACATTTGTTACGGTCAACTGTTCGTTAAAACATGAATGATTAATAAATATATTACAAATTATATGCTGCATTATCCTTTAGTTTCCATCCTAAACATAATTATTTACAAAATAAACAAATATTATTAATAAACATACTTTTTTTGTCTTTCATAGTTATTATTTGTTAAAAGTTGATAATTAGTGAGATTTTTTTGTCAAATACATATAACAGAATAAATGGCCAGACAAGAAATATTGGCTTTAACAAAATAAAAATGATAGTTTAAATTTCCAATAAATGGAAATATTAGTATAAAAATATGGGGTTAATTCTCCTATGAATTTGGAAAACATTTGAGACATGTGCTATTACATTAGTATTTTATGTTATTAGTTTGTTATAATAACAACAATTCTTAATGCCTGTGGTTTTTGTTTTATTTGATAGTAAGAATACTGTTTTTCTCTATGTTCTATATTATGTGTTTGAAAGCTTTATAGTTTTTGGATCTTAGTAATTTACTATTCTCTGTCTCTAAAACACAATTTCGTATTATAGCTCTTATTATCAGCTGTTACAGCAGTTTTCATTCAGATTTTTGGTAGTTTGAAATAAATAATCTGACATTTTATTTTATTTCAAACTACAAGTGGGAATTAGCCTCTTTTATATGTATATTTTAAATTTTACAAACAACTTTTGGAATAATCTGTTAATCAAAGTTGTGAAACAAATGAAACTATTAGGAACAAAATAAAAATATCTAGACGAAATATCTACTAGTAGAAAAGTTATTGCACATTGAAATGTAAAGTTCCAATTACCAATTACTAAGACATCACCCAATCTAAACATCACTAAGTTTTTATTTTGATTCCATAACAAATCAGTTGGCCTATTTATATTGCAGGTTAAAATATATTTTAAAATGTGTTTCTGTTTGATAGTAAAAATTCTTTTATTCTTTACAGTTGTATACCCTAATTGGGCCAGGTATATTGCAACCTCCTCATTATGTTATTATTATTTGGATTGTTATTTGGTTACTAAATAATAAATTTATTTAATCGTTCTAAGCTCGATTCGTTAGTGTTGATCGAACCAACAAATGTTCACTGCTGCTGATGATGTAGTGGGCCAGGCTTGCTACTGCGCTACCAGTCCGTGGACTACCATCTACCAAGTTTTCATGACAACAGTAAATGGAATTACACAGTGGGGGAAGATCTCTCTCTACCACTACTCAGTACACCTCTCTCACTCCAGTCCTTTCAGTGTGGGTTGCAATCTAAGTGGCCTTTTTATACATATTTTTATTTTTATTCAGTCTTATTTTTATAGAAACATTCTGCAGTATGTCTGATCTATTCTGTTGTACCTATTCTAAAGTTAATTTGTGTTATATTTTAATCTCGTTATTATTTTACGAGGAGTATATTTATTTTTTTTAATGATCAATGTTTTGTTCCATTTTAATCAAACAATAATAAGTCATTCTTTTTAGTTTTCAGTTACGATGGAGAGAAGATAAAAGATGTTAATGGAAAGATTAAGTTCATTTGTTCAGCTTGTGGACGTTCATACAGCCGCAAACCCAACTTGACGCAGCATCAACGCTATGAGTGTGGCAAAGAACCGCAGTTCCCTTGTCCATTTTGCCCCTACAAAGCTAAGCAAAAGGGCACACTTAACACTCATGTTAGTTTCAAACACAAGGAATGTTGGAGCTTGACTGTGCAAAAACATAAATCCTGATCAAGATTTTATATTTTTCTATATTCTCTCTCTTTTGTTTATCTTGGATTCATTCATAAAATGAAAATATAATAACAAGTCATATTTAGTGGTTTTATTATGTTAACCTTTATTCACAATTTTGAGTTTTTTAATTCAGAAGATTATGTTATGACTTTATGTTTATGTAGGTTTAATTTATAACTTAGTTTTAGAAAATAGCTATTTTTTAAATATGTGAACATATATTGAATGTATGAACTCCTTTACCTATCATTGGAACTGGTGTCATTATACAGGGTGATTCATGAAGATATGCAAAAACTTTGGGAGCTCTTTATAAATGGAAAAAAAAGATAAAATGTCATATAAACATAGGACTGGAAACGTTTCATTAAGTAATGCCTAACAAATGAATTTTCCCAGAATTTGATATCTTGTTGGTCAAATGTTAAAACCCCTATTTTTCACCCCATGTTTTGCATTTGACACTGGTTTATCCATAAACTACTTAACTTACAGTCCTGAAAACTCTTTTATTAATTTTTTCGAGTTAAAAACCATAAAAAATGAATAATTTCTACCCTTAATTTACCTTATTAGAGTTTCAGAAAGCCCTTAATTAACCTAAAATATAAAATTCTGAGAAAATGTTTTCTTTAGCCGTTACTCGTTAACAAAGCATTTCCAGACCTATGTTTATATGACATTTAATCTTTGTTTTACATGTATAAAGAGCTCCCAATGTTTCTGCATGTCTTCGTGATTCACTCTGTATAACACATGTGCAGTACATTTATCAGAGGGCATTTCTCTTGATTATTTTACTAAAATGTGTGTACATTAAAAAAAATAATTAAAAGATTGTACATTGACTAGAAGACAAATATATGTGTAAAAAATATTTTATTAAATGTAAAATCTGTTTAAGATAGGTAAACAAAACAACTATTTTCAAAGTCAAAGATTTTATTCTTATAGACAAATTCAATCACATAACAAACTGAGGCCAGCATAACAAATTGCTAGCCAGTAGGCCTCTTGCTAGCCTAGTACTTAGAACGTCTGCTTCATATGCAGAGTGTCACAGGTCCAAGTCCCAGAAGGCCCACTTAAAATTTGCTTGATGGGTTTGGACCGTTGTCCCCTAACAACATTAGTACTAAAGTGTTAGTAGTACTAAACATTAGTACATTCCTCTGGTGTAGATAGACTAAGAAAAAAATGTCCTGTGTACATTCAATAATAATGACTAAATATTACATTTTTGTAAACTATGATCATCGAGGAAGTTATAAATAATATCATCCAGGAAGTTATAAATAATAAATTCAATTAAATTTGTAAACCAATAACCAAAATAATGAGTCCTTATCATCAAGGAAGCTATTATTATCAAGGAGAAGGTCGGTAGCGTAGTTGGTTCAATCCCAGCTTCATGCGCTAAAGGTTCTCAGTTCGATCCCAATCAGAGTCAATACATTTTGAAAAGGATCAGCTGATAATCACCGGCTGTTCATTTGTCATTGGGCTATTAATTAATGACACTTTCTAAGGAATAGTCGGCCTTAGTTTGTAACAATGACTACATTCACTCATTTACACTCATCACACTCATTCGAAATCGATATATTGACGATCGGCGTCTTAAGAATAAATAAATAAATATTAAAACTATAATAATCCTTTCTGATCAACAAAACTTTTTAACTTTTTTTCAAAGGAAACTAAATTATTAGCATTCTTACAAATAGGTGGCAATTTATTCTATATTTTAATACATGACAATGTATTGCAATTTTGTTAAAGAATTTTGTCTGTATTTTCAGTAATTATTTCCAATTTATTGAAGGCAGCCAAGGGTGTATTCTCCTGTCAATTATGTGGCCGTACTTACAACCGTAAGGATAACTTGCTGCGGCACCAGCGACTGGAATGTGGTAAGGAACCACAGTTCTCCTGTCCCGCCTGTCCCTACAAAGCCAAACAGAAGAGCACACTACGCACACATGTCGGTCTAAAGCACGCAGAACTCATCCAAGCAAATCTGTTTTGATTCTATCGCTTTAATAATTTGTACTTAATTTGTTTAATAAATTCTTTTCATTTAATTAAATTTATTTAATATCAATTATCACCGTATAAAACTGTAACTTTTGTCATTTATATGTGCATCACAGTTTTCTTTGTACCATATTTTTTTAGTTTTTTCCGTTATAAGGTTATTCTAGTTTATATATTTAATATATTATTACAGTAACCATTATATTAGTATATAAGCAGGTCTAAAATTTACTACTATTTGATAGGAATCTGTGATAAGAAGGTACGACATTCTACCTTACAGAATCTTTTGTGAAACTCAAAATAATTTTATACAAAGAGAAAACTGCCTAGAGAAAAATAAAGAGAATGTTGGAAGGAATACATATGCACTGTAATTCCAAGATGAAGTGTAGTAATTTTTCCTTATGTTTTATTTTACTTTGAATGGTATGTTTCAACGTTAAATTTATTATGTAATTTAATCTTTGTATCCAAACAAAACAAAGCAAATTAACATAGAATAACTGCAATTTTTACCCTCACAATTCAGGAAGAGTTTATGTATCTCCTTGTAGTTGATTAACATCAAGCATAACTAGCGTTCTTTGACTGGAAATGTGTACCTTAATTCCTCACCATTATTCAGTTTTAGTATATCAAACACTCCAAGATTTATATATTTGATTGTAAGTATTCAACTTGATTAAAATATGCACAATTATATAGTTATTTAGCACCTAAATTTGTATTATAGATACTGTAAATTAAATAGATAAGTTAGTTAAACATACAAATATGATAAGATATCATAACAAGTTAACATTTTCTGATTATTATTCTAGGTAAATGAAATCGTACCATAAAATGATAATTTTTATTTTTGAGACCACACTATTTTCATTTTTTATGAATTCAAGAAATTAAAAAGGACACAACAAGAACTTAAGAGTTTGTTTAGTTGACTTTAATGTATATTAACTAATAATTTTAAACTTGTTTCTAGATTTGGTCAAAATAAATCAAAGCTCAGGGATCCGATCACAACGGTTTAAATGTGAGAAATGTGGACATCAATACAACCGACGTGACAATCTGCTGCGGCACTGGCGGTTTGAGTGTGGCAAGGAGCCGCAGTTCCACTGTCCTTATTGTCCACATCGAGCTAAGCAGAAAGGAAACTTGAGAACCCATATAGGAGTCAAGCATCCAGACAAGTATCAAGAACTGATCCAATTAAATAATATTGAATTACACACAACGTAATGTTATTATTAAATAAAATTTAAATTTTATTCTCTCTGGCTGCCTACTTGTTTTTGTATCACTTCTGTTTTGGAAACAAAATAAAAATACCATATAGCATTTAAAAATTTACGTCATTTGCACTAATTACTGTAATTGTACAACACTCAGGTTTTCATAAAGTTTTTCAATCTTTTAATTTCATTTAAAATATTTGTATGGGTTGGTTAATTTAATTTTAATGTTGTTTTGAGATATGATGTTGGGTATAAAGTAAAGGGTGAGTTTGTAAGGTGAGTAGAGAACCCCTGAGGTATGTGGATAAATCTAATATCAAGTGTAGGCCGGACAAATGTTAGTTGAAAGAACTTATATGTGGTGGGTCTGTTAATTGAATAACACAATGTGTATTTTGCATTTAGAAATCTGGGTTAATCACTACCTTATTTTATTTTAGTTTAAAATATTTCATTGTAACTGATTTTTATCCTGTGAGTTTGATATGATTACTTAAAAAATCTAACATACAGTATATGGAATGAAATTTTTTTTAGTAAATTGTCAAATTAGTTTAATTTAAAATGTTTATTTTCTATTAACTAATGAGTGAATATTTTGAACAAACTAGGTTATAGGTTATATCTTAACAATTGCATAAACTTATCTTTCTAGTCAGTTAGAACCAATGAATAATAGGATAAATAAACGTTCCTCGCAATTCCAATAATTAATTTTTTTATCAGATGAGGTCTTTTTGCTGTCAAAGACAACATCATCAGCCCAAAACACAACTAGATTAGATCAGGCCTCATCTAATAAAAATGTTGCTAATATAATTTTGAAGAAAACTTATTTTGAAACTATAAATATTTTCCGGTAAGAAGTGATTAAACAAAATGAAATATGCAAAATGTACTACAGACATTTTATGTATGAGAACTGATCATTTGGTACATCATTTTATTGCTCATAAAATTTGTAAGTAAATTCACTTACCAAACCTTTTGATTATATTATACTAAGAATATTTTGTTAAAACAATTTTTTTCAAGTTTCTAGAAATGTATATGAAACCGAAGTACACTAATTAGTGATTCTTATGTACAAAATCAAACAAAACAATTACTGAAACCTTTCTTATGTCTAATCGTATCTGTCTATAGTAGGCAATCATGTGTGTGGTAATTGTGGCAAGACGTACACTCGCAAAAACAATGCCATACGACACCAACGCTTCGAGTGCAACAAGGAACCGCAGTTCTATTGTCCACATTGCCCTTATCGTGCCAAGCAGAAGAGCACACTTAAGTCTCACCTCTTCTGCAAACACAAGGTCCTGCTCAAGAAATGAGAGATGATCTCACTCTTTACTTAAGAAAACTTTGTCATCATCACATTAATATTAAACTAACTATAAGCCATAAAAAGTTGAGAAAAGAATGTTCTTTTTTAATTTAAAATCACAATATCTTTATTTCATATTAGTACATAGTATACAGAAATAGTGTCAACCTTAATTATAATTTAAAGACAACTTAAACATTTTGTAACATTAAACAATAAACATAGCAAACTATTCAACAAAAAACAATAGCAATAAAATCCCATTTTAATGGTTCAGAAGTATTAATTCATTAATGGAGTAAAATGATAAGTCTATCAAAAACTCTTTTAATAATTTAAGAAATTTATTTTGATTTTTCTCCTGTTTAATATAAATATTAAATCAGAGCTAGAGGCATATAAATGATTGGACATCAGTTTAATGTAAAGGTTCAATCATTTGCATGCCTTTGGCAAAGGACGTAGAACTGAAATTCTCATTCCTTGGACTAAAAATTTGTATTTAATGGAGGAAGCTTAATTTTTTTTAATGATTGGGTAAATATTTGTGTTATTTTTGTTTGGGGATAAAATATGATAATATTTTTAATACATGTACAAAATAATAATAAAAAAGTTCAAAGATTATTGTTCACAGGTTATTTCACAGTGTTAGACTGATCATGTTTATCAATTTTAATGCTTAAATTAAATTTATTTCAATCCTTTAATTAAAACAACTTAACGTTTTAACAGGTATAAAACTCCTTAGGTGCTACTTGCTGCCTTAACCTATGTTTCAATAAAAATTATCAGTATAAAAAATTCAATAAATAAATACTTATAAACTAAGATTGGCGATCATTGTACGGTGAGATCCAATAACATTATCTGTATGTGTGATTGGGTGAGTCATCGCCACTGTATTTGAAAAGTTATAAGTCTCTCCGAATGTTTATAATTAAAAACAGTCAAAATAACAAAACTTAAAACATTACTAATCAATTACAAAGACTCACACGGAAGTATTGAAATGCATAAATTCAATTGATCTAAGAGAGTTCCATGCCACGTTTGTAAGATACGAAGGACAAGGCATTTCAACTTTTTTGTGAGATTTAAATTCATTGTATTAGAGTGAATCAGGAAACAATAATTGCATATTATTGTCCCACATATTATATGCATGGACAAAGTCAGATCAAGTTAACAATGATATAACTATTAAGTTTTACAGTTAAGTACACTTCTCTAGAGAAATACAAATAAAAATGTAGTTAATATGTTTGTTGTCAATTAACTTAAAACATGTATTTAATTTAATTGGTGACGAGTGTATATTTGTTTAAGATTTTTTTTTGTAATGGTAAAATTTGACTATCTCTTAAATTATCTGTTTTCATTGGAATGTAGGTAATTTTATACTTTTCCATCAAGGTGTAACACCTGATTAGATTGTTAAATAACTGTTGAAACATTGTGTAATTTTTAACAATCAGAGCATTGGAAACCTTCAACAAATTATTTATTATCAATATTTACAAATTTATGTTCAATACACAATTCCTTATCACAAAATATAATAATAATAATATCCCTTATAGATGGATTGAATGGATGTTAGTAAATGAAATATGGATATAAATGATAGAAATATAAATTACAAAGGCACAGGTTTATTTTTTCTTGTATTATTATATGTTAATTTATGCTGTAAGATAAACAGTTCAAATGTTATAATATTTATCTTGTAAATTTATGAAATATAAAATTTCCTTCATGGATATGAAATAATGTGTTTATGTTTGATTATAATTTTATAGATATTTTCAATTGTTTTTGTGTTAAAATGAATTTTTTTAGAAAGAGAGAGATGCCAAGCCTCATTCCTGAATTTTAAATATCATTTAAATAAAATATAAAATTTAATTTTATGGACTTACATACTATCTACAGAAGATTGTGTAACTTAAATATGTATTTAAAACAAAAACAAGGTATTCAAACATTAAAAACGCTCATTTTAAATTATTTTAATAAACAGTGTTGTTATAAATTTAAAATTACGAAATACTATAAAAAGCTATAGTTGAAAATATTCCGTTAATAACAAGCAATTTTTTGCTCATTATGATTCATTTTTTCAACTTCGCTTATTATTACAACATATAATAGTGTATTCTTCATGGGTAGGCTTCCACGGTTGTCATTAATATTAATGACGGATGTCAACCGTGTCATGAAGTTATACACAATGTACAACATTTCGGCCACATTGCAGTAGGCCATCTTCAGGCCGAATGACACACAATGTAAGTATGGTCAACCCAATCTTACCCTACATTGAAAGAAGATTATGTGTATCATAGAACTGGACATTGGACACAAGGCATCAAGGCATAGCATCTGTAAATGGTAGCAGACTGGTAGTAAGTTTGTTGTTAGCAAGTGCAAAAAAATTGATAAAGAATACAAATATAATAACTTAGTTTCAATTTCAATCCAGCCACAATAAAATATATTTAACTTTAAAACATAAATTTTTCATTGAATGTGAAACAAGTAATGAATTTTATCAAGATTAGGAACTTTATTACCAAATGTTTAAGGATTATTTTGTGGATAGCAATACGACTTCATAATTTGATCTAAAAAGACATAAAAGTCAACAGTATCATTAAACATTTTCTTTTTGAACTTAGACTGCATGAAATCGTTTGTGTTCAAAGATATTTATTTTATTTAACATATCACAATTTGCTATATACATGACACAAAAGTATAGTGAAAGATAAGTATTAATACTAATCTACTAGGGAAATTTAACCTTCAACATTCAGTTGGTTTATTTTCAATCATAATGGTTAATTAATTACACAACACAAACGTACATTCAAGAATCATTGACTGAGTTGACTATTTCTTTAGAGGGATGAAGTTTAGGATTAGAAATAAAAAATATTTTTATAAGTACAGTCTTGCTAGCAAATATAATTCCATTCCTGTAAGGAAAAAAATGTTGGTCATAATTTTCTTCTGTGTGCTGTAGTTCCAGTTTATAACAGACATATTGCATCTTTACTAATTTTCAAACATGTTTTTATTTTACAGGCCAGTATCCTTGTAAGCAATGTGGAAAAGTCTACACTTTGAAGCAAAACCTGATGCGCCATGTTCGGCTAGAATGTGGCATAGAACCTCAATTTGCTTGTCCACACTGTCCTTACCGTGCCAAACAAAAATCCACTTTGAAAACCCATCTGTATATCAAACATAAGTTTTTGATGGCAGGGAATAAATAGCAGCAGTATTTCCTTCAATTTTAAAATATCAAGTTGTGTTTGTCATAATGAACTGAAAACTGCTTAAAATTATCTTGCTAGAATTTGATCTATAACATAAATTGACTTTTGTTATTCATGTTGAAAAGACAAAGCATTCATATTGCAGAGATCAAACATTTATATTGAAGAGAACAACATTCATGTTGAAAATCAAAAATTCTTGTTGAAGAGATCAAACATTCATGACACTGAGATCAAATCTTCATGTTGAAGAGATCAAATATTCATACCACAGAGATCAAACCTTTGTGTTGAGGAGACCAAACAGTCATCTAATAAGAGATTAAAAACTCATGTTGAAGAGATCAAAAATTCATGTTTAAGAGACTAAAACTCATGTTGGAAATATCCTTTTATTCAGTATTTTTAATCTGTGAGTTTTCGTGTTGTTGTTTTCATTTAAGAAGTCAACACATTTCTAACACATAATTTAGAGTCCCAAAGTTGTCTTAAGTGTGGCTGTATTTTCCCATTTATATTGCAGACAATTACTGAAAGTGATGGTCAGAAGTATACTAATTTTCTTCTTCTTCAAATATCCTCGGTTGTGTTATTGATTTACTTGTGCTGTCAAAATTAAAATGTGTTTTTTCAAGACTTATGTTTTCTTACTTCAAAAATGTCATGCCATTAGATGTAATTAGAATTTTTTTGTTCAAACAATTTTTATTTTATTACATTAAAACCTCACTAACTCAACTCCTGATAACTCGATAGTCTGGATAACTCGATAGTCTGGATAACTCAATAGTCAACAAATGATAGGGTACAAGTCTAGCTGGCTTTAGGTTATGTGTATTTTGACTTTAGTACAACTGAAACAAGCCTACACTCGTTGGGTATTTCAGATTTATTTGCAGACACAGGACTGTAAGTGATAAATTTATGATGTAATTCAAATATATTGAGTTCATTTACTAAAATGCCCATATTCTGGATAGCTCTACTACTCCCAATATTGACAACCTCTGGGTTCACAAAGTATTAAGCTAGTGAGGTTTTACTGTATTTTATTTGTTTAGAAGTCCTTAAAAATGTTTAAACTTTAAAAATGTTTAAGTGAAATTTGAAATATTTTCTCTAATCTTGTTGTTGATGGCAACTATTCCACACCTTTCTAAAGAATTTCATTGTCACTCTCAGGATGCTATCTGCCATGTTGCAGATTTATCATACTATAAAAATTGTTAATATTCAAGAAAACTAAAAAAAATTATAATTCTTCTCACCCATGATACAACAGCCAGAATTCCATAAGCATTAATTGAGGTAGAAGAAATTATAAGCCCTTTTTATATAGGTTTATTAATAAATACAATTAATAAGTAATATAAATGTTCATTCACTGATATAAATATGTAAGAACTAGGAATCACTGCTGAACTCCTCATCACTGAACAACCGCACATCAACTGCATAAAGAACCAGGAATATAGCATTCTAGTTATTTTGTTGCTGAACAATACTTGCAAATCTCTAATCAAGATCTACCCCAACTGTAGACCCCTATAAGATAAATTATTTAGTTGATATCAGCATGGACACTTAGGAGATGTAGCCAAGGACTTGATATTCTTCATGGGAAAGAACTCTAACAAGGAATGTAAGTGAATGTCAGGTGTGTAAGTGAATGTCAGGCGTGTAAGTGAATGTCAGGCATGTAAGTAAATGTCAGGTGTGTAAGTGAATGTCAGACGTGTAAGTGCATGTCAGGTGTGTAAGTGAATGTCAGGCGTGTAAGTGAATGTCAGACATGTAAGTGAATGTCAGGTGTGTAAGTGAATGTCAGGTATGTAAGTGAATGTCAGGTGTGTAAGTGAATGTCAGACGTGTAAGTGAATGTCAGGCGTGTAAGTGAATGTCAGGCGTGTAAGTGAATGTCAGGCGTGTAAGTGAATGTCAGGTGTGTAAGTGAATGTCAGGTATGTAAGTGAATGTCAGGCGTGTAAGTGAATGTCAGGTGTGTAAGTGAATGTCAGGTGTGTAAGTGAATGTCAGGTATGTAAGTGAATGTCAGGCGTGTAAGTGAATGTCAGACATGTAAGTGAATGTCAGGTGTGTAAGTGAATGTCAGGCGTGTAAGTGAATGTCAGGCGTGTAAGTGAATGTCAGACGTGTAAGTGAATGTCAGGCGTGTAAGTGAGTGTCAGGTGTGTAAGTGAATGTCAGGCATGTAAGTGAATGGCAGCTGTGTAAATGAATTTCAGACATGTAAGTAAGCTAATACCACATGATTTGGGTATATATGATAAGTTGTAAATTCTCTAACCGCCCTAACTCTCAGGATTTTAATTATTGGCTCTTCCTAAGGATCATTTAACCTTAGTTAGTTACGAAAACTACACTCATCCACTTCCATCACACTCATTTGCAATCTATATTTGCCTATATCTTGAATATTGGTTTATTAGTAATGTTCAAAAAGTGGTAAAAGATGTCTACATTTAAATATAACCGTAGCATTGCTATGTTTAATTGATATATCAAGTCTATCCATTGTGATGACAATGTTGGTCTCTATGACCATTCTTCTGACAAGAGCACTGCTAAGGGCTTAGCGATCTTCTGCTCTTGTTCTGCAGATGCTGAGGACACATTTACTGATTGAACAATTAGTCTGTGCACGTTACAGTTGCTACTAATCATATTAGCTGATAGTATAGATACTAATAGATATTTAACACTTCTTCAAGACAACTGTTTGAGTAGGCTAATGTTTTCATAAATGAGCCCCCTCTACACTCCTCACCTATGTCCAGCTGTCACTGGCCGTGCTCTCAGATTAATTGTTAGTCAGTACTTGACCAGTATAAAGTAAAATATCTGGAAAATACTGAATAGTTTTCCCTAGTATTGTGTCGTGAATTTGTACATTTCAATTGTTAGGTTCTTAAAAATTCACTGAGTTATTGGTTCGTGGATATTGTGTGCAAGATAGGGACACCAAGGATAAAGATTTGTAACACATTAATAATCTCCAGCCAGAGTGCTATTTATATATTTTTGAGTAACAATTTATTAATATTATAACCAAAATTAAATGAACTTTTTTATCTAAATCAATAATTATGGTGTTAAAACATTTGGTTTGAAAAGTATCAATTTATTGTTACAGCCAAATACAAAGAAGATGTAACAGAACTTTTGTTGTAAAATGATTCACACAACAATTCAATGACATAAAAGTGAAATTTTTGTTTTCTTACATCCAACTAAGAGAATAAAGGTAAATTTTTACCTTAGATCAACTTTATCTACTTAAATATTGAAAAAAGCCTGTATGTCTTTTATATTTACTGCTTTGTTCAACTTTAAGTCTATAATACAGATAAGTATATTAAATTTATTTTGAGAAATCTTTGGTAATTAACAATTAATATAGCCCCCCTTCCCCACTATGACAGCCTTCTACAACCCATTTCTAGTGATTAGTTTTCTGGTACATTGGAATCTAGAAAGTAAGCCCTGAAAAACGTTTCTACAGTTTACATGTAAGAAAATACGTGGCCTCAGATAAAACTAACTACTGTATAAACATATTGTCAAGATATAAGGACAACTGCTGCATATTGTTTATCATGTTCAAACATTATGTACACTGATACACAAATATTCTTTACCACTGTACATGTATGGGTAGGTGGGTGGGTCAATACAACTGTAATAGGTGGGTTTATTTCATTTGCAAACTAATGCAGAATTACTTTAAGCTTAATGGCAATATTTTAAAAACATTTAAGTAAAAATCAAATTGTAACACCAACATATATAACACCACTGTATGGATGGGTGGGTGGGTCAATACCATTATATGTGTAAGATCTAAGATAATGCCTTAAACAGTACATACATTGTTACCATAAAGAATAAGAGTGATAGATAGAGAGAGAAAAGAGCGCACCATTCACACAACAGTTCTGATAATCTATGAACTGGACTGTCAACTCATACGGCCTGACAACCATTCTCAGTCAAAGGTGCTTTAAATAGAACAGTCCACAGACTAGAGAAAGAACATGACACTGCTTAGATAAGCAATCTGACATGACAGATTGCTTGGAGATAAGCAATCTGTGAATAGTTGGTTTGTCTGTATCCATGATCAATATAATAAATAAAATAATATGTAATGTAATGACTGTGCACAGGGCGCCATATATGCCCAGACTGCGGAAAGGAGTACACATTGAAGCACAACTTGCGTCGTCATCGACGGCTTGAGTGTGGCAAGGACCCTCAGTTCTGCTGCCCTCATTGCCCCTACCGAGCAAAGCAGAAGAGCAAACTCCAGTACCATCTTTTCTGCAAACATGGACAAATTATCAAATAATTACCTCTGATCAGTGTTACTTTAAGTTGTATATTGTTAATTTTCTCTCTAAAGAAGATATTATTTTTAAAGTCCACTAAACACAAAGACAAAAGTATGAAGACTGTACCTAGAAAGTACCTGGATTATTATATATTCTTTTTACTTCATTTAATTGTAAATAACAAATTTGCTTGTAGCAGTGAGACAAGCTCATAAGCTTTTAGATTTTACAATCATTAATGAATTTTTTCTTTGAAAAAAACTTCACTCTCCATTTCACATGAGCCTACAGGCCTGTGTGTGAACTTTATTCAAGGAGTGAAGTACTGACCGTTAGATCAGCTGGGGATTTGAACCTTGAACCTCGTCCCTCCAAAATCTTAGCCACTGAGTAACCACGCCAGCAAATATTCACTTATTTATAAATATTTACGTTCATACGTTTATCACTTAGCTGAAATTCTCCATAAACTATAGATGGAAAACTATAGGTTGAACTAAGATATCCTCTCAATTTTCCATGAACAAAATGTTTTTTGTATAATTTTAATAGTTCCTAACTCATAAAAATAGAACTAGCCCTCAAATTGTTACAAAATCCTTTAAACCTCGTAAGTTCAATATTTTCTTAAACAAGGATGTACTGCATAAGGTCTAAGATTATGATTGTGTAAGTTAATATCATAAAAAATGTTGGAATCTTTAGATGTTAACTTTGGATTATATTAATCAATTTCCTTTCACCTCCCCCTCCCACCCCCCACCTACGTAATTTTGCTGTCCAACACAAGCTGAGTGGTATTTATTTTAACATCAATTAAATAAAATGTTTGTAGAGTTGAAGATAAATGCCTTGTTCCTTTGTGTTTAATGGACTTTTAAAATTGTTTAAAGTTTAAAATTGTTATAATTACTTCCTAGTTTGTATTCTGTTCATTTTACAACAAACTATTATGAATATGTCACTTTACCTTTTGTAATTATAACTTTTTAATAAATATTTCTTGTGTAATAATTTTCTTCATACTTGTTATCTAAATTTAAACCTGTTTCATGGTTTTTAACCCTTAGAGAACTCCACAATACCAAAGTGTAAAGTATAGGGAGGATACCACTATACGTGTATGGGTGGATATGCCTTTGGGGTAATGTTAACCACCACTCTGTTTAAACTGATACCATATGAGTAGAAATATGGTTGAATGCCAGTTGTAGTATTTTGTATTAGCCTTTTTAAAACATTAACTTTTTTAAGGCCAATTAACTACATTATTTGGTCAGTTAAATTATACTAACAATAAAGTGCCAATAAAATAAAGCAAAATCAAGAATTTGAAAGCTTTTTTATATTGACAATAAAGTACCCTATATTATTGTTGTCACTATAAAATAATTTTTTTTAAAAGGTCAAAAGTGGGATCTGGGAATAATTTTGAAGAATATGTAACAGAATGTCAGTATTTTGATTAATTTTATATGCTACATCTACATCATATGGACGACCATCACCAGCCATAGAATAGACTCTTAGTAATGTAATCTCTTTTACATTTTTGTTACGAAATGTCTTAAGCAAAATATTTTTTTTTTTTTACTAAAACATAAACTTATCGATCTTTAAAAATTAAAATAATTACTTAAACAATATTTGTTTATTTTTAGAAACAGCAGATTTACAATTATGATCTAAAAATAATTGACTAAGCTAACACAATATGCTATTATTACAATTTGACAACGATTTTTCAGTCGTAAATAGGGGAAATAGGCAGTAGCCCTTTGAATGCTCATGGCGTATTCATAGTTGTCAGTTCGAAGTAATTTAATAATGAACCACTGCTATGAGTGTGGGACTAAATCCCTCCATCTTTGGGGTTGGTGGTGGATTGAAGGGGTGGTGGTGGACCATCAGTTAAACCATATTGTTGGAAAGTCAATTTAATAACTATAAATAAAAAATAGTTGTTTCATGTAAAAATAGACAGTATAAAAATTGAATTGTTGATATTAAATTATAACAGAGGAAATTGACCTGGAAAAATCCATTTTAATTTTAAATTATAATAATTGTAAAATAACATTACCCAAATTTAAATCTTACGTGTTACTAATACTTTGATTGGATAGAAAAACTATCTTTATATTTTTAATTGCTTATTAAATCCAAGACTTTATTTAAGAATGTTCATGTAATGTTTTCGAAAGGGTTATAAGAAAAATATAGCACCTCATTGTATCGTCTCATCACTTGAAATTTGTAAAACACTTGAAACAGATCAAGGACAAATTTAAGTGCCTTTAAGAGATTTAAAAAGAGCTGGACGTTGCAGAACAGATAAATTATAAAGATATTTCCTTCTTCAAGTTAAATATTGTACCAAATGGTAACACATTATAAGCAACTAAGATTCACATTGGTGTAATGTTACAGGTAACTTTATCTATGTACACCCTTCTTCAGACTCAAGCAACATTTGTTTGACATGTGGTCGATCTTACAAGCGAAAAGAGCATCTTCGGCGGCACCAGCGCTTTGAGTGTACTAACGAACCACAGTTCCAATGTCCACATTGCCCCTATAAAGCAAAGCAGAAGACCAAGCTAAAATACCATCTTTTCTCCAAACACGGCCAAATAGCCAGTTAGTTACCTCTTAACAACATCCTGTTTGCATTCTGTTTTGTATTGTGTTTATTTAATAAACAGTTTTGTTTTTATTTTATTTTTTTTTATTTTTAACCCAATGTGTAATGATTGTTGTAATTAAGATAATGTATTTTGTTCACTAGAGTGTGATTGTTTTCTGGCCAGCATTGATGGAGGCGAATAGACATACACTTGACCTTGTAATCAAATCATAATAAAGATATTCAAGAAGCAAATGTTACCTTGTCATAGAACAACTGACAATATTTCTTAAAACTAATAAATTTCTAATACAACTCAGCCAAATACAACAACAGGTGTAGCATCAAATAAGTACTCAAAACAAGAACAAAGAAACAGATCATGAAAACAGAATATCGTCCCTCCAGACATCCTATTAGTCTTGGCTATACATTTGGCCACCATTTTCCAGCAGTAGCGTAGTTGTTGCACCATAAGTTTGTTGCGTCGTATGACAGACAAAAGATTATGATTAGTGTAGGTGGTCGCCTAGTAGAGATGGCCCCTATGTTTTTTTTATGGTATGATAAATGACACTTTAGTAAACGCATTTGTTATTTATGTACATAACATGGTAGCAAAACAAAAACAACCAGTAGTACGCCGTGAGTTTGCAAAAACATTGAGTGAAGAACTCATTTTACCATGCTTACAAGAGCGAATACAACTTCCAATTTTACAGCGTCACTTAAAGACAAAAATTTAAGACATCCTTGGTCAAAAAGCACCTACTGTTGAAGAAGAACCTCAAGGAACACAACAAAGGAAGATTTGTTCCTTCTGTCCTTCGAAAAAAGAAGAATGACACGTTTTAAATGTTTTTAAGTGTCAGCGCTTCACGTGCTTAGAACATCAGGCAAAACCTAATTGGATAGCACAAAAGATAGGTTACGGTAAGATGAGGATTTTGGGATCAAATCTAAGTACTCCTAAAAATGTTATTAACTAGGGGACACCCTATCGCTCGGCCTTCGGCCTGTAACTGTTGACTACATAATATTATGTTAACTGTATAACGTAAAATCACAATATTAAATTTATTTACAGTATCACTCACATTACTTGCATTGCTACCTATTTATTACGAGTAGTATAAGCACCCAAGTATATTAATTAGACTATTTAAAACATTTTCATTTCATTTATTTTTGTTTAACTGCTGAAGATTAATTAAATAAATAAAATAACTGTATTAGATTACCATTGAAACCATCAAGTCCAGTAGAGTGGAACCCTACAATCAAATGTGAATAAAACCGTGCTTACAACATTCCCTGGTTTAGCATTATGAAAGATCTAACCTCCTCAATATTACAAACACATTTTTTTACATTCCAACAGCTGTTAAAACTTTATTTACATTTGAACAGCCGTTACTTTTCCATTAATTTAAATTTCTCTACATGTTACTCTTACAACCGAAAAACGTACTTTGAGGGCTTCCTATAACCATCAGGAAAAAATATTTTAGAATTAAGACCTTATTGCACAACTACAAACAGAGACAAATTTATTGACACCTAAACTGTTTAAATTGGTTAAGAAATAAGGAAGGAGTTGTGTTGACAAAAAAATGGCTTCATGTATCATATATAAGAATACAGCTGGCTTCATTTGATTAAAAGCATACTACAGCTGGTTGATGATTTAAATTTTAATTAAGAGAAGTATTAAACAATACAGATTGCCGGGTTTGTTTTTTAATAAAGTTTGATTCAGTAAAACTGAATTATGATCACAGTTAAAAGAAATAACCTATCACATTTTATTCTTAGTTATGATAAAAATTACGATTCACTAACAAAAAGTCAATGTTCAGAATTTTTTTTCTATTTATAATAGTAACATTTTTTACATAGACTAAAAACCCTTCAAGCAAATTTTAAGTGGATCTCCCAGGATTTGAACCCATGACCCTCTGCATATGAAGCAGAAGTGCTTACCACTAAGCTAGTAAAAAGCATCAGAATTTTTTAACATATAAATAGTATTCTATTTTATACTTGGTGGGACAGTCTTACTTTTGGTACATGGTTATTACAACTATAAATAGATAGATGACAGATTTATTGAACCATCACTAACTCTGGAAATGTGATTTAACTTCTATTTATGTTCTTCTGTTTACATATGTTGGCGTATGCATAAATATATATGTTAGTATGATGTATGCTGAGTTTATTTATTCAAGATTCACAACATTTTAACCAACACCTGTTGCTTGATTGATTTATAAAATTTTAAAATAAATTAATGTCAGACAATGTTTTAAAATTTTACAAGTTGTCTCTTTAATTTAACTTTATAATATGTGTTTATTCTACAGCATGTACGTTATATTTAGTTTGGTTGTTAGGTCGAACCAATCATGTGGTGGATTGGTGCTGTAATGTAAGCCTCTAATATGGTCTGGACTTTCATTGTTGTAAAAACAAGGTTCATTATACTTTCTGAATGTTTAAAACTTTAATAATGATGACCAGAATAAAGTAGGTTATTAAATTAAATTTCATGAGTTTTTTTTGTAAGCTAGTAGAAAGGCACAAATAGTTAACAAATTACAGCTTTACAAAAAAATATTAATTTTTACGAAAGTTGAATTGAGAATGGTATTGTTACAAAATAAAAATGAACTCATATTTATCTGTGTATGAAGTAAAATATATTACGAGCATTACATTTTTATCTGTAACAAAGTAAAAATTATGATAAGAAAATATAATGAGAGCTAAATAGACTTAATGAGTTGGTTATATCCCACTCAACCTTGTGGCTTATTGTTTATTATCCATCATTAATAGACACATGTATTATCCTGTCCCTAGTTTTTTAATAATGAGAAGAAAGGGAAAAATCTATTTACACTTATTGGCTTTGTGAACTGTCTATTGAGGTTATACATCTTAAGGCACACTAAACAGGAAATAGCTCTGGGCTTGATACACGCTCAGGATAAGACAGTATTTTATTATATCCGGTAATGAGCTTTCTCAACAGATACAAAACTTGTGAACTTACCACAGAGGCTGTATCGGATTGTTTGACATTGTTATAAATTTATCAACACTAATAAATCTAGGTATTGATGTAAAGTTCCACTGAATTGGTTCATAGTTATTTAAGTATGAATAGTACAGTACTTGAAAGATACAAATACTCAATGTCCCAAAAATTATTATTTTTTTACTGAAATTCATTTTTAAATTGTTATTTCATTGATCTGCACTGGGCCAAACTGTGCAGAGCCTGCCACACACAATTTTGCCACGTCACATTGCCTTGTTTGGTGTCGAAGTATAATGATTGTCGAAATATTGATTCTACTGTATCGAGTATTGGTATCGAGCTTCTACTGTACAGTAGAACCGCTTTAATCCGGCACGTTTGGGACTTGACTCTTTCCGGATTAAAGAAAATTCCGGACTATGGAGGTTATTTATAAAAATACAGGAGGTGTATAAAAAATAACATAATTTGCACAACAAAACTTTACTGTATGTATATATTATTTAAACATGGGTTATTTATACAATATAAATCAATATATAAGTACAGGAGAAATATTAAAATGCATTTTTAGGTACAGTACATGATGAAATAAATTAAAATACAGTGTAAATACAGCACAGTACTGTACTATAGTATTTGTGGTTTTTAGCAACAGCACTGGTAGATGGCTGAAAAAAAGATCTAATATCTACTTGCTTCTTACAACTATTTTTTATTAGCTGTCGAGTTGCTCACTTTACAATGTTCATTGTGAAGGCAATTCTGTAATTTGTGTCTATTGCCATTGATGCCGGATTATAGACAATTCCGGACTATAGAATGCCGGATTAAGGAGGTTTTACTGTATTAGATTTCTATTGTACTCAATATCGGTATATGCATGTGTAATACTAATATATAAACTTATAATACCCTTAAGTGTAAAACGTAATACTTTTACTAACATTACTATAAAGTAAGGTAGACTCACCTACATTCCAGGCATAGGTTGGATGTCACTAGTTTATTTTTAAAATGTCGGGGTTTGATTAATTAAAATGTAGGTTTCCTTCACATAATATGCAGACAATGTATTACCTTTCTTGTTCTACAATCTAATATTCTTATTTATCTATTTTATTCCATAGCTCTATTTTTCCCTCGTTGTTGCCTCATTAAACCTCCAATTTTAAACAAGTTTAAGAAATACATATGTCATACATGTTTCTATGATTTTGTTTCAAGACTTTTTTTTAATTTTAACATATTTCCTTTATCACTTTTGTATAATTTCCAGGTAACATTATCTACCAACAGTTGTCTGCCTTGGATTCATACAACATATGTGCTTCATGTGGCCGTTGTTATAAACGAAAGGAGCATCTTCGGCGCCATCTGCGCTTTGAGTGTGGGAAAGACCCACAGTTCCAATGCCCCCATTGCCCTTACAAATGTAAACAGAAGAGTAACCTAAAAATTCATTCTGGTCTCAAACACAGAGACCTTGAAGAAGTTTTAAAACTTTAAAGTTACTAGGCAATTACTGGATGATTTGCTAGCCTTACCGTCAGTTGAGATTTATCATAATAGAGTTACCATGTTTTCAAGTATTTATTTTTCATGTATAATAATTTTATAAAATGTATTTTCTATGTGCCTTATTAGAGTATTTTAAGTCTATTGCTCAGTTTTCAACATCATGTATTGTTAGTCAACTACAATGACAAGTGTTATCTGTAAAAGCAAATAATGATATTTTTCTAATTTAGTGTGAATATGTAAACAATAAATAGTGCTTTATTATAATGCTTGTTCATTACAATTCTTTCCATTTCTTAAAACAAATATGTTTTAGTTAGTATTTTTAATATTTTTGTATTTTATAGAAATACTAACAGTTCTATGCTTGCTTACCATGGTTGTCTCTAAACCATCATATCAATGTAAAAGCTTGGCCTGCTGTCGTTCTCCTAGATAACAAAGTTTTATAATATAGAACATCCTTATGAGTCTACTTTGTGAGATGCAATAGTGCAATCATGTCAGAGTTAGAAGAAGTTACCTTAACCCATTGAGGTAGTAATTAATTTAAAATAAAATATTGTAAGGGCAAGTACTTGAATAACAAGCTAAAGATAAGCAAAACTGTTGCGGTGATCGGTGCTATTGACTACAAAGTCAACATTACATTAGGAACTCCTACCGCTATTCTGTCATGTTGCCACACTGTTCTCTAACGTACGAGCTTGAGGCACATTGGGCATGTAGGCCTGTACCCGCGGAAGGACGGTTCTAATGCAATTGGACCAGTCACCTTTTTGCGCCTTGACTGGGATTCTAACCCAGGCCCCGCCGACCCCCTGGCCACAGGAAGCGACGACTTTAACCACTAGACTACCAAGGCGCGACGTGGCATTGACCAAAACCGGTTCAAAACAGCTAACTCTCTGAGCGGGAGAACATAACAGGTAGTGCTCTCTAGTAAAAATGTTATCTCTTAACTATTTAAATAAAGGTAAACACATAACGAGCTCAGCTCGTGGTTCGTCGCCAATGGGTTAAAACATTTCACAATGAAAACTAAACTAGCCAAGCTTTTGTGTCATGTTTATGTTGTAATTAATTGTACTCTTATGGAAAGAAGGAAAGTTGATGGGCTGTTTCTATCCCATATGAATTGAACTTAGAGAAACCCTTTACTAGTGGATCTCTATGATACAAAAGCTAAATTTCCTAAAATGTCATCAAAATCTGTTGAGTGGTTCTGGTGATTTCGTGATGAGTGAGTACATTGTTTTTGGATTTTATATATTACGTTTTATACTTGTAATTTTAGTTTATAAGTAAGGTATATAAACTTAGAATTTTCTATTTATAAACATGATCTTATCTTTCACTCCGATGTTATACATATGATTTTTCATTCCTTTATGAATCTGTAGTCTGAGTAAGCCAAACATGTTTACAGAAAAGCATGTTTTCTTGTACTTAATTTTTAATTAAATTATTTGTGTTGAATGGAGTTTTCTTTGATTTTTTATTTATTTATTTATTTTTTATATATATAAATCTTAATGCTTTATCTTCAGAAAATTTAACTGAATCAGTCGAGATGTTGTATAAACCATAAACGGAAATCAATATAGCCGAGATTCTCAAATTATTCTAAGATATGAGCTGCCAGGAATTAAAAAAAAACTTATTTAGGTAAGTGGCTCGCCATAAATGGGGAATAGATAGAAAACTTTAGGTATAAAAAGTGAATGAAATAATAGACGGTTTACTAACAAAATTAACCAATAAAAACTGCATGAAAAGGATCTAATTCAGCCACTGGTTTATGATCCCATGCAGCCATTTTTGTTTTATCAAACTTTTGAGATGTAATCCACAGCATAAATGTCGGTTATCCAAGCCCTTTAAATGGAGTGTAAATAAGCCTATCAAAGCTTCCCTTTTCCCCTCAAGGGGTTGTCCCCTTGTCCTTAATGGGTTACTTATATATGAATAGTTTTTACATGATGTTACATTTACATGTTAATGATACAATATATGCTCCAAGTTTTCAATGCATACAAATATTCAAACTTAATTATTTAATAACTTAATATATATTAAAGCAAAAAAAAAAAAAAAATAGTACTTGGAGGAGGATTTTAATATTACTTAAATCTCAACATGTTTTGACTCTATGTTAAGTTTAATCACGCCAATGCTGCTATGGGTAAGTTAACTTTTCAAGCCTGCTCATTATCACTCTCTAAAGTGTTTCTTTTAGTTTTAAAATGAAAACTATAAAAAATAAAACAAACAAAATCTTGATCTATTGAGTATAATGATGGAATATGAAGTAATGTAAATGGCCAGCTTATTATACCTGAAGGTTTTTGGGAATGGTGGGTCGGTTGTTGAGTCGGAGCTGTATTTACATGTTGAATTAAAAAGTTGTTTTTCTTTTAGTTTATTTTTAATCTTCACTCACCATTTCACATGAACTTGCAGGTCTATGCATGAACATTATGCAACAAGTACCGACTGTTAGCTCACTTCAGGGTTCGAACCTTGGACCTTGCCCTCCGCAGTTCGAAGCCATTAAGCTCAAGTAGCTTATCACGCCATCAATGAAGAAGTAAAATGTAGTCATTTTTGGGTTTGGTTGAAGTAATAATTATTTGCTATCAGCAACAACAACAATCTAAATCAGAAGATGACAAGCCATTCTGTTATAAGCTAGTACGTCATTGCATTTATCATGTTAACAAAAATCTTGTATTTTTTTATTAAGACAAAAGATTAAAGGTTGATTGACTGTCCCAAAATTTATTCAGTTGGAATATTTGGGAAAACGCCTGTGGATGGCCCTTTTCTACAGAGGCATGGAGGCCATCCATACCACATGGCGAAGAAAATTTTTAGATATTCAGCATTTAAAACAGTCACTTAAAAAATAGACTTCTAACAGGTCTGAATCATTGGTTAGTATTATACATTTTTATAATGTTCATAATTCAATTAAATGGTTGCTTTAATGTGTAGTACAAATGACTCGTCCAAGAATACTAAACAGATTGTTGATGTTCACAACTTGATTTAGTTGTTCATTCGTTCAGCTTCATTTTAACATGATTTTTATTATTTACATCGATTCATATTAAAACATACAAACCTTCCACATATCTAAGGCGAATAAAACTGTTCATAAAATTCCCTATCAACCATACATACCTTTATTACAGACGTTAAACTAAATTATCTAAGGCAAAAATTAGTTTTTCATTTTAGTTTATACAAAATACCATGTCAGTGTTTTAATCTGAAAATAATACAAGAAAGAATTTCAAAAGACGAATAAAGTTGGAATGTTCTTTATGTAACAGTTTATTGATCTGACATTTCTTAATCTAATTTTCCTTTACTACACTATTCAGTTTTAAGTGGCTGTATTTTATTTATTCACACAACAATCTATTATGATATCCGTTGTTGAGGAGTGGTAGAGATAAACCCAAAGTAAATGGCATGTGTTGCGGGTAGTCTGAGAGAGATGAAGAACTTCTCTCACACCAATTCTCCCCAGTAGAAGCATGCTGCGAGTCTGTAAGTTTGTGTATCAATGTACATGAACTACCATGCCTGTTGTATTATTTAGTTCTGGTTTATAATTCACTGTCATTAAAAGTTGGGATTTCCGTACAAAATTATGGAAGGTTTTTTCATTTTTTTTCTAACACATTGTATTTCTTCCATATTGTTAAAATGGTTGTATTGTAATACGTTTTAGCTATATCAGCTGTTTTTATTCATTGTAAAAATTTTAAAATAGATATTGTTTACATTTTGAATAGTATTAAAAATATGGATTATAGTATGTAATTTGTTTCTTTTTCTAATCACATATAGATATATGTATTAAAATCAATAAATTAAATTGATATAACAGCATAATAGCAGATCTAACATAAAACTCTGTTCCGTGTAGAAAGAGGAAGAATGCTGGCAGCGACTGCATTGTCAACCCAGACTGAGCATGGTGGGAAACAGAATCTGTCGTGCACACGCTGTCAACATGCCATTTACTGTGGGTTTAGGTCTGCAAAGAGTTTGCCTAATTAGTTAAGCATAATTTGAGCATAATTAAGCATAAGCAAGGTTGAGAGAGCACAACTAAAGTTATGAGAAAGAATTATGGGTTGGACGGTTCATCATTTAGCTTCAACCACTCATAAAAGGTGCTCAATATAAAAAGGAACAATAATATCATTATTAATTTGTTTTTCAGGGATCAAAGTTGGCAACAGAACATACATGTGCAACAAGTGTGGGAAGCACTACAATAGAAATCACAATCTCAATCGCCATCAACGTTTTGAATGTGGGAAACCACCCTCGTTTGCTTGCACATACTGTCCATACAAAGCTAAGCAAAAGAGCAACTTGAATTCACATGTATTGAGCATGCACAGCGACAAGTTTGATATGCTAATTTCAAATAAACTAAAATGAAAAAATATTTTAAGAAAACTATTTTATCATAGTTAAATATTTTTGATTTATTGTCTTTTATTGTATATTAATATACCATGTAATTAATATATTTTAAAGTATAATTCTATGGGACGTTTTGATTTATAAAATATGCTAAATAATTAATGACAGAATATGAATTACTTTCATGAATTGTTAGGTTAATTTCAAGGGCATTAATTAAGATTTGATTTAATTTAAACTATATATGCCCAGTTCCCCAAAACTGGAGTGGCATATGCAATAATGAATAACTGCACTTTGCTATTGGTTCTAAAGTGGATAAGCGGCCTAAGGCGTTGTATTGTAGCCAGGTGCAACTAGGGATGGCAACAATATATCGGAAATATCGATAAATATGTTTTGATATATCAATATTTTCACTTGATAATATCAATATTTTGGTCCGATATATCAATCACTAAATATTGACACTACTTTCTCTCCCAAAAATCATCATGATTCGAAAAAAAATACATTTAATTTGCCTCTTATTAACGGCTGGGAAAACCGCATTGGAAAAAAACAAAACAGACTAAGTGGAAAATTGATTGCCAAACTTTTATTTTTAAATGGTTTACCTGAAAAGTATTGGAAGTAGGTTTAGTGAATTAATTTATTTAATTGTTAGTGTTCATAAGAAGCCAAATGGCATTTTTAAATGTGAAAAACAAAAGTAACAATGCTATTAACATAATATTTCAAGTTATAATTATTTTTATTTTGAATAGTTTTAATTCAACCCCACAGACTACAACTTGTTTTTTGTAGATAAATGTGTTTAATTTTTATATTCAGTTGGATTCTGAATAGTGACATCAAAACATGAATTTATTTTTGGTCGTGGCATAAGAGTTAGTGCATCATTTTTAACAGATAAATCATTTACAATTCGATATATCGGTTAAATGTCTTTCGATATTATCGTTAGATCGATATTTGGTTTGCGAGATACTGATAATTCGATATAGCAATATGTTAAAAATATCTGCTATCACTAGGTGCAACAGCAAGGATCGTAAGTTCGAATTCAGCTGTGACTGGTACTTTTTACTGTGCACCTTTATAGTGGCACTGGTCTGTAGTATAGTGGTATAGGGACCACCTTTAATTTATTTATTTGTTCATAAGACGCCGATCGTCAAGATATGGGCGAATATGGATTTCGAATGAGTGTGATAAGTGTAGATGAGCGAATGTAGTCATTTTTACAAACTAAGGCCGACTATTCCTTAGAAAGTGTCATTAATTAATAGCCCAATGACAAATGAACAGCCGGTGATTATCAATAATAAATTAATAAACGGTGTTTGCATGGGGGGGGGTAGAAGTTGACGGATCATTGTTTCTATAATAGTTGCACGGAACAACACCAGTATTGCTACTTTTTACTTATGATAAGACATAAGACATTTATTGATCATTCAGACATTTACATAATATCAATAGATTTTGTCAAATAGAAATTTAGTTAAAGGTAACTTTCACATTTGGTTAGGCTCTATAAAAAATATACAAAATAGTCTCTACTGGTGCATCATTTGAAGATCAAACAAAGTCATTTTCTTGTATAACACAAACGAAAAATTCCTTAGTATTATAGAATGGATGTTTCTTCAACCAATTGCACAGTTTATCTAAGAACTTTTACAAGACATGTCTTTGCAAATTGTAGGCAAATTGTTAAACATTTTTAAGCTTAAAGATGAGTGATATTTCAAGGTTTTTGTTAATCGACATATATTTCTTTCTAGTTTATTACAGTTTCTTGTATTATGGTCATATGTCATAGTTCTAGTAGGATAGTTATGCAAGTTAGTTTTAACTAAAACTAACACTTCAAATATATACAAATTTACTACGGTAAGGATTCCTGTGGCAACAACCAGAGGCCTACAGTGCTCAAGTGACTGAGAATCAGTTATAATTCTAAGAGCTTTTTTTTGCACTACCAGAACCCTATCCATACCAACCCCGTTACCCCCATATAACCAGGCCATATCTCAAAATGCTCTCAAAAAAGCAAAATAGGCTGTTTTAAGGTATGTTGCTGATACATGTCTTTAAGAGGAGGAAGACATATTTACTTTTATATCAATTGCATATTTATTTAATTTTAAAAAGGTTACAAAAGGTAATGGTTACCTCAAAGTACTCAAAGTTCATAATACTAATAATAACTCGGTAATTAGCCATTTTAAATTTAAAAATTAGTTCACAATTTAGGGCTACTGTTATAATAAATAAAGTAATAATTCCAATAAAGTACACTTTATTAATTTTCTATTATAAAACACAACCAGTTTGGCTCTTATGCCATCTTCAGAGTGTACATATAATCAAATATATAAACTATTTGATTATTTATATATTTATATGGTAGGTTATATATTTGATTATTTGTACACTGAAGATGGCCTAAGAGCCGAAACCGATTAGTGTTTTATAATAAAAAATTAATAAAGGGTACTTTATTTATAATAATAACTCATTTAAAAATTGGCATATAAAAAAGCAAAAATATAAACAAGATCATGTCAATTACAATATAAAATCATTACAAATAAAATCAAAGAAAACTCAGGTATATATGGGTTTATACAAAAGTAATAGTAAGAAAAAAAACAAAAACAAAACAATAATACTTACATACGAAATATTTATTTATTTTACGAAGGGGTCAACGATTAAACTATTACTTTTGCTGAATAATTTTAATTGAACATTTTTAATGAAGTTCTATGGGATATTTGTAATTGTATTTATCAAGGCAATAAATACTTTTGATTTTATAAATTAATTTAAAGTCTTTCCGTGGTGCTATACTTACCATTTTTGTCTCATAGTTATTTATTCAAGGGTCATATGTCATACACAATTTCCTGATAGGAATATGATTTGTCATACATCAACTATATTTGTATAATGCATACTGTTGGTCTACATTTATACTGTTGAAACAATAAAAAGAATTGAATATAAGGCTTTTTACTTATTCAAGTTCAAATGTGTAGTACTCTTATTTTATTATTACTGCTTATAAAATCAATGGTACATAATTACGTGTTTAGAGGGGAGGTTCAAGAGGCTTAACTTTTATTCATTTTGTATTTATTTTGAGAGACTGAATGTCAAGATATGGGCAAATATGGATTTCCAATGAGTGTGTTGATCAAATATAGTCAGTCATTAATGCAGACTAAGGCCGAGTGTCATTAATTAATGGCCCAATGACAAATGAACAGCCGGTGGTTATCGGCTGATTCCTTTCTAAATTTGCTAAAACTCTAATTGAAGTCAAACTGAAAACCTTAAGCTTATGAAGCTGGGCTTCAACCAACTATGCTACCAACCTAATAACTAATCCAGTCCATCTTCCCACTTGCCTGCCATGTATAGAATAAAAAAATATATTTTGTATCCACCTAACAATGAATGACACCTTTAGATTGATCAAAAACCATATCTACATTAAAAAAACACTTGCATTATCGCCTTTTAGCCGAAATTTAAATTTAGTTTTGTAACTTATTTTGTACTGTACAAATTCAAATCAATTTTAATTTTTCCAGTGCCTTTCCTTCTTCCCTTCTACTCCCCTGTGAATTCAATATTACTGATCAACAAACTTCAAAAATTCTGTTTGTAGAGAGACTGCCAAGAATGTTTTTTCTAAGAGTAGTATTTTTCTAACTGTACACTTGGGAAGTTTACAAATATTCTCAAATTGTTTATTGCACTTGATATTTCCCTTAAAGAGTCCATCTTTGTAGTATAACATAGGAGCCAATATGTTATCAAAACATTTAATCTACTACAAAAGGAAGCTAAATGATGTCTGATTTACATATTGGCAAAGAGGAAGCATAATTGACATCAACTTAATCCCCTTAACTCTTTCAGTGCAGATCACATATTTTTACAGTATACTTCATGTTGCAGCACTAAATTTACCTTTCAGCTAAAAGCCTATAAGGCAACTATTAATTATTTAGGGATGGTTTTTGATCAATCTGAAGGAGTACATCATAATTTTGTTTTATGATGTACTGCTAAAGAATGCGGATCTCATAATTTTGTTGAAGTTTTAATGTTATTAAATCACTTAATCAGTCAGTATTAATACGAAATCTGGTGCTCTATATGGACTCGAGACATGTTAGTGAGACATTTCACAGCTAGAGTGTGTACATTGTACTCTTGTTTTCCATGTTCCAAGATTTTGATTTATTGAGTGCACTGGCTTCATTTCATGTGCACAGACAATTACAGCTACGTGGCTATATTAAAATATTATATATTAGTGTTATATTTTGTATACATATTTAAAATTCAATTTATTTAAATTTTAAAAGTATTTAGTTTGTTTAGTTAGCCTTGGTCCGATTTTTTACCACAAAAATTATTGTTAAAATCTGTTATTTTTATTAAAATGAGCAATGATTAATTTCATATTGATGAAAAAAATGCAAAACAATAAAGGAGGAATCCAGATATGTAAATATAACTATCAAAATTTGAAGGGTTTTTAACTCAATGTTTGAATATCCTAAAGTACCAAAAATCGTCAGCATTCTTCATATGGTAACTAGTTTTCAGGCCAGCACTCATAGTATTAATAAAGAATGTTTTCATTAAAGAGTTTTAAGAACCTAGTTATGTTGCTCTGGTAATTGCTCGGACGCATGGTATCTTATCACATAAGTACTAAGCCAACTTACATGTAAATATATATATTAGAAGATTTTGTCCAATTTTGTTGATTAATAGTTCTCCCAAATCAAGAAAAGAAACACTGTAGTTTTCTATGCTACAATATGAAAAAGAAGTGATTATCGGCGTTGGAAATGTTTGAAAATAAGTAAGTAAATGATGTCCTGATTTCACATAGAGTAGATAAATTATTGCATGATTATATATTGCATAACTTATGTTCCACAACCGGACTAAAGGTAAAGTACATGGAAAAATGAATATGTTTTGTCTAAACTATCTTTTAGATTTATTTAATAAAATGTACAATGAGATTCAATATAATTTGTTAGAAATCAATAATAATCACTCTCGGAAATGTTTTAGAAAAGTCAGTTCGATCTTTTAAAGTAGGGGTTGAATGAGTTTTATTGTTTGAAAAATTGACATTTTCTCCGTAAATTGAATGGTTTTTGTTTAAATGTAGGTAACGAAAATTATTTTGGTAATGTTTTTGTAAGCTTACTTACTTTTTGAAAAAGTGAAATTTTATGATGGGCCACCTAACATTCCACAATTGGAATTCTTGTTTTTGGTACAATCCCAAGAAGATGGTGTGAAAATAAGGGAATTGTAGCTGTTTAGTAGAACAACGATATGGCTACTAGCAAAAATGTGTTTTAAAATGTTCTTTTAGTATTAGTAATTAATTTTTAAAATAAGCATTTTCAAGATGTTGTGAAAATAAGGAAATCCTAAACATATTGTGTGAAAATAAGGAAATTATAGTTGTTTTGTATGTTTTGTTATATGGCTACTAGCAAAAATGTGTTTTTAAATGTTCTATTATCCATTTACTTAATTGTTTTTTGTATCAATTAATTCAATTAATTTTAATAAACTTTTTAGTTAATTAAAAATAAGCATTTTCAATAAAAATTGTATATCTCCTACTTTGTGATTAGCTATTTTATTTTGATCCTAGTTCAAAGTAGACAAGAAAATAAAAAAACCATAACTACAAACAACATGATTAACACAAATTTGTTGTACCTTGTCATGTTTCAGAGAAGAAAGCCATGAAGACCTTCATTTGTAATAGGTGTGGCCTGTGTTATAACCACAGAGAATCTCTTCTACGACACCAGCGCCTTCAATGTGGAAAGAAGCCTAGTTTTTATTGCCAATTCTGCAGTTATCGTGCCTTTCAAAAATGCAATTTACAATCTCATGTTTTGATTAAGCACATACCACGAAAAAAATTAATGCAATAATATTTACTAGATATATATTTGAAAAATCTTGCCTGTTAACACACATTTATGTATGACCAGTATAATAAAATAAACATTGATTAAAAATATCTTTATGTTTTTAAATCTATTCAGCACATTGGTTGCTTTTGATACTAACTAGAAATGTCTTGGGTGACCATGATGGGTGGTTATCAGTTTCCAGACGTTGTGTAGGGGAGAGAACTATCAGGCGTGTTCATTAGCTGAAAATCAGACTAATAATTCATGGTTCAGATTCCATGTAAAGCTGTAGGTCCCTTAGTTGCCCTGACTATAGGCTATAAACAAAATGGACCTTTCTGAGCGTAAATTGAACTTCAGTTAGTAACCAGACTACCCAGTTCATCCACACTCATCCTACGCTCATATTGATTAATATTCACCTTAAATTGTGACAATACTTACTAATCGTCATTCTATCAAAATGTTCATCAAAATCAAAAGTAAAGTCAACAAAGTACAAAAATTAAATAAAAAGGAAAATGAATATGTATCTTATAGATGTTCCTGTTTTTATTTATTCATTATTATTCATTTTTCATTACTAAAAGAGCGATCTTAAAGATCTGGGTGAATATGATGTGGAATTAGGTAAATTTTAAAAAAGGTAGGTTGGCTGTAATAGTGAATTTTCTTAAGTAATCTGATAAACACTACACAAATTGAAATTGGTTTGGTATATATGAATTCATTCAAAGTCCATTTTACTTATTTTAATTGCACTTTTATTTTACAGTATTTGTAAGATACAGTGTGTATTTACTAACTGGCATGCTTATCTCATATTGGGTGCTAACATTCATAACAAATTTAAATTACTCAAAATATCTCGTAGATATTTAAAATTGAATAGCAGTATGGTAATGAACAATTGAAGCAGTTAAAGTTGGTTATTAATCACTTTCGGCACACGTGGTGCAGTGCTGTTATATGTTTGCTACGTGGGGATAAAGTTTTCTATTGGATTCTAAGTGGACACTACTAGAAAAGTCTGGGGTGTTCATGAGGTGTGGTAGTTGCAGGGAAGAGAATTGAGTATCAGGCTTGTCAGTCAGCTGAAAATCAGACAAATACTTTGTGGTTTCGATTCCACGTAATGCTATAGGTCCCTTAGTTAGAAACAATGTCTACAATCATTCATCTACTGTCATGAAACTCACTCGCTCCTCATATCTCTAAGATTTGCGCCTTAATATTGAATAATGAATAAAGTTGCTCATTACAGTACAAGTATCCTTGTATAGTTTTATTTTGTCACTTAGCATTACTGGAAAATTTATCTGGGGTTCAAATCAAAGTATGACGTGGTTTTCTACCAGACTGTAAGCTTTCTGCATTTCCTCATTTCTTTACTTTATCCCACATGTATGGGTAGGTGGGTGGGTCATTACCATTGTACGTGTATGGTTGGGTGGCAGACCTTTCAAAATAACACAGTAATATACAACAAAAAATATTTGTATAAATACCTGTAGTATAATCATATTTTATCTCATTGCATTTATTCATTATTTTAATTAGTTTAATTACATGAATCTGTGTATATTTTGATATAATCAGTTTTAATTTCAGTTGCTCCATCCACTCAATACCACTCTACGTGTATGGGTGGGTGGGTCAATACCACTGTACGTGTATGGGTGGGTAGGCGGGTCAATACCTTACATGTTTTGTTTTATTTTCCTGTTAATATAAGTGAATTAAAAATATTATGATATTTTCTGCATTAATATTAAAGGAAATTTCACTACATCTAATACTAATGTTTTTTTATACAGCCTTTAGATATTTTCCTTTATCATCAAAATTCCTCTACACTCATTTTTTAAACATTGATGCTTAGTTTGTTTGTTAACATATTAAGTGTTGGCAGAAGTAAAGTACATTTTAACACCACCAAACACAACATTTACTACAGTAAAATTATAAAATGTACAAATATTATGGTAATAAATTTTGATAAACCATGTTAACCTTCTTCAAACCAAAGAGAAGCACTATAGAATATTTGTACATTTAGTACTTTAATTGTTATAAATTTGTGTTTTAAGGTATTTACTTTTTTATGTATTTCAACGTCAGTGACACTTTTTATTAATTATTCATACGTTGTTATGGGACAACAGTCCAAATCCATCAAGCTGAATTTAGTATGACCTCCCGGGATTTGAACCTGTGATTGAAGTCAGGAGTGCTAACCGTTAGGCCAGCCAGCAAGAGGCTTTTTTGTATAGATGATTAGTAAACCCAAGATATGCAGTTTAAGGGTTAAAACTGCACATGTGTTATTCTCGTGTTTATGTTTGTTGCAAAATACCACTCTACGTGTATGGGTGGGCATATGGGTCAACATCCCCTTACGTTTCAGAAAAGAACAGATTTTTAAAATGTGTTCTTTTCTGAAACCCAATATATTCCACCAAGTATATACAACAGAAAATCCCTTTATGTGTCTGGGTGATTAGGTGGGTCAATATCTTTACATGAATTAGAGTGAGCGGGAGGGTCATTACCATATTTATTTGTTCCTATACATATGTGAATAGAAAGTTCATGCTTAAATAAGTCAAATCCTTTCTATTGCAGATTGAATACTTTTAAATTTAACATATATACTTTTTACTCTAAATATTCTTGTACAACATGACATGATGTCACTTACTTGATTTTTTCTGTCAATTTTAGGAAAAAAAGTCAGCCAGTCAACTTTCAAGTGTGAAAGATGCAATCGGACTTACAAGTACAAAGAGACTTTGGTGAGACATCAGCGCTTTGAGTGTGGCCAAGAGCCTAAGTTCCCCTGTATGTTCTGTCCCTACAAAGCCAAGCAGAAGACGAGTCTTACGTATCATATACTAGCGCGCCATCCCCAACTAAATACATGAATAGTAGTAGCAGCAGTAATAAATTTAGCATTTGCCTAATTCTCAGTTTGTTACTTAAACTTGACAGATACCGCTCTCAGTTACTATCTCAAAATATAGGTTGATAAATGTTTTTTAAGCGATTCTCCAAAATAAAACTTGAATAAAACTTCAAAATATAATAACATATTTTGAGTGACAGCATAAGAAGAGCCTTTGAAATGTATTTCATAAAGCTAAGACATTTCTTCTGGAATATTTAGGTTTACTTGTGTATAAAAATATTGACAGTTTGAAGTAAAAATCCCATTTTTGGGACCTTATGAACAGATATCCTGCTCGATATTATACAACTAGCATTTTCCCTCAGTTTTGAATTGTTCATGTTTTTCAATATTATCATCTTTACTATTTTCATTGGAACATGTAGATTGTATTTTCTTATCTAATATTGTAATCAATGATAATTATTATGGTGTAATAGAAAAATATTTTAAATTAGTAAAATAGTGAATTCATATTTTCACATATTTTATTTAGTGAATAAGTTAATATATTCAAAGTAATGCAAAATTGAATTACAATAGAATGTGTTATTCAAAATGGTTCATCTGTATATTATATTATCTTTTATAGTTTATGTATATTAAATAACCAGCTGAGTAATTAGTTTTACAATCAACCATAGTGCATATAGAAACAATATAGCAGAACTTAAATAGTTATGTTTCAAGTGATATCGGAATGCTGTATTTTCAAAACGCAAAGTTTTTTAGGAAACACTAACAACGATCCATAAATAACATAGAGAAGACTACTAGGGTTTGAAATGTGCTAACCAATGTGTATATTTTGTAAATATTAGTTAAGAACTTAATTATATGCCATCAAACAGTTATGTATGTTGTAGAGTGGTATCTTAAACTCAAAATTTACTTTTGACTCTGATTCGTTTTTACTTTTGTATAAATTATTCTCTCTATGATGGAACTTATAAACCCTCCCACCCCCAAGTCTTAAGGTTTCTACATGTAACTCGTTTCATATGTCATAGGTTTTATTTTTAGAACTGCATTGAAATACAACCATACTGTGGTGCTGACCCACTTACACAGACAAGTTCAGCGGTTATAAGTGATATACTCTCCATACGCAACTTCTGCTTATGGAGTTATATGCTTTACGTATAACAAGTATACAAAATCTGTAATTTAAAATAACCATATTTTTGTAATCCTGTAATTTGTACAGTATAAAAATGCATTATTTGTTTATTTCTTCCTTATTTATTTGAGCTTTATATTGAGTAGCGAGATTTAACATTATTTCATTATTATCACAATATTATATTGCGATATAGTATAATATTTTATAACCTTAATTTTTACAAATTAAGGTTTTAAGCTACTCATTATAATAATTTAAAATATCATTTGGAATCTTAACAAAAAGATTCGTTATGCATTTTTATAAATCTATATATAAGACGTCATTGATTCTGATTGATATACATAGTGTTTTACAAGGAGAAATTTTGTGCTATTTGAGTTTTGAACGTTAAATTTGAAGGAGAGAACTTTTCTTCCAAGTGTGAAAAAATTTTGTGGACCATTGCAAAATGACGTGATGTGATTGGTCACAGAAATAAAATTCTTGGGTCACAAAGGCATACAGGAGAGAACTCTACTGCCTTACATATCAAATCTTGTGCCTTACAGCAAAATATTACAGTGCTGTCACAGACAATCTTGATGTTTTATCCAAAAAGTAGGACACTATCTCACTCATCAAGTATAACTTGTTCTACTAGAAGCACTAATATTCTGATGTTTTTGATAACGTAAATTGTCCCATCAAGATCGATGGGGCAAATCAGTAATGTGGTATGATCTTGAAGGTAATTCCATGTATATAACAAGGAATATTTTATTCTGTAGTAACAGTTTTCCAAAGATGACACATAAATATCAGTGCTAGGAGACAGTCGTTCTGTTCACCGCAGACTTCCACAAACATCTCAGTTGAGGTGTGCCGATGACACTGTTTGAAAAACATAGTAACAACAAAGAAACAGCCAAAATCAACTAATAAAATTTAATAACCCCATATAAAATGACAATAAAAGAATAACTTAGCCTTTGAGGGTTCAGTTACTCAAATCATATTGGTTCTAAACACCTACCCACGAAACTATTTATTTATTAGTCATCATATGTTTCCAGCATTATTTATTTGATGTTCAAACATTCCTTTTCAATGAAGCTATATTTATTTCCTAAAAACCTGAAGTTGGAGTTTTAACTCTGAAACATGTAGTTAAAACTAGTCAATATTGGATCTGTTTGACAGTTATTGTACCAATTTATGTTTAGTCCCACAGTTTTGGCACTACAAACAATGATTTTAAGAATAAAGTGTTTAATACTTTTATTTCTGCAAATATAGCCCAACAATATTGTCATGTCAAAACTTGAGTGATGGGTTTGGAGTTTAAATACAATATAAAGGACAGTATTAATTCAGTAAAAAATAGTTTTTTTACAATCATCTAATACAGACTACTTTTGAAGAAAAATATATTTTTCATAATAATTTTTTCATTCCAAAGAACAACTTCGTTAAATTTAGTTCAGAATTGTCTACAGGGATGTTAGAAATACTTAAAATATAGTTCGGGCGTGTACTATGAATATTCTTTGATCAGGCATCGCTGGCTACTGCTCTTTTTAAGGTAAGCATTTATTTGTTAGTTATTTAGTAAATCTAGTCATTCAATTAGTTTTTATGATTATATTAGCAATGTAATAAATATGTCAAAGTCATTTTGAGAACCACTTTTTCCATTGTTCTTATAAGCTTTATCAAAATAAATCAGATTAACTTTTTGAACTTTTTTTGATTTATTAAGTTACTATATACTCGCTTAACTATCAAAAAATGTATACTTTTATATTCTAATAACTAATAATTTAGTTAAATAAAGCTTTGTAGCTAAGAGTTACAGAGACTTATCTATATTCAGTATATAAACAAACAACAAAATAAAATAGAATTACTCTACAAAAACAAATAGTAACTTACACTTGAAGCGTAATATAAATACAGTATACTTATGTTAGGTATTTATGAATTTTATTACACAATATTGTGGCAAGATAAGGGTTCTACAAATAACCTTCAAAAACTTATTAAACAATTTAAATTTTGTACATCACTAATTATGTATATAACTAGGGGACATCTAAGCATGCTTCACGTGCCAACCCAGTCGCTCGCTGCGCTTGATACACCTTGGCCTTCGGTGTAGGCCTGTGACTTTTGCTGCAAATAATAGTAGGTTTAAGGGTATAACGTAAAATCATAATTTAAATTTATTTACAGTATCTCACTCACACTACTTGCTTTGCTACCTATTTATTAGTATAAACACCCTATTATTACTTAGTCTTTTTTTAAACATGTCCATTTCATTTGTTTTCATTTATCAGCTAAAGAGTAATGGAATAAATAAAATAACTACATTAGATTACCATTGAAACCTTCAAGTACGTGGAGTGGAGCTCTACAACTGAATGTGAATCCAACCTTCCCTGGTTTACATTATGAATGATCTAACCTCCTCAATAGTCAATATTAAAAACAACATTGTTTACATTTCAACAGCTGTTAAAACCTTTTGGTAATCATTATTTACATTTCAACAGCTGTTACTTTTCAATTCATTTAAATATCACTCCATGCTATTTTTATGGGCGAAAAATGTACTTTGAGGACTTCTCTTTTCCTTCAGGATGAAAATATCGGAATAATTAAGACCTTATTGCACAACTACGAACAGAGGCAATTTTTTTACACCTGAACCATTTAAATTGGTCAAGAAATTAGGGAGGAGTTGCGTTGACAAAAAACTGCTTCACATATTATATATGTTTTAATGGTTATTCTATACACTTGTAATAACAGTTTATACACTGTCTCAAATATTTAAAGGTGAAATACTTAACCACACACATTCAGCCATTTGTTTACAGAATCAATTTATTTATTTGTCCATACTTATCCATTCAATTAGTCATATGGACTTAACAATCCATTCATCCATAAATATCACTTATGGTAATTATTTGATCCACCTATATATGGTGGTATAGCATTTATTCAGAAATGTCTACATAACCATTCATTCATCTATTAATACTTACTGATTCACTCATCTTTTAAAACTTACCCATTCATTCAGCAATTCGTACTTAACCATCCTTGAATACTTACTCATTCATCAGTTTGTTGTACTTACCTATCATTAATCGGATAATTCTTAAAAACCATACCCACATTATGTTAAAAAGTGTCATTAGTTCTTCACTCAGAATTAATTTTCTGATTAGGAAAATGTTCTTTAGCTCCATTTCTATTTCTAACTTAAAACATCTTGTATCAGATAGACAGTTACAAGTTCTGTACACGTTAAACGTCAGGATCGATTATGAGATGTATTATAATAAGAGAACTGTGCAAGAGGAGGATGATCCTATTTGTGTCCTTCCGCCTTATGAAGACGTGCGACAAAAGGGTCTAAAATTGGTACTGTCCTGGTAGAATTGGGATGGTGGCAACCTTGTTTTAAACTCACAATGATGTTCTGCATTGTTTCAACTAATTACATTTAAGAAGATCATAGCCGGTTATTATTTTTCTTCGATTAGATTTGAATCAATATTTTACAATCCAGGCACTAATTCTGTATATGTCAAAAGTTATTTTATTGTCACATAAAACTTTTATTCCCATATTCCCAGTGGCCTTGAACGGGAGGGTTCCAATGTTATCGCAAGATAACGAAGTCAATCAACATCGAGCGTGACTACCCTTTGATGGGTCTGACCGATCTCATAATGCATGGAGCCCGTCTGTCCGGTCACACTGGTGGTGGTTCGAAAGTCACCCTTAAGCCGTTGGTCCCCAAGTTAAGTGTTAGAGAGGGCTTCTTAGCCCTAACTTTGCCTGGTAAAATAATACGATCTTTAACTTTAACTTATACAACAACAACAAAATGTACAAAGCTGGAAAACAGGACTGGACAGTTAAATAAAAATATGCACTCTTACATTTATTCAACTTAATACAAATATTGTAAATGTTCATTATCATCAACTATACAAATAGCTTAACATATCCTAAATTAACGTACAATAAACATACAAACTGTAATCTAGATTATATGTAAAACTCCTAACTGTGTAGTGCTGGAGCAGTATATGATTCACAGAGTGCTATAATATTATTTATGCAATTTTATTTATTCCATGACTAAGCTAATTTTCATGTTACCAGTTATTAGCAATGCATTTTGTGTTTCCAGGAGAAACTACAATGAAGCCTTTCCGCTGTGAGCTCTGTGGCCGTTACTACAAGTATAGAGAAAACCTTTGCCGTCACCAACGTCTCGAGTGTGGAAAAGAGCCGAGATTCCAGTGCAAATTCTGTTCTTATCGTGCAAAGCAAAAGAGTAACTTACAATCTCACGTTTTTACCAAACACAGGTTACAGTAAAAATTTACAAAGTTAAAAACAATCTTTATTAATAACCTCTGAATGATTTTAATACTAATTAAATTATCAGGGGGTATATGTAAATATATTTTTGATTTCTTTAACATTGGTTCAATACATTTTCCACGATCTTTTGTAATATTCAAGGTTGTATCGCATATTTTAAGAAAACTAATTGATGGAATTAGTAAAATAGTTCAGGTATGAATTGGTACTTATATTAAAACTGCATGATAAGTCTTTGTCAAACAATAAACTAACCCAGATTACAAATTTAAATAAATAGTATTACTTTTAGAATAAATAAATAATATTTTTACTGCAGAAGTACATGAGTACATCAAAATGCACTTCAATAGTCAATTGCTTAGGCTATAAATTAGGTTTTAGTTCTAAACAATATATAACTATATACACATTATGTATAGTAAAAGTAAAATAAATATAATAATAATAAAAGTAAGGAAATTTAGTTAACACAATGTTATATAAGTTTGCAATCACAAGGTACATTATCTTTTTTAATCAGTAACAAACAAAATGTCAATTAATAGCAATAAGTCACTAATTACAAAAACATAAATAGAATTTAAATTATTACATTTAAAATACTTAAAATTGTAAGGCTTATTCAAACTCAACAAACATTTATCAACAACAAATAAAAAAAAGACAAGTTTTGAAGTTGTAGAAATTGGCTTATTGTATAATATTATGTTTTCATAATAAACACATTAAGAAATAACGTTATTTGATAAAAAAGATTTTACAAAGGCATTCAAAGCTACCTGTTAGAAAACCTTTCTCAATATTTGTAACATGACAGAAACTGTAAGTTTCTGATAACACAAAAGAAACAGTAAAATTTTAAAATTCCATTTAATTTTAACAAATATAATTAATTTAATGTGTTTTGTTGAATTTTAACAGCAAATAATCTTTCTTTCTGAAAAAACTGTTTTCTTTATTTCACTTCCAAGATAGAATTCTTGCTGTAGATATGTTTTACATCCACACCACCAGTTACATCAAATGTGAGACTGTCAGCTACTCAGCTTCCGGAGTACAATAAATTTAATGAAGTTTATTTTACTCTCAATATAAATTGAATAAATACCTAGATTAACACAGAAAAAAATATTGGTGCTTTATCTTCTACTTGATCTGTTTTAATAAAATAGAGCAACAAAGTGCCTTAGAAATTACTCTTTCTTAAAGTGCCTTATTATTAATTTTTAACATATAGTATTTAATCTTTGTAGGTAGTTACAATAGCCACGGAATATCTTAAGCTGTGGCTTACGTCACGGTTAGTGTCGAGGGGAGGGGGATCTCTTCCAATAAACAGCATAAAGCGTGCTCCTAACATTGTTGTAAACATCAACTCACCACGCCCACAAGTTACATTTTATAACACAACTCCTTCTGATTGTCATATTACTTGGTATTATATTGTGTTATTATGTTATAATTATTATCTTTGTCTAATTTTTAATGAGAAAAATAACACAAAATTATATAGAATACCAAATAATTCAACAACAGTGAATTTATAGACTGTAGGTTATGTTAGTAAATAAGTACTATACAAGTTTTGATTGTATGCAGGCCGGAATTTAATTGTATAATAAGAAATACATATTATTTGTTATGTATTTATTATTTATTATTATATTATTCACAAATTATTATTTGTGAATAATATTTAATTGAATCTCTTTAATGTTAGACAGCTGTTTTAATTAAATTAATATTTAAATTATCTGTGACTAAGTTATGAAATACATAAGAACTAATAATATAAACAAAATTGCACTAATATTTGCAATTAGTAACGCTTTTGATAAAAAAAACAAGGCATCTATACTCCACTCTCCAATCAGTTGATGAGCATCGGTAGCCAATATCTGCATGTCAGGTTAATACAAAGCCACACATGCGTATGGCTTATCCTTCCCCTCCACTAACCACCAAGCATTTGAAAAGTAACGGATTTCACATATCAAGATATTCTGTGGTTACTGAATTCGAATATTATCTATTGTTACTTTAAGGTTAAGTGGAACTCAGTTCAATTATTATTTACCAAAAATAGTTTATAACCTTAGCTTATAACCAAATTCTTCAGCCTTGTAACAAAATATTATAGCATATAATAACAATCTGTTTTAATTTTTTTGTACTACTTCAATGTAATACTATATCCACGGACAGGTACCTGATTTTGCATGCCTAAATATGAACTTTTACATTCATTTTGTGTCCAAACATGCAAAATCAAGAATGTATCTGCGTAGGAATTCAATTCTACAGTTGAACTCTATTGATTTTTTATGCTTAATCTACTTATAAGACAGTAGTGTAGTCTGTATATGTGTGTTATTTCAACATATTTATCACATTTATTATATTTTGATACTTAATTAAACTTTACCCTTAAACTGTGTTAGTATGTTGTTTATATTATTTTTCTAACGAAACTGTCAATTTTAATTGTTGTTTATTTTTAAATTCACTTAATAAAATAAAATATTTCAAAGTACAAAAATTGTTTATACTTTTCCAATATTTTGAGGATTTTTAAAAATTATGGAGTGTTTAGGTTGTCTTGGACTGCAGTACAGAAATATAATATACAATAGTTAAGGGATGTTAGTTTTTCCTGATCTTCATCTTGTTACCAGTTCATTATATATACTAAGTTCTAAAAAGCTACAATGTTCAATTTTACCTATTCTTAGTTATTGGGCTATTAATAAATAGCGTTTTCTGAGGAACAGTTGACCCTAGTTAGTAACAATGACTACACTCATCATAGTATGTGTATGGGAGGGTTGGTGGGTGTGAATTGTGACATAGAAATATCTGTATACTATAAGGTTTAAATTGTTCTTTTCAATATCACTGTGTGTGTATGTGTGGGTCAATACCACTGTACATGTATGGGTGGGCAGGTGGGTCAATACCACTGTACGTATGGTATGGTGTATGGTATTGTCTTACCCGCTCTCCCATACACGTGCAGTGGTATCGACCCACCAATACACAAACAGTGGTATTATCTTACCCGCCTACCCATACACGTGCAGTGTTATCGACCCACCCACCCACCAATACACGAACAGTACATTGGCCTCTTTCTTTAATGATTTCTTTACCCAAACATGTGGTCGATTACAAGTAAATCCAAATATGTGTCTTGCCGAGAACCACCTATCTAAATTGTCAGTTATCTCTGCTTTTTATTTTTTGTTTTGTTTATTTCAGTTATTTTGCTTTCTCAGATTTTCAGCCTGTTACTGTTAGACAAATAAAAGAAATAATTCATTCACTAAAATCAAAAAAGTCATGCGGCTGGGATGAATTTCCTGTGTTTTTGCTTAAAAAATGTTCAGTATACCTAGCACATCCCTTAACATTTATTATTAACTTAGCTTTAAATCAAGGAATTTTTCCAGATCTCTTAAAGTACGCTGAAATCAAACCATTATATAAAGCAGGCAATAAAACATCACCAGAGAATTATAGACCGATTGCTCTTTTGCCAACCTTTTCAAAATTATTCGAAAAAGTTATTTATAGCCAAATTTCAAGCTTCCTAGAGAGCAATAATTTATTGTACTCTTCTCAATATGGGTTTAGAAAGGGGAAAAGCACTGGAGCTGCAATATTTGATTTTATAGAAAGTGTATCATTAGCCGTGGACAAATCACATTATGCAATCGGAGCCTTCTGCGACCTGTCAAAAGCGTTTGACATTGTTAATCATTCAATATTATTAAAAAAATTGTCTTATTACGGCTTTAAGGGTAAGGCTTTTAATTTATTAACATGTTATTTAAATAATAGAAAACAAAGATTGAAGCTTCATAAATATGGTGTAAGCAACTTTTGTAATGTTCAATCTGGAGTTCCCCAGGGATCGGTCCTGGGACCTCTGCTTTTTCTCATTTATGTTAACGATCTTCACTTAGCTGTTAAAGATTCAAAACTTGTCTTGTTTGCTGATGACACCTCTCTGGTTGTTACAAGTAAGGAAAAAGACATCGTACTATCCCATCTGGATGAAAATATGCTTGATATGATTAAATGGTTCGATGATAATGGTTTAAAATTAAATCCAGAAAAGACTAAAATTATTAACTTTCATTGTAATTATAAAAAGTCTCCTTTCTCTGATAGCTCTTACTTACAAACCTCAACAAAATGTGTTAAGTCTTGTGGGTTCTTAGGAGTAAAGCTTTGATAGCAGTTTCACCTGGGTGGATCACATTAATTATTTGATATGCACATTAAATAAAGCATATTATGTGCTACTGACATTGTCAAATGCTGTGGACTTAAAAACAATGCTGCAGGTATACTTTGCCTATGTCCAATCCCATTTGAATTATGGCATTCTTTTCTGGGGTAATTCTCAAATAAGTTCAAAAATATTCAAAAAACAAAAACAAATCATTAGACTGATTATGAAAGCATCAACTAGAGATTCATGTAGACCTATTTTTAAATTTTTAAATATTCTCCCTGTTCCATGTCTATTTATTTTGTAAAAAATAACTTATCATATTTCTTTTCTCATAATCACATCCATCAATATAGTACACGTAATTCAAAACTTTTTCAATTTCCTGTTCATAAAAAAGTATTCTTTGAAAAAATGCCATTCTATTCTTCCATTCGTTTATACAACAAACTTCCAATAGAAATCCGTTCTGAACTGTCACCAGTAAAATTTAAAATTATAACTATTAATTATCTGTCCGAGCATTGTTTTTATAGTGTACAAGAGTACCTAGATTCTGGTAAATAGTGACTATTCGATAATATTTTTGGAAAGTTTGAACTACTGAAACTTAGTTTTAATCTAGTTTTAAGCTTTGACCTGTTGACAATTTCCCTACCATATTGATATTTATTTCATGTAAATGGTGTATGTAATGTAATAAATAAATAAAATAATAGTCTTTTTTTATTGAGACTATTGAAAATTTGTGTTATATTCTTAACAGTCATAAAGAGTACAGTACTGTCTTAATGTACTGACAAAGAGTACAGTATCCCAAAATTACTTTGTCAGTACTTACATATAATTTAATTTTGGTATATTTAATCAAATTACAACCGAGTGCTAAAGATTAAGTCAGGGCTAGTTACTGTAATGGTGTAATTTATTAAATCTCAGTTTTTATTTTTAAATCACATTGTTTTAAAAAGGTGTGTAGAATAAAATAATGATTACAGATGTAAACAAAATGATAATAGGAGCTACAGCATATTTGCCATTGGTAGAATGTAGGAGTTAATATGTTGAATGCGGACTACGTTGATCACCGTTGGGCTCTTGCTTCAAATGCATTGGTTTAGTGTGATTTTAGCTATTGTCGGAAAACGTTGTGTCACTTGTCGCTTGTTGTGCAAGTTTTTGTGTTCAAGAGTAGTTAGTTTTCTGTTCCCGCCATTTTTGTAGGAGGGGTGACTGTACTAAGTGATAGTGTTTTGTGGTCAGCCATTACAGTGCACAATTATGTAGACTTTCAGCATTCAATGTGTTAAATATTATAACATATTTCACCATTGGTGGGTTTAAAGTATAAAGTACATTGCAAAAACATCTTTCTAGTAAAGGAAGAACAGTTACTTGATTCTACTGTCCTGTAATTTAGTAGGATGTGTGTTCACTTAGCTCGATAAGAGAACCAATGACACCAGATATGAGATCAAAGGAATCCTTGGGGAAAGGTGTAAAGTCTGGATTCCTCTGGAGATCTAGAAGCCTACAGAAAAGAAGACATCAGGGAGCTTGTGGAGGGAATTTCCTGAGCTTGGAAGCTACCAAAATGTTGGCTACTGGCCTTACAATTGCGCTTTTTGGGGTTGGAGAAAAACTCTGGCTGCTTGGAAGTTGAAGATTAGCTGCATAGTGTGCAAGTTGGGGACCAGAATCATAGTGACATGGCGTTCCAGATGTCTGGTTTTTAAGTATTTATCTGGCATGGGCCAGTAATCATCTAGGGGAAATATGTTATAAGAGTGGTGAGCCAGGCCATAAATTAAGGAACCGCATTTCCACTTCCAAGTTCTATTTGGGCAGCCTGTTGTGTAATTGATGACACTCATAAGCTGGGCTCAGGAAAGTGCAACTTTTCCCAGACAGGCGTAAAGGCCAAGAAAACCAGAAGAAAATGATTAATCTTGCAGAGGAGTGTAATGTCCAATCATCTCTTGAATTTGTGCCTTCCAAAAGGACAGTTGATCATCTTCTGCTAAGGAAGCAACATCGGATAGGACACTCACTAGGTATGCTGACCTCTCTGGTATACAGCCATCTGGCTTCTCATTACTGACTTAGAGTGTAGGATCAATAAACTGATGTCAGTTACGGTTACCCCACAGAGTTATTTCAGTAATTATAATTACTGCATGCAGAATGCTAGTTAATGAGTTTATACATTAAATTCAAGTTTGGAATAAAAATCCAATACACATCTTGCATTGCATATGTGTGGTTAATTTCTTTCTGTTGGCTGTTCTAAATATAATAAAAATAAATAAACAATACAAAATCTTCTGCTAATCACTATTTTGAATTGATTTGCATAGCCCATGGAATTTTAAGTAATTACATTTCTAAAGCTGAAATTTGGAACAATAGCCTACAAATGATTAATGTAGAAATACTAAATATTAAATATTTAAATATAAAATACTTAAATATTAAATTTGCGTTTTGTTAGAAATAACAATTAATTATGATTTAATTAGTAGTGTACCGTATTTATTTTTATTTTATGATATTGAATATGATATACTAGTGTTCTATTTGTAACTTAACTCTGCAAGATCATATGGCTTTATTTATTGTCCTGATATATAATATAAATTATGTTAAAAATAAACAATGTAATTATTGTTATTTTGTAATAGTGATCTTTATTTAAGGAATAGTAATTTCATATCAAATTTTAAAATGTAGGCTTATTGTTTGATTTAGTTAAATTTCGTTGGTTAGGAAGCACCGCATATCTTTTAGTATTTTGTCCTTTGAAATGTAGTAACACGCTAGGCAGCGTGACTTTATTATTGTTTTCCTATTATAGAAATGAACGATGTACCTTTAGTAAATTGTTCATTATGTTATGATGTTAGCTTGGTTGAATCATATTTCTCGTGTTTACTGAATACTGGTACAGTGTTTAGAGTTATTCACCAAAACATTAGAAGTTACAGAAAGAACTTTGATGAATTTTTAGTACTGATACAAGGTATGAAATTGAAATTCCATTGTATAGTTTTAATGGAGGCATGGCTGGGAGAGGAATGTGACATAGTTTGTATTGATGGATATACTGAGTTTAAATCTAATAATAATCTTAACAATGCAGATGGAATTGTAGTCTATATCGATAGTTCATTGTTGTCCTCTTGCTCCCAGTTGACTTTGGGTGGAGTGGCCACTTGCTTATCAGTGACCTTTGGATGGGCTGGTCAGACCTGCCGGCTCCTTGCTGCCTATCGTAGTCCTAATTCTTGTTTGTCTACGTTTATTGATGCTCTGAATGTTTATTATAGCGATAATAATCATTTAGCAGGGGTCAACATTTTGGTGGGGGACATTAATTGTAACATTATTGACATAATACAACATTCGGAACAGGATAGATACCTTGACGTACTTCATGCTGCTGGCTTTATCCAATGCATAGGAGAAGTTACACGACCAGCTAGTAACACTTGCATTGATCACATATTTGTTAAATTTTCTAATGGAGTACAAATTAATATTGATGAGTCAGTAGTAATCGATACATCTATAACGGATCACCGAACTATTTGCCTGCAAATGTCTAGTAACACTAAGTTAAGCCTAAATAATGTTGGGCCTGGTAGGACATTAACGGTTCGAAACTGGGATAATATTAAGCAAAATTTATCAATAATAGACTGGAATGATTTGTACAAAATTAATAACGTTCACTATGTCACTGATAAATTTTTAAATACATTAAAATCTGTCTTGCAGTCTAACACTAAGATTGTAACAGTACGGGCATACAATACTAAAATTAAACCATGGATTACCGCAGGAATTGTTAGATCAATAAGACAGCGTGACAAGATCCATAGATGGTTAAGACGTCAACCTTTTAATGCTCAGCTTCGTATACAATACACTAGATATAGGAACATTCTACACTCTATTATTAAACAAGCAAAATATACATATTTTAAAAACAAGATAGAGTGGGCGTCAGACAACCCACGTAAGTTTTGGCAGGTTGTTAACGAAGCAGGAGGTCGACCGGCGGGTGGGGCAGCATTTCCGGTCGCGGCTTTCTGTGAGAGCGGCAACACCGCTGCTCCTGATAAAATTAAAGAAATAAGCGACTCATTCAACATGTATTTTTCCTCTGTGGGCGTAGAGTTGGCAAGTGCAATACGTCTGCAAGGCCCTGTCGAGGTGTTGGACGCCGACCATGCACTGGAATCTGTATTTACATTGAAGACTGTCACTCGGCAGGAATTGTGTGAGGTCGTAAGAAGTCTGAGAGGTCGCTCGGAACCTGGGTGTGACGACATACCTACTAGAGTTATTAGGGATAATATCAATGAATTAATTGAACCTATACTTCATATAGTCAACTTAAGTATTGAATTAGGGGAATTTCCCAGTAATTTAAAAATTGCTAAGGTGATACCGATTTTTAAAGCTGGTTCCAAAACTGATAGGGGAAATTACAGGCCAATATCTCTTCTGACTACCTTATCTAAGATAATTGAGAAATGTGTGAAAATTCAATTGTGTAATTATTTAGAACATCACGGTATAATAACAAATATGCAATACGGGTTTAGGAGGAATAAGAATACTTCAAGCGCCTTATTTGATATAGTCAATTTAATTAATTCTAGTTATGGTAGTTCGAACTCAAATAAAATACTTGTGAACTTTTTGGATTTGGCGAAAGCATTTGATTCCTTAGACCGAAAGAAACTTCTTGATAAATTAGAATACATTGGGGTTAAGGATAGGGCTCATAATTGGTTTAAAAGTTACTTTGACAACCGAACTCAAACCGTAATTATTGAGGGTGTCAAGAGCCAAACAACTTCGGTTGATTTTGGAGTGGTCCAGGGTAGCACCCTTGGCCCATTATTATTTTTAGTTTACATAAATAATCTGTCAAAATTAAATATTGCCAGTAGATTATTTTTATTCGCTGATGATACAGCTGTTGTCACAGTGGGGAATTCGTGGGATTCAGTATTTTCACAGGCATCCAAAGATCTTTTAAAAGTTAAAAATTGGTTTGACCATAATACCTTAACGTTAAATGTGCGTAAAACTAAATGCCTCCCTATTTATCTGAGACAGGACCTTGGGCCGGGTATGAGATCACTAAAGCTGCATTCTTGTGGTGACACCGAGTCAAATGATTGTCGATGTGATAGTATTGATATTGTGGAACATCATAAATATTTAGGTGTTATTGTTGATCGCAAGATGTCATGGGCTCCACAAGTTAAGTACGTCAGGCAGAGAGTTCGGAAACTGATATACGCTTTTACCCAGCTTAGAGAGGTTTTGACTTTGGACCAAAGGAAGGTGGTGTACTACGTTTATGTGCAGTCGGTGCTGCAGTACGGTATCTTGGCGTGGGGAGGTGCCTCGTCTAATGTACTGGAACCATTGGCTGTAGCTCAGAGAACAATTATGAAACTTATTTTAAGAAAAAATCCGAGATACCCTACTTACTTACTGTACTATGAATTTCCTATTCTTAGCATAAGACAACTTTTTGTCAAAAATTTAATTTTATTTACTATGAATAATAAGGTTGACATTTTTACAACGTTAAAACATACCTATCTAACAAGAAATAGAGTGGGTTTTGGAATTCAAATCCCTCGTCCTACCAGTAGTTTGGATTCTCACAATCCATTTTTTATTGCACATTTTGTTTATAAAAACCTTCCTCAAGGCATAATTCAAGAGGGTGGCGGTGTCGCAGCTTTTAAACGGAGAGTGGAGGAGTGGTTGCTTACTCTTGGCCCAGAAGATACTGAGAGATTGATTTGGTCATATTATATTTAGTCTTGTGCTCTTCCTTATATATTCCTGTTGGGATTTGTATGGATATGTCTTATTTAAATATCTTATTATATGGGGGTGTGGAGGGGTAGTTAATGGAGTAGTCACTGTTTACTCTTCATAGACTACTTTGTATACTCGTGTTTTGGTGAATGATTTGGTTCATGTGTAAATTCTTGTGTGTAATATTTAGGTGTTATACTTATATTGTATTAGATTTTTATTATTTTTTCATTTTGTTTTCTTTTTCTTTTAATTTTATTTTGTTTTTTACTTAAGTACATTTTCTCTTATAACATTATTGGCTAGTGTATTTCTATAACAATTACGACTTATGTCTAGAATGTTAGTATCTCATTAAGATTGTAAATTTGGCATTTCTCTTGGTAATATTTGTGTATGTATATTTTAAGGGTACAGTATTTACAATTGTTATGATTTGTAAAAGAACTCTTGCCTTGCACACAGACGGATAGTCTATGCAGGGCAATATATTATTCTTGATATTATTGTAAATATTCTTTCCATGTAATAATGAATAATAAACTTATTTGAATTTGTATTTTAAATATTTAAATAAATTTCAACAGTTATTATAGAAATATTGTTCTTACAAAAGAAATGAGGTAGCATCAAATTATATTTGTTCAAAAAGACCCATTTTTTTATCCAAAATTTACTGTAGTATATTTTTTCTTTGCTTAGTAGTAGAATGTGTTTTCAAAAAAGTAATCTTATTATGTATTTTATAATGTAAGTAATGTTTTCCTAACTTTTGTGGCATCTGAAAATGTTCCATTAGTTACAGGAAACATATTGGGCGTACCAAGTTTAACGTGTGACAGGTGGAATCGGAGTTATAAGCACAAAGACAATTTGTTGAGGCATCAACGGTTCGAGTGTGGCAAAGAGCCTAAGTTCCATCATGTGTTCTGTCCCTACAAAGCTAAACAGAAGACAACTCTCACGTACCATGTAGCAGCTCACCACATACCGAAAAATATTTAGGCTATGTTTTGTCTGTACTATGTTTAACCATTTCAAATTCACCATATACATATTCTCATTTTATATTTTAAATGCATTATTAACCTTTTTTTCTGCCATATTTTTTACAATGACAAACATTCAATTAATGCAAAGCATTGATTTTTTGCATATTATTACTTAGTATCTGTTAGTATAGGAGTTATAGAGCATCAACTAACACCACGAGGGAAGACATGTCCACTAACATGAAGTCAAGAGATAGTTGGAAACAGAGGTAATTTCTTACAGCCGCAGTGAACGCCTCAATGGCAGCCAGAAATAGATAACCACTAATATACATCTTTATAAATCTATAACGATAATTACTACATTTATCCTTCAGGATTTGGAGGGTAATAAGGGAGAGGACTAACAATGGTGCTGACTCTGTCATCTGCATGTCAGACTGGAGAACTTTAGGCTCTCCACTTTAGGTACATATTTTCCCAGAGCAGTACCTATGATTGCCTTGACATCACAACTATCTTCCTTGATGCTCAAATGCAACCTGTGTGAATTATGCACGCTTTGACCACACCACGCTACACTCTCAAATGCTACGCTCAGATCCGCCATGCCATACTCTCTGTGTATTTGTACCCTAACTCATCATAATAATTAACACGAACTGAACAGTTGAAATAGAATATCATGTTTTGGCCTACAGACGGTAATATTATATTCCTACTTTAGGGCTGTCTGGAGTTGTTGACTTCCCAGTTTGGGAAACCGCTATCTTAATGGAGGAATCCTCTAGGTTAAAGCAACTATATAGATCTGCCCAGCTTTACAAAGGTGAATGAATTTAATGAAGATATGAATTTATATATAACACATATTCTTGTTTAACATACAAATCAAGCACATACTGCAGATATGCTACCGGTTATCTCTTATTTTATTTGGTGATTTCTAATGAGAAGGGTTTTCTATATCCTTACCTCCTGTTCTTAATGCAAGAATTGTCCACATTGTTTAGTAAACATTTCTTACATTAACTATATGATTTTATCTATAAATATAATTTAAATGTTGTTTATTTTAACACTTATTCTTCTTCTCTGTATTCATTATATCTATAGTTCGGCCGCTTTGATTGTGACCTAAATAAAGAATCTGTGTGTGAGAGATAAAGCTAGTTATTGAAGTGAGGCAGAAAATTAGTATTCACCCGCCAATGAACCGACATGCCACTGTGCCACTTAAACATTTCGTCGTTATGGATACACAGTGGGAAGCTCCGCCTACTACGTCATCATGCTATGTGACCATTGGCGGGCAAGGACCATGGAGGGAACTGAAATCTAGTACAGCTGGAACATGGCGTAAGGGAAAATAGACTTGAGATGGGAGTGAGGAATCAGCTGCTGTAGGGCGGTTTGTTGTCATTACCGATTTATATTGAGGTTAAATTATATATTGTTTTGCGACATTATTGTGTTTTGAATATATATTTTATTTGAAATACTTATAACTTGATTGAAATGTTCAGTGACCTACCTTCAAATTGAAATAATATTTATCACTACTTTCATTAATGTTTTATTTACATAGTATTACTTCTTTTGCAATTTTAAAAGGTGTATTTAGCCGACTGTATAAGTCATAATTGATCGAGCAAGAACATAATATTCAATTAAAATATGATTTATAATAACTACAAAAATGACTTTTAAAACTCAAGCAGTCTTCTCTACTACCTTTAACATAAACTACAAGCAAAGGGAGCGAAGGAGATAAAATGCCTTGTACCCCACCACAATTTCACTAGCTGATCGTATCCGTATCCCCACTCCCAACACTGCCCCTCACGCCAACTAGAGACGGAGTGGTGGAACACTTCCCCTCTGCTGCTGGAACCCCACTACATGCGCTAAATATACCACGCAGGTCCCTTTCAACCTGGTCCAATTATAGGCTCAATATTTTAACTGTTTTATAAATTTATACATGCTTATACATAAATTTATACATAAATAAACTTATATTTTACATGCATTAAAATTGTATCCAAAATATACTGGATTTTCTACAGCTTGAGAGGCAGCTTGAATGAATTTTTTTCTTCAATTGTCTTGGTTTGTGAAGTGAACCATTGTTGATTTATTAACTATTTTATGTATAAAATAAATTGTGGTTTCAGTGCAACATTATACAATCAACGAGGAAATACAAAGCAGGTAATTTTGTTCCAAATTTTTAATTAATATTTGATTATTAATTAATCATTGCTTGATTATTATTCAAAACTAACCTACCTTTGTACATTTGGTTTGTTTTTATTTCTTCATTTGTGTTTGTAGACAAAATATGCTTCTCTTATTATTTAATTTTCCATTTCTATTTTTCTACTTACAGTAGTATATTATTTTTAATATTGATTTACATAATTATTGCTTAGTTTCATATTTAGATTTAATCTTTCTACATGATCTTGTAATATTTTTAATATTAAAAAATGGTTTCAATAAACACATTCCCAATAAATTGAAAATAAAATGTAAATATATTACATTTGTCATAATATCTGTCATAAGATTGTGTTCTTGTCAAACAACACTTTCTATATGAAGTTTATTGTATTTGCAAAATATACTAGGCACTTTTAAAAGATACTAGTCATAAAACTGATGCTTTTAGTTGTTGAAGGAAGCATCTTAACAAACAGATTATGATTTCATAACCAATGTTAATCCAAAAATATACAAAATGATAATCCAAAATGTAAATCAAACCGAGTTATTTTGTTTTAATCATTTATTCATGGAAAATATATATGATAGAATGCATTAGTAATACAGTAAACATAATTGTTATGTAATATTTTAATAACTGTTTTTTTTTAAATCACCACAAATTACTGTTTAGATAAATAATACTGAACATATGATTAGTTTCTCACTAAAGAAATAAATATATTTTTATAAATATTATGTTTTTTTAAATATATTTACAATGATTCATATCATTATCCTTGTTATTCTGTGACAATGTTGCAGCTCGTGGAATAAGGCGTGGAGGCGGTACATTTGCTTGTGACCGTTGTGGCCGCATGTACAAGTATCGAGAGAGCTTGTGTCGCCATCGGCGCATGGAGTGTGGTCAGGAACCTCGGTTCTATTGTCAGTACTGTCCATATCGTGCTAAGCAGAAGTGCAACCTTCTGAGCCATATGGCAGCCAAACATGCTCGAGAGATACATCAACTGCGCCAGGAGTTCCGTACAATGTGTCAACAATAACATGAGCAGTATTTTAAATATTTTGTAGTTTTTTCTGTAATATTGTATAGGATAGGAATTTTAAACTATCTGAGGGGGTTTTCCTCTGATTTGTTCTTAGTTCCGTGGCTCTACCCATGATATTATCATCTAGGAAAAAGTTGTGAGTTCTTAGACTGAAAATCAAAGATGATATGCTTAAAAATTCCAGAATTTCGGCAAAGAGTAAACCAATAAATTAGAAAAAGTAACATGAAACTGTCAGCAGAATAATTATGTAAACAACTCCCTAAGCTTGAAATAATGTGAAAACTTTCTGCTACAATTGAAGATTGTGATTACTGACTTTAATTTTTTATGTTCAGTTTGATTAATTCATTCTAAAATTAATTTGATTTATGAAAGGAGTATGACGTTTTACCTTTTTATGCTAAATTTTGAAGACAGTAGTTGCAATATTTATTAATTCATCAGCTATGCAAGATTTGAAATTTTTAAAGTTTTCTTTACACATTAGTTAAATGCTATTGAAAATAGTATTGTACAGCCTAAGGTTGTGATTATGTGCTTGAATAAAAATTAAGTGCAATAATTGTATATATTTATTAATAGTTTTTTTAATTAGCATAATACGTGTTGGTATATATACAGTACAACTAAACGTCACACAACACAAATTTATTACAATATAAGCACAAAATGTACAAATATATTACAATACAAGTACAAAATGCACGAATATTATAGTGATCGATTTCGGTGAACCAAGCTCACCTTCCTCAGACCAGAGGGATTCACAAAAGAATGGAAAATGGTGTTCAACAACTCAATTTATTGATAAATTGAGTGTGCTTATTGATAAATTTTGCTAAATTTTTGTAATAAATTTGTGTTGTGTGACGTTTAGTTGTACTGTATATATTTATTTGTTTTTGCTCTCTTTAGTTATGTAAGTGGAAGGTAATATTTTTTTTAACAGATTGTATAATTGTAGTGTTAGATGTTTGTCTGAATGTATTTGGAAAATGTATACGACTTTTTATATTGTATATAAAATGTTTTAGTTTTGATGATTATTTTCGTTTCTTTGATAGAGCTGATGAAAATTAAATTAATTGTATTTTTGTGGTTTATTTTTCAACAGGCAGTTTTTATTATAGCAGTATTATTTTTATAGCTACTTTTTATTGTCAAGTATTATTCTCTATTGTAATTTTAGGAGTTATTGTTATATTAAATCGGAATGTTCCTAATGTGTATATTTTCATTTTTTATTTGTCATAATGTTAAGAATTAATTATTTGAGATGTACTCATATGTTTGTTAGAATTCATTTTTATGGAGATTATTAGAGAAAATGTTATTATTATTTTCTAAGTTTAATATGGATAGATAATTAAATTGGATAACGTTAGAATCTTGCTAATTGAACTATTTGTGACCACAGGTGGTTTGAACCACAGTACCTAGAAAAGAATACTGTAGGTATCACATGCATCTCCCATGACGTCATACGGGTGAAATGGCAGCTGTGTAGAATAACAAGCAAAAAATAAACACAAAAATATTTATTCTAATTCCGTAGTTACAATTCAAGCTAATTAGTGGTTATAGCTTGTTTACTATTTAGCTGGACGCATGTGATTGGTAGATTTAGTTACCAGTATTTAGTAGAATAATCAAACCAGCTGATTTGCCCGTGTGACGTCACAGCCTACTGCGCAGCCGTGCCAAGATGCTTACTGTCTGTTCTAGTTACCGTGGTGTGAACTAAGAAAGTGTTAGAATGTCAGATATAGTTCTGTCTAACATTTATAATGTTAAACATTTTTCATTTGACAGCAATACAGTAGGTAACAATTTAAATAATAAAAGTGGAACAAGTAGTACAAACGAACTACTTACAGTACAATGTTTATTAAGCTTAAACTAATGTACAGTATTTACAAATAAATAAGTATTGTATTGATATATTGTTAAGTATTTTTAGTAGAGTAAGGTATATACAACATGTATAGACACGTACATACTGTAATGTAGAGCTGTAATCCAGCTACTTGGGATCTTTGTTATGGAGATTGTAGGTGATTGATTCTATTCTTCTCTAACTCCAACACAGCATATGCTGAATTGTTGCGATCATTGTAGACACTGCTGGCGAAGTGAAAATGTTGTATATAAACAATTGATCAGTTGTTTGTTTCCAACAAACAGTCGCAGATTTAGGTTTTGTATATCCTTAGAGTAATTCTTCAATCAGAGCTGCATTTTGGGGGATATCATGTCTAAATTTATAAAAAATTTAAATAAATCAGATTTTTTCTAAAGATTAAAATAGTCTATAGATGAAAATATAGAAAATGTGTTAATTTAGAGCATCAGAAAATTACCTGGGAAGATAAGTATAATTTATACAAAACAGTAATTTAAATTTTTTACGGCATGGAAAATATTGATACGAAAATGTTTGTGTCAATATCATCATCGTGGTGCTTTGAGAGAGACTGACAGTCTGTATCTCCTCTTACAAGTGTGGATTAATCTTAAACACTATTTCAGGTGAAAAAAAAAAACAAAACTGAGTATATAATCATTTCATTATCAGCTGTGGTTTAAATATGAGAGGAACAACAAAATGTGATGTCAACTCTTAAGCTATCACACAAAATGGAAAGGGTAAATTCTTTCTATAAAAAGCAGTATGGATCATGAATTGACATGAGGGGTTTATATTTACAAAGAGCCATGTATAACAATTGAAAAACCTATTTAAGACTGTGTAGAGGTTGTCGGCCATGTTGATTTATGAATGTTATTTGTGAATCCATATGTTTTTGTTATTTATTCATCAAAAGTTGTATATGAGGTGTGATTTTAAATGTTATCATTTTGCACATTAAGTTTGCTTTTGATATTTTCAATTTATACACCTAGTTTTGAAAAATAGGTGAAAGTAAAAACTTTAAACTAATTTGTTTTAAGAAAGGAAATCATTTTTGAAGGCAATTGATCTATATATAATAAGATTAACTATTTTTAAAATGATATGTCTGCCTTATAAAGCAGGGTAATTGTTCATATTATTTTGTAATTTTTTAACTTGTGCCTTTTATAAATTCTATACATATTTTTCAGATGTATTTTAAAACTGAGCTTTATATTTGGGAAGTATTTGTAGATTGTTAAATTCAATAAATAATTTTGTGCTTAGTAAGATTGATTTATTAATCACCTATCAACATCTTTGATTATACAGCATATTGTGTAGTTTTAATTGTCTCTTTAGTAAAAAATCTAAACTAAACATTCTTCATCCATGATCTTATGTGATTTTGGCTCAGTATCAGTATGTTGGCTGGCAAATGCTCGGAAAATATGATTATATAATTATATTGGATTATTGACGGAGGTAAGAGTAGCCTAGTTTTTCAAAATAATAGTCCAGGGGCCATAAACATGAATTTTAACCTGAGAGTGACTCCCAACTGCTGTGACGGAAGTAATTTTAAGGCCCCTATCCATGAATATCTTAATTTAGGAATGAGATGGTTTTATACAAAGTAGTTCTGTAGAACATATCTTTATATTTATATTTATATTATATTTATAGGTATATATATATATATATACCTATAAAAGGTAAAGCCCTCTCTGACTGACTCACTCACTCATCACTATTTCTCCAACTTCCCATGTAGGTATAGAGCAGATATTTTTTACACTGTTTCTTTAGGTCCTAAATAGGACAACTAAAGTATTTTCATCTTGATCAAGTACTACTAAGGGGTAGAAAGCGCCCCTAAAATATTGTTCCATAAGGATAACATTGGGTTCATTTTAGTAAATTAATAACAGCTGTTTTGAAAATGAATAAACATGTTTATTTTGTATGTTTGACATTATACTATTAGTTTTTTAATTAGCATAATACATGTTGATATATATACAGTACAAGTAAACGTCACACAACACAAATTTATTACAATATAAGCACAAAATGCACAAATATATTACAATACAAGTACAAAATGCACAAATATTATGGTGATTGATTTCGGTGAACCACGCTCACCTTCCTCAGACCAGAGGGATTTACAAAAGAATTCACAAAGAAACATTCTTTTGTGAATCCCTCTGGGCTGAGGAAGGTGAGCGTGGTTCACCGAAATCGATCACCATAATATTCGTGCATTTTGTACTTGTATTGTAATATATTTGTGCGTTTTGTGCTTATATTGCAATACATTTGTGTTGTGTGATGTTTACTTGTACTGTATTATACTATTGATTCCGCAGATCAAAGCTGCTCTTTGATAGATGCATTTTTAATATTATACTATGAGTTTAATCTTCAGCTGTTAAACAAAAACAAATAAAATTAACACGTTTTAAACATGCTAAGTAATTCCATTTGGTATTTATACTAAAATAGGTAGCAAAGCAAGATACTGTAAATAAATTTACTATTGTAGTTTTACGTTATACAGTTAATTTACTATTATTTGTAGTGAAAAGTCACATGCCAAGGCCGAAGGCCGCGGTGTATCGGGGTTGGCACGCGAAGCGTGCAGGGGTGTCCCCTAGTATATATAAAATGCAAAACCCTTGCTGATTCACTGACTAACTCATCACTAATTCTCCAACTCCACAAGTAGGTAGCTAGCTGAAATTGTGTACACTGTTTTTATATGTCTTAAATAGGACAACTAAAGTATTTTCATCTTGATAAAATACTCGTAAGGGATAGAAATCGTGCTTAAAAGATTGTTTCACAAGGCTAACATTGGGTTGATTTTAGTAAGCTAATAACAGCTGTTTTGTAAATAAATAAACATGTTTATTTTGTATGTTTGACATTATCCTATTGATCATTAAGAGTTGAATCTTCAGCTGTTACACAAAACAAAATGAAATGAACACGTTTGAAATAGGCTAAGTAATACCATTGGGTATTTTAATACTAATAAATTGGTAACGCAAATAGTGTGAGCGAGATACTAATTTAGAAATTTAATATTGTTTTATAATTAATCTATAAGTGAGAATAAATTTAATATTGTTATTTTACGTTATACAGTTAATCTAATATTATTTGTAGTCAAAAGTCTTGTGCCGAGGCCAAAGGACAAGGTGTATCGAGCGCAGCGAACATCACGGTTGGCATGCAAAGCATGCAGGCCTGTCTCTAGTATTACATATTTTGCAGATTGGACATATACTTACATACATCAATTCATTCAATCAATGGTTGTGGACTGCAAGAGTGGTTTGGATTTTTTTGTGTAGAGTGGTTGCGAGGATTCAGATTTTGTGCAAGGGAGAACTGAGTATCAGGCTTGTCAGTTTGCCAAAAATCATATCAATACCATGTTGTTCTGATCTCAGGCTAAGCTGTAGGAACCTTAGTAACCTATTATTAACCTTGGGACTATTAATAAAAGGCTATTTCTAATGAACATTTAACCTAAATTTAAAACAATGCACGTTTGTTCATCTACACTCGATATCAACCAAAATAGGCAATCCCTTGACGTAGGCTGCTATTAATAAATAAATACTAGAGATTTGCTAAACAGGATTTCAGACATTAAAAACCTATTTACTTGTATGACACAAAGGAGTTTAAATCAAGGTATATAAATCTTAGTATATGAACATTAATATAATGTGATACACAGATGGAAAATCATGAAAGAAATGTGTATATATATATGAAGTGAGATGCAAAATGAGAAATAGTTCTGGTCTATGTAAGCTACTAGTTGTATTCTAAAAAGTACTGACAGCCCTGACGTTTGTGAGTAGTAGGGATAGGAAAGTCTACTTGGGCAGCATGTTACTTTCAGGGCAGAAATGGTGTGTACCCGAAATTGAAGGTTGTTTTCTAAGAAACTAAGAGGCTTTTGAAAAATCCAATCACACCATTGTTTTCCTTGTTTAATTTTCAGTTATGACATATGCAAGGTTAAATTTTATCATAAGTTTTAATAATCATTGTTATCCTAATTGAAACAAAAAAATAACAGAATTTTAACTAGTTTTTACTGTGCATCAAAAAAAATTTACAAAAACAAACAAAACAAAGTGTATTCAACTTTACACTTTTATTACTCAAAAAAACCTGTTAATATATCATGATTATATATGTGGTTGAAATACATTATATTGCATTTACTTATGCATATGAAAGTAATCTATACATTTCACAAGGATTATAACATGACCAAGTAATTAATTTTACAATCTCTAGAAGCCAAGAAAACATTATTTATGGAAATTGAAATTTATAAAACTTATAGAAAACATTCTTGTGAACCACATATCAAAATATAAATGCCATATATGAACAGGTTTTTTATTAATAAAAGTGTAAAGTTGATGCACAGTGAAAACTAGTTTTCATTCCAGTACTTTTTTGTTCCAACTAGGAAGAAAATTACTAAAACTAATAATTACAATTAAAAATTAAGATTAATAATGCACAATTATTCAATGAAAACAATGAGGTGATTGGATTTTTTTAGGCCTCTTAGTTTCTTAGTAATTAACCTTCAAACTCGGGTGCACATAATTTCTGCGCCGACAGTAATACCTCATTCAATAAATGAAGACCATACTTACTGTAGCCTTCTTAAGTAATTACAAATAATTTATAAATAATTACTTCAATCACCAACCCTCAATACATACATAGTTTTATGATACAGCCTTTTTTGATCGGTACAGCCTAATTAAAGAGTTTTAGATTTATATACTATAATTACCGCTAATTAAATTACAGTTAATTTACATGAGGCCTGATTTAAATTATGTTAAATCTTATTTATTCTCCTCTTTTCCCCTAGGAGAACCAGTTCTGTATCCCTGTGACAAGTGTGGACGTCGCTACAAATATAAAGAAAGCCTAAGTCGACACTGGCATCACGAGTGCGGTGTTGAGCCTAGGTTCGCCTGCACAATGTGCCCCTACAAAACCTCGAGGAAGGCCAGGCTTCAGTTACATATTGCAAATAAACATTTGAAATAGAATCCTTCCTTATGATATATTGTTTGTTATTGCTCTGTTAAGTTTTGTGTTTTCCACTAAATACTTACCTTTACTGGTTGTTTTATGGGTTGGTAATTTTATATCATAGTATTTTATATACAATAAATGTTATTATAGTTTTTTTACTTTCACCAATTGGATTTGCCTAAGTTATTTCCTTTTGGGTTCCACTTTGGTCAATAAAAGTGCCATTTTTGGGTAGTTTAGATTAATATTAAGTTGTGTTTTATGTTGCTATTTGGCCATGTTGCTTTACTTCTTCGTTCCCGCCATCTCTTATGTTTGAGATTCCATACATCAAATTACAGTCACAAAAGTACAATGAATGTATAAATTTAAAATAAACTTGTATGTTCACGCATATCCTTAAATAACCAATCTGAGGCTGTTAGTCTAAAAAAGTCATTAACAATCTCAAATATCTTAAACTATCATTAAAATATCTTAAAATAAAACATCTTAAAATATCATTAACAATCTTAATATGGTAAATCATGTGATCATGATTTACCATAAAAAAGCCATTGAAAATGTTCACTCTTGTATCACAGTTTAATGACTTACTGTTGTGTCAAGCTATGCTAGTGCTCCTAACGCAGGAGCAGATTAGTGTATTTCTGTACTATTTACATCCATAGCTGTCATTATTACATGTCAAATACCGGTAACTTATGTCTATAATCTGTCATGTCACTTTTTCTATTGTTATTATTATTATTATTCCACTTCTTTGAAAGACACAGTTCAATGCAACGGTTATATAGTGTAGTTGTATGCTCCTGCCGTTAGCAGCGTTTAGTGTCCATTTAAAAGTGGAGCAATGGAAATGATGTGACTGTATGTTTTAGACTGTATTTGTACTACCCATGTATTTGTTTTTCTCGCAACCAAACAGTGCATTGGGTTTTTCTAGCAACGAAATAGTGCATGGGATTTTTCTAGCCACCAAATATTGCCTTGGGGTTTTCTAGTAACCAAACAATGCCTTGCGTTTTTCTAGCAACCAAACAATGACTTGGGTTTTTCTAACAACCAAAAAGTACCTTGGGTTTTTCTAGCGACCAAACAATGCTTTGGGTTTTTCTAGTGACCAAACAATGCATTGGGTTTTTCTAGCAATCAAACAATGCATTGGGTTTTTCTAGTGACCAAACAGTGCCTTGGGTTTTTCTAGCAACCAAACAGTCCCTTGGGTTTTTCTAATGACACACTGGGTTTTCCTTGCGACCAAACAATGCCTTGGGTTTTTCTAAGGACTAAACAGTGCCTTGGGTTTAGAATCTACAGCTATCATCAGCCAGGAACCAAATGTCATGGACTATTTACAATTATTATTTTTACAAGCAACTTTTCATATAAAACAATATTAAATGTTAAACAAATATTGTTAAAAGTGCAATTCTAATTTTCAAATGTAATTCATTTTATGACTTGTTCCTTTAACAGGTTTGTTTGTAATAACAATTAAATTCAAACACAGAAAAAAGAAAGAGGTTATTTCTTATGGTCGCAGCAAATGCCTCAGTGGCAGTTATAAATACTGTAGATTAAAACTAATGTAAATTTTTTAAAATATGACGTAGTAATTAATTAATATGGTAATAGTTGAGGATTTTGGGAGGACAAGGGACGGACTAACAAGATGCTGGCCCCTCCATCTGCACGACACATTGGAGAAATAATTTCTCAACATTCTTTCAGCGCACAATAGATGCTACCTCTGTATATTTCTTCTCTGTGTTTAAACAAATTAGTATTTTTATTTCTCATTCCAGTTGTTCATTCGTAGGGCTTCTTTTCTAGGTCAGTACTTTGGTACAGTTACTACTTATCCATGTGAGAAGTGTGGCAAAAGATACAAACACAAAGAAAACCTGAGTCGTCATCGGAACCATGAGTGTGGAGTGGAACCCAGATTTGCATGCCATAGCTGTCCGTTCAAAACAGCGAGGAAAGCTAGTTTGTTAATGCATATTGCAAATAAACATTTTAAGTAAAACTTTATTGTACTATTTTAATTTGACCCTGAATATATAATAGTTAATATATAAAGCTTTTAAAGAATGAGTCATTAAATTCAGCTAAAAAATTAGAATGTTGATGAAATTAGTTTGATTTCTCACTACATTTAAAATTTTCTGAATGGTTTGTGACCATATGAACATGTAAAGTTATAGCGTTACTTGAAATTATTATAAAAAGGAAATAACCCATGGCTTATTCATATAGGGTTCATTTTGTATCAAAGGACCTAATGGCTATTAAATTGGATAGCCATTCAAAAATGATAATAAAAAAAATTTTAATATATATAAATTTTACTTAAACTTAATGGTTTAGTTTCTTGAGTATCAAAATTTGAGTATAAAAGTATTGTTTAAGGGAATATATCTGATAAAAAAAAAATATGTTGGCATTATAAAAAAAATATGTTGGCCTTACACAACATATTTCTTAAACACATTTATTTTTAATGTTTTATTTTATTTTAATAATATTTGTTACTTGGCAAAGTCATATCTGGAATGGAAGGTTCACTGGAAAGTCACACTGGAAAAGGTTATCTTTAAATTCAAAATTTAGGAATCTTTATTGGCTTTTATCTCGAAACTCACAACTTTCTCTAGAAAACAAGCTCTTAGTCTACAAAACAGTTCTAAAGCCCATTTGGACGTACGGAATTCAACTTTGGGGTACAGCAAGTAATACAAATATTGAAATAATTCAACGATTTCAGAATAAAGCTCTCCGTTGTATTCTCCAAGCTCCATGGTATATAAATAACAACATACTCCATCAGGACACCAAAATTCAAAAAGTGAAACAAGAAATTTCAAGATTCAGTTCAAAATACATTTCAAAATTGGAAAACCATCCAAACTCCCTGGCACTAAACCTACTGGACAACAGTGATCATGTTTATAGACTTAAACAATTTCACATGCTAGACCTAGATTCTCGTTTCAGGGAATGATGTTGTAAATATTATTTATTCTTTGTTAGAATGTATAATTGAATGGTAATGAAGTGTGACACAATGTTTAAGGGTAAGTCAATGTATGGAAAAGATAACTTTGAACAAGGATACATTTTTCATATCTAATCACTGTTTGAATGTTCAAAGTTTGGATGAAGTTTTATCAGTATCACAGTTGAATTATTATTTTTCACTCTTACTTTCACCTGCAGAATTATATTAACAATTAATACATCAGTCAAAACCCAGCAGGTACATAACATTATTAATTCAGTCATGAAATTTGTTTTATAGTTATTTTTTAAAAGAAAGTTGATTTAAAAATGTTTGTGTTGTAAACAATCATTTTGTGTTAAATAGTTTTTACAGATATTTTTAGAAAAATGTTTTAATATATTAAGGTACTTTTTCACTAAGTAAATGTTGAGTCTAAAGATAAATAAATATAAAATACTAAATTAAGAAAAAAGTTATTAAATCAATACTAATAACTAAAGCTTCCGGTAACGATCGTGTCAAGGTGTTATCTACAATATTTACCTCACCAAACGTTTCGACTATGCTGTGATGTGGCACCTTTAGTAGTATCTCTGAGACTGTCTAAGATCTCTGAGTCAGTGGTGTTGTGACCTATCCAGGTGTTATCTCAGAGATACCACTAAGGGTGCCACATCACAGTATGGGCGAAACGTTTGGTGATGTAAATATTGTAAATAAGACCTTGGCGGTCATTACCAAATAAGATATTGGCGGAAGCTTTAGTTAGTAATGACATTGGCCACTTAAGCCTACGAAATAAAATTATTAAATCAAGTTAAATTTAGCAAAAGAGTAGGCCTATTTGAATTTAAGATTGTTGATTTAATTTATTAACTTTTAGAAAGAAATAAACATTTTGTTTATTTATTACTAAAACTCTGACATGAGCGAATATAGATTTAGAATGAGTGTGATGAGTGTATATGAGCGAATGTAGTAATTGTTACAATTAAGGCCAACCAGTCCCTAGAAAGTGTCATTAATTAAAATCCAGATAGTAAATGAACAGCCAATGCTTATCAGGTGATCACTTTTAAAATTGTTTATGACTCTGATGTGGATCAAACTGAAACTTTTATTTTTTTTTGCCAGCTAAAACCAGCTAGATTGGGATTTAGAGCACTGTATGTTTTATAATAATTGCACCTGTTCTAGGCCAAGGTGTTGTGACCTATCCTTGCGAGAGATGTGGACGGCAGTACAAGTACAAAGAGAGCCTCAGCAGACATAGGCACCACGAATGTGGGATGGCACCTAGGTTTGCCTGTCAGTTCTGTCCCTATAAAGCCAAACAGAAAACTAATTTACAAATACACACCGCCAAGAAACACTTGTCTGAGCCAGAATAATCATTGGAAATTTTCCTATTTTGATAGTGAATGTACTTGTATGTACTTGTTTACTGTCTACTTGTAACATTTTAAAATTAAACAAATAGTGTGTTAAGTGAAACCCAAAAAATGTTGCAATCTCAAACCTAATATCTGCAACTATTTTAATACCTGAATAAAAGACTCGTCTCTAATTTATCTTGTACCTGTGTAGATTTGTATTTAAATTGTAGACAACTTGACCTTTTTTCAGTGTTTAACATTACCATTTAAGTATTGTTGAAAATAGTCAAAAATAAAAAGGTATGCGTATTTCACAAATATGCACAGTATTTATTTTTACCTGTATATACAATATACAATATGTATATACAATATACATTATGTTTATGGCAAAGAATTCAAGGTATATTTCTAATTGGTAAGTAAGAAATCCCGTATTTCACATGCTAAATTGAGATAAGTTGGAAAATTTATGTTATGTTTACTGACAGTTATAAATTATATGCTAATTAAGAACATATGTTTTTGTTAATAATTAGATATAATATAGGTGTTTATCACGGTAACTAAAACATACGGTAGGTATCACGCAACTTCCCCCACTACTTTCCACTCATCATGACGTCACATGGGCTGCTCTACGGAATAGGTTTACTGGACAATTCCATTTGTTATAATTTATTTTTAAAGAAATTTTAATTTGAATTAGATTTAAAACTTTTAATTCTGAGTAATATTTTGTAATGACTATACTTAAACAATTAATTATTTTATATTTCATGAATGACCAAAATACTGAAATAATGTTTAAATATACCTTACTTACATTATAGCAGAAATCTTCCAAGAGATTATAAGATTGATTTATCCAAATTAAGATAATCGGAAAATATTTTATTTTATCATTTAAATTTTTATATAACGTTTACTGTGTACTGTTTTCTATTTGGAATTAATTTTCTTGATCAATGTAACAATTACAGTAACATTTATTTGCAATTATACCTTAAATAAAACACCATAATTTAGAACTTATGCAATAGAGCATATTAAAATTGTTTTGTATATTCATATGATTGTTTTATTAGATTTATTTGCTGAAGCTATAGTTACAGAAAAAAAAACTAAGCAGTTTTACGGACATTTAGTATTTCAGTACCAGCTAGAAGCTGAAGAAGATGGATTATTATCAATTTATGAGTATATTTTAAGTTTCCTTTTTGATATTTCTTAATTATTTTTCTATCTTAAGTGAAAAAGGTACAACACTAAAAGACCCACACACGACGTTATTCATCACTTGGATTCATAACACTATTTGTGTTCAGTCCTATTTTTAATTTACTCACTAAACATGCTCCTTTAGACCTCCATTGTATCATGTAGCAGATGTTTTTTCTATTACTTTGTCAAAGTCGTAAAATACTGGCTGCCTCTATTTCCAACCAAATTTCTCCATTCAACCAATTACCTCTGTACGTGTATGTGCGGATGGGTGGGCAATTACCTCTGTACGAGTATGTGCGGGCGAATGGATTCTTATGGATTCCGTACTATTTACCACAAACGACGTTTGATTGTTATTTCAATTAGAAAATGGCGTTTCAAAACATCTTGTACAAATTTTGGACATTTTCGAGATAATCAACGTAATGTTACCGCTTTAGATATGTCTTCTATGACAAGCTACATTTTCCAATAGTTATTATTTTCTTCTGGTACGGTATTCTTAAAACAGCTTTTTACACTTCATAGAATCGTTGTTTTATAATTAAATTTTCTTGTTTAAAAAATCATTATAAATCTTTACTGCTGAACTGTAGGCCTATTCGAGGTATAATAAGATTATGAGTTCTATGGTATTTTAACAACCCTCATATACATACTCAGAAGGAAGTTCCGAATTTCGATTTATTTCTGTTTCTTGCAGAAGAGAACAGTTTTTCCCCTTTCCAAGTCTTAGCTTTTTTATTTCTTTCGCTAGAATTTGGAACAGGCAACAAATTAGTATGTTAATATAAATATATTAACATACTTAAATAAGTGTCGATAGTTTTAGTTTTATTTTATGTTTAAAATCACTCTCAAATCTTTCTCAAATCGTTTTCATCAAACTTTTTAGAACTACGAGCATTGTCAGCCTGCATGCACGCACCCAAGCACTACACAACCCGAGAAAGAATGAAATTAAATATTACCTTCGTTATATTGTCTTTCACTAGTTCGACAACCAGCCACTACCAGGACATAGTTGTTGTTCTACATTAAATATTATAATATAAATAAAAACAAACCGCAACAAATTACCAAATCTTCAAGCATTGCAACAAATTAACTTTGACATAAATGTTTAAAAGTTTTGACTTGTATAACCGGCAACTGCTCACTACGGCATGATAATTATTACCTATAATACATTTTGCAATGAAGATAAACGCAACGAACTATAAATTAGACGACACCAAACATGGTAACAAATTCAGTACAACATAAAAGTTTTAGTGGAATGGAATTATTGCACTTTCTGGCAGTCAAATCAGCTGTTCGCCCATGTGACTTCACTGTCACCTCAGTCTGGAGTCTACTACGCAGCCTCGTCATGATACCTACCGTATGTTCTATTTACCGTGGTGTTTATTTCCTTATTATCCATCTGATTTTTACCAAAATATGAGAAATTATTTGCAGTGAGGAATGCTGTCCGTCTAAAATTATAAACTATCAACAATTTTAAGACAGTAAGTAAGATAACAAAGCAAATGAGGTGAAAATTTAATTCACAATTTAAACATAGGAATCATATTTGTGTCTAATTTGGATTTGTTGAGAAGAGATATTTTCTAGAATCCTCCTTTGTTATTTTTGTTTGCTAGCTACAAAGGCAGTAGTTTTTTCTTACATTTTGGATTCTCAAATTAAGTTTTACGTTATGTTACTTTCTATTACACAATAATTTATTGTTATTCTACAAATTATTTGTTTGAACTGTTGAATACTGAAGTAATTGAGCTGTTTTAATGATATTTGGGCAAACTGAATCCTAGCCTAGGAACCATTCAAACAACCAACTACTTTTAAAAAAACCATATGCTATGATGTACCAGGGGGTATAAAATACTGTATACGTAGGGATGTCCTTACATATATCATTTTTTTTCAGATTACACAAAAAATATTCCAGTTGACAAATAAATACACTCTTCACTTATGTATTAAAAAGTGTTTAGCAGAGAACATAAACAGATTCTTGTAGAATATATAAAACAGTGTTCTCATCTGAACTGTGGTCTGAATATAAATGGTCTTCTAAAGCTTGCTTTGTAGTACGATTAATAAAATAAACAACCTAGCCTATAACTTGGGTTGGTGAGCTGGAAAAGGATGGGCTAGATGTTATAAATATAGCTACAAAGATGAACTTTCTTTCAGAAAACCTGAACAAACAAGAATTTCAATAACAAGCTAGTCCTTTAAATAAGCAGAATGAACTGGTGGTGGCTACTTCTTTGAACTGCAGAGGGCAAGGTCCTGAGTTGAAGCCCCACTGAGCTAACGGTCGGTACTTTACACGTTGAATTCACGCACAGGCTTGTAAGCCCATTTAAGCTGTAAAGTGAAGTTAAAAATATGACTGTTGCTCACTTTTTGCCTATTACAGCAATGTTCCCAGCCAACATATATAATATTAATGAGGCACATATCTCAACCCAACAAAAATTCTTGTTCCGAAAGGTGTAAAAACAAATGGTGTGACCTCTGAAGAAAAAAGTAAATGTAACAATGATTGCAGCTGTTAATGCTATTGGCAATAGCATCCCCCCTAATGTCTTTTTTTCCAAGCAGGCTACATTTTAAGAACTGTGTGTTGAATGTTGCCCCGCCAGGCTCTATAGGAGCTGCTGCTCACTCAGGGTTGACAAATGAATCGATATTTCTTAAGATTTTTAAGGACCAAGTTCTTTTTGTTAAGCCATTCACCTAAAATCCCATTGTATTGCTCATGGAAAATCATGATAACCGCAGTTCAGTTTTGGCTGTTGCTTCTGCAAAAATATTAGGAATAATGGGTCACAAGATGCAGTTGTTGGACCACATTATTTTTTATCTATTTAAGACATTCAATCAAAAGGCCGTTATGGATTGGATGATCGCACAAGGAAACAGGGAAAGCCTTAGGCCTCTTGCTAGCATTTAGCACTCCTGACTTCAATATAGGGGGTTACGGGTTCGATTCCCGGGAGGTCCAACCAACTGTCGTACCATAATAATGTTAGAATACTCAGTAAAAAATGCCACTTTCCTTTGAAATACAAAATCCAATTTAAATTGGAACCAGCTATTGCTCAGTATTACCTTTCATTGTATTACTTTCAAATAGATTTCTCATGAATAGGAATATTTTTGTCAGTAATTTGATTTATTAGTGAGGTCTGCCACAACTACTGCTTTAAACTGCATTACAAATGTGCTTACACTAGCGCTCCACTACTGGACCCCAAAACACTGATGATTAGTGACAAAATTTTTAACATTACTGTAGATGGTTATATATGGGTATATAGAATTGAGAAATATGTGTGTTTGTAAAACCATTTGTTTTACCGAAAGCAGAATTGAATGTGAATTGGTTAAGACAAGTGAGACATATCTTCTTACAGGTAATAAATTCTCTTCCCTTTTTTCACTATATACTGTTATATATTTATAATCCAACAAATATACAGGATGTGTATATTTATTGAAATTATTTTCATGAGTAGTTACAGAACAAATGGAGAGCAGTTGGATGGTGTGGCCTCAATATTGAGAAAGGCAAGAAGAAGAATATATCAAGAAGATATTTCTCAATATTGTCTAAGGCAGGACTTTGACCATGAGTTAGAGATAGCACAAGTTGAAATCCTGACCTTGACCATTAGTTTTTATCAGTAATATTCACCTTGGTACTGTATTGGTTCTTTCCCTTACTCTGTCTGATAAGTTCTTAGCACAGACCTATGGACTACCGGGAATGGATAGAGTAAGGTTAAACAGGAGATCAGCCTCTCCTTTAAAAAAAAAATAATATTTTTGGAGAAAAATATGAGGTTTATTGATTTTATTCTACATTTTCACATTTTATGTGTAGAGTTGTTTGCTAATTATTATTTGGTTCAGCCTACAAATATTTCTTTCTTGTTAAATCACAGGCCTCGTGAAAGGATTTCCCTGCGACAAATGCGGACGTCGATACAAACACAAGGAGAGCCTTAGTCGCCACTGGCATCACGAATGTGGCGTTGAACCAAAGTTCGCCTGTCAGTTCTGCCCTTACAAGACCAAACAGAAGACCAGTTTACAGATTCATGTTGTCAAAAAGCATTTGAAATAATATATATTTACTATTAAGTAATTATTGTTTTATTCATCCTTTTATTTCCTTTAACTTTTATTACACTTTATTGACGCTAAATAAAATATGACTGTAAGTACTGAAAATTTAGTTTTTAATGTATAAAATTTAATATAAGAAATCAGAAAAGAAGACAAGTATACTTAACTTAATTCAATGCTGTACATACTGTCACTTAATCATTTTCTAAGTTAATTTGAAAAAATTGAAATTAAATGCACATTCCTGAGAATTACTCTAATCATATGTTTTGTGATTTTTTTTTGTTAAATCCTTGCAGAACTGAAATGTCTCATTTTGCCTTTTTTTAAATAAAAATTTACTTTCAAGATTACAAGGGCCACAAGCCTGTGAATGAGCTTTAATCAATGAGTGACTACTAACTGTCATCTTAGTTGGGATTTGGTCTGGACTCTTAGTGTCAACAGTCTTAGAGCCTTATTTTCTTAGACATGCTCAAGCATGATTAAAGAACCCATTATAATCAATAATGTACTAAGTTTCATTATTAATTTGTAGTCCTTGAGAGGTGTTTGCAAATCCCACATACCATTTTTGTTTCGTAGTGGTACTTTTGGTATTGATAATAACTATGTTCAAATTTGATCCGGAGAAGACCATTAAATGTATTACCTACTGTAATTACATATATTATAATATTTTTGAAGGAAAATATCTCATTCTGTCCATCAGGGTGAAATATATCATATGAAGACCTTTTTGCACAACTGCAAATAGGGACTGCAAGGTTTTTGACGTGTCAATCATTAAAATTGATCAAGAAATAAGAGAGGAGTTGCGTTAACAAAAAAACAGCTTCTTGTATTTTGTATAAGGATGTGCAGAACTCCAGAACAAGAGTCGTACTGTTTGTTTTAGTAATATTGATTTTCATCATGTTTGTATGAGTAATACAATTATGAATTTTAATACATCACTTCTGTATACTGTCCACACACCTTCAATAGTCTAAAAATTGAATGGTTATGAAAACAATAACCATTTTTATTTCCTAAAATCAACATGTATCTTCTTCAAGTATTACAGTATACATAAATAAGATTGAACTTGTAAATATATCCTCTAACTGTGAACAGAGTTATTCTTATCCTTAGATATGAGACGCCACCTTAACTTTGTGTGTATTTTAAAATTTAATATACACACAAAGTATATATCAAAAAGGCAAATATCAAAATTAATTTTTAGGAAATCTTATTTCCCTAATAAATGTTGTACATCACTAATATCTAACTTCAGTATTACTAATTATTTTACTTTCTTCTCAGCCCGCGCACATATCTGTCATCAATGTGGAAAGGAATACACCCTGAAGCACAACATGGTGAGACACCTGCGGTTGGAATGTGGTAAGGAACCGCAGTTCCTCTGTCAATATTGTCCTTACAAAGCAAAGCAGAAAACTAGCCTTCAGATTCATGTTATGAGAAAACACAGGACAGAAGTATTTAAATTGAATCAATTAGTTTGAAATATATTTTGAAGAATCAAATTAATAACTAATTAATTTTTAATTTGTTTGTATTATCCTGTTTCTTTAATAAATATATTTCAAAATAAAGACATTTTTTTTCATTATTCCTTTTATCATTGTAAAAGAAAATCTGATTAGAAAGTTTCAAAATTGAATTATTTTGTTTGTATGTTCTCCTAACGATGCTTCAATTACTGATAATGTTTGGAATTAACATTTTTTTAGGTTATAGTTTTCCCTATCAAATCAACTGTGAAGCAGCTTTCGAGTGTGATAGATGTGGACGGAAGTACAAACACAAGTCACATTTAAGTAGACACAGAAACCATGAATGTGGCATTGAACCCAAGTTTTTCTGCAAGATTTGCCCATTCAAAACAAAACGGAAGGATAATCTTACATTACACGTGTCTTTAAAACACTCATGAGATTACATTACTAATAAAAAAAAATGATTTCTGCTATGTTAAACTTAGTTTTTAAAAAATTGTACACCTAGTTTTCTATACTTAGGAGATTTTATTATTTATTTCTAATTTTAATATAATAAAGTTGCAGTCAATTATATTGTTAACGTCCATTTCTTAATATGTATTTTAAAATAAATTATCAATTTGCATGTTTTAATATTTTGTTAAAAGTAAGGTGTTTTTATTGAAAACACTTGAAATTTAATGGAATTATATGATGTTCTTACAAAGTGTTGATGATATTATATAAAGAGTGCTAATTTTCAGAACATTTTTTTTCAGTGGAATATGCATTACCTTAAGCAGATTTGATTAATTTTAAGGGTGTTTTGTAATACTTGAAAAATAAACATGACAGTATTTTTTTATTTTAGTTCCTTTGTACACTACCAATAATTTGAGCTGATCTTGAAAGTTATCAAGACTTTTACTGTCATGATTAGTAATTTGGTTTTCATTCTTAAAAATATTGAATTCTTATACAAATATGTAACCTTTGAAAATAAGCTAGTACAGTACTGTATATTCAAAGCGTACTCCATGTTGTGTCGTTATCAAGATGGTTATAAAAGTGGCCCAAAGATATTATATTTTTTTAATTTATATAGTTGAACTTTTTTGCTATCAGGGTATTTTTGAGTCAGAAGGGATATTTGGTATTTTAATCAATTTTATTCTTTTCAATTTGTTACTTTACTAACTCAAATAAAGCAAAAAAGGCATCAATAAGGCATTTTGTGTTTTTCACCCTCTGTGCGGAATTGATTGTGCGGACACAAAAATACTGAACTATCAATGGGATTGAAATTGACAAGCAGTCTAAGGCATTGTACTTTAGCCAGGTACAATGCCAACGGATTGTCAGTTTGAATGCAGCCGCGGTTGGTAATTTTTCTGTGTAACTGTAATGGCGACACTTCTGTGGTATAGTGGTGTAAGGCCCACCTGACTTGGGTTATGGAAATAAGCAGAATCAGTGTTACTAATATAGTTACATTGAACAAGACCTGTTTTAGAAAGGTTTCACTGGTAGGGCTAAATCATGTTTTTGTTTTTTTTTTTAATTGGTTGTATTTTTTTTTAATTACTTAGACATTACAAGGATTACTGTACACTAAATGATATATAAATTTCTGAACATATAAAAAATGCATGGAATAAGCTAAAGGTAGGTTGTTGCAACTACCTCGTAGCAGCATTTTGCACTTGGAACTATGTCTAACCATTCCAAGATATTCATCAGGTAAGTTCCAATTGAAAAAAAAAAACTGATTTTCAGTTCTGCTCATCTCGTTGCAGCAAAACCATTCATCTTCACTTGATTGGATCTCATTTTACGTCCACTTATCTTACTCCATCTTTAATACCAACCAAAGGAGCTGCAAAGCATATACGCCCTGGTTCATTTTGAGTAAAATGACTCCAAACATAAGTAAAAATATATAATTGTTATGAGTTTTGTCTTTAGATGTGTGAAAAAATTCAAGGGTTAACTTTATTCTTATTCTGTTAAATGAATTATAGAGTAGCAGTTATTGGTCAGCCTGAGTTATGTAATATTTAATGTTGTTACATATGTACACTCTGATCTTGTAAATATATTTTATGTATCTTGAATGTATCTGTGATTATATGCTTTTATATTATTTATTTATTTTGTATGATTTAAAAAAATTAATTATAATTAATATTTATTAAATGGATACTCTTTAAGTGTAATTAAGGGGATGTACCACCGAAAATCACAAAAAAAATTTATTTTTATTAGATTTTTTTAAATTTTATTCCATGTTTTTTCCTGATTAAGAAAAACTATACATGTCATGGATTTCAAGCTGTTATATTCCTAAAATAAATATATATTTGAGATGATGCACTCCACCATTCTGTAAATGTAGGCTAGTGCAATGAGTAGGGTCAGCCTTAGATTTAGCGGGTTATTGCCGAAAGTTTAATTTTTCAGTGTTTCTAGACAAAAGTTGAAACATCTAAAAACTACTTATCGTACATATTTCAAATTTGTACCTTGCATTCCTGACTATACTATACTAATATTTAGGTAGAATTGTGTTTGTACCATATTTAAAAGTAAACAAATAATTCTTGTTTTTAGAACTTAGGCTTAAGCGGCCGGTGTCATAACTAGAATCTACATTTTCTGGTGACAACCGCGTCTACCAATATTTTTTTACAAGATAACCAGACGTTTCACCCATACTATGATGTGGCATCCTCATTGAGATACCAGAGAACCAGTGATCTCAGAGAAACCACTGAAGATGCCACATCATAGTATGGGCGAAACATCTGGTTATCTTGTACATATTTTAGATAGTACCTTGACGCAGTTGTCTCCAGAAAATGTAGATTCTAGTTAATTCTTGTTTTAATTGGAAAAACTGTTTTTGAATTTTTTTAGTGTTGTCATGGTAAAAATCTTTTCCTTGAAGATACAGTCTTAAATCTACCTAAATTCTTAGAGGACTGTAATTCCTTTAGAATGACACTATTTTTATGAATTTCTGTTTCTTAGAACTTGAGATATATCAATCTTTTTGTAAATCTGTATTTTTATATAAAAATTCAAAAAAATCATGTATGTAAACTTTGTTGGACTAAGATTAAGTAGTAGCTTCTTTTTAATCATAGTTACTTAATGAAAAAATAAATCAGATAATTTGTTGTAATATTAAAGAAATTGGTATTTTCAGTGGTACATCCCCTTAAGTCTGTAACAAATTCCAGAGAAATATTCCTTGAATAAGTCATACTAATTCAACAGATATTTACCAAACATTAAAATGTTTAGTCTAAATAGTTTTTAAATATGTGTAGAGCAATAAACTAGGGAATAATGTAAAAAACACTTCTACATCACTAATTACACAATAATTTTAATCTATTCAGAACAGCAAGAATAATTAGAGAGGATTCAGTTGATACCAAAGTGGAGTGTACTGTTCATATGTTCCAACTTCTCACACATTCGTTCGACATTGTTTCGTAATTTATGCTCGCTGGTTCCAACATCATCAAGTTGTAGCCTTGTCTCATTTACATGCTCTGACTTTCATTATAAAGTGTAGATACAAAATTATAGTTCACATCGGTTAAAATTGTAGAAAGAGGCTATTTAGTCAGTAAGCAATCAGCAATAAACTACATCTAATTTATATATAAGAGATTTATAAACTACAACAAGTAACAGGTCTAAAACAAGCAAACCAATTAATCTATAAACAACTTTATAATTATTTATGTTCTTTCATGACCATTTGAATTTAATTTGTTCATCTAACTTTAATATGAATGGGCAGTGCAAATTAAAAATTGGAACTATCTTATGTACGTTAGTATTGAAAGACACATATGGTGGTGTTGAACTACCCATTCATACAGAACGTACGGTGGTGTTGAACCACCCACTCATGCAGAACGTACAGTGGTGTTGAACCACCCACTCATGCAGAACGTACGGTGGTGTTGAACTACCCACTCATGCAGAATGTACGGTGGTGTTGAAACACCCATCCATGCAGAACGTACAGTGGTGTTGAAACACCCATCCATGCAGAACGTACAGTGGTGTTGAACCACCCACCCATGCATTATATATGGTGGTGCTGACCCTCCCAGACATAACCATTGTACGTGTATGGGTGGGCTATAACTAATTTTACAATCACTTTATTGGTTACAAATTTGGCATAAATGTTATTAATTATTATTATTGTAGTGGTGAAGAAGATTGTGGTAGAGAACTCACAAATGAGGAACAGAGAGTGGTCTAGGATAGAGTTCTGACATGGAGAAGTACGTTAATGTTTCATGTCTCCTCTCATCCTAAAACTTTCCAGACCATAAAGAAAAATATTCTGCCAATGAAGTTTGTTATTGGGTGAATTTATTACTTTTGCCCCAACTCAATCAAATTTTTCATTAAAAAAGAGTAAATTTTACTGGAAGATCTCACGTTTCTGCTTTAACTGCACATAATGGCATCGTGCAATTTTTTAAATTGGATAAAATTTTAAATAAGTCTGAGATTAAAACTATATATTATGCACATGTGTAATCATTGCCCAAATATGGTATAATAATTACGGGAGGAGGGTTGCTACAAAAAAAAAAAAATGTATCCATTAGTTGTTGTTAAAAAATCAGTTATTGAAGTAGCGCTTAACAAATATATACAATATCTAACTTAATTTATTTATATAGAATCACAAATCCTATCAATTAGATAATTATTTATAAAAGATTTATTACTATTTAAAATTTCAAATAGGCAATCATTCATTACGCCTGTAATACTACTAAACAAGAAATTCACGAAGCGTAGGCCTTCGGGTTCCTCATGTAGTTTTGTCTGTTAATTTCACCAGTCCATATTTCATTACTAATTGTCTTACTATTATTGAAATGTACCTCTCAAGGTAAGAATTTTGCAGATCTCAACTCCTGACAAGAAACTTATCACTGCTTGGCTGATAGGGACTGGTCCTGAAGGCTAAGTCACTCCTTTGACCTTAATACAATTGATCAGCACAAAAGTAAAGAAAGTAATACTTACCAAAAATAAATCAGACGTCCAAGTATATCAGTTGATTGATCTATAACTTATTACATTCATATTAACAATTTTTATTTTATTACATAATTTTATTTTTTCTCCCATATTTTTCTGTATAATGTCCCATGTTAATATTCTTGTTGTAACTTCTGTAACTGTCATCAATGTCTTGTTTATTATTATTCTTTTCAGTGTTGCTAAACCTCAGTATTGTTAGTTTCATTTTATGATTATTATTTTTGCATCAAATTATAAGGCTTTTTTTGCTATATTAATATATTACAGAATATATGCAGCGCATTGTTATCTGAGGAAATCCCCAGGTCCTGTGTGACCCATGTGGATTTTTTCCATAAATGTTTACTTTTTAAATTTTTATCAGCTGTATATAAGTGTGGAATAAATTGATTTGATATTCCAAACTTTATAATATTATAATTAATAATTATTATTTTTTGAAAATGTTATGTTGTGGGGGAAAACTAAATAAACAAAATTTATAGATCGAAGCAGATATTGAAAAGTCTTTTGAAAGTAAACTGACAGTCTCTGAATGTTTCAGGAATAAAGCAGGGATTTGAGTGTACAAAGTGTGGCCGCGTTTACAAATTCAGGGAGAGTTTGAGCAGACACAAGAATCACGAGTGTGGAGTCCCACCAGCTCACCAGTGTGCCATCTGTCACTTCAAGACTAAACGGAAGGAGAATCTAAACTTTCACATGGCTTCTAGACATGGAATACTTTAATGTTCTTAGTCGACATTTACAACCAATGTGTTGTGTTGGGAATCATATCACTTTTACAATATCTATTCAATTATTTGTTCTTGACCCTTTTATTACTGAAGAATCTTTTTGTTTATGTTTAAAAAAATTCTGTTATGCCTTCAATAAGCGCCTACAAGACAAGGAACGAGAAAAACAAAGGTATCAAAACAAGATTGCCCAGACCACTGAAAAAATGTCATAACGTTTGGAATTAAAATATACTGATTAGAGAAAAAATTGAGTGCTGATGAGGGATTGATAACATCAAGCTCCTCAGACAGTGCTCCCTCCAGCTACAAGCTCCGTCCAGAGTCCCCCGAGAATCTAGAAACACCTTCAACTATTACTAAAAAGAAGAAGGTATACTGTTTTCTAAACAAAAGGCACATGAAGAGATAGTTGTTATTATCTGTAACCTAACTAATGAAGGACACATATCCAGCCTGATTCAGGTTGGTTTTTCCAATACTGTTCTAATGCAATATCATTTTTTAAAGTTTTAGAGAAAATGCATATGCTTTGTGACTTGTATGGTTAACAGAGTCATATGAGTGATGCTTTGTTCTCTGAGCCTTGTAATTTCTATATAAAATAAGAGCCTTAGTAATGCTATAAGAATTAAATAAATCCACCACTCGTTACATTGTTCAGCTGTAAATAAAATATTTATAAAATACAGTACATTATTATCATTTAACATAAAACTGAATAAGTTACACATAATTTATCCGCAGTATATCAATGCTTTCATTGCTTGGCATGACCTGCAATAGAGACAAAACACTTGTCATTCACTACTTCCAGGCCGGTTTTCCCACTTTGTTTGTGGGTCAGTAAAGAGGAGAGGGCTACTTCTGCTTTAATATCTCAACATCGTTCAAAATTAACTGAGCTCCTCCTTCACAAACATCTCCCTAGTATAAAAGTGTTTCTAGATCACCATCTGAGTTTTGTTCTTGAGTCATGAGGCAGCACTTGGATATCTTGTTGTTGGCCACATCCTTGATATCAGTTGGTGATTTACACAGGTTTCTTAAGGTTAGGCTGCATGACAGTATTTAGAGGTAAAGGTGTCTGAGGCTGTATTTGAATCAACTTCAGCTTTGATCAACTCTGCTTCTAAAGATTCAACCTTTTGTTTAAAACTCTAAATTGGTCAACAGCAAAATGTTTCTTAGTCAATTGTCAATCTTATAAATTCGTCATTTTTGGCTTGAACTTCACAGTACCAATCGTTTTCCTCTCGTTAATTTCTACTTCCAGGAACAACATGATATCCTCAGTAATCTCTCATCTTCAGGTCCTCTTTCAGAGAAGAATCTTCATAAAAAAAACCATGACCAAATTAATATAGTGTCTCTTTAAAACATCCTTCTCGAAAATTCACTGCGGTTTCTGGGGGTGGCATCTGAATTGTGAAGGTTTCTGAGGTAAAGAACTTCACATTGGTTTAACAACGGCCTTAACCAGTAGTAAACTTGTACATGCTCTCTTACACTCTGTGTATTGGGACCTGGAGTGTGTCTCTCATTGTAATAGGAGATTAAAATCAAATTTGACATGAGGAAATGTTATTTTCTGAAACATTATTAGCAGAAACAATTATACTTTACATTAATTCACTCTCAGTTACAATACAGAATTGTGTGCTGGAAAGGAACAGCTAGACAGATATTGAAAAATTAAGAATTACACATAATCATTTCATGTGATGAGAATAGACGAGACAGCTCATGTCCATTGTACATTCAATTAAACATACTATTGGTTCAACATCTTTACGTATCAATAGGTGGTTATATTTACATAAACAATAAGGTGGTGAGTGTTAAAAGAATTTTTTACATTAGAAGTGGAAACAAAGGAACCAAAATTTTATATCATCGTGTAAGACAAAATAATCAAAGAATCTTTCAAACTTTCAAAGTAAATTAATAAATTTATAGAAGATCCTTTCAATGCTGTGGGCCAAAATATTTTAATACTAGTGGGTTTTACAAAATATAAAAAGGACCTTTTTTTGTAAGAGTACCAAAACATTCAACCTTCTTTGTGAGAGTATATAATAAGTTATGGCAGTTTCCTCACTTTGATGCGTAATTTATAAATTATGTTTTGATTTAAAGTAAAAATGATTTTTAAAAGAAGATGAATCAATTTGGAATATGTTTACATATTATTAGTTACGGTTAATTATTTGTCAGTATGTGTTTTAACATTATGAAATATAATTATTTGTAAATAGACGCTTAAGAGTTTATTAATAAATTTAGAAAACGTTTATTTATTGTTAGTTACAATTTTTAATTTTCAGTACTTGTTAATAATTGTAATGTATAATTATTTTGTAAAGTAACGCTACATTGAACGTCAGATTAAGGTGTCAATACAGTACTAAAAGTATCATTTTTAGTTTGAAAGGAAATGTATTTTTTTAACTTTGGCCATATTACTAGAATCGTGATCAGTGATATTTCATGTTTTTCTTATTTACTGTAAATTGTATATTATAGGGAAAAATTTTCATTATTTCAGTATTTTGTTACATTTAAATAGAGCTGCAACTGTATCTCATATATTTAAAGAGTCATTATCAATATAAATATTTAGCACCGTTGCAAAATCATAGGTTTGGTATTAGTATCTAAAGAGCAAACGAACCAAGAAATTGAAAGAACTGTGTGACTGCTTTGATTTATCCCCAAATTCCTCATCCCACCACAACCAAACTAATTATGGCAAGGTGACAGCTTTACGCTTCCATCAATACTGCCAGATTTTAATTTATTAATTGGTTTTATTTAAGCCATTAGAATAAATGTAAGTAGGAAAGTTAATAATTGTTACAACTTTTGTATTGCAAGAAACCATGAAAATAAAGTGATTACAAGTTAAGAAATAATATTCTTTAAGTCTATTCTTATTGTAACCTCTTGTGTGCAGTTATTCCAATGAATAAAAGTAATTAGAAAAAAATTGAACTTCTCTAAATATGGATTTAAATTTTTAATTGTTGTTGATTATTTAATTTATTTATTTTTAAAATATGTTTCATTTTTATGTTTATTAATATAGTTCTCTTGAGTTTGAACTGAATAAAGTTACTAATTTATGATAAATGTTATTTAAACCATAAGTTATATTATAGCACAGCCGGCAGAACATGAACTACGCTCCCAAAGGAAATGAAGTTTCCACTAATCCATCCATGCTAAAAGAATCTTACCAATGAATTTATCTAATGAGACTTTTCTCTAAACTGTTCAAAAAACATCTGCCTTAATTAAATCAAGAACCTTGTACTGCCTTGGTTGCAATATTGGTTTCTAAATAATGATGGCTTTAAAGATCTGAAAGATATTAAAGCCATGAATTGCTTTTATCTTTGAGGAGGGGGTTATTTCATTTTAACATATGTTTATTTTTATAACTGTTATTCTTTGTTTAGTTAGTTCTGTTGAGTCTAGACCAAATAAAGGTACTAATTTAGGTTTGAGTATTTAAGTTAAAATGTATTCTTTTACATCTAACAATCCATGCAGATATTTGCTTACTTCCAGACAATAAAAGCATGTTTTCTTAAATTTAAAGTGTATATCTCTTAATATCCAATTTTGGCTAATTTAATTGTAATGATTCTGAATTTAAAAATATTAAATTAAATTATAATTTCATATGGCTTTAGTGGAGATGGATGCCAAATTATGACACAATTCCTCTCACCTGCTTAGACGAGCCCATTTGTGTAGGCTTTTTACTCAATGTGAAATTTACTCAATTTAGGCTTAACATGACTTCTGATAAGGGCATAGAGGTAAAAATGTCATGGCCAACCAACCGGGAATCGGTCCAGAACTGACTGGGTGGAAAGTTACTGTCTAAGCCCCTTAGCTATGGCCACTCCTCAGCTTTTATATTGGTACAATATCTTATCAAAGTCATAATAAGACAAAAACTCTGATTTTTACAGTCACAAGTCTTGCTGAAGTCTAGGAATAAACAGATCACAATATAGTCTCCTTCTATATTGGTATATGTAGATTGGCTGGAGTTAGTTATCCTATTATAAAATTGGTATATGTCAGAGTAACCTAAATATTTCGGTTCCTCTATAGAAATATTTAGTCTAAGAGCCGAAATGAAAATATAAGTAAATAAAATTTAAAGTTTAAGACATACTTTTTGAATTTTTTTTAATAGCCCTTTTTTGTTTTTATTATAGGTAATACTAACAAATTTTGATTTCCAGTTGATATTGATCTCAGTTTGACCCAGAACCAGTTTTCATGTGATAAGTGTGGCAAGTGGTACAAACACAAGGATAATATGCGCAGACATCGTAACAAGGAGTGTGGAGTTGAACCAGCCTTCAGCTGCAGCTTGTGTCCCTTCCGCACAAAGCGCAAAGAATCTCTCAAACTTCACTTTATAAGTAAACATGAAAAACTTAAATTGGTTGCTGAGAATATAAGTTAATGAAACTTTTTATCAATAAATCTCATTCTTTATGTTTTAAATCATTAATATTAATGTACTACCTTTTCAACTTATGTTAGTTTAATTTGTTAAACAAGCTTCTCACAATAATAATAATTTGTTGTGACTTGGATATTAATTGATTTTTAAATGTATCACCATCAGAATAGGTAGGCCTACTCATAAATGTTATAAAATAGCTTAAGTATTTCACATTTTGTTGTTGTATATATTCAAACACCATTTGCTGTTGTTTTGTACATTATTTTGCCATTTTCTGCTTCTTGGTAAGCAGACTGAAAGTCATATTAAACCTTGAATTTCTTATTTGAAATCTGAGATCTCATATGGTAAAATGACATGTACTGAAAATTGTTAGTGATCCAAATATTGGTAATGAAATTAGTACCCCGATAATTTTGCATGAAGATAGCATAGCATCAGACAACAAGTATTAATATAATAGGATCAGTTCCTCTTCATTATTTGAAGAAGAAACTACGCTATTTCTAATCATGGTCATGTTCTTTACTCCACTGAAAACATTTTAAATTGTTATACCTTGAGGAATTGTTAAATAAAAATGAGGAAAGGAAAGACAAAAATGCTAACTCTTCTGATGGTTTGGCCTTGCTTTTGATCCAAAGAGAGTATTTCACGGGCTCAATGGACACAATATTTATCAAATAATATCCATTTAAGGGATGATCATTTCATCACATTTTGAATGAGTATCAAAACAATATTAGTAAGATGAAAATTACACTTGGTCTGTATCTTAATTTATAGTGTGTATGGTAATTATATTTGTAACACTAAAAAATCAGTTATTTAAAACAAAATAACGTCAATTACCAATTTACAAAAAACTTGTGTAAAATAACTAAAATATTACAAACTAAATATTTCCTTTCATTTACTAGAAAACGCTATTTTGGTATTTGATATAGAAAAGCTCTCTATTAGGGTACATTGTCTTTACAAATACAACGTCATAAGTCTAATTATTGGACAACACAGATATGAGGATTAAATTTCTAGACGTTTATAACAATTACAAAATAAGCAAACGACAATGACAATTAAGAAAATCAGCTTATTCTTTATTGACAGGCTTCAACGTTTGTCACTAAAACTAATAGTATTGATTATATATATATGTTGTATATAATCAATGCTAGTAGAAATGTGTCTTACATTAGTAGACGGTGAAATTTGAAGGCAGTTTCTTGTAGTATCCTGTTATTTTTGTGTTATTCATCAAAACGAGGAAATAGTTGTTAATTATGGTAAATTTCCACAGTCAGGTGTATTTACAACCAAATTTGGCTCATTTGTTTCGACTTTATAGACTGGTTTATTCTCAGATTTTTACAAGTAAAATATTTGATGACCGAAAATTACTTTTTTACATATTAGTAGTAAATGAAAGGAAAGGAAATCAGCATACCTGATAAACTGTAGATATAAAAACATTCAATAGAGAACTGGTCAGTGGAATATTTTGGGGCCACAGGCCTCTTTTTCAGTCACAAAAACTCTATGTTTAAAGGGCCAGTGGCCCTGAAGTATTTCTCTAACCAGTTCTGTTTTTGCGATGTAAATGTATTTCTATCTACAGTTTACCAGGTATGTTGCTTTCATTTCCTTTCATTTACCACTGAAATCCCAGGCTTAGTGCCCTAAATTTAACCTATAATTTTTTGTCATATTGGTGTTTACATACATTGTGGGGATATTAATCATTGCAATCATTTCAAAAGCATTTCCAAAAAAAACTGTCAAACGTAGACAACTGTAAATTTCCAAAGAAATCTTCTTACTAATGTTAAGATTGTCTAGGTGGAGGACAAAAGCCATTTCTATGCACTGCATGTGGACGTCAGTACAAGTACCGGGAGAACCTGAGCCGCCACCGGCATCACGAATGTGGCAAAGCACCCAATCTTCAATGTAAATTATGTTCTTTTAAGACGAAGCATAAAAGTTCTTTGAAGTCACATATGATTGCCAAACATTCTGGAATTCTGGTATCAAATATATAGTTTAATCTAATATTTACATTTTTATCACCAAATTGTTTAAAAATATAAGATTATTTTGAATAATACTGAAGTTTTATTATCTACCCTATGCCATTTAAAACAGTATTTATTTCCCTTGAGAATTTTATACAAATATAAAAGCACTCTGAATGAACTTTTTTTAATTCTTAAAGGCTCTAGATATTTCAATATTCTGCCTTCTGTTATTGGCGTATATGCTTACATAATCCTTTATATTTTTATCATGAAGATCACTGTTATTTTCTTTTAAGAAGTCCGAAGTCATCACAATTTTACAGTGCCTTCAATACTAAACTTACTTACACATGTATGGGGGGAGTTAGACCTTGTATGTTGGGGGGGCATTGCCCCCCCATGCCCCCATAACTCCGCCCATGTACACATGCTGTACAGTTAATAATTAACTATTGGTATTGGTATGTAAGTTATATTTTAGACAAATAAAGAATGTTCATTGAACTATTTTTTGTTTTTAATGTACTGAAGGTCTGTTAAAATGTAGGGGTGTGCGAGTAGCTCGAAATTCAAGTTTTTAAAAACTCAACTCAAGATTTTAAAAAACTCGAAAGTTTTGCCATATTTGATCGTAAAACGCTATAATCAAGACAAAAGTCCCATTTGTATAATAGATTATAAAGATAAGCATTTTATGTAGGCAACTGTATTTAAAATATGATCATAGTATTGTATTCGTAACCGGAGATGTTTTCAGGACGTATTCAGATTTGTGATTCATGTACACCAGTCACAAATATCTGTATGAATATTTATATTTAATCACTGATACAATCATTTCATAGATTCTGAATCAATTTTCCAAACTTTATTAATTGTTCAGTGAACTAAATAAATAGTGTTAGAGTGTATTGCTTACTTAATTTTAGTATTTTCATTTTTGAAAATTAAATGTTAAATACTAGACTCGAACTTGAAATTATGTATAAAAACTCTATTTGACTCGACTCGAATCATAAAATTGCTACTCGCACACCCCTATTAAAATGTACAGTCCATTTGCTTTGTTGGGTTTACTACTAAAAAATATAACACTAACTAGTATAGTTTTTAATTTTACATAATTATATATATTTATAGTTTATACAAAAATCAGTTTTCTTTGAGAAAAATAAAGCTGACATCACATAGTCATGGGTCTTTTTAAAATCAGATATCTTGGATTACCCTTACATAGTATAGCTCATAAAGATACCATTCTTCATAATTTGTAAAAGGCGTTTAACTCTGTCAAGAACTGGAGTATATTGCAAATTTAAAAAATTTGTGGATTTGAAGGATATTCTCACATATAATATAAGATAAATTTCTCCTGTGAATGTCAAATAATAATGGCAGTGATTGAATTAATTGATTGGTTGATATGGTTTTAGTTTGAAACTCAATCAAAAGTTGAACTTTGAGTTTGAATTGAACTTATATTTAAGGCAATGTGTCTCTCAGTTTATATAATGAATTCAGAGAATGGAATTTTGACTTAGATATAGTTATGTGAAGAAATTTAAGTAATTGCTGGCATCTCTATCTCTCCTCGCCTGAAGAAGCGCCAGTGTTTTGTTTATACGTTTTTCTGTGTATAGTTAAATTTAATTCTCAGTAAATCTCAGGTAAATTTGCTGATGGCCTATCATTATCTATGCTGTATATTAGTTACATTACTTTTTGGGGAGTATGGAAATATGGGTGTTAATGTTGACCACTATCTACGAATCAGATTTTTATTTATTTATCTAAGCAGCAAATAATCAATAGATAAAGACTTTTATATATTAACACGTTGACTGCCAGCGTAGATAATTTATTGTGTCATTCTGAGACCGCCGTAGTAAAACTGTATATCTGCCTGACGCCATGTGTTTATAAATCAACTATTTATAAGATGCCATGAGGCCTCCGCGTCTTTTATAAATAAACACAAATTGTAGCGCCATTTTTAGTATTACGTAATTTTTAATGCTATATTCTGAAAGCTCATAAAATGTGATAGAAAACGGTCCTCTGGTTTTTAAATAAAGCAACCCTAAATACGTTTTTATATATTTGAACTAGTTTTTACGACATTTAGACAGACTAGTTTTTGTCACAAAAAGAATCAATTTCACTTACTAAACACCTAACCTCAAAAGCTGATCAGTGCGCAGGAAGAAAATAGAAACATCACAACAAAACAGCTGAAACATAATATCATATGGCATATGTAAAGTTTTGCCTCCACGCCATGAGGGCCACCGGTGTACCTCATCAATAACTTCACAAAATGGTGGCAAAAAACCGGATGTCGGCTATTTCTGTACTCGGGGGGGTCATTTCCGGTTGCATGGAACACAGAACTCGGAACAATGAATATTGAACTTTACCGTAGAAACAGCTGTGGCACCAGGCTGAAATCTAGTGAGGGCCACCGGTAGCCTCATGGCAGTTAAACTGTTAAGAGGAAAAGTTTAGGCCTACATATGAAAGAAAACAAATTGTAAATTCCAAACAACACAAAATATTACTATGCAGCCATTATCAAGTCTTTGATCTAGCAAAACTTCATGGCATAGACTACCAAAATCACTTATCCACTATTTTTTTTTTTACATTTAAGATTGTTATCTTTTTTTGAAATACATTACATCAGTAAAAAGCTGTATTCAGAGAATATGGGTTCTCATTGACTGCTAACAACAACACAAGGGAATTCGGGAGGAAAAGAAGGCTGAGAAAAAGACCTAGCCCCTGCTGGATGAAGAGATTAAAGAAGCATGTATTGAATTGCTTGCTTGTAATATATTATGGATTAGATTATTAATTAGAAGGTACTGGATCATTCTTGATGCTAGAGCTATAATAAATGGCTGAATGTTAGTGTAAATTATGGTAAGTTCCAGATGCCAGCCGTAGAGCTGAAGTTAACAGCTTATTTTTTATAGAACGTTAGGATAGTAGTTGTTATAATTAACCTGTAATTTTAAGTAAATAATATATTTCAATGTTTATACATAAGTACTTAAAAAAAATGAATGCACCTACTCAAGAAAGATGGACTGACAGTGGTGGAAGTGAGAGAGAGAACTACTCTTATCCCACAGTGTTATTCCATTTAATGTTGTCATGGCAACTAAGAATATTGTGGGCAAACAGCACAATACCAAGCCCCACCCACCACATTAGCAAATCAATATTTGTTGTGGAAGTTGAACTCTTGAAGGCGGAAGTTAGTAACACCCATGATGTACGACAGCTCAGAAGTGGACGTTTCCCCTCCTTTGCTGAAACCTTTAAATGCACTAAATATAACACAGAGGTCACTTTCTGTCTTGCCCAATTATGTGACAAGACATCATCTTATGAAATAGATGCATTTTTAATTGGTAAACTGTCATAATTGGCCTTTAACAAGAGTGCCTTAAAGTATGACTAGAAAAAGCACTGTAGGACACAGTCTAGAGATATTTAGGTTTTACAATGTTCAAGTATAAAAGAGACTGAAGTAGAAAACCTTCTTTTATACCTATTTATTTTATATTTCTATAATATTTTATTCTAACAAAATATTTGAACTCTTTGATTTTTTTTTTTTTTAATTTCCCAAGTTAGAGTAGTTTGCTTCAAATCTATTACTTAATATAAAAGCTGATAAAACACATTTTATCTTCTTAGTGTTACTTTAAAAAACATGAAAATAAATTATCTTTTCTTTTAATTAATAGGCTTGTAAACATCAGGTTTTTTAGTATTCTCACCCACTGCTGCCAACATTCTGAACTACATTTTTGCTAGGCAAGGTCAATAAAGTCGCTAGATGCCACTAAAACCACTGTTTTCTGTTTTGTTTACTCCTCAACTTTTAGTCAACCTCGGTTAGTAACCAGACTACACTCATATAATCATTCATATTCATCTTAAAATGTGCACAAGTTTGTGTCTGTGTCTCATGTGTAAGAATAAGAATGTAAGATGAAAAAATATTCTTATAGTATGACTAAAGAATTTTTTTAGACCTGGTAAATGTTTCTATAGTACACTTAAAGTAAAGGCTAAGACATATTTATTACTTAATTTAAAAATATAAACAATAACTAAATTTTAAACTATTATGTATATGACAATGTCAGTAAACAAATTTAACATTTTTTAAAATAAATGCAAAATATAGCTTTAAAATAAGCTGATAAATTAACTATGTTAAATAATAGTCAAACAATGAAAAGTGGTTATTGCATTGTTTCAAATAGCCAAACTCAGTAGGATATTTAGAAGAATAGCTAACGTGTCTGTTTACGAGAGTAACAGTTACAACTGGGCTCATGCCTTGATAAATGTATTCAAAATGAAGGAGAATTAACTGAATATACCAATGAAATTTAGAATTGGGTATGAAATGGTGAAAAAATATCTAGCACAATAACGCTGGTACACCTAGTAACACCATATTTGTCAATAGTTGCTAAAAATCAGTAAAAAATTAGCCGAGGTTCCCAGAAAGTTACTAGACAGTGATGAATTTACCATTAGACAGACTAAGCAGCTGCCTAGGACCGCAAATATTGTGCTAATGCGCTAAGTAAAGGGCCCTCTCGATTTTCCTACACAGCTACCTGCTAGGTTTGATAAAATAAATTTTTCACACTCCTTATAGATTATAGAAATACACCACGTACACAGACATAATAAAAATTTAAGTCAAAATAAGTATTGTTGAGAGTGAAGGTGTAACTGGTGTGGTGAGCAACGCGCTCCTGTTAACATTAGAAAGATTATTCAAGAATATTTTTTACCTTTTTATAAACACAATAAATTATTATACTATTTTTATAACAATGTGTTTTCAACATATATCATATTGTAAAGAAAAGCTTAAAATGTAAAAAAAGAGAATAGGAATAGATTAGAAAACACTTTGTTTGAAAAAAAATTAAAAGTTGACTAAATACTAGCCTATAATACGAGTATTATTTACCAAACTAGCTAAGATATAAACTAAGATATTACTAAATAAAGATATAAACATCTGAACATTTTTCATTACTGGCGGGGAGGGGGGCGCAATTGACGAGGGTTGCAGAAAGTCTAAATCTGTCTGTCACTGTCGCTAGATCTAGTGATACAGGACTTAAATCTGTAACACTGTTCCCACCAATAAAACAGTTCCACGTCAGACATTTGTGAAATATGAATTAATTGATTTGCTCTTATAAAGTAAAATCATTTTGAAAAATTCTTAAACATAAATAAATCTATGTTCACTAATGAACCAATGATTACAGCTGGTGAGAGATACAGATGTGATCAATGTGGCCGTGGCTATAAGTACCGACCTGGCCTCAGCAGGCACAAGAAACATTATTGTGGACAGCTTCCTTGCTTCAACTGTCACTTGTGTCCGTACCAGGCTCGTCAGAAGATCCACCTTCAAAGCCATATGGTCTCAAAGCATCATCAACAGTTATGAATATAATGGTTGTTTTTTTTTTTTGCTATTGTCTTTAAATTTAACAATTTTAAATTATATTTGTACGTTTTCAAATGTTACTTCCTTTTATCCTTCAAAGTTAAAAATTTTTACCACTATATTTAAATTGACTACATTTTTCTCCAATAAATCTTTTTTAGTTTGACAGAATATTTTTCTAGTCAATAACTTAGCATTTGATAATTTTTTATGGATTAATATAAAATTAATGTTTAATATCACTTTGACCGGCCTTGTAAGTTATTCTTGAAATAAGTGTTTAACTATACTTTCTAAATTTTCAAAAACTGTAAACATGGACTTCAAATTAATGGTTGCTACATTTTTTTATAAACTATTATTTATTATTTTGTTTATTAGTTTGCATTATGTTTAATATAACATGTGCTAATACTGTAGCAATAATTTTGTTTGTTTTATTTATTACAGTATAGATACAAAATGTAACAATACTATTGTGATCGATTTCGGTAAACCATATCTACCATCCTCAGACCAGAGGAATTCACAACGGAATGAATTCTTTCTTTTGTCTTGTATAAAGTTCACTTTTATTGGTTTTCTACCAACACGTGATATGCTAATCAAAAACTATTTGTTTAATTCATTTCAATATAAGAGTTTTTGACTGAATAAATATGAAAAACTCCTTGTTTTATAGAAATATTTTTGTTTATATATTGGACAATGGAGTTTCCAAAAGAAATTACAAATCCCTGTTAAGTTTATTTGCGAGATTTTAGGTTTTCAGATCATAAATTTATTTGAGTTATGATAAAAGTTATAGAAAATAATGAAATCAAATTATCATTTATTTGAAGGTATTTAACCAAAGAATGAATATGATTGGGCGAACAAAGGATTTTAAAAACTGTTTGTTTGCTAATCACTGCATGTTACATTTTTACAATTTTTATTTTCCATTTTTCATAACACAACTGGTTAAGAATAGAAACATGAGATGTAATTCTGAAATTGTTTACTTGTATTTAAGTGTTTTGGCTTATTCATAGTAGTTATGAAATGAAGTCAGCCATCTCAATCCAAATCAATATTTAATTTATTCTGTTGAGTTTTCCGCAAAAAAACAAATTTAACTGTTATGTAATATAATTTTAACCATACACTTGAAAATGCTAGTATGGTAACAATTTTTTAAAACCCATTTATTTGATGATATAAAGCTAAACAAGTTATATAATATGGATTCACCAAAATAATAATTATAATACACTCCCTGACGAGCTAGAATTTTTTAATTTGGCAATAAGTGGATAAACAGTCGAATAAAGTTTTAAAAAATGCTCACTTTAATAGAAAATATAGGTTTTTTACAAAGCTTACATAGGCAATAAAATTTATTTTTTAGTGAACATTGTAACCACCATTTTCACAAGTTAGCAAGAACAATCACTTCTAACTGAAAATCCCAAGCCTCCTGAACACTTTTACAACATTTATTAATTTAAAAGAAGAATAAGGCTTGATTATTTGTATATGTATAATTCCTTGAATACTTTTGTTTCATTATCAATTAAGACAAATTGTTCCATTTTAAATCAGTTCAGCATATTTATGTGGCGTAATTTAACAATTTTGTCCACAGATGCTGTTTCTTATTGGGGTGACTTTTTTGTGTGTAATACCTGAAAAAATGAATACAAGCGTAAGAAACACTAAAATTTGAGTGTAACAAATAATTATGGTTCTGGTACTCACGGTGCTCCTTCAGGAGCAAGCAGAAAGGCCATCAGAAGAACCACGTGTTTACAAAACACTCAGGCAACAGTAATATGGTTATTTAAAAATATTTCAACAGATCAAAACGATACTTTAAGATCTTTTTCAACACATAATCATTTTATATGTCTATAAAATTTAATATATAGTTTTAGAATGATTTTTTGTGTTTTATATATATATATATATTTACACACAGTACTCTAACCCAGTAATATTGCTAGGTTAAGTTCCTAAAGTAGTGCTCCTAGTTTTTCTTAATATGCACGCTTTTTCCAGTTATAGGTAAAAAGTACTCGTACTACTACATAATTTGTAATGCAGTTCCCTGAGTTTGATTTACTTCCATGGCCAAACCAAAATTGATTAAATATTTCTGAAGTTAGGATTTTATCCCAGTGTTATTCTACACCAGTACACCATACATTATTACTCAATATTTTAAGTAGTGTTTCACATTTTCAGCCCTTGCTAAATACTTATCAGAACCTCCCCAATTAGTTCCCTACATTATTCTTCAATGAATTAGACCCAAAATAGAGCATGCACTTTGAATTATCATAAAGTATTTTCCGTAGTAAATAAAAATGTCTTACATGTTGATACAAAAATTATAGGGATATGTATTGATCTATATTATTTGTACAGTTACAAACCATGTTATCATCCCAGCAGTTGTCAAAATATAAAAATGTTTGACATAATTAATTTCAAGACATTATGTATATAGTGGCAGTTAATACAAGTTCCAATAAATTCAATATAAGTTTAGTGCAGTCAATACAATGCAAGACTTTATTTACAACAAGTTACAATTGGTTTCCAAATGAACAATTGCATAACGAAGAGCCACGTCACCCACAAAGGCTCTTCCCCTTTTATTGGTATTTTCAACAAATCATCAATAAAAATTATATAAATTAGGACACTGATAACCCAGACCCCTGATGTTGTTTTTGAATTAATTGAAATTGTAATTCTTAGTATTTGACCCGTAAGGTAAGACCATCATAAGGCTATTTTTCTCATTCCTGTAATTTCTAATTTTAAAAGCAATATATCATGGTGAGTTAATTTTTTGGAATAATATAAAATGTTTAACTTGTGATAGCAATAAAAATTATTTTGTGCAATAGCAAATTCAAACAGTTTTTATTGACAGAATTGATTAAATTAAATTATAAATTCAAGTTAACATTTAATATAAGTTATATGAATTTAAAGTTATTCTCAACTACAAATTTATTTGCAGGTCAAGTAGAGTTGTTTAAATGTGAAGTTTGCGGCAAGTCATACGCACACAAGAGGAATCTACTGCGTCACACGAGATACGAGTGTGGAGTGGAACCCAAGTTTAGGTGTCACTTGTGTCCTTTTAGAAGCAAACGGAACGAATACTATAAACAACACATGATTATGAAACACTCAGAAATGATGCAAAACCTATTAGTTTAATTGCATGCAATCGGAAATTATGTTAGTAGTTTGAATTAACTATGATGTTTTAATAAACTTATATTTTTAGCATTATTGCTCTTGTATTTAAATAGTTGAAACATAATAAGGCACACTATGAAATTAAAATTTAAAACTTATGCAGTTTTGACATAAAATATATTATTGAAGTATAAAATCGAGTTTGGTTTATTCCATCTCAAATTAATTTCCTTCTCTATACTATTTTTTTAGTATATAGGAGAGTGCACCAGTGTTTAATTAGTGTGTTCATCCTTCCTATAATTTATGTTGGTTTATAGTATAGATCACAAAATATAACAATAATATGGTGATTGATTTCGGTAAACCATATTTACCATCTCAGACCATAGGAATTCACAAAGAAATGAATTCCTTCCTTTGTGTTGTGTGAAGTTCCTTGTTTTGTATTTCTACCAACACGTGATATGCTAATCAGAAACAATTTGTATAGTTCATCTTTTATAGAAGTTTTCGTTTTTTTTTTTTTTATATTGGACAGTTGTGTTTCACAAAAAAATATTAGAAATCCCTGTGAAATTGAAATGTTAAGTTTATTTGGGAGATTTTAGGTTTTCAGACTTAGGTTCAGGTTCTTAGGTTTCAAGCCTCTAGATAATATCAAATTAATCTTTAAGTAACATCAGTATGTTATTATTACAATATTACAAAAACTATAAAATAATTGTGCTAAATAGATTTTTTTAATAGTAAGGTACCAGTAAAATGTTTCCCAGATTTATTTATCCTAGATTAGTTTTACCAGATGTTATTAAAAAGTCTTTCTTTCCTATTTAAAAATTTGGGAATGATGTTTTAAATTTCAATAATGTTAAAGTTTTTAATATAATTCTGCTATCGTTTATCCCAAGGAAATTGATTTACCAAGCTCAGATCCAGTAACTTATATCACATCATACAATAAGAACTAAAATTTAAATGAATTGTATAACTGCAGTATGTGTCACAGTTTAGTTGAGAAACAGAATACAATATAACTTGAAATTCTAAGAAAACAATTAAGCAATATCCCTTGGTTCGTATTTAGAACCTGCTGCCAGAAAATCCTTATTAATGCTTTGAGCAAATTTTGAAAACTGTTCTTGTTTATTTTTTTAGCTTTTCTGTTACACAGTCTTAGACCCATGTAGTACTTGTACTTTTAAATCATTCAATTAACGAATAGGGTACCAAAATTTATGTTGATTTCTTGTAATATGGTTATGTTACGATTTTGCAAACAGAATAATAATTTTTTAAACGTTAATTTTTTTAAAGATATTTAGTGCAGGCATTTTTTAAATGTATTTTTTTTCTGAAATATTTTATATGAAATGTTTGAAATATTAAGCTGAAAATTTGTAGGTTTGATCACCTTGCCAGTTTACTATGTACCAAACAATAGATATTGCCTTTTTTGGATTAAGAATATAGAATTAATTTTTGAAGAAACCCCTAGAGTACTGTACTCTGAGTGATGAGAAAAATAAAATAGCTATTGAATACCATAAGTTCTATTCTCCGGTCTTTTACTTCTGTTATTACTGTAAGTGCAAAAGAGCCTTACTTAATTATTTCTGCAATTAAGTTAGGTTTAATTGCTATATCATTTAAATTTAGCATGAAGTATCAAACATCTTCGAAAATAAAGTATAAGAATCAAATCTACTTTTTCATAGATCCCAAACTCTGTTGGAGGAAAATAAATGTCAACATTTGAAACTGGATTCATTGAAACTATTGTATTATTATTACATTTGTATGATGCAAAATATATGTGTAATTATTTATAAGTACAGTAGGGAATTTAAATTTGTTATGTGATTCGTTAGTATCAAATTATTGCTGATGGTTAGCTAGCTCTGACTTTCTGTAATAATAATACAGGAATATAATAAACATGTTGTTTTGCTAGGACTCTCTAAGATGTTGGGATGCCCGTCTTGTGGAAAGACATACAAGTACAAGAGCTCATTACTACGACACATCCGAAATGAATGCAACGTCGAACCAAAGTTTCAATGTACTCTTTGCCCATTCAAAACAAAACAGAATTCTTCCTTCAGATTTCACATGTTGAGTAAGCATGCTGAAGCATCGCAAAATTAAGGTGTAAACTAGATCTATGTTAAACTTAACATAGAACGAGTGTTAAGTTTTATGTTAAGTTCTATGTAATTTAGTCTCATTACAAATTTTAAAAATGTGATCTCTTACTTATATGTGAATTCATATTTATTTTATAATATGGCAATTTTTTAAATATACCTTATAACAGACTGTAAATATAAGAATTTTGTGAATAATTTTAGGTGTCATCTGACATTTAAGTTGTAAATTTTTACTTGTCTTCATTGTATTGTTAACTGTATAGAAAAGTATATATTTCTCTGGTCTATAAAAGTGACTTTCATTTCCCTATTTATTTATATGTTAGAAATGACATTTCACTATTGTACCTCAATGTACATGACACTTGGTATTGGAATTCAGATTTATCAATGTGATCTCTACTAACAGGGTTGATACTGTAGATCTCAGAAGTTTTCTCTGTATCTATTTTTTTTATAGTTGAACTAAAATTCATATTCTGATAGTTTTTCTGTGCATTAAAAAGAGGTCCATCAAATTTATTTACTATAGTCGGCTAACCATCAATAGTTGTGTACACTTTGTCATCTAACTCAAATTTTCAAATGTGGAAGAAGTAATCATTGATTAAAAAACTTCATGTTTAATTTGATTGTGTTCAATTTTTTTTTTCTCGATTTTAAAGAGTCAATTAACAAGCTAAGTCTGAATTTCCTTTCAAATGACCTCTGTCATAAAACCTCTGGCATTTGCGCTTCTTATTTGCTAATAATTAATTTAAAGTAAAGTTGTTGAGGCCTTATTTTAAATTAAAATCATACATGTTTTAAACTAAACAGCTACTACTATCTAAACTTAAACTAGCTACAAATATAATATCCATGCAAAATCTCAGTTTATATTGGTGAATCAATTTATAAAGAAAAAATGTAAGGGCAAGTAAGTCAATTCCAAGCTATAATTGAGCAAATCTGTTGTGACTGGTGTTGTTGACTACGCGTCCAACATTAAATTAGTACCCTCCAACTGCTATTCTGTCTCATCACCACACCTTTCTCTAACTGTAGGCCTGAAATTCGTGTCAGGTACTCATAGAAAGACAGTACTAGTGCAATTTTGGAGAGCCAGTGGCCGAGCGTCAGCACTTTGAACTAGAGTTAGCGATAGCGCAGGTTCAAATCCTGGCCTTGACTGTTAGTTTTTATCAGTAACTAGCTGTACATAACGCTTCTCTGTAGTTTTTATATGTAAATAACGCTTCTCCAGTAATAATATTGAGTTTGATTATATAATCGAAATGTGCAGCAAACTATCAGATTACACTGTATTTTCCCACGGTTATTCAAATTATTTAATCTAATATTCAATTTACAACAGCTGATGTTATGTATAATTTACTACTGTACTCAATTATTTATAATTTTTAAATTTTAGCCTACCACAATTTTATTCAATTTTATTTTGCAGGCTTAAGCAACCAATGTCACTACTAATAACTAAAGCTTCCGGTTATGACTGTGTCAAGGTGTTATCTACAATATTTACATCACCAAACTTTTCGCCCATGCTGTGATATGGCATCCTCAGTGGTATCTCTGAGACTGGCTGGTACCAGTGAGGATGCCACATCACAGCCATGGGAAAAACGTTTGGTGATGTAAAAATTGTAGATAACACCTTGACTTGGTCGTTATTCGAAGCTTTAGTTATCAGTTTATTAAATTAGTTTTTATTTAACAGCTGTTAATCAAATAAATAAATCAATTCATTTAGCTCCATAAGAATACCATGGGAATTGTGGAGGCCAGTGGGACAAAGAGGAAAATACTTTTTTAGTGAACCTCTAGGGGCCAAGGTAAATTTTTATGTACAAATAACAAATAATAAGGTTAACGTACCTTTTCCGTCTTCAGCTACAAAATATTTTTTTATTGGAATACCGGTTTCAGAGCAAGAACTCCACGGTCACATCCACTGTACGTTGTCAAAAACAGTCACATTAAAAACATGATACAAAAATTTACATATTTACAAAAACAAAATAAAAATAAAACACATAATAACACTGCCGGCTGGTATGATGGTCAGATCCGGATTGAGCATGCAGCTGGAACGATGTTATCCAATGCCTACTTGACCTTGAATAATTTTACTTCTATCTGGCCGTCTGTCTTCTTTCATCGGTTGATTAAAACTTGTAATCCGATCAAATAAAATATTTGTATAGAATTTTAATTTTTCATTAACCACAGTAGTTGGGTTGCTCTTTATGGCTTTATATATTTCATAATACTCTAGAGTATTCATTGTCGCACCTTTATTACATTTATGGAGAATATCTAGGTTGGTGTCAATGTCCTTAATGTTATGATTATTGTTAACTAAATGTTCAGCAAAGCGAGAGTTTGAGGCTTATTAACGTTCTTGGGTAGGTGTTCATTGAAACGCTTTTTGAAAGAACGTTGGAAGAATCGTCTGTCCTATATTCAGACAATCTGAACATGTGATTTTATATATGCCAGTGGTATTCAAGGCAATAGGATTTGGTTTATTTCAAACATTTAATAGTTTTCCTATTTTATTAGATGTTTTACAAGCTAAAGTGACATTTTCCTTTTTTAGTTGTGATTTAGTTGTGAAGTAAAGTATAAATTTTCACCATATTCTATTGATGTGTACTTTTACTTGTGTTTTTCAGAAGGAGCGAGAACTTTTTTATTTTTAAACTTATTAACTAGGTCATCAACCATTTTTGTCATAACCATTATGCACCGCTATGTATTTTATAATATTTAACTCTTTGGCATAATCGTCTGTGGTAAGTGGAACTTTTAATAATCTGTTAATCATACTTCTGTATGCTGATAATTTATGTGAATAAGTTATTTTGTATATAATTACTATATACAAAATAATATATATATATACAAAATTATATATATATAAAAAATAGAAAATTTCAAGTCGATTGGACGTACAGTTTTGGAGAAATAACTGAGGCATAGTGGAACATAAGCTAACTGGACTGTAGAAGCTGGATTTAAACTGATGATCCTCGGGACTGTACCTGACCACACAGTTGAAATGAATGAGCGATCTAAGACGTTTGGTCTTAGATCGCTCTTTCATTTCAACACTAATTATGACTCAATAGTTTTAATGGGTTAGTAGACAATAACATCATCTGGCATTGATGAATGAATGAAGCTAATTGAATTGTGAAATAAAGTATGAGTACAAAGGCACTAGACCAAACCTGATCGTTTAAAAAGATAGCTTTGTCGAAATTAAAAATAGTTACTAAGTTTAAATTATTGAAAGAGGAAATGAGAGAATTAAGAATAATATAGATTAGCTTTACTATGCTGCATGATGTGACGGTAGAGGACTTCGGCTCATTAAGTTCTAGTTTGGCTGTTTCGGTGAATGTATAGAACAGTCTGAGATGCACGACCAGCCTCCATCAGCCATCCTGTCCACTTATTGTACATTACTTCAAGAATAATTAAATTGTGAATTCAGACCCCATATTTTTATCCCTTAATTTTGCCAACTCCGAGCCAGCTAAATATAAAATGGAATCTATATTTTCATTAAAAAAATCTTTTAACTTAATTTGGCAATACCCTTTCCCAATGCAATATTGACTTTGTCTGCCAGCCACCTTGCGCAGCAGATGTGCTGGTACCACAATAGTTAATCCAGGTAAGTTGTCTGGTTTTCTGTAGTTTAGTTGAAGGTTATGGGCAGCTCTGTATGTTGCTTGGCATGTAGAGCACTTAACGACTAGACGTTTTTGTAATTTCCCTTTTGATTGTTTTGTTTTTTCTTGCACATTTTCAACTTCCTTTTAGTTAGTAACTGTCATATTTAAGTTATGTTTATGATAATTTTGGAACAGTTTATTTAAGTAATTTATTTATTGCCTATATTCACTTTTCTCTGATAATTAAATTTTACGAATTATTTTATTGTTTCAGTTGCTATATATGTACTAATATAACTGTGTAAAATATACATAAACTCTGAAGTTAGTTTAAACTTTTAAGAGTAATTTGCAATTGAGATTAGTGGATGAAACGTTGTAATGATCCTAGGTGTTACTTGTCCAAAACATAATCTCAATTGGTAATGAAAGAAATAAAAGTAATTTTGACGTAAAAAAAAATCATGAAAATCATGTTGGTAAACAGTGTAATAAATAAAATCCTATATAATTTTTTTTTTTTAATGAGGATATCTATTCCCCGTGTAGGATAAAAATAAGAGATTTTCAGTCTCAGACAACCCTTTAAAACAGTAGAGAAAGATATTTGTAATATATATTTGTCGGTGATTGGGAAACATTCTTAATAATTTTTAGTTGTCAGGTATTCTGTTGGATCACACGTGTCAACATTTTTTAATCAAATTTTTTACACAATAATTATTTATGTTTAATGTATTTGTAATTAGTTCATCCTTACTTTCCTATGTGCTTTGAATAAAGTCGCGTACCACCTTACTAAATATAATGTCTTATTTTAAGTTACCTATCTGGTAGATTACAAACCAAATGCAAAGAAAAAACGAAAAGTGTTTTGGAAACAAAATTAAAATTGTGATGTCACTGAAACTTTTTGTAGTTACAGACTTTTTTGACTGAAAATCACAAATCAAAATTAAATTAAAAATAGAAAAATGTGTTCTTATTATAATATTTTGTTTAACCAGGCAACAAAAACAAAAAAATATTTTAAAGGCTTCCTTGAATTGTTTTTAAAGAAATTTAATTAAATTAGAGAAGGGATGTTGAAATAAATGAGGAGGGTTCATTATTTAGTCATTACAAAACTATACTGCTTACTTCATGTAACTATCTGTTAGTTGGTATATTGGAGAGATAGGACTTATCTTAGAAGACAAGTTCACTGACACCAGAGTAATAGTAACATACACAAAATAAACACATAATCTCACAAATTTTCAATGCCAGTACTACCAGAGTGTTAGTGAACTTGTCTTCTAAGGTAAGTTTGCTGATGTCTTATCTCTCCAATATACTAATTCCTGGCCTAGTGCCCTTTAACCTAACCTATCTGGTAGTTGGTACAGCCCAGCTTCGTAAGCTAAAGATTCTCAGTTCAAACCCAATCTGAGTCGTAACAAATTTTGAAAGGGGGGATCAGCTAACAATTGGCATCTTTGGAATAAATAAATATTCATGTTAAAATCATAAACATATTTCGCTACCTCTTATACTGATAAGAGGTAGCGAAATATGTTTATGATTTTAACATGAATCATCAGTATGTCTTGTTTTCAATAATGCTAGTACACTCACTCACTCACACACATGTTTCTGGTATTTGATTTATATCCTGATAATAATCGTTATAAAGTGGAAGATACAACGTTATTAAAATTGGATTTTGAAACAACACATGTAATTGATAGTATCAGTAGGACTAAAAATTATCAGGTAGGTTCTATTGACTAACACAAGATATGATTCCGTGTATCCCTCCCACGTTGAATCTGTACTGCGGTAGAGTGCTATTTTTGGGATGTCTTAAACCAATATAGTCTCAATAGAATTGTTAAGATCACAAAGTGGTGTCATGTAGAATTTTAGGGTTTTATAGACTTTTTTTAGAAAATTCTGTTTTCTGGAGTAGGATTGGTGTTTTATGGGATTTTATTGCATTATGTCAGCAAGAAAGCAATTTATTCACAGTCAATATACATTCACTATACCACAAGGAACATGAAACATCTAATTTTTCTCAATCTAAACACTACTGCTTAAAAAAGGCCACTATATTTTGTTGCACACTTTTTAATAAACTTCTAAAGAGTTTTAGAAAAGCATAGAAAGAGATTATATTTTTTATCAAGTTAAAATATATTTTTAGAGATATTTTTACAATTGCAAAATATTATGTGATTTATAGTTTATAGTCTTATTTTATGATGATTGTTTAGATGTTTCCTTACATGTACTTTATTTTTGTAAAGAAAAATATTTAAATTAATAAATTGAATTAATATTTTAGTTGATTAGAATTTCCTGGCATGAAAAAAGCCTTGTTCTACATTTTGATGATACCAAAAAAATGTATCAACAATATATTATAGACTATGAAATTAAATATTGTAAACAAATATTTGATCGATGAATGTGGATTTATTTTGAAAAATTGTTGAAAATAGCATATCAAGAATCAAAATTATTTTATAGGTACTAAGCACAAGCATGCAATAGACAAGATCGAAATTGTCACTTAAATATACTAGATTAAATCATGAACGAGTTATAATAATTAGACTGTACAGTAGACACACTTAATTCACAGAAAATTATTTTAAAACTCAAGGATAAAATGAAATTTATAAATCAATTCACTTCATTCAATAATAGAGTAACTCAAAATTGAATAACATTAAGTCAGCTACAAACTTGAAGAACTAGTACCATTAGTGCAATACAAGTTATTTTATTAGGTTCCATTATTTCAGAACAAGACTATGGCGTTAATTTGGATTATTATATATTTAATTTAGTCTTAGTTGATTGAATAACCTGTGTGTTATAGATGGGTCCCCATTCTATTGTGATACCTGCGGCCGTCTGTACAAATATAAACACAACCTCCACCGCCACAAGAAGTATGAGTGCTTCCAGGAACCAAAGTTCAAGTGCCTCTTCTGTCCTTACAAGGCTAAGCAACGGACTTCTCTTCAGAGTCATATTATTCACAGGCACTCATTAACATCGGGCTCGCAAGGCCTGGAGGCATCTGAAACTCCCCCGATGGCTTTACCTGGAGAGCTCAGTCCTTCCTAATCTTGAGTTTACTGATCAGCGAAGTGTAGTTTTAAATAATAGAACAACTGTATGATAAATGTAACTTCTGGTATTGCTTTTTGATATAACTATTTTCCTATAATTGAACCATTGACTGTAGAAAAAAAACAGAATTCCAAGACAATGCATTTCATGTAGACGTGCACCTGAGCTGCTATCTAACAATGATTGGTTTCTAATAAGCGCCCGGACAACACTTTGGCATACTATTACCTAAGCTATTAATTGCTTCTGCCTGTGATGAAGAGAGATAGAAAAGAAGTTACAACCAATGGTAGTTGGCCAATAATACATAATTAATCCCCATATTGGTGATTCAAGCCAACTGTCATGAGTTTTCATCTTGAGTTCCTCTGGTCTGAGGAAGGTAAATGTGGCATGTAATACAAGTACAAAATGTTCAAATATTATGGTGATTGATTTCGGTAAACTTTTTCCTTCCTCAGACCAGAGGGACTCAAGAGGAAAACTCATTATGGTTGGCTGGAATCAGTATCAAGTATAAAGCTGACCAGTGCTATTTGTGAAAACCTAACATGAACAAATTTTACTCGACAGGAATACCAGCTTCATAGGACCTATATGAGCGCACAGTCTTCTTGTTTCTAGAGTCAATGATTATACTATCAAAAGCTTAAAACAAAGATTCTCTAATAACTTACATATTTTTATAACAGAATTTAGAATAGTGTAGCTTATTAATTATTTTAGATTTAATTATGTTAACTTAATTTGTTTTCATAGTATTCACGGAATGATCTTTTTAAATGTTTTTTAGTAGTATTGAGTATTTAATATTCCGAATATTTGTAAGTTGAAGCAATTAAATTATTGTTAAACTACAAACTGATTAATTGCAAACAAAATAAATAATTATTTGTCTTGTTATAGTTTATGCTAAATGTAATAATTTTAAATAATATTTACATCCAAACATTGTCAGATTGATTACTTTTGTCTGAAGTAGAACAAAATATGAATCCAATGATTCATTTTAATTGTATTTTCAATTTATGCTGTAGAATAAATAACTATTAATATTGTATTTTTTTAATGTACAACTAAATTTATATTTTTAAAATGCTTAGATTGAATTGGAAACTAAAAAGTAGTTTTTTAGAAGTTTTGAGACTTATATTAATTAAAACATCGTGAACTGTAAATATAATGGCTGATAATCAATTGTGTAATCCATGTAGGTTTGGAGGTTAGAACAGATCATCTATAGTCATGCAAATAATGATAACATTTTTTAACATTTTAAAGTTATATTGATCAATAAAAATTGATAAGTAGAAGTGAGTATCAGTTTGAAGAGAATGATGAATAGAATCTGAATTCTCGTATTCCCATTTGTAATTAGAATGAATATCTAAGAAATAACAAATGGCCACATTAAAATCATGAGACATACTGTTTAGAAAATCTGGGGAGGTAGAGGAAAATCTCATTTTACAGCCTTTCTTTGTGAAAGGTGGACAAGCCAACATTATCTCTAGTGGATGTATGAGCAAAGTAAAACTGTCCAAAGAATATCAGGGCTTGGTGTTGGAGAGTGCGCTGTACAAAGGTATGCATGCACTTGTCCTGAACAGCAGCTTCATGCAAAATTAAAAAAAGCTAGAAGCTGCTGGACGAAAATTTTTCCTGTGTTACGCACACACTTGTCCTGTACTGCACAATCCTGCACGTTCAGACACAGACAGAATTGTCAGAGGAGAATTCTATCCAGCATTGCTTAATGCTTGAAGAATGATAACAGACACGTGCGCAGGCCTCTCCAGCAGCTCCCAGCACAAACCAGCAGTAAATCTGGCTGTTCGGGTGAAGATATTGTATTCATTTATTTGTGACAAATAAATTGTCAGCAGACTATAACATTTATTTGTAATACCACTGTACGTATACGGGTGGGTATACGTACAGTGTATTTATTTGTGTATAGTCTGCTGAGTATACAACTTAGTTATGGTTGTCACAGACAGACTGTACATCAAGCCAGTATAATTACAGAGTTAAGATGCACGTATAATCAGAGTCGGACAGAAATGTTGCTAGATACTGCTAGTGTAAACCGCACCAAAATAGTCCCATGATAGCTGTTGCATGTGAAGCCCCCTCCTCACTTCTCGCCCACCAATGTTGTCAGATATAAATGTATTGAAAATATTAATGGTTTGTCTAAACATCTGCTGCAGTAAACCAACGTCATCATTTGTTATTATAAACAAAAATACATGTTTTGGTTATGTATATAGTGATATAATTACGGATAAAAAAAGCCATTTTACTTGATACCGTAGTTAATTTTCCCACTGCGTTTTAGAGGTCTTTAAATACGGTTGTTTATCATACAGCTGTTTTGTAGTCAAAATGCCAATTAAATATACAGTTTTGAACATATGCATACTTGTCATAGATGGTACATGTGGTTGGTTGGTTCTCAGAAACAATATGGCAACACTGTCTAAAATATCATCGGACTATTTTGATGCGGTTTGCTCTAGACAAGTGTATGGTGACTTGTTGTTAGCATGAACTTGCTGGAAAGTTCTATGCTGTTCAATAGAAGAAGTATGTAAAATCAAAATTTTAATTTTTATGTTTAAATGTAAGTACTTTTTATGTCTAAGCTTTAGCTTACAATGTTATTTAACATTATAAGTCTTTGAAACCACTTCAAAGTTCATAAATAAATTACTGAATGTATTTGAATATACCTTATAATATTGGCAATGAAAATTTACAAAATTTGGAGTCAGATTTATTTCCCTTACAAGTCATAAAAATGTAAATTAGTATGAAGTCATATTTACACTTTTCATAAAGTGGTACAGTTATATTTACCAGCCTATCTTTTCTGTAAAAGTTTTAATATTTTTGCTTTTGTGATATTGATTTCAATTTTTGTTTTTTTATGTGCTTTGAATGTTTTTGAAACAACATATTGAACACATTAACTTTACTGATAAGAGTAGTTTTTTATATTTATATCTTATGAATTGATAATTTTAGATTCTAATGTCTTTTTTCATTTTATAATATTTTATTTAACTAGTTGTTTACAAGATAAATATATAAATAGTAAAGTTTGTATTTTATTTAAATTAAATTCAAAAAGCGTTAATTAGTCTATTTGAAAAGTCTTTATTTAATTTGGTTTTTATTTTAAAGTTTATAATCAATTAAATAAATGTAATTTTTACTCCATTACATTACCATTGATCTCCAGATTAATTTAAAAACCAGTGAGGCAGAGCCCCATAGTTGGATGGGATTAAAACCAAGCTAAAATACCTTCCCTGGTAAAAAAATACATCACTTCCCAAAATTTCATGATAATCGGATGAATGGCATTGTAATGAATAAAGGACAAAAAAACACAGACTTTATGAGGATAATTACAACAGAAATGGAGTAATGGTAATTTCAATTTAGTTTCATTGCATAAATTTGTACTGTATTTCTATGAGTTTATATTATTCAATTCATATGAAAATTTATTATTCATTCAATAATTATTATTCAATTCATATTCAATTCATTATTCAATTCATATGAAAATTAGTATAGTAGATGCGCTTCTGTATTTCTTTATTGTGATTATTTAATGGCAGTTGCTTTAATACATATAATTTGTTTTATTTATTTAGCATTTTAATAAACCATATTTTATATTTAATTAGTGTGTTGAGATTTTTTTATACCTCTAAAGACAGGTTTTAAGAATCTTGTAATATTGATGCATGTTTACATCAATTATGTATTCTTCTCTATTCATATATGTTACTGCGTTCACGTTGAGCCACCCGATCCTAGCTCTTTTAAATAAAAGTAGTACACAAATTCTCAGTATTCCAAAATTCTTTTTATTTTTGGAGGTCTTTCACCTAAAAGGTAGGCATACAAATTTAAAACATATTTAAATTTTCTCACAAAAATTAAAATTAAAAAATGTATTGGAATTACTAAGATTTTTTAAAATTATTTTATTTTATGTATTATATAAATAGAACTGAAACGAGGTACTCTTTAGTTAAAACAATTAATATAAGTTTAATTTAATTAATTAATTAAAGTTTTTAAAATATATCATGCTAGCATTTGAATTATTATTAGAGCACAGGTATCCAATTAATAAACATTTTATGTAACTAACCAAATTAAAATATTTTGAACATTGACTATTTGTTAATGAGGTCTATATTTTACCTTTATTACTTTTCGCCTTTGTTTTTATCACATTTACAGCAAATGTGTCGATCGATTATAATAAAATTTTGTATTTAGGGACTTCATATGAAGGCAGGTAGAATTGTCTTTATGTAAGTTTTTGAAGTTTAATTTCAATTAAATTTGGTAGCCACAGTATTGCCACTCTACCTTCAATAGATTGTGTTGTGTCTACGTTGATGTGATCAACGACTTATGAAAAACGACTGATGTTGCTTAAAAATGACTCAAAAGTGAGTTCCACTGAATTACTAAACAATAGGAAAATGATGTCAGTTGTATTCAAATATAATATATAAAAAAACTCTTGTTTTAATTTATAGATAGAAGGAGTACAAATGTCATTGATTTCAATACATGCAGATGCTGAATTATTGTAGTGTTCCTCTCAATGCTTGTCAAAATCAGTGTTACGAACACTTAAAAGTTGCCTAAAGTGCTTACTGCAGCCAATTAAAAAGATTCAGTTCTGGTATATGAATTCATGTTGTGGTGAGGAAAAACCAAGAACTTAGCAAATGGATTTCATCTATTAATGTAGCATAATTACACTAGGTGAACTGTAAAATTAGGTATTTAAAATGTCTTAAAATTTAAATTATATATCTAACTTTAACATAATTGACATAAGGTAAAATTACCATAATTAAATTCTAGAAACCTACTTCTGCAAAATTGCAGTTTTTATCATTTCAACTATATTATTCCTGTTTTTACCAGCCATAGCCAGATTAATATGATCTGCATACATAAATTGTATTGCTTAACTTACTAAACGAATTAGGCAAACCCCTTATGTAGCATAGAAATAATAAAGGTCCTAACATTGAACCTTGAGGAACAACAAATTCTAACAATATGTAATAATGATAGTCTTACTTGACTTAGCTATTTAATGACTTATATTTTTTTTAGTGTCAGCGGATTCAGACGTGTTTAACTGTAATCGATGTGGGAAGGCCTACAAGTGGAAGACAAACTTGACAAGACATCTGCGCCTTGAGTGTGGGGTGGAGCCCAAGTTCAGCTGCACAATCTGCCCTTACAAAACCAAACATAAAGGATCTCTCTCAAAGCATGTAGCCATTGTGCATGGACAAAGATTACATGATGTCTTAACTAGTCCAGTTAAATCCAATGATAACTAAACTAAAAATATATGTTGTTATATATGTGACCGTTGTAAATTATTTTTAAGGATTTTTTATTTATAAATTATCTGCTGTATTACACAACAAGTCTCAAATAAAAAGTATTTCATCACCTTGCAATTTAACTTTCTGGATGATATTGTTTACATTGAGATAAGGCCATTCCACACTGGCATCCATGGAGATCTGTGGTTGGTAATGGACTTCTTGGACTTCCATGGACGTCTGCAATATGTCAGTTCAGTATTGTCAAGTTATTTCTCTGAAGTTCCTCTATAATTTCTAGTTTAGGAATTGTAAGGCCTTTCTAGTTCATTAAATCCCATCCTCATTGCCACCTACGATGTATGACGAACTATAAAACTGATTTCCAATTACATTAACTTATTAACCCTGCAGTAGGCGCGTGGTCTTTCATAACGTGAAAAGGCGCGCGGGGTACAGCTGTACCCCAAAGACTGTTTTTTTTTTTTTTTTAACGTTATTATTATATTTTTGTCAAATAAAAGATATGTATCTTTTATCTACACTATCGTTTGTCATTTTAAAAAATATTTCAAATCGATTATAAATTTTCGTAGCCTTTAATTTGTTTAATAGTAAAATAATGATTTCTTGTAATTTTCAGAGTAAAAATATTGCCTAACTTTACCTTTATAAAACACAAATTTTTTTCCAGGTAACGAATAATTTCAAACGGTTAATTTTACAACACATTTTATTAAAAATATAACTACATACTATTTACATGAAATATTTCTTTGCTTATAGGTTAAATAATAAAAAAAAAACGAAAACCTAAGCAATTTACTGATGTGTACATCATGGCTTGATTGCATTTTTCAAAAACATGAGCGTTAAAATTAGAAAAACTGTTGAATAAACTAGAAAATGAATATATGGAAACTAACAGTCTTATAGTAAAATCATTGACTTATACAAATTTGAAAGTAGTTTTGTAACAGTGTAAGATAGTTTTAGAAACAGGACTGGCAAACTGTAGATGAATGTTCTGTGCAAACTTTTCTACCACACTTTTCACGACCTTTTCTTGATTTCCTGTCTCTTGCCCTCGGGCACAGATGGCAGCGACCGACACTGCTGTCTTGGCGAAGAGGCTGTGCTGGGGCTTCCGGCTGGATACCGAGAAGCTCTCTCCCTCTGTTCTTGAGCTGGACTGGCAGGCACGCAATTTGACACCTTCTTTGAATTTGTGGCTTGATGAGTTCCCAGGCTATGTTCTGAATGAACTCTCCTCTTGGTGGCAGCTTCAATGTTGGGTTGTTGTATTTGTGAACACACAATGCATTTATGGCCGAAACGTTGAGCAGGTCAAAAAATATCACCATAGGCCATCGCCTTGTATTTCTTGCCACGTTGTATTTTGCACACATTTGGTCCACAATGTCTACGCCAATTTTAGTTTGGTTGTAGAACGTAACTATTTCAGGTTTTCGGCTTGGCCCGATGTCTAGGTCAATTTTGTTATCATAGTGCATAGTAGACAGAAGAATTACTGCCTTTTTAGGCTTTGAGCAATATGATACTAGTGTCTTTTTTTGTGGAATGCAAATAGAGACGAGTTTTGTTGTCTTTCTTTTGTGGGTCTCAATTCATGAGGCACTCCAACTCGTGTAGATTTTATCGTGCCAACTACCGTCAGTTTTTTTGTTCCAAAAGTTTCTCAGGCAAAGGTATGGATGTAAACCAATTGTCGATGGTTATGTTGCGGTTAGTGTTAGATATATCCTGAGTGTTACCTCCTCTAAGGAATTTGATACCTTGTATGGTCCATCTGGTTGGGTTCCAGTATATACTTCAAGGTTTACTGTGTACATTGATCGAGCACAAACTAATGCATAGATCTTGATTCCATATCGCGCAGGTTTTTTTGGCATGTACATGCGAAATGGACATTTCCCCCTAAATGAAACTAACTGCTCATCAACTGTACAAAACTCACTTAGTGTAAAGAAGGACTGGAAGTTCTGAACCATTATTTAAAAAATTTCTCTGATCGGTGCTAATCGGTCGTTATCTTTCCTCTGCCGGCGGTCTCTGATGTCATCAAATCGCAGACAACGCATTAGAAAATGAAACCTCTTCTCACTCATTGCCAGGTAGCATGATTCGACTCCTGAACCTTTGCTATTGTCCCAAATATGTTTTGTCTTCTTTCTGTTGCTTCCTAACGTACCAGAAAGCAAAAGAATACCAAGGAACGCACGAACTTCCACCTCATCAGTATTTCATGCATCTCGATCTCTGTAAAATTTTTCCTTGATTAGGTTTATGTAAATGTTGGTAGAAGTGACAATAAGTCTAACCAAAGCGTCATTTATAAATATATCAAAGCAATCAATTACTGAAGTTTTACCTCTAGCTGCTTCCTTAGGTCCTGGTAGCCTTATAACTAAATTTTCAGCTCTAGTACGAACGTTTCTCGGTAAGGGGGGATCTCTCTGCCATTTCATGATGTTTTTGTCCTTGTCTCTGACCAAATATACATTAGCCAGAGGAATATCGTCATCATCATCTTCGTTCTCAGTAGCTTGGTCGTCCGGTAAAGCGTCTTCTGTATCCGATTCATGGATCTCTTCTACCACATTGTCCTCTTCACCATCGTCACTGTCATTTTCAACGAAATCGTCCTTTTCAGAAGATTCCTCTTCCAAAAGTTCACTTATAAGCGCGTCATCACATAATCGCGGTCGCTTCGCCATTGTGTAACGCGGATGGGCGCGCGGGGTACAGGTGCACCCCAAGACACTTTGACTGAGCACAGCAAAGCAATCAATACTCCGTGACGTCTCGCGTCGCACTGACCCTGTAGCTCCAGAACCGGTTTGAAGGTACTGAAGCGCTACCGCCACTCCCGCAGCTCGACAACAAATTACAGCAGATAGAAAAATCACTGGGGTACTCCTGTACCCCGCGCGCCTGCTGGAGGGTTAAGAGATTATAACGGAACCTACCAATTCATTAAGATGTTATAGCTAGAAATTCCATCTTTTAGTAATAATTAAATGTAGTATATTAACCTATTAGGGATGTAATTAATTAAAAAGAAAAAACCTTAAAGACAAGTACTTGAATAACAAGCTAAAAATGAGCAAAACTGTTTTGGTGACTGGTGCTGTTGACTATAAACAGTCAACATTACATTAGAAGCATCCTAACGCTATTCCGTTTTGTCGCCAAACTGTTCTGTAAGGACGAACGTGAGGCTTGTAGGCCTGTATCCGCGGAAGGACAGTTCAAATGCAATTACACCAATCACCTTTTGCACCCCTACTGGGATTCGAACTCAGGCCCTGCCATCTCCCTGGTCACAAGAGACGGCAACTCTATACACTAGAACACCGAGGCATGACACAGCATGGGCCAAAACCGGTTCAAAACAGTTAGAACTCTTACCAGGAAGGTTTCATACTGCGATTTAGTAGTATATGGTTGTAGTTCTTCTTTTTACCACTAGTTCTGCTAATTACCAGTAGTGCTCTCTAGTGAAAATGTTGTCTCTCAACAATTTAACTGATTGTTTAGTGTGTACAACATTCACTATTTAAACAATGACAAACGCACGATGAGCACTGCTCGTCAGTTGTCGCCAATTGGTTATTAAAATGTGTTAATCTCAATAAGCAATAATCAATCAAATCAAATCAAAATTTCTTTATTTTCACATTCATCAAGAAGGAAATGGCGTCAAGACATAGTCTACGTAAAGTAAACATATGGCAAAGTCTAATAACACAACAAGCAAGTACCACTATTTCATGCATAATTTGGAATCGGATGATAGTAAATTTAAGACAAAAATTAAAATGAAAAAGTATTGTCTTATCTTCATATCGTGACTTCCACGGTTGGTATTCAAATTATTTACATTATCATAATCCGGGGTGGACCGTGTCTCTTTGTTATGTACATGTTGCCTACTGACACGGTCCAACTCGGATTAGAATAATTTAAAAAGTATAGTCTTAAGGGTCTGCAGAGGCTGTCAGCCATGTTGGTTTCAATCCCATAAGAACAATGTTTTGGTTTTGAATACATATGCATAGTTTTGAAAAATAGGTGAAAATAAAAACTTCAAACTAAATATTTTGTTATGTTTATTTTCTATTAAACTAATTAAGAATCCTCAAAGAAATTCCAACGTGCAATTTAATTCTTGATCAAATGCAATTTTTTTGGAAAAGGTACATTTAAAAATAATTGTGTAGTTTGGATACATGTGATCGTTTGTCTGGTTTAAAAATAACATTGTTCTTAGGAAATTAACACCAGCATGACTTGCCATATTCTCAATATATTGAGTTACATCATTTTAATTTTTAAACCTCCAATCCAGGTCTTAGCCCTTGGCATGTATACACCAAAGGAATACATATTCTACATTTATTAGGTTATAGAATATATTCAAATAATTCAACCGCTAACCAAAATGTTAGTTCTAATTCATTTAAATTCAATTAGCATTAACAACTTACAAATGTTTACTTTGTTAACACTTAGATTCTTGTTACTAATACTTTCCAATGTTCATAACAAAATATTGTTATGTTATGTTGTCATACTGTTGGTTCGTTGTGTTATTTTAAATATTCATATGAGGAACAGCAAGATAGATTGAACTGTTTTCTGTAAAGTATTTTGATATTTATCAAAATTTAGTCTCCTAGGCCCCAGACCTCCAGCCTCTCAAGTCAACCTTTACAAGAATTATTATACTTTTAGGCAGTCAGTCAGCAATGAATACAATCTCCATAAAAAGTGCAGAACCCATATTAAAAATTTAGCCTGGCACAGAGCTGGTTTGATAAGTGGCTGGTAGAATTCACGTCAGTGTATATGAGAGAGAGGGCATCGACTATATATGTCTTTGTCACACTATCTTTTGCTTATCTCTGTCTCTCTCACACTCCCTTTACTCAGAGCAGAGCTCTCTGTGACCTGTTAAACCTAAAAAAAACAAGCTGACCTTACCTCCATAAGGTACATTCTTCTAATAGAGATTTGATTTCGTTGCAGTCTAGCCGTCACTAACAACACCTTCTTCCCCTGTCTCTTTTTTTAGTGCTGTAAGCAAATGCATATTTTTTCTATAACAAAAGGACAGACTGATATCCTTTTTAACCTTACTCTAACCATTACTATAGACCAGCGAGTCTCAATCTTTATCAAGTATTGTAACCCTTACCAACTTTTAAAAGTAAATTAGACCCCTTAATTTAATCATTAGAAACGTTTGAGTCATGAAAATCTGGTGTATATTTACAAGAAACTAGAATATTGGGTAAAAAATCTTAGTGATGGTACGAGTCAAGTTAAAAATTAAATACAGCACCCTTTTAAACATGAAATTCATAAATCGTACACCTTGGATTTAGGAGTATCCTCTAAAAATGTTGGCGTACTCCTTGGGGGTATAAGTACCAGTTTGAAAACCACTGCCATAGACTAACGATCTATGCGGGTAACTAATCAGAGTAAGGGGGAGAACCAGTACAGTACAAGATGAATATTACTGATAAAAACTATCAGTCAAGGCTTCGGACTCAGGTTTTAGTCCTGACGCATTAGTCTGCTTGGCCACTGCCTCTCTCTCGAGTCTATTTTAGTGTGAATAATTGAATAATAGTAGTGAAGAATATTTGTAGAGTCTATTTTATGGAATACAATTATTTTTGTCAAAATGTTCTCCTGTTTAAGAGGCTGTCAAACAGATTTACACAGTTGTTTTTTATTTCTGTAGTTTTTGTTAGTTGTACCATATATTTTTTCCTTCTTTCTGAGAGCCTGTACATATATTTATTTTGTGTCTTTATTTTTGTTGTTTATTTTTTAGTTTTGTTAGTATCTACACCAGTGGCATTTTTTTGTAAGTATTAGCCTCTATTTTATATTTTTTCAGTAGTTACACTTACATATATTTAGAGGTTATGTCATTAGGCTGAGCCATTAATATTATGCAAACAAGGTAGGAAAAGAGGCAAATTGAAAGAGGCGATAAACATAATTATTTTATAATGAAATAAATGTGTTTAGTAAATAATTTAACTAAGATACAGATGATAGGGGTTACAGTTTGAAGGTTAACTACTTATTTTAAAGAAACATTTGGTTTTCCTTGAAGTTGGTGTAGAGTTTATAATAATTATGGAGACAATAATTGAAAAATTATCGGAAATTTTGAATAGTGAATGAGTGAATTTACAAACTAAGGCTCACTTTTCCTTAAAAAGTGTAATTAATTTCCACTTTTAACACGTTGATTGCCATGAGGGCCACCGGTGGCCCACACAACAATTTTAGCTCATGCCATGAGGGCCACCGGTGGCCCACACAACAATTTTAGCTCATGCCATGAGGGCCACCGGTGGCCCTCACTAGATTTCAGCCTGGCGCCACAGCTTTTTCTACGGTAAAGTTCAATATTCATTATTCCGAGTTCTGTGTTCCATGCAACCGGAAATGACCCCCCGAGTACAGAAATAGCCGACATCCGGTCTTTTTCCGCCATTTTGTGATTTATTGATGAGGTACACCGGTGGCCCTCATGGCGTGGGGGCAAAACTTTACATATGCCATATGATATTATGTTTCAGCTGTTTTGTTGTGATTTTTATATTTTCTTCCCGCGCACTGATCAGGTTTCGAGGTTAGGTGTTTAGTATGTGACATAGATTCTTTTTGGACAGAAACTAGCCTGTCTAAATGTCGTAAAAACTAGTTCAAATATATAAAAACGTATTTAGGGTTGCTTTATTTCAAAACCAGAGGACTTTTTTCTATCACATTTTATGAGCTTTCAGAATATAGCATTAAAAATTACGTAATACTAAAAATGGCGTAATACACAAAAACAATTTGTGTTTGATTTATAAAAGATGCGGGGGCCACCAGTGGCCCACATGGCGCACAGCGGCACGTATGATGTGGGCTACCGGTGGCCCTCATGGCGTCAGGCGAACATGCAGTTTTACTACGGCGGTGTCAGAATGACACAATAATCCGCTGGCAGTCAACGTCTTAAGGAACAATATTAACAATTTTTTGTTGGCAGTACTACTTTAAACATTTGCTTAATTGGATCGATCCAATACCTCTTGAATAGTTTACAAGTAATCAACAGATATTTCTATGGTATACAACAGTAATATTCATTAACATCCATATATACACTTCTGTTTTCATTCCCATAATCTCTCTTAATTTTTTATTTAGTACAAAACTATTTCATTTATGCATGGCAGAAAAGATATGCAAAATGCTTTGCACTCCAACTTTCATTGTTATTTTCTGTAATCGGTTAAAAGTAAACTGTTGCAAAAGCATATTCTTGTATAATTTTTTATTTTCATTCATATTAATTTTAAATTGAATATGAGTAAAAATTATATTAAGTATTTGTTGGCTTTAGGGGCAGATGTCCAGTTCCAGTGTGATGCTTGTGGCCGCAGCTATACCTGGGAGAAGAGTTTACGTCGACATAAACGACTTGAATGTGGCAAGGAACCATCTTTTTTTTGTCTGTTGTGTCCTTACCGAGCTAAACAGCGTTCATCATTACTGTCACATATTGTTATCAAACACAAAGACTTCAATAAATCTTGATTTATTAGATTAATTTTTGGTAATTTTACTTTGAATCCTTCAGGTAAGCTAATGAAGAATGTACCGTGGTAAGCAATGGACAATGTATAAAATATTTGTAAAATACATTTGTATTTGAACATCCCAAACCCCATTATTATCACTGTAAGCGTATGTGTGGGTGGGAGGTCTATTACCACTGTGTGTATGGGTGGGTGAGTGGGTCAATAGAAATCAGGTAACTCATGAATGATGAAATGTTTATTTTTTCCCAGCATAGAACACAAATAATATTGAAGCACGATACAATACACAATAACACTATACACTGCATTTAATTTTGACAAAAAAATACAATATAAACATAAACCAAATAAAACTAATAATTAAGGTATAAAACAAAAGAAAGTAATCCTAGTTAAGTTGTAAAAGTAGGACCTACAGCTGAGAAAATAAGCCTACATAGGCATGATGCCTGTGCATAAGCCTTTTTGTACAAGTCAATCAAGTACAAAAATATGAATTAATTGTAATCATTAATTAATTGATAAAAAATAAATCATATAATGTCATATAATAAAAATAAATCATATATATAATGATGAAAATAATCATATAATAAAACATTGTTACATAATTAGGTTGACCGAGGTGACAGAAAAACTTACTAAAAAACTAGAAAATACACTATTTATTAGAGGTACATCACAGAACATGTTCCAGTGCTGGTTTACAAGTGGGCTGCACACTCCACAAAGGGGTGGGGGTGGTAAGTTTCTGATACAACAATAGAAACACATTTTCAAATACATATATTCAGGGTGGAATAAAAATATGCTTTCACAACAATGTTATTTTTCCATAGATAATTTGATAATTTAATTTTTTTAATAATTGTGTTCCATAAAGTATAATTTTTGATCAGATTAATTTATATAAACCGTTAAATAGCAGAGAAATAATATTGTTCAAATTAGTTATCTACTTTGAAATTCAAATTAATGCTACTCTGGAAAGGATAAGCAGAACCTTTTGAAGTCCAGTTTACAGCAATTAATTTCTCTTAGATAGACCTTTCATTTGATACCAAACTCGACCTAGGCTTACGTTGAAGATTTTCGTTCAACTCCTCGTGGGCCGTCCCCTTGAAAAGAGAAATGTTGCTAATGGTATCAAAAAGTATGTTCTTTGTAACCATGATCATGTACAAGATTTCACTTTAACAAGTGTAGTCATACAAAAGTTGTGAATGTGTTTCCATATTTTTTCCATCATGTATAGTAATAAAAACATAGAAAATTCAAATAAAAGTGTACAAAATTTATAATAATGAAAATAGTAATAAAAGAATGGTGTTGAACTCAATTGTTAGAAAAAATGATAAATTGACTGAATATGAATCAAGAATGTTACTAAGAAACATTGATCTCCGATATGAAGTAATTAATCAGGTGCACATTAGACTGTGGCTATGTTGACGACAAACAGGCCAATTAGTTGATTTCATTATTGGTAACTAACCCTAGCAGTCAGTTGGAACCTTTCAGCCAAACTGAAAGTAAGATATTTACTACTAATTATTTAGAATTAGAACCACGGTAATTGGAACCACGGTAATTAGAACCACAGTAATTAGAACCACTGTAATTAGAACCACGGTAATTAGAATCACGGTAATTAGAACCACGGTAATTAGAACAAGTATTTTTTTTGTTTAGTTCCACTGAGTTGCTGCTTTACCATGTGATAGTGGGATGGCATGATAGTTGTGGTGGATATCTACCATCTAGCCCAACTTCATAAGTTGCAGGTTTTCAGTTCAATCCCAATCAGGGTCAAAATAAATGTTGAAAGGGGTTGTTGATAACCACCAGCTGTTCATTTGTTATCAGACTATTAATTAATGACAATTTCCAAGGAATAGTCGGCTTTAGTTTGTAACACAGGTTACATTCGCTCATCTACACTCATCACACTCAAAATCCATATCCGCCCATATTAACATGGCTCACTGAAGGAAAAAAAATGTCCTATGTTCATATGATTTCTTGTATACTTTTTGTATTTATTTATATTTCACTATATCATTTGCTAAAAAAATATGACAATTTTCATAAGTCAATATATTACAGACCATTGTTATTGCTAGCCAACACATCTTATAAATATTAATTTGTAAATAATTTAAACCTTAGGGTACCACATATGTTTTTTTTATTATTTTGTATATTTGTAGATAGTAAAAGTACAATTTTGTGAAAATGTGAATATATTAGTTTTTATTTTATAACTGAACAAATTTATTAGATGTATGATAAAACTTTGTAACATATTAGCATATAAATATGTACATTTTCTCTTTTATGAAAAGCGCTCATCTAAGAGAGGAAGAGAATATAAACTTGGAGTGCCAGAAACATCCCTCATGAGTATTGAAGTCTCAAAAAGCTATATAACAAATTAAAGGTTAAAAACAACTAATACTAACATCATTCTGTTTAATTGAAATATGTAGTTTCTAATTAAGTAATTAAATTCACCCTAAAAACTATTTTTTTAAGTATTTACAATATTATCAATATAATTATTCAATTTGTAAAAGAAAGAACACTTACATTTTCTTAATCTTAACTTAGATACAATGCAAATAAATACTTTTTTTATTCTCTTACAAATATTACACCCATAAGCAATGTAAAACCAAGTACTAGATTATATTTACAATTTTTCAAGATATCTTATTGTGACTTTTTTCTCTATTTTAGAGGAAGTAGAGGCCTTCAGTGAGGCACAGCCTGCATTCCGGTGTAACCGCTGTGGGAAAGTGTACAAGTTCAATAGGAACCTCACTCGCCATCTCCGGTTTGAATGTGGAGTCGAACCTAAGTTCAGCTGCTCTTACTGCCCATATAAAACAAAACACAAGACATCTCTTTTAAAGCATGAAGCTATTATGCATGGACCAACTATATTTAGGTGAAGACTTGTTTATAAAATAAATATATATTTACCTGCTCTGTTTTGAATTTGTTTTTTATTTATTGAACATTTTCATCTAACCACAGAGGATTTGTAAGATTTTGGAAAACGTTTAGACTTTCTTATAATCACTAGGAGTAAATTATATATGTATATTTTATTGGTGATAAGTGAAACTGTTTTTGTCAGGTAAAATAATAAGTAATATATTTAATTAAGTACAACTTTATATATTTTCAACCTGGATAACCAGCATTAAATAAATCTTTGTCCATGGTCCATGGTCAACAGCTGTAGGGCTGGTTTGCTGCAGCTAGCCATCTCTCCCATTCTCTTACTTCCTCCTCACTAAAAGAACGAATAACATCTCATATATTCCAAAATTTTTTTAGTACTTCTGGCCTTTCTCTTCAATTCTTGCCCAAAGCTCCCTCAACTCTCTAGTTTACTATCGTCACGTTATACTGACAACATCAGTATATCTCAATACCTATTAGCTATTACACTAACATCTAAAACATATAAAATTATTATCCAACACAAAAGTTGGATCTTCCATAAACTATCAGAAAGTATTTTATGAAAATTATTAATTTCTACAAATATATTTCATTGCTTATATGACAAGTGCGGTAGTGAAACTATTCATTTCGTCACCGTTTTATGTAGTATTAATGTCCAAATACATTTAAACCTCTAAGACCATATCTCTATACAAACTCTACAAGCCTAACCTAAATTGTAACAGTCATAGAAAATATTTTGAAACTTCTCAATATAAAGAGGGGTGACACTTCTCACCGACATGGTGGCTTAGTAGGAAAGGCTTCAGACTGCAAAGAGCAAGGTTCAAACCTACAACTGATCTTATGGTTGGTATTTCACTCTTTGAATAAAGCTCATGCACAGGTCTGCAAGCCCAAGTGGATTGACAAGTTAATTAAAAAAAAAAAAAGAATAAAACTCTGACATTGGATGTTGTTTGTATGTATAAAAAAACTGAATTGTTTGTTTTTTTAATCAAAAGATTTTACTATACATGAATTATGTTAAATGCATCATAATTATGGTCTGTGAGGCATTTTTTATTATTTTGCTTAAATAAGCCTAACCATGAGTAATATTTTGCGTTAGGTTAAAGGGCACTATGCCAGGAATTATTGTGTTAGGACATCAGCAAACTTAACTATGAATACAAGTCCACTAACACCTTACAGTAGTAAACAAATACTGGAATAACACATTTTTCACAAATTTTCAGTACCATTGCACTTTCCTCAGGTGAGTAGAGACAGAGACTGAGTTAGCTAAACTTGATTTTTGCACTGAAAATTTGCAAAAAAGTTTGTTAAACCTAAATTTGTCTATTACTATTGTGTGATGTTGGTGGATTTGTCTTCATAGGTAATTTTGCTGATGTCTTATATCTCCTAATATACTACTAATTGTGAGTAATATTGAAATTGTGCAGAGGATGAATCCTGACTGTTTACTTTCTTTGGGCAGTTTTTCATTCTAATAACTGTGATGACATTTTTATTTACAACATATGTACAGACCAGTAACAAAAGAACCAACATAACCTATAAGACACTTGAATACTATAAACAAATATGTGGATATATTGGATGGAAAATTTATAATAATGCAGCTTAAAATAAATGCACAATAATTGTTTTACTTTAAGAATATTTGGAGATTAAGAGAATAGGATTTGAATCTGTTAGACAGTTTAAACTGGATTTGAAAAAATAAGTTGTACCCTTTCAGAATGTTTGTGAAGCCACTTATCCTGATATTATTCTCTGTTTAAAAGTGCTTCAGTGTTGTGGTAGGTACATTCCTAATATATATGCCACAAAGCCTTCACAGAGGTTATAGTAAAGACTTTACTGATTGTCAATAGACTGTATCGGTTTTTTTTTTTTTTTCTCAAAGTGTTTTATGGGTTTTAGAACACCAAGAATTGGTTGGTGCATAAGGACCCACTAGTTGAGTATGCACAATATGCCTTATGGCTGAGTGGAAATAATCAGAACACATGAATCTTAACCCAATTGTAGGGAAATGATATATACTTCAGTTGCATGTTAGTGATGGCAGTCTTGTACCGGTACCAAGAAACATCATATACGATTATTTATAATTAGCTATTTACTGAAGTAATCAAAGTATACACAGAATAATGAGTCATGTAAGTTAAGTATCAGGTAGAGTTGCCTCATTCAACAGATTGGATAATACATGTATAAATCATTAATGGGAAATTACAGTTTAGGAGCAAACTTTCTTCACGTTTTTGGCTGGACCAATGCTTTTAGATCAGGCAACTTAACTTGATCCTTAACTCGCATAAGTTATCATTCTTAGTGTACTGTGATTACTTGAACCTGTCAAAATTTATGGATTCTTAATACTGTATTAGTGAAACAGTACTTTTTAATATGGTTTTTTAATTTATTTATTTGCCTTTAACAAAATTTTCATTGGCAACAAATACATAAATAAACTAAAATACCTTTTCTTTTTTCACAATTGGGAGGGCCAGGCTTCAATACCTGGTAAGCTTACTGAGCGCCCTCCTTTACAGGACTTCAAACCTCAACCAATCCAAGATCCTTAGAGTACCTTGAGATTGCCTTGATGAGGTTTTCCTGTGCTACGCCCTGGCCATGTTCTGATACGCTGCCCAAGTTGAGAGCCTGCTTCCTTGCTAGGGCCGGGCAGTGGAAGAGGATGGTGCCATCCAGACTCTTCCTTCTCCCCATATATCCTACACAAGAGAATGGGGATTGAAACCCCATCTTGTTCATGTGTTCCCTAAATGTTCAGTTTATAGTTATTAAATAATATACTTCAACCTTGTTGGAGTACGATGGCTCCAATAAGACCGCCTTTGCTTGCTTGCTTACCTGGCGTTTCCTCCCAGGTGTCCTGGTGCTTGCCAGCGACCCATGTAGAGGCAACCCTCTTGGCGAATTTTTAAGCATCCCCACATGCCGGCTCTGCGCCAATGAGAGGTTCCTCAGTGCTTCTCTTGGCACAGTGGTCTGCCCTCTCATTTCCCAGTACCCTGGTGTGACCTGGCATCCATGATAGGATTACCTTATTGGAATGATCCAGCATTTTAAGAACCCCGTGACATTCCCAAAGTAGACTCAAGGTGAAGTCGGAAGACGCAAGTGACCTTAGTGCCTGCCGCTTGGCTGTCTGAGTTCAGATAGATTGTTTTGCCCGTAAGGCCCAAATCTATGTTTGCCTGAGCAAAGGCAGCTATGGCAGAGACTTCTGCCTGAAAAACTGTAGCCAGTTTTCCAAGGCTAAAACTAAGCTCAGTTTTTTACCTAGCTTCATAGACCCCGCAACTAGACCCAAGGATGGTTTGTGAGCCTCTGTGTACTACGTGATCGCGTTCTTCGTTGCGATTGATTCACCTTGTTCCCAATCTTTTCTGTAACTAATGACGACACAATAGAGTTTGTCAAAATAAACTAACTTTGTCTAGGCATCCTATTTGAACACATCTCTAGAACGTCCGATTGTAGGATGCAAGAGATTTCGGTATGTTTACTGGCCTAGTGAGCCTGCCAGCATCCACTGATCTGGAGCCTATATGCCACCAGGCTTGCCTCCCCCATTATAAAAATGTGAAGCGGGAGGCATACTTCTCCATTGCAGTGTATAAAGCCAGTGTACAAACCGAGGGTTCATTGGCATCAAACACATAAATGAATTTAAATACCTTGTTACTATAATCAACTCAAACAATAGTGAATCATATGAAATACAAAGCAGAATAAATTCTGCCAATAGAAGTATGTTTGCCCTAAATAAACTGTTAACATCAAAACTTTTATCTCACAAAACCAAACTTAAAATTTATAAAACCATAATAAGACCAATCTGTATCTACGGAGCTGAATCATGGATTATCAACAAAAGTGAAAAAAAGAAGCTAATTATCTTTGAAAATAAAGTATTAAGGGCAGTGTTTGGACCCATGAGAGGAAATAGAATTTGGAGAATAAAACATAATAGAGAAATCAGGGATATTTTAAACTCACCAGACGTTGTAGCTAAAGCCAAGAGTCAGATATTACGATGAGATAGATATATATATATATGATACATAAGACAAAAACAAGACACCCTATTAAAACAAGTTTGGACAGAAAACTCAGATGGAAGACAACCTCTAGAACGACCGAAAAAGAAGAAATGGAAGGATGAGGTGATCATTGATATGAGAAGAATGACAGTTAGCGAGGAGGATAAAGAAGATTGGAAGAACTGGAGGCAAACAGTTGGCGAGGCCAAATACCATCTAGGGTATAAATGGCCATGGGAGTAAGAGTAAGTAATAAAGTAAAAATGAAATTTAATCTACATCTCTTCTTTATAAAACATTGTAGTGCTGTGACACCTATTGACTTCATGTTATGTTTGTTGTAAAGGTCCGTCAGCAGCTAGAGTCAGTGAAGGTTTCACGTGCGAGCGTTGCGGCAAGCACTACAAGTGGGATACAAGCCTGCTACGGCACAAGCGCTTGGAATGTGGCAAAGCGCCACAGTTCTGCTGTCACATCTGCCCTTACAAGACTAAGCATAAGAACTCACTTAAAACTCACCTAATGCTTAAGCATAAATTAGCAGTCATGCAACTAGAATGATATCTGCTATCTGTCAAAGTGCATTACTGCAGTTTGCATTTCTACAGTTTATTTTTAATGTGTGTTATTTGAAACATGTATTTGTTTGCAATAACAGTTACAAAATAGTTTACATAGTAGTTATCTTGTAGTAAGACCTTTTAACTGTAGTACTTCATATTATAGTTAAAATGCCAACTATTTATCACATGGTATATTGAAAAACCATGTTAAATGAGAAATCATTTAAATTAACCAAGAAAAGTTTGTTTACAAAGACTATACAAAATACAATTAATCCAACATTGATAATTTTGTGCAAACTTCTAGAAAGCTATTTCCCAGCAAAATCAACAATTATTTTAAACCAATTCTATAGCTGGTTTTTTTTTTTTTTTTTTTTTTTTTTCTTTTATAATTTATACAAAATAATTATATACTCCAGTATACACTGTTGTCTCCAATCTCTGGAAACTCTTTGTTAGTGTGGATTGCTAAAGACCTGATTGCAAAATCAAAAATTATATTTCTACCTATACCATCTTTCAAGCAAATTTGTATCGTTATTAAATAACAAAAGAAGTTAATATCCTTTCACTTCATTCATCTTTGAACATTTGGATATTCCCTAGCTCTCTGAATACCAATATTGACAATTACCCTTCCATTGGCAGAAAACATACAAATTAAAAATGGTATGACATAACACACTGCCCACCCATGCACGTAAAATGGTGTTTACCCAGTCACTCACCCATAAAGATACAATTGACCCAGCCACCCACCCTTATACCTACAATATTATTTACCCAGCCACCCACACATATAAGTTGTATTGGACCAGCCACCCACCCATACACGTAGATTAGTACTGACCCAGCCTTCCACCCCCCAATTTGGGGATGGGGCAAAAAAGTTTAACTTTCATGACCTAGGGGGGAGGTTTATAAGTATATTTTAAAAACTTATGCTTACCTTAAATCCAAATTGCATTATAAGGCAACAATATGCAAATGAATTATGATTAATCTGCAATCTACATTATAGGTAATAGTAACAATTAATTGATTCAGGTATCCAGCAATTGGGCAACATTATACTGATGGTTACCATGGTATCGACCGATACAAGATGGCATGATATCACTCAGGATGTTCGGCGCATGCGTTCCTTCAACCCCCCTTCGTTATTGTTTATGTAATATGGTTAAACAAATGTCTTATTTCACGTACACAGGAGTTTTAGAACTGAAATCGAAGCCTGTTGTGTGTGGTTTTTCTACTGTGTGTGATTTTTATGGCTGGGACTGTGAAATGGTAGCAGAAGAGTTAAAAAGCTTTAGTGAGCTCTATGACCTAGACAAATGAAAACATTGTAATGGATGACATTTTACCAACCACATTTTATAACAAGAAGATCAAAGTACAGGACCAAGAAGATGTTTCAATGATGACGGCGACAGAAACAGTGAATAGGATGAGAATGAGGAAGAGGAAGAAGAATTTATGAAAATAAAGGGAATAAAGCAAGGATTTTTAAAACCCTACAGAGAAAGGCCTTATAAATTTTTCAAGTTTCAAATCCCTGAAGTTTGTTTTTAAAGCATTATTGCCACTTGCCGTTACCAGCTGCAGCGCAGAGAGAGCAATGAGGCGAGTAAAATTGATCAAAACTAGGTTGAGGTCTTGTATGTCAGATAAATGGCTAAGCAGTTTAATAGTTTTATCCTCAGAAAAGGACATTTTGGAAATCTTCGAAAATGAAGAGGTAGTTGACAGATTTTCAAGAACAACAACCGTAAGAAAGAAACTCCTATCAAAGAGCTTAGGGAGTGGGCACTTCTACTCCCACCCATACACATACAGTGGTATTGTCTCCAATGTTGCTATACATCTTGGTACAGTTTCCTTTATTCCTGTGTTCTAACCGCCAACCTCCCTTCCTGCAACAAATGACAATGCACTATGTTTAGCCTCACTGTCATCTGCCCAAAAAAGTATAATATTTTATTGTTGGGCTTGTCTCTGTGCCATTCTAGTTTTCAAATGCGATTTACCCATGGTCTTAACTTATAATTCTTAACTTAACAAACAGTAAAAAAAAACTCTGTGATCAATAATATTTTTACCATTACATCTTCAGGAATTAACATCTACTTATTTGAAGAAAACACCAGTGAAATGAGATATAATATTTATTCAATACTAGCTGAACCCGGCGGACGTTGTCTCGCCTTTCATTTTTCATTGACATACCAAAATAAAGCAATAAAAAGAATTATAGAAAACCATTATTTATTAAATGAGTGCAAGAGGGTAAACAATATTTTTGGTCTTCTTATTTGGTGTATAAATGTAAAGGTTTTTTGTAGTGTGTCCTACACTCTCAAGGTGAAATGTAGAACTACAATAAATCAAAACATATACAGTACTGTTGTTGTGAGAACTTCAATCTGCTTATGGCATGTGAAACCAAATTAAACCACACAGTCGTATGTTTTTTGTAAACAATTCAGATTCTCCATTTGAATAACATGGGATCTTTAGGAGCCCGTGGGGCGGGACCCTGTGGACGGATCTGCATCGAACTTCACAGAAACCATCTCGGGAGTATACAGGACAACATCCTAAAGTTTCATGGTGATCGGTTGGATGGTTTGGCAGCATATAAACTTCAAACATATATATATATATATATATATATATATATATATATATATATATATATATATATATATATATACAAACATCCTCTTTTATAAATATGCATATTATAAGGCTAAAATGCAGTATGCAATTGTTTTGTTTAGTATGCACATTACACTATTTGTAATATAGAATTTGATAAATGCAACTACAAATATGGTAAGTCAAATGTTCAGTTACAACATTACTTACCTTCCTGATCTAAGCAAAGAAAGATCATTGATAATCAATTTCACATATTACCTCCATTTTAGGAAAATGCCAGCAACCTGTTTTATTTTTAACTTATTTCTTTAGACAACAAAACTTAAACAACTTTTATTTACTTTTGTTTTAATTAACTCTGATTGTAATGCCTTTAAAAAACAGTTTATTCTTAATATCATCAAATTAGTTTATGAAACTTTAGTCCTGAAAATCAGCATTGAACTAGGCGTGTGTTAACATAATGTAAGTTAATGTATAAGAGATTGTCTCTAGACTATATGAGATGTGTTAGGTGTATGTTGATGATTTAGTTGTTTCTGAAGATGTTTAGAACAATAAATATTGATTTAATTTTAAAAAAAGAGCACATATTTTATTTTAAAACCTTATTTAATGATCTCATCGCTTACAAAATGTCTGAAAGTAGTATTAAAAAAGTAGTCTCATGTGTATGGAATATGTTTAGTATGTCAAGGTATGAAATGTGTATTACTAACAAAACGGCACATCAGACAGTCAGTATTTTACTATGGGAAACAGTCAAGTTAATGCTGCCTTTTGATCAAACTATGCCCTAGGCACCTAAGATAGATAAATTAAAACTAGGGGATACCCCTGCACACTTTGTGTGCCAACCCTGACTTTCGCTGCACCTCGACCCTCGGCCTCAGCATGTGACTTTTGATTACAAATAATAGTAGATTAACTGTACAACGTAAAATCATAATATTAAATGTATTTACAGTATCTCACTCACACTACTTGCTTTGATACCTATTTTAGTATAAATACCCAATGGAATTACTTAGCATGTTTCAAACATGTTGATTTTATTTGTTTTTGTTTAACAGCTGAAGATTAAAATCATAGTATAATATTAACCCTTTAAGGAGTATTGACGTTCTGGAACGTCACTTTTTCTAGTGATTAAAGGATTATGGGGTATGGCTAAAAATCAAGTCAAAAATAGTAAAAAAAAATATTTTTATAATTTAGTACATTTGTTATTTTTAAGTATATAGAGTAAATATAATGACATTTTTAAGTAAATTATGGCTATAAAATGTGTTTAATACACTTTTTGTGTATGGAAGTCTTTGAAACACGAAGGGCAATTTTACAATCTTTACACTCATAAGTTGTGTCTTTACGCTTCTTTTCCCTCACTGTAGAATGTAAACACACATAGCAACGTTTTTGTGCCTTACGTGTTTGACCTTCAGGTGTCGGAAAGGGTTGGGGGAAGTGTCTGCCGGTGAGGCGCAGTGGATGTTTGTCCTTGAGCTTCGCTGCCATGTTAACTGCTGTCGGCGCGGCTGCGATTGATCTCGTTTCTCTTTCTACATGATGGCTTTCTAGTAATTGGCGGATTAGATTGAGTCTGAATTCTAAAAATCCCATTTTCTTATTGTTTTTTATTACAAATATGTTATGAGAGTTCTGGCAAGCAATATCAATGAAGTGGAAAAAACTAAAAATAAAAAGAAATAAAACTGTACACGGATACTAACTATATATATATATATATATATATATATATATATATATATACATACACATAAACTTATTTACAAAACAATAATTATTAGTGATATAGTGAATGAAAGCGGCACTTGCAATGAGTCTGTGAAGCACTAATAACAACGGACTGACAGTGACTGAGGAACTGCGATCTCCCGCCAAAACCATCTCCCGCCACAAGTCATCCTGCCAACTTTAGTTCGCTAAATGATTTCACACTGCATTGAAATTGCATATTTTCTGTACATTAGAATTATATACTGTACAATCAATAACAATGACGTTTTACTGTTATTATAAGTGGTAAACACTAAAAAGATACTTTATAAATAATTAAACCAACGATTAAACAAAATGACGTTCCGGAACGTCGTCACTATTTTTACCACTAACTATAAAATGACGTTCTTGAACGTCAATACTATTTAGACGGTCATACCCTGCACTCATGAAAGGGTTAAAAATGCATCTATCAAAGAGCAGCTTTGGTCTGTGGAATCAATAGTATATTAAACATACAAAATCAACATGTTTATTTATTTTTAAAACAGCTGTTATTAATTTACTACAATCAACCCAAAAACAGTTGGGATAAAATATTATCCTTATGGAGCAATATTTTAGGGGTGGTTTCTACACCCTTATGATTATTTTATCAAGATGAAAATACTTTAGTTGTCCTATATAGGACCTAAAAAAACAGTTTACAAAATTTCAGCTCTCTACCTACATGGGAAGTTGGAGAATTAGTGATGAGTGAGTGAGAGGTTTTTTTTACCTATACCTATTTTATCTTTGCCTTTTATAGGTATAGATAAAATAAACTTAACTCCCTACTCAGTGTATGAATATTTTTAACAATATGTGAATCCTCACCAACATTTGAGTTACAGATTCTATGATAATATTTTAAGAAAATTTCTAGTAACTTATCTACAATTTAAAGGGCTCAATAATATAAGTCAAGTTTTTGTTTTTTATTTTTTAAATGCCGATCGGCAAGATATTGGCAAATATGGTTTTAGAATGAGTTTGATGGGTGTATATTAGTGAATGTAGACACTGTTGCAAACTAAACCTGATATACTATTTAAAGTGTCATTAATTAATAACCCATTGACAAATGAACAGTCGGTGGTTAACAGCTGATCGCTTTAAAAAATTTGTATGACTCTAATTGGAATCAAACTGAGAACCATTACCTTATGAAGCTGGGCTTTAACCAACTAGGCTACCCACCAAATAGTGTTTATTGGGAATATTGCATTAGACATTCTATATATTGTATAAAGCAATATTTTATAAAACAGTTTATACTTAATACAAATTATATTAAATATTTGTTGGCTTTAGGGGCGGACGTCCAGTTCCAGTGTGATGCTTGTGGTCGCAGCTACACATGGGAGAAGAGTCTACGTCGACATAAACGACTTGAATGTGGCAAGGAACCTATTTTTAACTGTTCGTTGTGTCCTTACCGAGCTAAACATCGTTCCTCATTATTATCACATATTGTTATCAAACACAAAAACCTGAATAAATCTTAATTTATCAAAATACTTTTCTGTAATTTTAATTTGAATCCTTCAGGGAAGCTAATGGAGAACTTACTACAGTAAGCAACGAACAATGTATAAAATATTTTTAAATAACAACCACCTCTCTATATAAATTTATGAAGGTGTTTTATTTTATTTATTACTATTATTTTTATTTTAAAAAATCATGTCTGCCTTGTTGTAATCTTCAGAATGGGATGATCACTATACTAGTGCTGGCACAAATTACATTTTGTATATTGTCGTTCAAATTACTATACTATTTATTTGTTTTATAATTACAATAAAAACTTGAATTGCTAATTATAAATTCCATATTTTTTTAGTGTCTTTCTTACTTTTGTTCAGCTGGTATAACAGTTCATTGGCTATGTGTTATAAGTTTGAAATTCCTACTGAGTTGATGATCAATAGAATTATTAATCAATACATTTCTTGAATGAAGTTGATGCATGGACTTGCAGCCCATTTCATTTTATGAAATAGCAAGTGAAGTTTAAAAAATGGTTTAAGTTTGGTCCAAATAAAAAAAATCTGTTGATTGTATCTCTTTTAGCAATGTTCACATTATATTCTCTTGTTTTTTATGTTTCCCAATATTGTTTGAGTATTATTCTTCCAGTTTTGTGATTATAACAAAGTGTGGTGGAAAACTTGCTAATCTTTATTGATTATTTAAGTTATAATATAGCATATATAATCGATAGTTGTGATTCCTGATGTTGTCTAATGCCTTGTAAACCATGAGTTTAATGACAGAAACATTGTTTTTATTTATTAACTATTCTTTGCCCTACCTAACTGTGTAAAGATACAATTTACACACACATATAAACGAATATATTTGTGTCTGTCCTATATGTATTACTAAACCACTCATCAGATCGCCATAAAATTTTGGGAATTTGTAGAGTTCACTCCCGGGAAGGTTTCTGGGGTGGTTTTATTCACACGACTCTATGGCTCCGCCGCACTGGCCTTTAAAGTTTCAATGTTATTCTCATAGAGTTATTTTATTTATTTAATTAATCATCACCTGTTAAAAAAAATAAAGGAAATGAAAACTTGAAATAGATTAACCCATATAAATAATTTATACTGTAGCAAAGCATTAATAAACGGCTAGTATTCAATAAAAATAACAGTATAAAATAAATCAGCTGGTATAAAATAATATTAATAATTTTAGAAAGGAGAATTCCTGGTTCGTTATGTACTAAATAATTTTTATGTTCATTTATGTAATATGTTTCATATGCATTAAAATAATTTGTTTTGTGACTTCTTCCAATAAATCAGTGCTTAAAAAAAGTGATTAAGTCCCAAACAATGTTTGACAGTAGTTGATTTTTCTGGATGGTTATTTTTAAAATGTTTTATGTGTTTGTTTAATCTTGTTTTCAAATGTCCTTTAGTTTGGCCAATATATGTTTTGTTACAGTCATTGTATTTAAATTTTTATATTCCTGATTTATCTTCCTTTTATAATTTTATCTTAATATTTGGAATAAAATGTTTCAATTTTTTTTAATAGTAACAAATGTTTGTATTATTGTGTTTTAAAAGGTCTTCTGGATTAATTTTAATTTATTATTATAATTTTATTTATAATATAATTTATATATAAGATAATTAAATATAAGATTATTTATCCTTAATCTTCCTTTAAAATTATTTAGTGAATAATGAACCAGGAATTTTCCATTATTCTTCTTCTTTCAATTCTTAATAGTTACTGTATTTTGTATCAGCTGATTTATTTTATCTGTTATTTTTATATAATATTTACAATAGATTGTACAATATTACAATATTTACATATACAATAGATTATGTTTTAGTTGCTTGTTGCTTTTGATGATGAAAACATTGTTTTCGAAAGGACTCAAGCACAATTTATAAGATTTTATTGGACTATGTGAGTATAATTGCTACAAATGATATATATACCAGTATTACTTTATTTATAATATACATTGAAATTAAGGATAAGTTTAATAAGGTAAAATTTTATCTATGTAAAATATTCTTTTTAAGCATAATTAATAAGTAAATAGATATTTTTTCTTTATTAATTATATTTGAATTAATCTCTGATCCAGAAACTTGACTCTGGAGAACTTCCTTATTTTCTAACTACAGTAATATGAAAATTACAATTATCCTTCTGTTAAAATAGAAGGAGACATTTTTGTAAATATCTTGTTCTATTGAACTTTTCTTTATTGAGAAAAGTGGTGTATCCACAGTTGGGGTACTTAGGGTCAGAATACCCCTCCCCCACCATAAAGTAAGATTACATTCCTTCCTCACCCATAAAAAATAACCATAAGTTCTGAAATTAATTCTATATTTGTATTTACTTAGACCTATCTAATTTAAAATAGCTGTGCCTAATTAGATTTCTGGTTCTATAAATCAGCTGTTATACATGAACTTGTTCAGATCCAAATGTCGCCAGCCCAGCTGTGATAGACAGATGGCAGTACAGGTCACGCAACATTTACTGTACGAACAAAGTAGATAGAGTGGTCTGTTTCTTTGGCGTTTGTGGTCTTTGTTGAAAAATAAATCTGACTCTAGTGTTGGATTTGTTAACAGATCTTAAACTTATATGAGTAACAATTGAAATAATATATCATTTTTGCAGAAGCAAAAAAACACATAAATTGGATTTCAAATTGCTGCTAACAAGTAAATTATACAACGTACTTCACATTGTAAACAATAAGTACTTTAAGCTATTTGATACTCAGTAAATTTGTGATTTTGTAAAATAAATGCTGTTAACTTTTGGTGGACGTGTTTTTCATAAACATACAGTATGATTTCACTTTACCTCCATTACTTATATCCTGAAAATAAATCTTATATCTGAGATAGTTAGTTATATTTTAATCCAAATAATGTAAATATCTTGTAACATATTATGAATAAATTTATTTTAGAAAATATTAAAAAGCACCGATATAAAATATAAGTATTGTTTAGTCCTACTTATATTCAATTGAAATAAAGCAAATTAATTAAGTTATTTCAGGATGTATGACTTATTTTGATAAAAATGTACTTATATTTTATTCTAATTTATGTTTAATAATAACTTTAAAACCCACTTCTGGGACAACAATTTGCAAACTTTGGGGGGAGGGAGACATTTGGGCTTTCTATCGGCGTACCTTGGGTGTTCCAACCCTCAAATTCTCTGGTGTCTTGGACCCACCCCTTAAGTACCTCCTGGCTACGTCAATGATTGAGGATCACGCTATTGTTTTAATTATTCAACTAAACTCTGTTTTAAAATATTATATACGGTACAATCTCGATAGTCCGACATCCTTTATTACGACACGTTCTATAATCCAACATTACTTCAGCAGTGATATCTCCCGTGAGTGTGAGAGAGCGCACACCATAGCAGGGTGGAGAAAGCCGGGATGAACTGTCAAAAACTGAACCCAAATCTGATATTAGTTTACAACAAAGTATTGTGCAGTACTATTCCTTCTGTTATGTACGTTTTTGATTTCATTGTATTACTGTTTATGTTTTCAATGTGTACTTTTATGTAATAATTTTGCAAAGTGTGTTCTGTATTCAAAATGGATCCTCAGTCTTCTAAAAAACGTAAACATATAACTTTAATACTAGACGAAAAGTGGGCGATTATTCAAAGACATGTGCCTAGAGTATCATCAGTAATTTTAAAAAGCATTTACGGTATTGCACGACCAAATGTTTATGATATCTTGAAAAATAAAGATACGATTGAACAAATTTAAGAAATCAGTCGCAACTAAATCTGGAAACAGGAAAACTTTTAAACGAAGAGAAAATCCAAAAAATAGAAGAAACCATTTACACTGGGTTTCACCAACAAAGGGAGCTATGCATCCATATTTGGTTGACTTCTTAAAGAAAAGGCTACATTTTGCTATGTGGAAATCCAGAAAACACAATATTTCCAGGCTACTGACGGGTGGCTTGGATAAATTAAAAAAATATATAGTATCTTATTGATGAATATTGTAAACAAGTTTACGAACTATCATTGTTGAACACAGTTACAGTTCTTTATATTTCTGTTATATCTTTCATAGTTTTACCTTATGTTTGGATGGAAATGTTTCAATTTATTAATGTTGTCAGAAAAATCTTTGAACAACTAACAAAGATTGTTCTGTTTTTTTTTTTTTTTTTTTTTCTAACAAAGAACAACTAACTTTTTTTTTTTTTTTTATACTACAATATGTTTTTCAATTTTATTGTAGGCCATGTGTTATTTTCAATTTGATCATGATATTTGTATATCATAATTTTAAATCTTTAATATAGTGTTTCTTCGTTAAGTAAATAAATAAATGTATGTATTCAAAACTTGATAATTGATTTTTAAACCATTTAAGCCTTTTTTTATGGGTTTTCTCTTAACTAAGAATTTACTTAGCCATTTTATAATGATACCTCCAGTAATCCATAATCTTCTCTAATCCGACAAACTCAGGGTCCCATATGTATACTAACCCACCCAGCCACCCATACACGTACAATAGAACTAACCCACCCATACACGTACAATGGTACTAACCCACACAGCATACCCATACACGTACAGTGGTACTAACCCTTCCACCCACCCCACCCATACACGTACAATAGTACTAACCCACCCAACATACCCATACACATACAATGGTACTGACCCACCCGCCCACCCATACAAGTACAATAGAACTAACTAGATTATCAAGAGTCTTAAATACAATAAAGTGTTAAAAGTCAAGTGATGGAGATAGTATTAAATGTAAACATATAAAAAATTACTAAATAAACTTAAAAATTTGGCTTAGTTATCACTACAAATTATATATTTATTTATATTATATTCAAATATATTTTATTTATTGTTTGTACTTTAATTTATTATTCTTAAAGGGGATAACACGAGAAATAATTGGTAATTGATAAGACCTTCCTGTGAGAGACCAAAAAAATTTCAGAACATGCGGCCACTTTATTGTGTAAATAAAATGACCAATTTTTCCAACAATAATAAAATACATGGTTTACTTTGCAGCCATTCTGAATCCTCGAGAAATGAAATTTACCTGCGCTCAGTGTGGGCATAGCTATCTCCGCAAGAGCTCTCTCTGGCGTCATTTAAACTACGAGTGTGGACAAGAAGGTGTGTTTCAGTGTCCACATTGCCCCCAACGAGCCAAACACAAAAGCAATTTGCTTAAACACATTAAGAGGAAACATTCACAAGCAGACAGCCAACTACAGACTCCATAATATCATTATTTCGCAATTAATAAAAAACAAAATCGCTTGATTTTAATTTGTGTTTCATTCACCTTTTTATTCAGAATTTTTTTTAATTCAGATTTGTATTAACATTCTGTATAAAGTCTATGGCTTATTTTAATATTTTTTAGTGTCTATTTATACGTATATCTAAAATAATGTTGAACATAATCTCTACACTAAATCTTCAACATTCATACATAATAACACTATTCTAAAATAGTTTTAATGTAATATGATGGAGATTTCTTCGCTTTATTGAATCAAGGAAGTTAGTATCCTGATGTCTAAAATTATTTATTATTGAAAACAATGGTGCAAATAACTCTGTTCCTCCCACCTCCATAACGTTTTCCTTATCTAAGTCGAAATACATATTGAAAATGATAAAGAATTTCAAGCACTCAGAAATTTGAGCATGTCGGCCCTTTGAAATTTTAAATTGCCAAATAATGTTTAACTTTCAAAAAAGTTGGTGGGATAAAAAGAAGTTTTAAAATGTAAAAAAGTAACAAAGCCTTGATAGTTGTACTAGTAGCTTCATTTTCAGCAGTACATTAAGTTAATACTATTTTTAACAATTTTATACTTCTTTAAAATAGATTGTTCTTGCAGGATGTGTTGAGTTTGTCTAACATGTTATGGGTGTTACAAAAAGCAAGTTATTAAAAATGTGTTAAAAGAGTTGTAAAACATGTTTGTTGAGAAAATAAATTGCTTGAAAGAATGTTGAACAGGCACTCAGATTTTTAAAATTATATGTGGTATATTATATAGAATGAGAACGCTTTATGTCTTAATAAAGTAGCCTATTGGTGAAACATTGACAAAACTCTTCATTTTCATTTTCTAGTATAAGCAAAATTATATGACAAATACATGCAGTTTTATTATTTGTTTGTGATTTTCTATTTTTTAGAATGTAAGGATGTTCAGCCATTCTAACATGTATTATTTAATACACACTTCATACTTTTAACTCAAATGGATCCGCTGCTGACACACCATTATTGACCATGTAGCCTAACCAACCTTGTTTACTTTTTTTATTACAAAAAGTAAAAAAAATGGCTTCTCAGTTTGTGTTTAAAACAACCGATTGTATTTATATTTTTAATAAATAAAACAAATTTTTTTTAACATATGCTATTTGTAAAATGTTGTTTGGTTTCCTTTCAAACTCTATCTTACTTTATTTAGCATAGTCCTACCAAATGTATAACATTTTATGTAGGCCATATTAAAATAAAACAAGATATTTTAAATGCACTAAAGATTACAGTTATTTTAGTTGTGCATATTTATTGTGTTGTTATTAAAATAATTTAAATAATATTTAATTTTTGCCATGTAATTATTGCCACATAATATATTTGCCACATAATATATTTTAAGTATATCTATTGATATATTTAAAATATATTATGTTGTATAAACAGTGTTGTCAGCTTTGCTTTATCTGAAATAATCTTCCTATTTGTCATCTTCTTTTAGTTTTACAACAATCAGATGGCAGATTACTGTTATGAGCCACATATTATAGTACCACAGTATTGCTACCATATTATAGTAGGCAAGATTAAGAAATAATTTATTAAAACGATAGATGCGGAACTTATTGAAAAAGCAAGTTGCAGAACAAGTACATATCGTTGTCTAGCGATAGCAGCATCGTACAGTTGGATATAGACAAAAGAGAACTACTGTGAAGTGGAACCAAATAAAGGCCTATTCTAGCTGAATAGACAGACATGGCATGGTCCAGCATACGGTCAGTACAAGATGGTGGACAAGAGCTTGACTCTGTGTTTTCGATACGCTTAAGAAAAAAATACCAGATCCTACATGTGGGCCATTCGGCCTAATAGCCTGATAATAATAGTTTAATATTTAAAAACATACAGTTAGTTAAACCTAAATCTGGTGTTGCAGTGCTGTAGCCCAGCTACTTGGGGACAAAGTGTTTGGGAGATTGTAGGCGATAGGTTATTTGCTCGATCCTCTTAACACTGACACAGTGTCTGCTCAATGTTTGCCAGACTAGAGAAGTCTGGGATGTCCATGTTGGATGGTAGTCAAGGTTCAGATGTTGTGTAGGGAAAAAACTGAGTGTCAGACTTGTCAGTTAGCTGAAAATCAGACCAACACTATGTGGTTCGGATTACATGTAAAGATGTAGGTCCTATAGTTGCCCTGGCTATTGGGCTACAATAAATAGTCCTTTCTGAGCTAAGTCGAACTCAGATAGTAACAGACTACACTCATTCATCTACTTATATATGACTTCTCTAGTCTGGCAAACATTGAGCAGACACTGTGTCAGTGTTAAGAGGATCGAGCAAATAACCTATCGCCTACAATCTCCCAAACACTTTGTCCCCAAGTAGCTGGGCTACAGCACTGCAACACCAGATTTAGGTTTAACTAACTGTATGTTTTTAAATATTAAACTATTATTATCATGACGACCGGGGTCTTAGGAATAAATAAAATATACTCTTGAACATAAATAAATAAATAAAATCTAACTGAAGATTTAAACATGAATTTAATATCAATTTACATTAAATTCATGTCTACTTATGCAAATCAGGTAAATACCTCTATAATCAGGACTAGGTCTAAAGTAACATTGTTATTTATCACAATATAATGTAATGGAATTTAAAAGTAGAAAACACTACTTAGCCTGATTCTCTATTCTTTTATTACACTAACATTTTTAGTTTTTTCAGTGCCACTTTCCCAATGGGCAAATGAACCTGCTTATCTATGTAGCTGTGGAAGAAAGTATACCCAGAAAAAAAATCTTCAACGTCACAAGGCATTTGAGTGTGGTAAAGAGGCATCACTGTTCTGTCCAACTTGTCCCTACAAGACTAAACACAAACACAACCTTGTTCGCCACATCCTTATGCGTCATGCGTCATCATTAAATGGGAATAAATAAAAATAATTATTGTTTAAGAAAAGTTTGTAATGCGTTCTGAAATTTGTGATTATTAAGTTAATAAAAAATCAACTTATGGATTGTAATTTTATTTAATTCAATAATTTGTAATATTCAAGACAAATGTTACATTTTAGCAACTAGCGAATGTTTGTTGAGCTCAGGTTGTCCTCACACACACCCCTCACTCACCCGAGCCATGGTGGTTAACGACTGAGAATCCATGAGTTAGTTACCTAGTGGACTTCCCCAATCAAATTTTAATTAACTGTTTTTTTTAATTTTACTATAAAATGTCAAATAAATTTGTTTTCTCTGGCCATGATTACAAGAAAAATGATACCAAACAATCTGTGATTTCCTCTAACGGACCTCTTAAAAAAATCTACCAAGTTAAATAAATGTCTAATAGAATACCTTATATGAAGCGTTAGTTCTAAACCATTATGGAGTTATTGAAAACGAATTAGCACTTCAGTTAAATGTTAAAATCTTATCTAATCAGAGGGTTTTGATCCTTCATTTTGAATGGTTAGCAAGATTAGTATCTTTAAGTATTTTATTTAATTGTGGTTTTGTGTGCATATTTGTCATTGCTGCAGTGAAAAAGCATCAAATTATTATTCACAGCCAGAACAATTATCACTAGTGTACTTGAATATTTTGAATGTGAGAAAACCAACAAAGAATCATTAATTGATATAACAAAATGTTATATCACCTGTGGCATCAAATTATCGCATTTGGCTTCTATTAAACATTTATTTGTAAAATCACAGCAACAAAAATAATAGTTTGATTGGGAAATGCCACTATGTGTGTAATGTAGCGGAACGGTCAGTCATAATCCGCTACATCTGCGTCGATGAGTTAAACTACCTGGGCTCCACACACATTTACTAATTGCTAAAGGTACAATTCCCAAATTATCCTCCAGTTATTAACAAACTAAAAATAAAAAGTACAAACAGATGGTGTTCTAGAGACCATATTTAATGTGTAAGGGTTTTAGTAGGCTTAGAAGCAGAATCGTATTGCTGTAGATAGCAGATCGAGAATACTTGGCCAGTCAGAGCACAGTAGTCCCAAAAATAGCTGACTGAGACGAGTTCACATTTTGATGTATAGCTCACAAGATGACAGATGTATAGTATGCCAGCCAACAACCCCAAACCTCGACAACATTGAGATGTGTGCGGTGCCTGCGACAGCGACTGACTGCATGAATAGGTATCACCACATCTAAACCATATCAGAGATTGCCAAACTCTGTACCCTGACCTGACTCGTCAATAAGTTTCTACTTTTAATTCTAGAATAGTTTGATACAGTATGTGTAATAAACATTCAATATAAATTTTTGTTAACATATTCATCATATCAAAATCAATATAAAAAAGTCATAGTCTAATTTTGAAATAACTTCCCAATTAATTGTTTCTAAATTTATATATGTATATAAAATCATTCCCACTGAATAGTTTGTGTTCCGGAAACAAAAATCAACAAAGCTGCTACAAGCTTAGTAGAAACTGTTAACCATATTCTGGAAAGCATTACCATGTTCTCAGCATGTTACTTGACTTCTTAAAAGGATTTGACTGTGTTCACTGGGTCCAATTTAGAAGAGCATTGACCATGGATGTTGATCCTTGGTGCCTTCAACTTTAGTAAGACAATATTTCTTAATTATGTGAACAGTCTGAGTTTATATACAATATAAAGAATAGAAAGATGATACAGAGATTAGAAGATAAAAGTTGTAGTACTACGTTACAATGACAGTGCATTGTAAAAACATGTGAATTTCGCTTAATTCTAAATTTGATATTCAAGGCATCTATATAATTTGCTCGTTTTATCGTAAATTTAACTGTAAATTAGTGTATGTTTAAATGTGTGAATCAGGTAGGTTTAAAAACAGGATCCAGGATTAATTCTTGTATTTCTAACAACAAGACTCAGCTGAATTTTCTCATTGTTTCAAGTATGTGTTTAGCTATACTGATAGATTTTAACACGATTGTCTTAAATCTATCAAGATATGATTGATTGAATCTGTATGACAAAACTGGTTGTCATAGAAAGACTATGAATACTACTTGCATTTAATATTTTGATATTATCTGTAATAATTTAAAGTACTTAGTACTATTAATTTAATTTATTTACTACAAAACAAATTTTAAAACTAAAACATGGAGTTAACTTAATACTTCAATCAGTGACAATTTTATTTGATTTTTCATAAATTAAAAACTTGAGATCAATTAAACTAATCTAGCTTGACTGTAGATAAGATCTATGTAAGTTCTGTTAGATGTGAATGATGTGTTGTAAACACAATATTTTCTCTGAATTTGCTCTTGCTGTGATGTTCAAATAGTTCTCAACAGTTGCCGCCACTTAAAACTACTATCTCCACCAATTCTAGCAGTTGCATAAAACCAGAGTTACCTATTCAAAATATTTCCATCAGTGTCAAGTAAGTACTGTATATAGTAGAATTATTTATTTTCTTTATAAAATGTAGTTTATATACAGGGTGATTCATGACGTTCTCCCCCCACTTCTATAGCATATTCTACTACTAAAAACAATGAAAAAATGTCATATAAACATAGGTCCAAAAACGTTTCATTAGCGAGTTACAGCCATCAAAAGATTTCGTCATGGTTCATGGGCAAAAAATGAAATAATATTGTACATAACTTATGGAAAGGTATATAAGGATTGAAATTCCATGATTTCATATGTATTTTCACATGGAAAAGCTAATAAAATAGGTTTGAGAACTGTACCTTAAGTAGTTTTTGAGTAATCCGGGTTAAAATTGGGATATTAGGACAAAAAATTCAGTTTTTCTCAGTTTAGTGTACAGAAACGTTGTTAAATTGGTTACAAAGGCACACAACTTTCGTACATTATTTGTTTAGAATTTAATTCTGAGTAGATTGATATAAGTTGTGTAAAAAATACTACAGAAATAAGAACAGAAACTCAAATTTATTAAATTAAATACATAAATTACCTTAAAAGAACAACAAATTGATTTTCCCAACTTTAGACATGTTTTTTATTACAGTACATGTTCAAAAGTGAGGCCTCCATTTTCGATGCATTTTAAAGCACGTTTGTGTACTGCTTTTGTTGAATTTCTCAATTTTCTTGGGTGTTCCTTTAGCTGTGTAGCAGAATCCATAATACGGGCAGTTAATTCTTCTCGCGAATTAACTCTTGTCTTGTAGACTAGACCTTTCATCCATCCCCAGATACAATAATCCAATGGAGATAGATCTGGTGATCTTGGTGGCCAAGGGTAAGGCCCTCCACGGCCAATCCATCGTCCAGGAAATTGATCATTCAAGTGAGTAATAACGGCCCGAGAAAAGTGGGGAGGTGCTCCATCATGCTGGAAGAACAAATTTCGTCTGAGATGCAAAGGAATATCCTCAAGCAGCTGTGGCAACTCATCTTGAAGGAAGTGCAAATAAAACTCAGCATTTAGTCGTGCAGGTAGTATGAATGGTCCAATCAGCCAATTGTGTACAAGACCACACCAGACATGACACTAAATCGGTGTTGAAAGTTCTGTTCAATTACCTCATGAGGATTTTCTTGAGCCCATGAGTGCTCATTGTGCAAGTTGTTGACCCCATCCCTAGTGAACTGTGCTTCATCAGTAAAGAGAATACGCTTGTACAGTTGTTGATTAGTATTTAAAAAGTAGCAAAACTCCAAGCGAAGTGGGCCATCCCCCGGCTGTAGATGTTGAACCTTTTGTTTATGAAATGGATGAAATTGATGTCGCTTGAGTGATCTCCACACAGTTGACTGTGAAACTCCTATCCGCCTAGAGAGACGCCGTGTACTTACACCTGGACTTCGGAGAACAGCGTTAATAATATTATTATCATCATGTTGGAAAGCACGTTCATAACTAGTACGAATACTTGGTAGTGATCCTGTATCCCGAAGAGTGAGGAAAGTTTCACGTATTGTTTTGGAATCTGGAATCCTCCTATTAGGGTAACGTAGTTCATATTCATCTCTAGCAGCTTTAGCATTACCATTACAATAACCCAAAATAAAAACCATATCAGCATATTCTTCCAATGTAAATACGTAAGGCATTATTTCACTGACAAAACAACCAATAGACAACTCGCAGAAAACAATTATTATTGCAATGCACTTCACACAAATAGCTTTTGTAACTTGCAAAACACTACTACAGTACTGTTATACTGTAATGAACAGGTTATGTACAAACCGAATCAGGAAATAATTGTTGATCAGCTGTTGTTCATGCGTTACCAACTTAGGAAAAAAATTAAACAAATTAGAAAAAGGTTTTGCGTACAATATTACGTTGTTATTGGTTGTAAAATGATGCTGGACAATGTTTATTGTTTATTTTTTTGGATTTATCATTTATTATTTACTCTTAGTTTTATTCTTAATAACAATTATAATAATAATTGCATTTGTTAGACCAAAGCAATGATTTTGTTTAATTTGTATAGTAATTTCTTTTGCATTAATAATGTATTTAATTTAATAAATTTGAGTTTCTGTTCTTATTTCTGTAGTATTTTTTACACAACTTATATCAATCTACTCAGAATTAAATTCTAAACAAATAATGTACGAAAGTTGTGTGCCTTTGTAACCAATTTAACAACGTTTCTGTACACTAAACTGAGAAAAACTGAATTTTTTGTCCTAATATCCCAATTTTAACCCGGATTACTCAAAAACTACTTAAGGTACAGTTCTCAAACCTATTTTATTAGCTTTTCCATGTGAAAATACATATGAAATCATGGAATTTCAATCCTAATATACCTTTCCATAAGTTATGTACAATATTATTTCATTTTTTGCCCATGAACCATGACGAAATCTTTTGATGGCTGTAACTCGCTAACGAAGCGTTTTTGGACCTATGTTTATATGACATTTTTTCATTGTTTTTAGTAGTATGCTATAGAAGTGGGGGGAGAACGTCATGAATCACCCTGTATAGTGTACCTCAGAACTCTTGTCAGATAATTTCAGAGATTGTTGCTGATTTTAAAGTAAACTTACTTTCAACATTCTTTCATATTTGATGACTTCATTTTCTCTCTGTCATGTGTTTTTCTTTAAAATGTATTTCACAGGAATGCCAAAACATGTGGAAGCAGCATTTTCAATAAATATTTATTGAAAATGTTTATAGGAAGCTAAAAGAGCTGATTATGATTACTTGGTGAAAGAGGCTGCAAAAATTCATGAAATTTTGCTTACCTGTGAATTTGTGGATATAACTGTAATGTATCCACAATGTAACTTTGTTACATAGTAGATATACTACAACAACCAACGACTTTTAAAAGTGTAAAGAAGTTATTACCCGATAAGCCTGTTCTTACTTTGATTAAGAAAACCAACTTATTTGTCAGTTAATAATATACCAAATTTATGTAAGATTGACAGAAGAAACTGACTTTTTTCATCATTACTAAACAACAGTACGTGTATCCATGTCTGACCAATTTGTACTGTCAAGGGCCGGTATTATAATAATGTTCGCTTAGGTTAGGGGCTGATATCAATGACTACAGATAGAATAAGACGAAAAGTTCCCATGTTAAAATTTCAGACCAAACCAGTAGGTAAAGAACGGTGTTTAAGCAACTGGCCGCTATGGAGCGCTGAAGTCTCGTTTTGGCGGCGAGTGTGAGACAAAGATGACAAGCGCAAGAAGAAAAGAGAGAGCGGTATTATCGGCCTGTACACCCACACTCCAGTTCGTCATCGGTCTTCTTCGGGTCTCTCACTTCATTCGTAACAACTGGTGGACCCTTGACAGATGCATGTGGGAGTTAGACCTTTTATGTTGGGGGGGCACAAGTAACAAGTTTACCATGCATTAAATTTCCTGTATCCTACTTTTTCCGGGGGGTCTTGGGGACATTTTTAAAAATTGCAGCTTAAAAACATGACATTTAGGTACCTTTTTTGAATGAAAAATACTTACTCAGAACATGAAATTGATGTTTATTTTTATCAAACATAAACATAATATTGGTTGTATAGCAATATAAACCAGGTATATACATATTTACTTTCTACAATAGAACGTTATCATATTGTCAATCAATGTAACCCTTATATTAACACATTAGCACTACAATATTAGCACTCCTTTATTAATAATTAAATAAGAGGCAATTTTCTATTTCCTTTTTTTGCATATTTATCCGTTAGTTTATCCAAGTTGATGCTTTTTACTAAATCAGATTCTGAATAAATGACAGCTAAATTGGAGAAACGTTCTTGGCCCATGGATGACCTAAGCCATTGATTAATTCTTCTCACTGTCGAGAACGATCGTTCACAAGTAGCATTATTAGATGGAAGGGTAAGACAAATCTTAAAAAGCAGTTTGAAATTGGGATAAATATCATCTTGAATTAAAACCAGTTCTTTTAATATTTTAACCAACTCTTTAAGAGGTATTTCTTTCAGGTTGATACCATCTGACTCGAGAACGCACCGTAGGATGCTCATTTCTGATATGAGCATAGTTTGGTTCAATCCGTGCACTGGATATTTCTGTATAAACGATTCAGATTTCTCTACATTGAGGCAAAGGAACTCTTCACTCACATTTGCTACTTCCATTGCTTCACCGGCAAACCTTCTTTTGAGTTCACTGATCAAAATATCAAGTATTGGGTAATAAAGGTCACAACAGTACTGTACCTTGCTGTTCACTTCACTGTTATCATTCAAACTCTCTGTATTGACTCCTCTTGACTGTCCAACAGTAGACATTACAAAATATTCATTAAGAGTTTTTGAAATAACTCGTCGACGTTTGGGCGCAATATGTGAACTTGAAGTCGAATGACTTTCTTTTTCCAAGGTACGAGATGTTGTGGTAGTCTCATTGGATTGGGTTTTGTTATGTAAATATTTTCAGGGAATAAATGTAGTTCGTGAATTCTTGAAAACTCCATTACTTCATTCCACTTTTTCTCCCAGGCGTTTTCACTTCTTTTTGACTTGAGCTTCATAATAATTGCTCCTGCTGCTTTCGCACATCTTGCTATGCAAGAAGTCCTCCTTCTGAAGCGCTTTGCTGAGGATATTTATATCAGTTAAACACCCCAATAAAAATATTAAACATACTACAAAGCCCATGGATGTAATTGAAGCCAGTAATCCTTTGGCCTGAGGAGACTTCGAATTCCTTAGATCATTAGCAATCTTTTTGAGGACGGCACGAATTGCATCAAAATTTCTGTTAACAGATTGAATAGCAGTCTACACGACCACCTAGTGTCACTTAATTTGTGGATCTCATGTGGGCCTGGGACTTTGATCTGTAGCTCCTCTTGCAGTATTTTGTATTCCGCATGCATATCAGGGTTAGAAAAAACTCATATAGTGACTACATCACATTAAAGAAGAAACAACTGTAGTTATTGCTTTCACAAGAGTTTACAAGAACCAAATTAACCTTATGTGCTAAACAGTGCACATACATGACGAGAGAATGGGTATCCCTGATGATTTTCTGTAGCCCATTCTTTACTCCGGACATTACACTCGCGCCATCATGTGATTGACCTATTAAAGTAGCAGTTATACCTACTTCCTTAAGGTAGTTCAAAATAATGTTTGCTAAGAACTCAGCACTACGATCAAGAGAAACATCCTTCATTGTTAGCAATATTTCTTTAATTTCTGATTCAAACAAATATCTTATACAAATTCACAATTGTTGAACCCTGTGTGACTTTGCTTCATCTATCATTAAGGCATAAAATCCAAATTCGTTTACCTCATTCCCTATTGTACTTAAAACCTCTTCAGTAACAATTTCGTTTTGAAAGTCATGACTTGTTAAATTGAAATATCGTTCATAATTTCCTTTGAATTTAGCATCATATTTTGAGTATAATTCACATAACTCTAAATACTGTAATTTTCCTTGTTGCCTGATGTTTCTTTTTCATCGTATCCACGAAAAGGCATTCCTTGTTTGGCCAAAAATAACAAAAGGTCCAACATTTGCTTAAAATATTCACGATTTTCAGAAATAAGCTCTTTATGAGATGATGATATTTCCGAAGCAATTGTATCCTTTGGCTTTCTATAGTTATGCCACTTCGCCATGGAAAATAAGTGACTTTCACTGGACGCATGCTTTTCTAATTTTTCCCCTATCTTCTTCCAGTTACTTATGCCTTTTTCTGTTACAGATACTTCTTTATTGTTAGAAGAAAATATCCTACAAGTGTAACAGAATACAGCATCTTTCTTTATACTGTATTCTAGCCATTCAAATTTCTTAAAATAAAATGCTGTAAATGCTCGTTTTGAATTTTTAAAGTCTGAAAGTGGATATGTAGTCAAAATTGGGCGCGATGGACCCATCTCTATATTACTAAAGTCAAATTTTTTTGAGTAGGCTCCTTCATCATAAGAAGAAGTAACTGAATCAGTTTGTTTACTTACGTCATGGCAAGACTTTGATCAGCCTAGGGAAGCTTTTATTAAACACTCAGATCCGCTTCTTCATCGGTCTTAGACACGGTCACTAGTTCTTTTATTTAAAAAAAAGTTCTAATGTCTGTTGTTTTTTTACTCATTTTGTTTAAACTGTAGATTCCATAGATATTCAAAACAGAAAAATGATAATACTGTAATTAATTAATATAGAAACACCACTCATCTCATCTTAAATAACACAAACAAAAACACTTATTTTAATAATAATAATATATTTTTATTGCATCTTGTTAACAATTGACAAAATTGTATCGCAATAGTCATTAATAAATTAAATAAAATTTGCCATCCATTCAATCACAATAACACTTTCAAACATACATTTTTTCACGCACCCAAATTCCCATTCATTCACCAATTATACCTCCAAAATGTCCTCCAGTGTCAATTTTAAAATTCAGTGGCTTCCCAATTATATGCAAAAAAACTCGTCTACACTATAAAATGCCAATTTGGCCAAATATTTCTTGAGACGGTTCTTAAACGCCTTGGGCGTTGTAGCATTTTTAATACATTCTGGGAGTCTGTTAATTATATGAACACCAATCTGTGAGGGTAGGTGTTCGTAGACTACCGTCCTGTGATTTCCAATTCTGTATATATCCCTGCTTCTAGTATGATGATTGTGAATATCTCTGCCTCTTGTCAGTGCAGTTTTAAACATACAATATGTTGCTGTCTCTAAAATATAGAGGCAAGGCAACGTCAACAGGTTTAACCGTTTAAATACTGGCCTACACGACTCTCTATAATGTAATTTGCTAATTATTCTAATTGCCATTTTTTTAATTCTAAATATTCTGGTCAGGTTTGTGGCAGAGCAACCTCCCCACAAAGCCAGACCATATGAGAGATGACTGTAAACTAAACCATGATAAGCTGTCATCAATATATGGTTAGGGCAAAATTTTGCTAAGTTTCTCAAAACATAAATGCTTGATGGAAGCTTTTTGCAAAGACTGTCAACATGTATATTCCAAGTCAAACCCCGATCTAGGTATATTCCGAGGAATTTAGCTGAATTTAACTCCTCAATTTCATTTTCATCTATTGCCACTGTCAAATTTCCTTCGGAATCTGACTTCCGTAAACAGAACTTCATGAAATTGGACTTAGTCGAATTTTTGTTAAGGTTTAGTTCTTGAAATTTTTGAATGCAGTTGTTCAGTACCATGTATGCATGGATTTCAAGCTCCTGATTTGTAATTTCTTTAAAGCAGAGAGTCGTGTCATCAGCATACTGCACGAGTGACCCATGCAGTAGTGATGAACCAATTTCGTTGACGTATATCAGGAATAAGAGAGGGCTAAGTATCGATCCCTGTGGGACTCCATACCTTAGACATCTATATCGACATCGTACTTCGGAAATTTGAACCATTTGTGTTCTTTTTGTTAGATAGGATTCTAGCCACTGAAGCGGTACTCCTCGGATCCCATAGGTGTGTAGTTTCTGAAGCAGAATGTCGTGGTCAACACAGTCAAAAGCCTTGGAGAGATCCAAAAACACACTAATTGCAGCTTTCCGACTCTCCAGCCTTTCTACAATCGTTTCTACTAATCGTATGACTGCGTCAGTTGTAGACAGACCTTTTCTAAAATCAAATTGGTCTTTCGAGAGAAGACTATGTTTTTCTAAGAAACCAAGCATTCGGGACAGGAAAAGCTTCTCAAAAATTTTACTAATGATTGGTAGAATTGAAACTGGTCGGTAATTTTTAATGCTGGAAGACTCACCTTTCTTAAAGATTGGTGTCACTTTAGCAGTTTTCAAAGACGAAGGAAAAACGCCTGATGAGAAGGAAAGGTTAATCAAATGTTCCAAGGGTGTTAGAATATGGTGGGAGCATTTTTTTAAAAGCCATGTCGATACGTAATTCACGTCATTCGACTTCTTGGGTGCAAGCTCATTGATAACCTTCTCAATCTCATGTTTCGTGACTGGAGCAAATGCCAAAGAAGCCGATGGACTCAGTCTTGATAAGCGAGGATTCTGGACTCTCCGTGGACGAAGTCCTAGATCAGTACCTACTGATGCGAAGAAGGCGTTAAATTCCTCCGCAATCCTGCGCTCATCACAGACTTGTTCTCCGCTAATTTGAAGTTGAATTGGTTTGTTTTTAGTGCAACACTGTTGTTTATGATAGCCCAGGCAGTTTTTGCTACATTTTTCGATGTGGCTATTGCTTTATTTACATCATAAGCTTTAGCCGCTCTAATGACTTTTTTGTAAATTTTCTTATAATTTTGGAAAAAAGTTTTGAAATTCAAATTTGTAGTGTATTTAGATATTTTGGTGAGAAATTTCATCTTTTCTCTTGATGTTAGGATACCTTTTGTGATCCATTTGCATCCCGTTTTCTTTGATGCTGGTTTCAGTGTCTTTACTGGGCAATTTACATCAAAATTAAAATTCAAGCAATTTTCAAAATTTTGAGATTGTAACGTAATGGGATCAATAACATTGATACAATTCCAACTCTCTCTTTTTAGTGAAATGTCTAAATGAGCTAGGTTTTTGGGATTAGTGTCTCTAAATGTTCGTTTAGTTACGGGATCCCGTGCCAGATAACAATCACTGATAATGGCCTGTTGACCGTAATGGTCTGAGATAGCTGTGTTGACCACACTGACATCTACTTCATGCACGTGTGTTATAATGTTGTCTATAGCCGTTTGTGAAATGGCCGTAACTCTCGTGGGAGAGGTAATAGCATAGACCTTCTAGAAGGTCTATGGTAATAGACCATTTCAGTCCGAAAGACTGTAAAAGGTCGGCCATACGTTTAGAAGTGGGATTATTAACATCGAGAGCGTCAATGTTAAAATCTCCCATATATATATATATATATATATACATATATATATATGAATTTTGAATTTCTTTTTGATAAATATCTGAGACAATTTTCGAATTTTTGTAAAAAGGTGTCTATATTTCCATTTGGAGATCTATATATCCCAATTATTGTAAATTGAAATCTGTTGTTCTGTATTTTTATACCAGTAATTTCAATGTCTCTTTCTATAGATTCTCCGACTACCACTGGAATGAATTTAAGTTCTTTTTTTACGTGTATTGCAGTTCCACCACCACGATGGATGTCTCTGCAATAGAAATTTGCTAAATTATAATTTTGAATTTTAAAATGGTTATTTATATTGTTGATGCTAAAGCCATGCTCAGTTATTAACAATACATCGGGATTTAGCTCTTCACATAACAATGAGAGCTTATCTATTTTATTAGTAGCAATTTGTGAATTTTGATGAAGTAAAAAAATGTGTTGTTTATTTATTGTTCTTTTTGTAATATGGCATTTCCGAGGAGTGAGACCGGAATTACTTAATTTAGTCTGGAGGTTTGAGGAGGTATCTCTAAAAAATGGCTCTGTTCTTTTTCATCCCAGACAAGTTCCACTTCAGAATGTCCCTTCGGAATGCATCCGTTTGGATGGCCCTGCTTTAAGTCTTCCGCGAAGGTCTCGTAGGGCAGTGTAGTTGGGCCTGAAGGTATCACGATTGGCTTAGTGGGGATGGTTGTTGCCCTCCTATCCTACATACATATAATACATGAAGCACGAAAGCGGGAACAGTGCATGAACACTAGCTGACAACTGCTGACTGACTGGGCCGGGCAGGCTGGCGCACACGTGTCTAGACGATATAGCACTCCTGTTGTGACTTGCCGAATAATTGAAACACCGCCGCAGGTCACGCTAAACACAACTCGATTCAGTCAGCCGAGCCAATTTGTAGATGGTAGGTAGTCGAAGTCAACCCGTAATTGTATTGTATAAGTGGGATGCTAAGTTTTTAGTTTTAGTTTTAGTTTAAAAGGGGATATATAGTTTGGTCCAGCCAACCCTTGCAACGAAGCCTATGGCTTTTTGTGCCAATCCCGGTGCCTAATCGTCGTAAAGCTGGCTGCCCTTGACCAAGTCAAGGAGCTTCTTCACTAGATTGGTAATTTCCAACTGTCCCAGAGGTGAGCCTTCAAAAGGTACTCTTCTGCCGGCACCAAGAGCCTCACGCTCCCGGACAGTGTGTTCTACAGACTCTTCGTCCAACCCACAGAGGCGACAGATGGGATCCTCCGTAAGGAGTCCCACTGTTCTTAGATGCCTCCGGAATTTACCGTAACCGGTGATGAGTCCCACCACCAACTTTACGTAAAATTTACTCAACCCAAGAAGTTACTTTGTTGACTTCTGGGAAGGATTTCTGACAAGAAGCTTGTCGAGTCCTTGCCCTGGGAACCGCCGCCATCTTTCCAGATGTCTGGGACCCAGTTTTGGTTGGTATTTTGACAGCTGCAGCCGAAACGCCGCAGGCCGGCTCAGGACCAATGAAGGGCTTAATAGCGCCTTCCCTAGCCAAGGCATCGGCCTGCACGCTGCCTTCTATTCCCCTATTTCCTGGGATACATTCCAGCAGGACCTGATTTCTTGAACCCAGGATGCTGAGGGACTCCACACACTCCCAGACCAGACCAGACGAAACCTTCCAGGAGTCAAGGGCCCCCAAGGCCGCCCGACTATCTGAGAGGATATGGATATGTTTCCCGCAAACCTCTTTCATAATTTGCGCTGAACGTATGGCGACTTCAGCTTGGAACACGGTGCCATACGCTCCCAGGCTCACGCACGCGTTTGTCCTAGGGTCACCAGTATAGACACCAAATCCAGCTCTGTTGCCTATTCTTGACCCGTCTGTGAACCATACAAATGGGTCGTGAGAAGAAACCGGGCTAATAACAGCGTCCCAGTACTCCCTCGACCCAAAATCCACAGTATGGGGTCTGGTGAAAAGATACTTAGTCCCAATGAGGTCAAACCTCATTGAGAGTACCTCATCTTTTACTAGATTGACCACTGAGGAGTGACCTGTACAGGACCCCCTCCAGTGATCAGTCAGTTGAGGCCTATAGGCCTTTTCCTCTGATTGCCAGGAGTGCTTCTCCTGGCTATCTTCATCCTATTCAGAGCCTCAGCTGTCCGATCGAGCTGATCAGAGCCTGGGCTCCGAGAAGGATGTTTTCGAGGTCAGAGAGCGACATGCCCCCCTCCGCCGAACCCATGACCCGAGCAGCGGGGACTTCAGGCTGGCCTGCCCCTACCTTCGTTCCCCGTGCCACGGTCCTTGTCTGAGGGCTCTGAGCGGTCCTCAGCCAAGTTGGATTCAGAATCGGAGAGAGACCTGCCCCCCCCCCCCCCCCCGACATTGATTTGGCCCGAGCAATGGAAAACAAGGGCTGGCCAGTGAGGCTGCCCTCTGCTCCCATGCTCGGTTCATTATCTAAGGACTCAGTGCGGTCCTTAGGTATGTAACTATAAGTGTGTGTGGTAATAAGTTCAGGGTACCGCGGGGTCACTAAGCCCGTCAGCTGCACACCTCAGCTGCCCCTGCGAACCTCGGTCCGGGACTGCTTATTAGGGTTTCCCCTTATTCGCAGTTGTCCACCCCATCAATGACGAGGTGGAACATTCGCTATCCGCCACCTGCGACCCGCCCAGTAGCTGAGGCTCGCCCTGGGGGGATGCTAATACTCGCACTGATCTTTATTTTGGATTAATGGCATTCTAATTTATTATTATTAGTATATTTATTATTATTAGAGTCAACATGCATTTAAGTTCATCGTTCATTTAATAACTTTTATATAAAATTATATTTCTTATAAATATAAATAAAAATTCACACGATGGTTGGGGGGGGGGCATTGCCCCCCCCATAACTCTCCGCCCATGAACAGATGGCAGGTCACTTGAAACCCGTTAAAGTCTTGGTCCCTTGGCCAAATACATCCCTTAGCACAGTGGCCCGCCTCTAGCTTTTCAGTTTTAGAGGACGGACGTCAATTTCACTCTATTGAAACCAAGTCGTCATTAAATTAACTGAATGTGAACTCTTCAAGGTCTCCTGAGCCTTGACAACAATCATGATATTAAAGCTAAGTATGTAAAGCTAAAAAATAACTATTAAGAAAGAGATTTATAAGGCCAAGCTTAATTTTAAAGATGGACTGATTGATAAAGCTTCAAATAAGAATAAGGTTGCTTGGAGTATAATTAATCAAAATGCGAGACCGAATAGTAAAATAACAAATTCACCCATAGTGTCAATGATTTTTTTGTCTCTTCAGTTGCACAGACTCGTAATTGGTCGGTAGTGTAGTTGGTTAAGTCCCAGCTTCATGTGCTAAAGGTTGTCAGTTCGATCCCATTCAAAGTCAATACATTTTGAGAAGGATCAGCTGATAACCACCGGCTGTTCATTTGTCATTGGGCTATTAATTAATGACACTTTCTAAGGAATAGTCGGCCTTAGTTTGTAACAATGACTACATTCGCTCATCTAAGGCCGACAGGGAAATCTAATCCCTGGTAGTGTCGACCCTTTCAACTACAGTGGATCGGCTTTTAAGAGACGTCTCCATCAGCTCCAGGACTGCTTTTAGCACGTGCTTTTGTCGTTATTTATTAATATGCCTGTGCATTTATCTGTGTTTTGTTATGTTTGTATTTTTGCTGTATCTTTTCAAATTCTATACTTATACCAAGTCTGTTTGTTTTGCTCATATATTTATTAATGTTATTTATTTGAAACTTGAATATTTATTGTATCTAGCTCTAGTTAGCATTCTCTCTAGCATGTTTTAGAATTATTATATAAATTGTAAAGGAATAACACTGTGGCTTTGCCATTGGAAAGATAAATAAATAAATAAATAAATCTACACTCATCACACTCGTTCGAAATCCATATTCGCCCTTAGCTTGACGATCGGCGTCTTATGAACAAATAAAAAAATAATAATATACCTCCTCATAAGAATGACTACTTTTCTTATCTTGAAGTGTACTACGAGTACAAGCCCTCTACCCGTTGTGTTTAATTTTAAAGAACTTAAAGTAGAAGATGTATACACAGCTATTCTTAGCCTAATTAACAGTACTTGCCTTGATTGTTATGGTCTCAATGCTCCCACCTTAAAAATATGCTTTAATTATGTTTGCGAAGTTCTAACTTTTTTATTTAATGAGTGTATAAAATATTGTATTTTCACTGATTCATTAAAACTTAGTAAAGTAATTCCAGTACTCAAGAGAGGAGCTAAGGATCAGATTTGTAATTATAGGCCTAATATTGATAATTTTAGTTGTGTCGAAGGTATTCGAAAGATTGCTTCATAAGCAGTTAGTTTTTTATCTTGAATCCAACTAATTAATTAATTGATAACTGTCAATTTGGGTTTCGGCACAAACGGAGTACCTTCGGTGCGGTACAATCGTTTGTAAACGATGGTCTTGATGGTTTAGAACTTAAAAACAGTGTCAATCTAAGATCGTATGACATTTCCAAAACCTTCGACATGGTCGATCATAGAATTCTGGTAAATAAATTAACATTTTATGGTTTTAGTCAGAGAGATGTGGATTTAGTTACCTCATACCTTACCAATAGACGCCAATATGTTTATTATAATGACACTATGTTAGGGGTCCAACTTGTACTTTTTGGCGCTCCCCAAGGCTCCATTTTTGGGCCTAGATTTTTCATTTTATATATTAATGACTTGCGTTCTGCTCTTCTAGATGATTGTGTAAATACTTATTTGTTTGCTGATGACCTGTGGATTAAAGTGAATGCTCAATCATTTCTTCAATGTAATAAGAAGCTTAGCTCTGTGACAAGTATTGTCAATGACTGGTGTGCAGCAAATAAATTGTGCCTCAATGAGAAAACAAACACAAGATTTACATATTTCTTTGTCAAATAGGTCTTGTGAAAACGAAGATTTTAGTCTTAAGTTTCTTAGCATTTTTAACCAGCATAACAAAGTGGCAAATCCATGTAGACTATGTAGCTGCTCGAAATGCTCAAGGCATTTCCTTCTCAGATTCCTAATGGCACAATTTCTACTGAACACCTGCTGTGGATGTACTATGCTTTTACTCATAGTTTTTTTTAACATATGGTGTTACTTTGTGAGGTTGTTCGCCTCGAACAAATAAATGATTTGTACTGCAAAAAAGCAATTAGCCTAATATACAATGTGGATAGACGAAATCATTGCAGATCAAAACACTGCCATCCATATATGTATTAAATGGTTTGTTATATGTCAAAGGTACAATGTCTCTTTTGTAGCCAAAGTGATGTCCATTGTAAAGTTACCATACTCGTAATAGAAATGACTTAGTTTTAAGTAAATGTAACGTCTCTAGTAGAAGCTAACTGAAACTTCAGGGTATTAATTTTTACATTTCTTACCTATGCGTATAAAGTTAATGAACATATTTAATTTTAAAAATGCTGTCAAACATGTACTAGTACAATCTTCTTTATATAGTGTTGATGAATCCTCTAGTTTACTATGGAATAATGTTTGTTAAAATAGACCTAAAATTATATATGACGTTGTTACATACTGTATTGTATCATGGCAATAAATTATTTGAATTATATTATAAAAAATAACTGAGTAGTAAAAGACACTAAATGGCTCAATTTAGACAAGAACGAAATCGATTTTATATTTGAGCATTTATTTATATTTATTCAAATCATATTTATATAAGTCTCATAAAGTCTATAAGTATAGTTCTATAAATCTATAGGACATTATTAATAAACCTTTTGCACTTTGAGACTACTATTTCATATCTTTACAGTTTCATTATTACATGTTATAGGTAAACATAAAATATTGTTTTTACCACCTATCATGTTAAAGGTAAAACGTTTTTACATTTAACTTCTTTAGAATACATATATTTTTATGTTTTAACTTATTTAATATTTGTCACTGCAATGTTATGATTAGCAAGTTAACTATTATTAATTTGCTTGTCATAATTTTCTTTCCTCTTTTAACCCTGTTAAGCTATTGTCTTATACATTGATCTTATGTTTTTCAAAATAAATATTTGTTACGTGAGAATTCTTATGCTAAAACGGTGTCGCTGACAAAACCTTTCTGACCAAAAAATAAAAATATCCTCGCAGACTTACTTTTACATGTCACAAATAATTATTTAAAAGATTTGTTCAAATATTATGTGTTATTAAAAATATAATTTGAAATATTTTGAATATTTAACGCTACTATCAGTGTTAAGCACTAAATCACATTCTATGTTCCAAATTTGGTAATTTTAAATCGATTCTAAGTGTGTCTAATCACATTTTGTTTGAAAATGTTCTACCGTTTTTAGCGGCAGATTTCGCGTCTGGCCCACCTTTCGATGGTGGATTTGGCTTCACTGCCGGTAATGCTAGGTAGATAGACGTAGCCCCTCTATTTTTATTCTGTGCTTGCTGCTAAGAGACTTGACGATATTCCACTCACAACTAAGGGCAGTCAGTTGTCTGTCAACAGATGTCAAAACAAGGTCCTTTTCAAGGTAAAGGGACTGGACTTTTGTATTCTCTTTTCCCTCTCTTCCCATCGGCGTTGTTTACTATCTACAAATTTTCATTCATTCTCTCCCCCCCCCCCAGCTTTCGCCCGGCAAACGAACTCCCAGCGATCGTAGCGACCAGTTACTTAAACTGTTTTTTGTTTCCATATTCTTGGTCTGACTCTGACTTTTGCCCATGTGAACTTTTCGTCTTATTCTATCTGTAGTCATTGCTGATATGTTATCCCAATTAAGTGACATGATTATCTTGGTATTAAACTTATCTTTGAAGGCAATTCCCTCTTATTTCTAGGAACCATCCACCAAGAAATATGTTCACAGTCATCTTCATCATTACCTTCAATTGAAGTTTGAGTTTAATAGGTATAGTCGGGATTTAATGAGAATGAGGAGAAAGGAAACGGTGGAAAGGGGTATTTGGTTGGGAGAGGAGTACGAGGCAGACAATCTCAACCAATGCAGTATTGGCAGCCGCGCTAAGCTCTGTTCGTTTGCCACATGAAGTCTGGCTATTTCCCTATCTCTTTTCGCTTCTTATAGGTACTCATTGGTTTGTCTCCGCTAGCCAAAAACCTCTAGGTTACTACAAGTATTTCTTGCGAGGCATTTCTAACCTGTAATATATTACGCGTTTCGCAATTTTCGGTTCAATAGCTGGGAGTAGGTTTTCGAAGTCACCAATTGTCATCTACAAGAAGGCAACTGTCGAAAATTGCAAAAAAGAGCTAATATGTTGTAAACAAATTTTATGTTTATCATTTTAGATGTTCACCAGCACTGTTGTCAATTTTTGTTGTCAACGTGCCGTCAACAAACGTAAAAACAAAATTTTTGGCAAGATCCAAATAACAAATTGTGTATGATCTGCTCACACTTGCTTATAATAAAGAAAATCGGCGGAAGCTTAACAGAAACTGTACTAAATATTTCAATGAAATTTGGAAATGATCTAGATAGACAGAAAAAATTGAGATGAACTTAATTTTGGATTCCATGCAGTTTTGAACCTATGAAAATATCTTGCAACATTATGTAATTATTACATAGTTGGTCAAACTAAGCTTTCCAGCTATATAAAACATAGGACATTGTCCATCTTTAAAAGTTCACCCCTGATCAATTACCTTGTTTTCATCTAGACGACTAAAAATTTTAAAACGGTTTATTAATAATTTGAAATACATACACATAATATTATTAATTGTCGTTACTAATCTCTTTTATGTATATGCGCGTGGACAGTGCTGCTACCTTTCAGGACGTTGATAACCTACAACAGCAAAACTGAGTGGGGAGAATCCAATTACCCAAACCCCCAAAACACTTTGAGTTTGAGTGTGAAATCTCGGCGTATCCTGTAGATTGTAGTGGTATTTACAATGTCGAGTTAGTTTGTAAATGTCAGTGTTGCATTTTTAATTTAAAATAATTGAACGTAAAAACGAAAATGACTCAACCTCATAGTAAAAAACGCGTTTGCTATTACTACGACAGTAAGTATAATTTAATTAAATGCGTAATATCACTAGACCCGATTTATTCAAGGCTATGTTATCCCGCTTTAAAATTTATCTAGTTTTGATTGTCATAGCATGCTTTTGAAATGCATATACTATTACCATTAAACATAAAAATAATAAATATATGTCTTTTTAACAGTAAATAACGTAATAGTCGTGATAGTGTGATTATTACCATCTTCTTAGCAGCCATGTTTGTAAACCACTACTTCGACCCACCGTAGACATAAGTTTTTAAGATTTATAGAAACTCGAAAAGATAATAGCTTGCAATTTCTTTTTCAACCAATGTAATTTTTTTCCGGAGGTAGAATTTTTAATTACATATTCACAGTTCATATCAGTTTTATATTAAGTAAAATAAGTTTTTGAAAACTACAGCTACCTGATAGTGGTAATTAAGTGATACTTCCATCTTTTTACTGGAAAGAGAATACTAGTTCTAACTTAGTTTCTTTATGTGCCTAATATAAAAAACTGCTGTTGATTGTGTAGATATAATTTTTTGTATTGAAGGAAACATTTATTAAAATTAACTTGTAAAGCCGAAGGCAGGAACCTATTATTTGTTATTGTTCTTTTAGGTCATAGTTTTACTTAGAAATAGTTGTACTTAGAATTATTATTACTGATATTAATTACTGTGTTTCTTCCCTCTCTTAAAATGGCGCAATTCAGATTGGACTTGGGTTATTGGTAGGGGGGACTTCAAACAATATGCAAATTTGTAAGTAAACTGGAAATGTTAACCATGGCGGAATGGTTAACATCAAACTAAACTTACAAGTGATAATCTGTGTGTAGTTGAAATCAGTATTTCATAAAATAACTATAGGATTGCTAATCTATCCTAAACCTAAATATAATAAATTCCCCTCCTCCTTGTTAGCAACTAAATTTTTTTAATTAGACTCAAAATATGCCTAGGCCCAATCTTTTTTTTAACTGATGAAAAAAAGGTGGCATAGTGTTGTAACTTGGGGGCTACATGTTACGGTGATTGTAGGTGATAGGCTCTGTTCTCAATTTCCTCTCAATATGACACGGTATATACTATTAGTCGCCATCAGTGAGGATACTTCTTGAGAAGTCTGGAGTGTTTGTGTCGGATGTTTGCCAGAATTTGGCAAGTAAATGAGAATCAGACCAATACTTAGTGGGGTATTTATGCATTTTCTAGACGCTTCGCAAGTGTTGAGTTTTTTTCACCAGTGGGTAGAATCCTATATATTTTCAGGGAAATAATTTTTATTCTGTAGAAAAGTTGATTTGTTTATATATATATTTTTATCTAGTGTTTTTATGCTGAACATGAAATTGAAAACTATGTTGGTCTACGACAATTATTTCTTAAAATATTGCAGAAAAACTACTTTCGCCCAAATCAGCTGTGGCCCAAACCACAACAAACAAATTTGCATGTAATCCTGTCCTAGGGACAGCTGGCAGGCCGTTCTGGATACCAGGAATTCGATTTTGGCGCACACTACAAATTTTTGTTGAATAAATTGACAAATAGTTTGAGTTAAGTTAGGTAAATAAGAAATGTATTTTTCTACTGACAAAATAATTATTTTATTGAAAAACCAATGATAAATTTGTGTTCAACATTAAGAATGTGTTGAATAAAAATAATTTTGAAAAAACTATTTTTTTTTTTAAAGTAGGTTTATTTTAATCACTATCATTCAAAAAAACAAGTTTTTCACGTCTGAGATCAACCTCCTCAATAGATATAAAATCGTATTTCATCACGTTTTCAACAAGTTTATGATATAACATGCATGCTTATCCAATTTTTAGAAGCATCTAGAAAATGCATAATAACCAATAAGTGGTGTGCATTTTTCACTAAGATGTAGTGTATCTTAGTTACCCTGGTAATTGGGTTATTAATAACTGTAAAATTGCCCTTTCTAAGGAACATTTGACCTTAATAACTACACTTATTTATCATATGACATCATTATTAACAAGAAAATAAAAATCTAGCCCAAACCAAAGTTAACATTTACATAAGTGCCCTGGTTTATAGGCTAGTTATCAATTAATTATTGAATCTAGATTAGACCATAGAACTGCAGTGTTAAACTCCTAACTTGAACATTATGGTTTTTACAATTTTGTAGTAGGCTACTTCTTATCAAAAATATTAAATATATAAACTATAGGCCTGCTGAATTGTGGGAATTATCTTCCCCAAGAATTTAATTTTTAATACTGTCACTATATTTTAGATTAAATATTTACTACGGAAAATAATATTTGAATAGAATTTTTGTATACAATATTTTCAACTTAGGTAGTGATAAGCATAGTTAATAAACAATTTTAAGGTAGCTAAAATGTGCTAACTAACTACTTACTCTTCATGAAGAACACAAAATGCTTAGTTTATTGTACAGTAAAGTGTATTTTTTGTTATTTACAAAATTTGTCAAATGAAATGAAAAAAATGCCTTTATTAAAGGGGCGAAGTTAGACTGTAAAATCTGCCCTAACACTTAACCCCAAATGCTAGAGTTTCAGAATTTAAAAGGTGAATTAGTAACTAAAATATGATCAGAATTGAATTAAATTATATTGGCATAAATCCTATTTAATTCTTAGTTATGACAAAAATTGTGATTCACTCACGAAATTAGTATTTAGTATTCTTTATTTGTCTTTCATTCACGAGAGGGTAACCTACCCAGAAGCCTAGGTGGTAAAGGGACAATAGGGAACATGTCCAGTCCCTTAAGCCTTGTTTGCACTAGGCTAGTGTAATTTAGTCGAGTGGCGAGTAGTTTAGTAACTAAACTTGTTTGAACACAAAAAATTTAGTAGAGTTGTTTAGTGAATAATTTAGTTGAGTCAATCCATTTTATTCTGTTGTCGAGTAGCTTCCCCCACCACGTGCCACTAACTACTGGCTCATCGTCTAAACAGTCCGAACAGCTGGTTTTATTCGAGTTCATTAGTTACCACAAGAATAATAGCGTTTCGCTATAGGGAGGAAACAACTATTAAGTCATCAACTTAAAAAAAAGAAACAAATGAAGCAATGTGTTTTTTTAATAAATAAAAATGTATACATTTAAAAATAAAGTTTATTTTATAAAATAAAAACAATGTGTGTCTTTATATTCATCATACAAATTTCTTCCTCCAACTCCTCTAAAATAACAAGTGATATAAGCTTTAAAAGTTTGTTTATTTTGTTGTTTTGGAGAGCGGCCATCTTGTATAATGCAGAACTCACTACTTGTGTATTATACTTGACTGCTGGTGTAAATGATTTTTGGGCAGTAGCGAGAGCATTTTAGCTACTAAAGTACTCTCTACTCGACTAAATTACTAGCCTATTGTGAACAAGGCTTTAGCCGTAGTATGAAGTTGGCAAGTAGCGGCTGAGTGGTATTTAAGTTGCATGACTAAAAAAAATTGCTCACATAATATGAAAATGGATTAAGCTAATAATAATACAACATTTTGTAAGTTATTTCTTATGAAAACACAAAATGGGGGGGTTAACTTTCATGAAATATTCAAATATCGAACATACTCAGGTTGTATTTAAAATAAATATACTGGTATTGCTTCAGGAGGTCATAATTAACCCAAAGAATGCCAATGATAATACCCTCAATTGTCACCATATTTTTAGTGATTTGTAAGACTTTTTTTAAATCGCTATAATTTATTAATAGCATTATAAGAATAAAATTTACTGTACATCAATTTATGAGAAAGAAATGCATTTAAAATATTGATAGAGGAAACAAATTAATAAAACTAAGAAATTTTATAAAAATAAAGTCAAAAAATGTTATCGGTCATTATTATACGTAAAATTATAATATTAGAAGAAAACTGAGATATACAAGTTGTGCATAATTTTGTGCAGAACATAAAAATATCATTATACTATCCAATATTTACAAAATTAGATAAGAAGTAATAACTAGTTTAAATATGTTGCCTAGCAACGAATAAGACAATCAGGTCGATCAAGTACATCTCTAATGTCACTTGAACAACACAGATCACCTATAATCATGTATAAAAATAAAAACTACTTAAATAATACATAATAATAATGTTGTGCTGAGCAAAAATATTTGTTATTATATTGTCCAACATTTATACAAAATTAGATGAGAAGTAATAACTAAATATGTTGCCTAGCAACTAATATGACAATCAGATTGTTCAAGTAGTATATATCGAATGTCAAAGATCATCCTTAATCACAAATAACAATAAATTTATTTAAATAATACACAAACACTAAAAGTTGCATTAAACACAACAACAAACATAAAGAATGCCATCTTAGCAATATCGAACGGGACTGGCGGGTAGACAGACAGATGTCGTGTGAGGCGAAGTAAACAAACAAAAGACATGTAAACAAACACTAGTTTATATTCTTTCAAATGATATGTATTTGAAATGGCTTTGACGTTCTATTTCAGTTGTGAGCGGCTGTAACAAGCCATCGAAAACGTTTTGAATAAGATTTGTAATTGCGTCAACTGTTGACTTGTTTTTTCTAAACCCGAATTGTTGAGGACAAAATAATTTCAAAACATACCATGAATTTTCCAAATTGTTTGAGAAATGCTTTTTCGTAAATTTTGCTGAATACCGGAAGAATAGAATTTGGACGATAATTGCTTACAAAGCAAGGGTCGTCTTTTTTATAGATTGGAATCACTTTTGCAGTTTTTAATATGTACGGAAAAACACCTTGAGCAAAAGAAAGATAGATCAGTGGCACTAACCCAACCGCCTACCCATACATGTACAATGGGTACTGAGTGTGCGTACATTGCCTCAAATTGAGGCAGTAATATTTTACAAATAAAACGATCGCCTCAATTTGAGGCGATCAACACTCCTTGGGTTAAAGTTTCAAGATTTTATTAAAATTAAATCCAATGGTAGTCTCTCTGGCAAAAATATGTAAATGTATGATAATTAATCTAAGTAAGATAAGATATGTAAGCTGCAGGTTATTTTAATTAATTAACATTTATTTCAGGTGACATCGGCAATTACTACTATGGACAAGGACACCCCATGAAACCCCATAGAATAAGGATGACCCATAATCTACTTTTAAATTATGGTCTATATAGGAAAATGGAAATATATGTAAGTTTTCCTCAACTAAATTAAGCGTGTTGGAAAAAGATAAAACAATTGGCTAGAAGTATTTTTTTAAATAAATGTATTATATTTATAAACTGTGTTTTTATAAAAAATGTACTGTTTTGTTATCATTAATTTTACAGGAAGTCTATAAATCAAAATTCATACATGCAAAACAAGTAATCGTGTTGCATTCTCCTTAGGAAATTCTTTCTGTCTTCTGTTATTTTGCTAAACTAGTGGATTGTTCATTTCTTAAGATAATAAAATAAGTTTTAGACCAGGTTTAGTTAATTGGGCTTTTCTATTGTTGAATTAGTGAAAAAACTAATGACTGTACTCACAAATTATCAGTGCCATATTTGAGGTATAAATATTCCATTTTATGATACATTAGTTATTGGCTGATTGAATTTGTTTTTACCCTTTAAGAAAAACCAGTGGAACCACAATTATATTGTGAATTAAATAATTATAAAATAACATAGGTAAGAGCACTATTTAATTGTGTACTCCAATTTATGGTGTTTATTATAATACTGAGCATAATTATTAGGGAATTGGGCTAATCTAAATTCGTAATAAGTTGCCAGTGCACTAAATAATACTTGAAATTTTCAAGTCATACATAAATTAGCAAGTTACCAGAAAAGTTATAAGAGAGCCTGATATGAGAATTTCAATGAAGCATGACAAACCTGTCGTAAATTTGTTTAGCCTAATACTATAAGAGAGTAATTTAGAGTCATAATAATAAATCGATGAAACCAGCAAAATAGTTAAAAACATCCACATAAAAAATGAATAGCCTAGTTAAAATTTATCAGTTGACCTGTTACAACTTGATTATTTTGCCTGTTTCCAGAAAGTGCTCAGACTGAAGACAGTCAAGAGTAACAGGATCTTACTTTAATTGTTAAACCCTTTATTCGTTGATAAGATCAATGGTAGAATATGGACACCGAAAATAAAAATGTTATTTGAAATTATATAATTGAAAATGCTAAGAAAACAAATTCACAACACTTGTTTACTTGTTAGCAAATTGGTATGCTATACAAGTACAATGTTTATAGTAAAAATATTTTCTAAATATATTCAGTGCTTTTTTTGTGACGGTACGCAGAATTAATTAACAATTAACGCCTGTGTAAATATAACTAACCACATCAGTGCTGAAATGAGAAAACACATTGTTCAGGAAATAATTAAATCGGATGATAAGTTTGCAATAATAATAGATGAATCGACTACTTTGAGCAAAAAATCAACCCTGATTATCTATATTAGAGTGTGACTTAGCAACTTAAATATGGAATCTCCAGTAAATGTGTTCTTGGACCTAGTGGAACTCAAAAGTTTAACGTCACAGGGAGTTTTTGAGGCTATCATTCAATGTCTTGAAAGTTACAAATTAGATGACAATGTTTTGAAAAGTAGATTAATTGCTGTTGGATGTGATGGAGCAGCAGTGATGCTTGGGCGAAAATCCGGATTGTGTGCTCTTGTAAAAGCAAAATATCCATCCACTATTTTTTGGCATTGCTTAAATCATAGGCTTGAGCTTTGTGTGAATGATGTTGTTAAGAAAATGGCTAGTATCAACCATTTCAAAGTATTTGTTGATAAACTTTATGTTCTTTACCACGCATCACCAAAGAACAGCCGAGAGTTACATTTGGTTGCAAATGAACTCGGTGTTCAATTGTTGAAAATTGGAAGAGTGCTGGACACTAGATGGGTAGCTTCCAGTTTTCGCACAGTCTCAGCAGTTTGGGAGAATTACGAGGTTCTAGCAAACCATTTCATGGCAGCTAAAGAAGATCAAACACGTGATAGTGCCGACAGATGCAAATATGATGTTCTATTAAGGAAACTAACATCCACGAGTTTCGTTCTAGATTTGGCACTGATGAGTGATGCACTTCAAGAATTATCAGAAGTCAGTGAAGAGCTAAAACACTGAGATATCGATTTATTCCAAGCTAACAAAAAACTTAAGATTTTGTTAAACACATTTATAGCTCGGAAAGATAATCCTGGCACATTTTATGAACAAGCTGTGACATCTGTCAATAACAAAAGTTTCATGGGAATCCAACTTTATGAAAACCCCAAGGCACGGTCCATCGATCCTGTAGTCTATTATGAAAATCTTACAGGAGCTATTGAAAATAGAATGCTGAATGGTGAAGATGCAGATTTGGCAGAGTCGGCCCGTATAGTTGTCACAAGCACTTGGCCCAAAGACATTAAAGACAATACTTTCGGTGAGAAAGAGGTTGAATCACTTGCAGTTCGTCTTCACTTGAACAAACGAGAGACAGTAAAAGCATTCCGCGAGTACGTCTTCAACAATTGTGAACACTTTGGTGGAAGTTGTGTAAATGCAACCAAATATCCTAAGAACATGCTTCCGTTGATAACTGCTTTAAAGACAATTCCAGTGTCATCAAGTGAATGCGAAAGAGGCTTTTCGCAAATGAACCTTGTAATTACTGATCACAGAGCATCTTTGGCGACAAAGACTGTCAGTGCTTTGCTTTTTCTAAAATTGAATGGCCCACCACTTACATTCTTCAACCCATCAAAGTATGTGGAATCATGGCTGCTTCGAGGACGGCATTCTGCCTTGGATACGAATAGCAAGGAGAGAAAAAGAGGAGAGAAGACCAATGAAAACCTTTTGAAGCTTTGGACAGTTTTATAAAATGTTAGTAAAAAGTTTAAGATTTTATAATTTTATAACAATTAAAAATCGTTAACATTTTATGATTTCAGCACACTTTTTTTTAAAACTGTACTGTAACAAAATATAAATTGAGATAAGTAATGTAACTAATATAATGTATAATAAAAGATTGTTTGCAGACATACATGTGTGATTATTTTTTAATCCAAACAGTGTAGTACGTATTTTATTAAAAAATGTAATTCCAGAGAACGTTGCTATAAAAAAAATTATACCTCGTCACTAAATTATGAGAAACTATGTATACTTGTAAAGGGGTCAAAAAGTGTTGAAAATCGTTTTAAGAGGACCAAATTTCAAAAACTTTCCAGGGTTAGGCCCTTGGACCCCCTCCCGTTTTTGGTGGGGGAAACCCCCCCCCCCAAACGTACCACCGAGAGTACCGGAACCTCATATTTTACAAAAAAAGCACTGAATATATTTAAAAATGTTTTGCACTTATTTAAAATTATTTTAAAATATTTTGTTCTTAATATTTGAAAAGAAAAGAGTTAATTATATGTTTTGATTACCTGATGAATGTAAAGGCATACATAAAATTGCCATTTATTTAGTTGGTAATAGTAAAAAGAAGGAATGCATGCTTCTCTAGTATAATTTTGCATCTACAGTTTTATCTGGAACTAACATTTTAGCCAAAAAATGGAATCACTTATCTGCATCCATTAGATAAGATAAGCAGCATACATGGATATATAATCAAGTGTTTATTTTCCTAGAATATGCAGCATTCTGAAGACCAACTGGGGATAAGACTATTATCAGCTGTGATAATCTCATGAATACATCAACATATTTATTATTCAAGCTCCAGTATAATGAGTGGCTGTACTAGACCCTTCATCTTATGTAATACAAATTTTTGTGCCAGTAATTTGATTAGTTAGTGAGGCCTGCCACTTCTGCTGGTTAAAACTGCATTACTGCATTGCATTTACATTGGACTACAGTTAGTAGCGCTCCACGAGGCCTGCCACTTCAGCTAGTTAAAACTGCATTACTGCATTGCATTTACATTAGACTACAGTAGCGCTCCACTACTGAATCCCAAAACAGCTGATAATAATTATAAGAGGCACAATGGGTAGCATTTGACGAGAAGTTTATCTGTGCTTTAGACTTTATAAAATCATTGAGTAAATATTCTTAACGGTTACTGTGAAATCAGCAGAGAAGAGTGCGTTTTAGTTTTAGGAGTTGAGTTGGTTCTGATCAGTGAGTCTAAAATATTACAGTTATTGAACTTGAAATAAAAACCCAAGATTGATCAAATTATTTAAAATTTCGCCGAATTTTGAAAGTTGATAAATAAATAATGTGTGTAAATTTAGTTATACAAATAAGGTAATTGTCCACAATATAAGTATAGTGCAGTATAAGTGCAAAAGGTACAAATATTTATGTAATAAGTTATGCTAATTAAGAAATTATTTATAAAATATAACAATCCACTAATCACAACTCAAGAAGATTGGTAAAAAAGACGACAATATCAAGTCACTTATATACTGTGTGTATAGTACAATTTTTATAACCGTATACTCGGCAGTACACTACTAACCTAAACCAATGACAGCAGTCCGATGAGTCATTCCTGCAACGAGTGACCTAATTTGAGCGAATGTTTGTAAGAACGCCCTTTACAATTATACTCTTACTCTCCTACCGCCGCTTCCGGAGCCCGAGTCCTGCATTATAAAAATTGAACTATAACTATGTTATTAATTTGCTCTTCCTATTGATTCTAATTGTTGCAACTGGAACCAAAGAGTAAAATTGTAATAACACTGTTAAAAAGTAAGTACACAGGAGTCAATAGCAGATGGGAGGAGACAGATAGTGCTACCGCACTACTTACTTGTCTAATTTGTAGTGTTAAAATATTTAGAAATTCTAGCCCAATTGAGTTGAAATTTTTTGATTACAAGAATCATAATGAAGTCCCCGAATTTTTAGACATTAGATCATACATCTAATCCTGTTTTGCTCAAAGAGTGGGTCTGACAAATCATAATCTGACCTTAAAAGGGATTAGTTTATTCTCTTTGCAAAACTGCAAATGGTCCTTTTTATATTCAGTACAGATCAGTAGTTTATTTTAAATATGAATAAACTTCTTCTTTTCCAGAGACCACACAAGGCAACAGCTGAAGAGATGACCAAATTTCATAGTGATGATTACATAAGATTTTTGAGAAGTATCCGGCCAGATAACATGTCAGAGTATAACAAGCAAATGCAAAGATGTGAGTTCAAAATTCATGGAAGTACCTTACCATAAGTGGCTCTTAAGTGATTGATACAATTTCTGTAGTTCCACTTATTAACGAATTAACCAAATGGGGTTTAATTTTTAATACATAGGTTGTATCTGTAATAGGATATTCTTTCTAACTTTGAACATTTTTTCATGGTTTCAAAATATGTTTTTAAGAGACTTCATGGTAGGTTGATGATTTTTTAATGCACTGATTTTATGATTTTCTTTCTCAATACAAAATCTATTTAAATTTTGTTTAGTTACCTATTTGAAGGGCCTATAAAGTAAGTTATTCCTAATTGTTTCTTGTAGGAATGTGCGAGTACCAGTTTTAGGAGTCGAGTAGAGCTTTTAGACATAATTTTGAGTTCGAGTTTTTTCGAGTCGAGTATTTAACCCTTAATTTTCAAAAATGAAAACAATGAAATGAAGTAAGCAATGCATTCTAAGAATATTTATTTAGTTCACTGAATGATTAATAAAGTTCAGAAAATCGTTTTAGAATCTATGAAATGATTGTATCAGTGATTAAATATAAATATTCATAAAGATTTATGTTAAATAAACTGTAAAATAATATGTTAAATATTTGTCATAACTTATAAAGGAGGCCTAAAATAAATTCAGAGTAAAAATTAAAAATATTGAAACTAAACAAAAATTGTAATCTGGCGCTAAAAACAGTATATAATAGCCTTACCGCTAACTCTATTGTGAAAGTTTTGTCTATATAAACTTAAATCAAATCAAACTGACAAACTAAAATTAATTTTCTTAATATATAAAAAAAATACAGCAATAGACGTGGAAAGTCACTAACATCCATTTTATTTTATTATATTTCCCAGGTACTTTGCATACTAATGTTTACAAGTTTCAAAAGTTCACAAAACTATTAATGTGTAATGTTTTTGTTCAATTGAAAGTTAAACCAATAAATCCATAACAGTCGTTACATTGTTGTTTAGCTAGCCTCAATTTCACCATTTATTACAATGTTTTGTTTCCACTAACAGAAACAAAATAATTAACTGTCATTAATTTACTAACTAGCGATAACAACTGCTGACTGGTCAAGGTTAACCTTGTTTTTGTTTTCATCGTACTATTCGTACTTCTGTGTCAAGTTGAGTTTTCAAGAGATGGGTGTTATTTAACGAAACAGGATAAATAACATGGTTACAGCAATGTAACATTCTATAGATTTAACAGGTTGCACGAAATACCCAGTTATTTTTGTAACTCAGTCATGATGCATGATAAGGTTATAACGAACATATAACTGTAACGCATAGTGGTAATGGAGAGTGAGTATAGCACGCAGAAAAGTAAACAGAACTGTAACTGAACTACGAATGAAACTTAAAACTCTTGCATTTTACAGTTAAATAATGGATAACAGAATGAACATTGAGCGGTAACTCTGTAACGTCAAACCCTTAACTCATCATCGTAATGTAACATAAGGCATAACTTCAGCGTCATGACCTTTAGTAACTTGGAACGTAAGCTAGACCAGCCGCAACGAATAACGAGGCTTCGAGCCGTTAAGTAACGTCAGGCCATAACAGAAAAACTGTCTGGAACGTCAACAGCAACGCGTTAAGAGTAACAGGTTACAAAAATTACAGATTATTATAACACATTACCAGAACATGATGGAATTACATAACAGGTTATCAAAAAAGTAACTGATCCCATCGCTAGTACAAACATCAACAAAAACTGAAAACAAAATGGATAACAAATCAAATCCACAGCTAGCAGTACATTTTATATTGGGTCTCGTTGAGTCAGCGATATACTGGTGGTAGCAACATTAATCGTTATTTTATTAATCACGGTGCCAGAACGAAACTGTTCAGGACATTCTATCTCAAATTATTATAGCTTTTTAATTTCAATAGGTAACGTTCTATGCGTAGTTTCTGTTATAGATTGAACACAATAATTAAATCTGTCTGAAATTGTCAGTCTTAGAATAGTTTTAGTCATGAATTTTTAAAAGATGGACCTGAAATAAATGCAACTGTTAATTTCAAATATTTGTAAAAAGTTATGTAATGAAGTTTTGAAACGGTTAAATAATTTATTCTTTGAGATCAGTTATCACGTTTAGTATGAATAACTAGTGACGGCTTGGGCGAGCGGTCTAAGACGTCAGGACTTTGGGCTTGGTTTAGCGATAACGCTGGTTCGAATCCGGCCTCAGTAATGACCACTTTTTACTGTACTGGTCCGCCCCCTTACTCTGTCTGAATAAGTTCCTCGCACAGATCAATAATCTATGAGGAATGTGCAGAGTAAGGTTAAGAAGAAGAAAAAGACTATTTGGAACAGCTTATTTGAACGTGCATTCTTTATAAATAATGAGAATACTTTTCGCCGTACGATCGAGACTGGTTTGCGTGAATCACGAATGTGAATACATCACGAGAACATCTCCGGTTACGAATACGATATTATGATCATACTTTAAATACATAGTACATATTAGGTAAGTACATAGTACTTTAAGTACATATTAGGCGTATTTTAAATACTGTTGCCTATATAAAATACTTATCCTTATAATTTATTATAAAATGTGATTTTTGTCTTGATTATAGCGTTTTACTCTCAAAGATACATGGCAACACGTGACTCGATTTTTTTGAGTTTTTTTAAATCTTGAGTCGTTTTTTTAAATCCAAGTCATTGTCACTATTTGCAAATTATTCAGAATCATCACTGTCCCATATTTTCTATAAAAAGACAATAAATGAGGTAGAAATATAGAATACGCCAACATATAAACCCTTCATATAATATACCAACAAAAACAATTTCATATTATAAATATGTTCAAAATCCTAACCACCATAGATCATCATGTGGGTTCACTACAAAATGTACAAGTACAGTCCACCTCAGTCTTAACACATTCGCTGCGGATTGGCCGTACGAATTACTTGCGCTCATGGCGAACCGGCCCCTGGCGGCCGCCGTTGTCATCCTAATATCTTTAGTTTGAGCTCAGTACCTGGAGAGAGAACAATGTATTTTGTTTTTGCATTTACGAATAAACAGAGTACATAGTGGTTGATTTGGTTTTCGAATTAAATAAGTTTTATGTGTTTCAAGGTCGCATATTTTTTAGTTAGAATTTTTGTTGTGTATATATTTGTTTTTTATAGTTTATGTTGTTTTTTTAGTTTATATAGTGTTTTCTGTAATCCAGCTCAAACTTTCCCCAATTTTGAAGGTGACAGTACAAATCATGAACATTATTTCTTTCCATTTTAATCAACAAATGTCAAATTTAATATTTTTGGTAAATAAAGAATTATTATTATATTATATAACGGAGGATTAGTGACCATAGTGTTGAGCCAGACAAGGCAGCTCAGCACCCCGCGCTACGCTACTCGATGCACCACCGTAGCGAATGTGTTAAGCTGAAACATAATAAGGCATAGTCATTTATATGTTAATTAATCTTGGTAAATGATGATAATATGGTAATTTGTTCTGTTGTAACAGTCAATGTGGGAGAGGATTGCCCTGTATTCGATGGCCTGTATGAGTTCTGCCAACTGTCTGCTGGAGGCAGTGTAGCTGCTGCTGTAAAACTAAACAAACAGGCATCTGAGATCTGCATTAACTGGGGTGGAGGTAAGTGTCTGCTGGTTTAATTCTAGAATTCTTTCACCTAGAAAGACTAGAATGGGCGAGCCGGTGGCCGAGTGGTCTAAGACGTCAGGACTTTGAGCTTGGGTTAGAGATAGCGCTGGTTCGAATCCGGCCTAGACTGGAATATTTATCAGTAATATTCACCTTCTACTGTACTGGTTTGCCCCCTTACTCTGTCTGAATAAGTTCCTCGCGCAGATCAATAGTCTATGAGGAATGGGCAGAATAAGATTAAGAAGGAGGTCGGCCTCCTCCATAAAGTTAGGCTTTATGGATACTAAGTCTAACAAACTGTTTTTAAGCAATATATTATAATTTATCAAGCTATATGTTATAATATATGCATGAACCTCAAGATCATGCATTTTTAACAGCTTATAAGAAATACTAATATGGTAGATAGCCATTGCACATATATTATAATGTAAAAAAAAAAAATGTACAATGGATATATTTAGTTTAGGCAAATACAAGCTTTGTAAAGAAAAAGTAAAATAGCTAAGCAATACATTTTAAATATGATACATGATTACAAAACTCATTCAGCCTGCATTCTAATTTGATCAAAGACAATAATGCAAAAAATAGGCTTATGATAAAGTATGCCTATTGAAATTTATAATTGTTATCAGACTTTTAAATGAATGTACATTTATGATTAAACTGAAGCTATGTGAACTGAACCATCACAGATAGTCAATAGTTGTTTTTTAACAATGAAAATATTTTTAATTATTAAAGATTAAGTTGTTAAATCGAATGATTGTGTACAACTCATTAGTAACATATGGTCCAGATCACCTTAAGTAATAGGCTATATACTATGAATGGTTAAAAACTGGCCTTTATTTAAATTAAAAAGCCCAATAGAACCTGACTCCATAGTGATAGACAAGAGAGATTTTTACTGCAATAATATCTATAATAGAACAACAGAAACATTTGGGGGCTAACAAAATGTATTGTGGATCTGTTGGGTTGGAGATGTCATTGTTCTAGAAAAATAATCGTAATTTCAGGACTTCACCATGCTAAGAAATCAGAGGCAAGTGGTTTTTGCTATGTGAATGACATTGTGCTGGGAATTCTGGAGCTATTGAAGTATCACCAGCGGGTGCTGTACATTGACATAGATGTACACCATGGTGATGGTGTGGAGGAGGCTTTCTACACCACTGATCGAGTCATGACTGTCTCCTTCCACAAGTATGGAGAGTACTTCCCTGGTACTGGGGATCTTAGAGTGAGTAAAGAAACAGAATAATAGATTTGGTTTCAAAAGTTTCATTTTCATTAGCTTGTTATCAAATTAATTTTTTCTTTACTGAAACATTAGAAGTTGTGCTGTTAAACATCCAAATGTCTAGTACAAACAATATTAATTTTAATGAGATTGAATTACTTTCCTAAATTCTATGAATTATATTCCTGAATTATTGTTTAGCCCTTCTCATTAGTGAATATTTAACAAAATCTGTGTAAGACATAATTAATATCACTTTCAGATTCTTTTTACAATTGTTTTATATGTGTGAGGGGAATCGTGTAGGCTGGTACCAATTCAATGGGGAATCCCGGCTATTGGGCTGTTAACAGATAAATGGTGTCATTTAATCAGAGGCCGTGTGGTAATTTATAAGATTAATTCAGCCCGGTTTCCCGCTCAACTTAGAAGCGTGTGGGTTGAGTCAAAACGTTGGCGGCGTGAGTGCTATTCGTCCCTTTCCCTAATATCACAATCAGCTTTGATCAGCTCTAAATTAATATATTTGAAAAAAGGTTAATTTAATTATTAATGGTGCTACAACTGGATTGGATGCAATCCCCTCGTGCCCTCTCATTGTTAGTCTACATTAAATTAAATGGTGTTGCTAATTGACACTACCCAGCGATTCTACTGCCTCCCCATTCCGATTATTTAGCCTGATGTAAACATTTAACAGGTTGACTGCCATGAGACCCGAAAATGGGTCTCACGAAGATGTCACCCCACGCCATGACTCCCAGATGTGGGTCTCATGCAGACTGTCACAAAATATTATGTGGCCCCGTTTTGGGTCTCAATATCAATGCTTTTAAATGGTGGAATATGTAGTCGTGGCGCCACAAGACATCTCGCTATGCGTAGTTTGAATGTATCATGTCAGGTGTCAGACTTATGATTTTTCAAAGTTGTAAATTTGTAGATGATTAAATATTTGCTATAATTTTAATTTCTATAGTTTTTATAGTTACAAACTGTTCTAATTTACAACCTATTTATACGTGTATGTATTAGGCCTATATTTGTTGACATGTAACACTGAAAAACAGCTGTTGAAAAAATATTTTGCTTAATGATGATTACTAAGTTATAACCTACACTGAACTAACCTTACTGGATAGTTGATTGATCCTTCAGTATTCCTAATTTATAATTTTATTTTATCAATTCCAAAGCATTATTTACACTGGTATGTGTATCTTTGTACATAATTTCTTTTCAAAGCCTAAACCTTGAGACCCAAAAATGGGTCTCAATGAGACCCAAAAATGGGTCTCATGGCACGTGGGTACAGGTACAATTTTATTAGTTACTCCACCAGGCCATGAGACCCACTTTTGGGTATTTGTTAAATATTGAGTTTTTTACACACATTTAGGCTAGAATTTAGCTAAGAAGCAAGAAAAACATAATATATAACAGGTATATGGGGAAAAGGTTCGTGGCCTGGAGCTACGGTTCCTAAAAAATACTCTGGCAGTCAACCTGTTAATAATGATTGCCCCAAATCTTATTCTAAGTGGCTACTCATCTGTCCGGGTCTGCCAAGGGTGACTCCTAACCGTGGTGGTGCTGTCTTCTCCCTGCGGGCACGACAACTCCTCGGCGCGTCAACCTCCCTCCCCTCACCTTTGCGCATGCGCAAGCGATAGTTACCCTTTTCGCGCGTGACTGTCTGCCACATATGGTAAAACTTATAAATTTATAAAATGTAAAAGTTATAAATACAGGGTGCGGCAGAACCGACTAAGCAGTTTCACTCTACTGCTCAAGTAAAAGAGGGGGTAGGCAGCTGTAACCGGATTTACTTTTTTCTGTTGTTGGCCCCATTTTAGTCGCCATCATGGTTTGGACTGCAGAACATTGAGGTTTTGCTGTGCAGGCATATTTTGGAAACAACTAGTCAGTGCTCGCAACGCAAAGAGCATTTCGCTGGCGGTTCCTCATTCCACGTAATTGTGCGAACAAAATTTGTTCATGGGTTAAATGTTTAGAAGAAACTGGCAGTACAATGAGGAGAGGAACACAGGCTGAAGAGAGATTGTTGAAGAGGTTAGTGCTCTACCATGTGCTATGTGTGAACGTGCTTTCCAAGATTTCAGAGAACGTCTAGAGCAATTTGTAGCTGCTATTGGCTTTTACCTTAGCGATATTATTTTCAAAACATAATGTAAACAAAATGGTATGAGCTATTGAATAAAAAAATTAAAACCTTATTTCTCTATATAAATCTGTTCATTATTTACAGCTCCTTAAAACTGCTTAATCTGTTCTGCCGCACCCTGTATCTCATTTAGAGCCTAGGCTACAAGATATAACTTTAGTAAAACTAAACTTTCGTTTATTTTTGTTTTGTTTTTTTTTTTTTTCTATAAAAACATTGAATGGGAACGCACCAAGATAGCAATAAGAATAGATGTGTACGTACCCATGATGACTGAGTTTTACAACCAGACAGCATTATACAAAAATTACAGCAAAGTAACGGATGTAAATCATTTACAAAATAATATAATATGCTGCAACACCTTGGCAATGTGCAGAGTAACTAAAGAATTAAAAATAAAGAACCAGCCATACATATTCTTCAATGTCAAGGTTATAACTTTCATTACATTATAGTTTATGTACATTTATTATGGTGCATAAACATCCTTTGGCGTACACATATATGTATTTATGCAATTCGTTTTTTTCTATGGGTGTAATTTTTGTTGTTTAGGACATTGGTGCTGGAAAGGGTAAATATTATGCAGTTAACATCCCCCTGAGAGACGGCATGGATGATGACAGTTATGAGTCGATTTTTGTGCCAATTATCTCTAAGGTGATGGAGACGTTCCAGCCGAGTGCTGTGGTGCTACAATGTGGAGCTGACTCTCTGACTGGTGACAGACTGGGTTGTTTCAATCTCACTGTCCGTGGTGAGTACAGCTTGAATCAAGATAAATCTTTCATAAATCAATTATTGAATAATTTGATATGCTGTTAAGAAGATGGTTCATTTGAAAGTCATAGGATTTCGTGATTAAAATACTTTTAAAATATAATTAACTACAGTAGAACCTTGTTATCCAACATTCCATTTTAACTGATGTACTCGTCCCAAAAACAATACTGTGATAAAAATTGTCAAAAAGTAATGTAATGGATTACTGTTCCATATAATAAAAACATTGTATCTGGTGAGCAGCCCTGTTCTGTTATTTACTGTACTCAACTTAAGTTGAGTGGGGACTGTACCATGTGAGCAGATGTGGAACAGACTAGATCACTTTTTTCATCTCTTTAGGGGACAGTTGTCACTTTCAGGGAGGGTGAATAGCGATCTTGTAACTTGTGTATTCTTATTTAGTAGTTTTCTGACCAGTAATACGTATTAGTTTGTTGTATAAAAGAATTTATTTGCTACTCTACTGTGCAAGGCTTATTTATCACATTATTGTATTTGTTAAGTTAGATTTTAAAACAAAATTGTCACTTGGTACTAAGAGAACCATACAGTATAGTGCAGTAGACTCTCGGTTATCCGAGGTAATTGGGACTGAGACCACCTCGGATACGTAAAAACTTGGATAATACGGAGGTTACAGTACAAAAAATGTAAAAGCCATGAAAAAAGCACAAAACTAGTTTCTTACAAGAAAAATCACAAAATACAGTAGTGTAAATGTAGGAACAGTCCCATAATAAAGTAGGAACATCAGGTTCCTTTTTTATGTAATATTTTAAAAGTTGTATTACCGCAGGATGACAAGAAGTTGGGAATAAGTATTCCATTTTAAAACTCTACAATAGTCGGTAAAAACTACAATAATAGAATATAATTGTAAATATCTAATGTAATGTCCATAGGCAGAATTGTGGATGAGCAATTTCCTCTAACGTTACATTTTTTGACAATGAAAACGAGTATTCAAAGTCAAAATATCTTTATTCACATTTATACAATTGTACAATTGAATAGTGTCAAAATCTAATCTAAAAACTAAAACTACAGTAAATACATCTACTTAGAATTAAAAAAACTCTGTTAAAGAGTAGTGAGCACTATTAAAAAGAAAAGATTTTAAATGTCTTAAACTCTTGATATATTTCATTGTATTTATTTTTATGTTGATTGGTATCATTTTCCAGAATCGTGTACCCATATATATAGTTTTTTCTTAAAAAATGAAAGTCTATGTTTTGGAACGTTTATATCAGTTTTATTTCTAGTATCCCGTGAATGAATTTCAAAGCGGTGATCAAACTTTTGTGGATTATTTTTTTTAAATATAGTATACAATCAAATATATATATATTGGTCATATATAGTTAACATTTCTAAACTTTTAAAATGTTCTTTTACATGATCGTCATAGTATAATCTTAACATTAACCGTATGGCTTGTTTTTGTAAAACCAGAATTTTATCAAGATTAAGTTTGCTGGTTCCACCATATACACACCATATTCCTTCATTCATGTTAACTGATCTCCCAGTATAATTGTCTCACTCTATTTTTCGTATTTCATCTATCTATGGTTCATGGTAGTATTCACATCTTAGTTCTAAGTGCAGGGTACTGTTCAGTCCTGCTACTGAACAAAATTATCATATTTATCCTGTCGTTTAACACAATCTGCATTACTCCCTTAATAGTGCAGGGAACCATTTAACGGAACAAAATTATTGTATCAATACCACATTTGTCGGACACATTGGTGACGAATACACAGATCCAAGGTCATAGCCAGCGGGAGGGTCCGGGGTTCAGAACCTCACCCGAAATTTCAGGAAAAACGTAACGTTTTGTAGAAACAAACAAATCCTATAAAGCGAAAGAATTGTGCATTTTATTTGGTTTTCTGATTGTATTTACAGAGATATTCTCACTAGTTTCCTGTAGTAAATGTGTTGTACTCTTTATTTTGGGAAAGATAATATTAATACTAGACGCAGGTGTGGTACACGGCGCGTCTCGCAAGGCCGGTTACTCATTGGGCAGTTTCCCCCGTCGTGGCAAATATGCCATACCGCTCATACAATTTTTGTTAGAGATACTCAAAACTTATTGATATTACTCAAAAACCGCCGATATTACTCATTGACGTTCGGCTAGTTTGTTGTTTCTCAGAGAATGTCGGTTTTCAAGCACTGTTAAATAGACCATTTTGTTTAAGGATTTGATTATTTTAAGTCTATATTAGTAATTAGTGTAGGCCTACTATGAATACATAATGCATCCCATTTATACAGATCTATTGATAACACAAGATTAGAAGAAAAAATCTGCGTCATAAGGTAGATGAAATTTAACAAGGAAGGAGAATTTCGTCTTATTCAATATTTGTTTGCAACATGTTTAATAGGTTTTTTATCATTTACATAAATATATTTCCGAATGAAGAATCAAAATATGATAATAGCTGTTGTGATTATTATTATTTATTTATCAAAATAATCTTTAAAATGTTTGTGTTTTATTAAACATGATAACATGCCCAACTTTCTGTCAAATACTATAGAATTTACCATTGTATGCTATAAAAAGTGTTAATGTTATAATTACGGGTTTAAAAAATATTACCAATGAATGTACACCTACAGTAAAGATATATGTGCAGTCATTCATATTACTGAGAAAATTTTGAACTTATTTATTGAAACAATGTTACAGTAAATGCAAAACAGAAATATTATACAACATTTTAGTAGTTGATATGTATAACTGGAGAAAATAAATCATATGTCACTTCTTTATATCACTGTAGAATGCAGTGATGAAAATAAAAATAACACTTATATTTTAATTAAAAAATATGAACTTTTATAACCCAAAACATGACATGTAATCATACATTATATGAAACCTGTCATAATTAAAAGAAAGACAATTTGATGAACAAAGAAAATAAATAAAAAACACCTATTTTATATTTTAAGCATTAGCAGGTAGCTTAACAAACTATATCGAATCAGATATATTAACACGTCTATTCATTATCACCGTAACTCACAAACTACATCATTCATGAAAGTTAATATTAATAGATTACCAACAGAATTAAATGCTTTCTTCAACGTTCAGTCGAACAGAACATCTGTGGTTTACTACGGTAAAAACTGGTGAAACGCAAACACCTGTACGTTAGTACTTGTGCGGCAACAGCAAAATTGCCATTGAAAGGAATGCCGGCCGGCCCGCAGCTAAACATCGACTGCCGACGCCAATATTTGCTGGTTCATATTGTAGCCCTTATTCGTCAATATTTTTTATTGACGAATTATTAATTGGAGGACAATTATTTTTAACTATCATTTAAAATTAAAACTTATAGGTTAAACAGATTGGCTTGCAATAAACTTATTTTAATCACTGGTGCTAAATGTATGAGTGATTAAGCAATAAATTAAGATGCTGTGTTTGCTGGTTCCATTCTTTTCTAAATATCATTATATAATATATTTGAGGGAATGTGTACAAGTCTACGTGATTCTTCTCTGTATCTTGTTAATTGCAAAACTCTAACTTTTTTTATTATACATCAATCAAATTATACCATGTTATTCAAATGTTTAAAGTATTATTGGGTTTTTATACAAAGTAAACTTTTTCGCATAATCAAACCCAATTTTGGATTTTATTGTACTTGAAATGTGAGACAATATATAATAATTAGTTTTTTAATTAGCATAATACGTGTTGGTATATATACAGTACAAGTAAACGTCACACAACACAAATTTATTACAATATAAGCACAAAATGCACAAATATATTACAATACAAGTACAAAATGCACAAATATTATGGTGATCGATTTCGGTGAACCACGCTCACCATCCTCAGACCAGAGGTATTCACAAAAGAATGGAAAATGGTGTTCAACAAATATATATAAATAATAATGAATATGGTAAATAATAATAATAAAATCATATTATACAGTATATCAATATTACACTATATTCTATTACTATTTATAAACACACGTGTCACACAGTTTTCTCTACAGGTATATAATAATGCTGACTAACCAAACCCCACCCGAATTTTTTTTGGCTACGGCCTTGCATTGATCGATTCATCATTTCAATTTCATTATAAGATAATCAACTGTCGGCACTGGTAGCGCAGTGCTGTTTTCCAGCTACTTGGGGACAAAGTGTTTGGGAGATTGTAGGTGATAGGTTCCATGCTCGGTTCTCTTAATACAGACACGGCGTCCGCTCAATGGTTGTCATCAACGTAGATACTACTAGAGAAGTCTGGAGTGTCCGTGCTGAATGGTAGTCAAGGTTCAGATGTTGTGTAGGGAGGAGAACTGAGTGTCAGACTTGTCAGTTAGCTGAAAATCAGACCAACACTATGGTTCGGATTCCACTTAAAGCTGTAGGTCCCTTTGTTGCTCTGGCTATTGGGCTTTTAATAAATAGTCCTTTCTGAGCTAAGTCAAACTCAGATAGTAACAATGACTTCACTCGTTCATCTACACTCATTCACTCCTCATATTTGCCCATATCTCTACGATCGGCGTTTTAGAGATGAATAATGAATAATAATGTCAACTATTTACCACTCATATCAAAACACTGAATAAAATATTTAACAATAACAGTAACAACAATATTACCAATACTGTATGTAATCTCGAAAGTCAGCACACGAATACAACCACATTTAGTGCGAGACCAGAGTCGACTAAGCCGATGGTGTTAGGTAGTGATGTGTTATGAGTGAATGCATTTGAAAAAAAAATTCGAATAGTAGGTTACAATATCATAAATACGTCTCGTGACGGCCATTCAGCGCCATCAACAGCCAATAGAGACACTGATTACTTGTCAAACAATTATATGATGTGTCATGCTATAGTTTTCCTTTTATTAATAGCTTTATGTTTATTTTTCATTGTCTGATGGTTAGCTCTGTTAATCGGGGCTCAGATAACCGAGATTCTGCTGTACTATAAAATAAAAGTTTGTTGTTCATTAAAAACTTGTTGAACATTACTGTAGTTTTACTTAACTTAGGCCTAGTGAAATGGCTTTTAAACGTAAAATAGTTGTAGTGTCTATGGAAGATAAACATAATGCCATTTTTTTCACAATAATCATTCCCTACTATCCCCCGCCTATTGGACATTTTTAGTTATCCAACGTAATCATGGCCCATTAACGTCGAATAATTAAGGCTCTTCTGTACTTAAAATCACATTAGAAAGTTATTTATACATTTAACTTGAGTGCAGACCACACTTGTGTGTCACATTAGCATGCTCAATGTAGAGCGCACTAAGCAGAATCATGGTTGCACTGTATGAGCCAGATCAGTTTATACATACTATGTCATGTAGTTCCAACTGGACTTTGACATGCGGTTCGTTTTTTTTGCTAATATTGTGTATTGAATTTTGAAATGGTGGTGGCTATTTGAAATTTTTAACTACAAATATCTTGTATACCAAAAATCGTTTAAAACATTTTAAATGACAACTATTTTGAAATGGCTAAAAATGACTCAATTAATATATTCCTGCTGTTTATATTACTGTTAATGTAAAGAAATTTGATCAGTTTCAAAACAGTCAGTGAGACCATTATTGAGTTTTTTTAACACTAAACAGTATGGAATTTGATAAAATGCCATCCTTCACTTTTTGCTCTAAATTAGGTGTAAATTCCAAAAATTAACAGTCAGAACCCTTTTTGTCATACCCTGTACATAACTTTTATAAAGTGAATCACAAGCAAATTAAAAATTCATATTTACATAAAAAACTGCTTACAAAATACGGTAAAACCTCTTTATAGTGGACCTTATTGTAGCAAACTTCACTTATGCGGACACCACTCCCATGACACACACCAACAGACGACTTTGGACAGTAGATTGGGGATGGATTTACCCGCAGAGGCTGAATTCATTTTTCAAATTTCATAAATGAACTGTACAGTTTCTCATATTTCTGTTGTAATAATTTTGCCGTCTCCAGGTCACGGAAAATGTGTAGAATTTGTGAAGAAGTATGGCATGCCATTCCTGATGGTGGGTGGAGGAGGTTATACCATCCGTAACGTCTCACGTTGCTGGACCTACGAAACATCTGTGGCCCTCGGAACAGAAATAGCCAATGAACTTCCATACAATGACTACTTTGAGTACTTTGGGCCTGACTTCAAACTGCACATCTCACCTTCTAATATGGCCAACCAGAATACTCCTGAATATCTGGAGAAGATAAAGTAAGAACAATTTAGATTCCATTTCCTGTCATTTGAAACTTAAAAATTGTCTGTTTAATTAGAGTAGTCCTCTATGATGCAAGATTGTTTTAGGCTATTTTAATATAATGGAACAAAAATTATTCATCTAAATGGACTTTCAAACTACTTGAGAACATTTTATATAGTTTCAACTAAAATAAAAATTGTTTAATAATTGGAAATGTTGTGTAACATTTGGGGATATTTTTCAATACCACTTTCTTTAGTTTTGTTTTTATTTTTCTCAACCCAATCATCAATATGATGAGAGATCTATGGAGCGATTGCTGCCTGCATTCTTCAATTTTTTATATTCAGTTCCTACACTATAATTAAACTTTACAGTAGCTACGTGATAAGTTAACTTTGGTCATTGTTACAATAAGAGATGTAATTTTACTGCTGTTTATTGTTAAATAATTCGAGCACGTTTGACGGATTTCTTGTTTTCAGAACCAGGCTATTTGAAAACCTTCGAATGTTGCCTCATGCACCAGGAGTCCAAGTGCAAGGTACTTTGTTTTATCCTATTAATATAATTATTATGAATGTGAAAGTTTATATGTTTGGATATTTATTACTCAGTCATGCAAAAATAGTTGAGTGGATTTGGTTGAAATTAAGCCAGTCAGTTTTTAATCTAATTAACAAATAAGGTACTCTACATTCTGGACATAGCTTAAATGTTTATGAACAAGAAAAGGTTGTATTTATAAATGAATTAATGAACATTGCTTTTCTGTTGTGGTGTTTGGTTGCCTAGCACTCCTAATTAATTTTTTGTTTTGTGATTTTAATTTGTGAATTCCGATATACTTTAGATTTGATGTTCATACAATACAAGCAAAGCAACACCTGAGCAGCTAGTATTTTGATAGATTATTGAATTGAAATTTTATTGGACTGATATAAAATGAGGAAATATACAGCCTCTTACAAATAATATTTACTCTCCAAGAAGAAATAAACAGAAAACTGCTTTCAATGACCGGCATACTGTGTAAAGGTCAGTGCTAGTGAGTAGCATATTGCCACCAGATATTTGTTGCTATTTTTAGCAATTGACTATGGTATGGAAATATTTTATTTGTCTAAAAACTCAAAAAATGTTTGGATATTTTATTGTCTTTGAATATTGAATTTATATATATTACAGCAACATTCTTCATTTTGTTTAGAAAAATATAAAAATTTCTTTTACAGGAAAAAATAACATACCAATGCTAAATAAGAATACCAAATATTACTGTACGGAGCACCTGCTTATATGTATAGAGATGATGACCAATCACATACGGTGTTAATCACCTTCTCACCACCCGTACACGTGAAGTGGTAATGTATCACCACAAGGAAAATAACACAATTGAGGGTTTCCTAGGGAGGTTCCCTTTTCTGACTGTGCAAAATTCTCCTCGGTACGGACTGCATTATGCAAAATGTTACAACCAAGAGCATTTATATTCTAAGAAAGAGAATGCCAAAGAGAATCTAAACTCTAGTGTACAATCAAGCACTTGGTGATAGCTAACACTGGAACTACAATTAAATAGAATGCACATAGCAATTAAATACAAAACAAACTGAAATGGTCCTTATGAAAAGTCACTTGTCACAATTACCAATTCCAAATACCACCACTATAGCAATAATTATGGTAATTTTGTTTTTTCTTAGCTGCTTTCAGTGCTTTCTAAAGATGAAGGCAGAAATGGTGGGTTACTGTTTGATTATTAATAATAACTGGAGAGGAAGCAAACTATAGTCAGTGAATCATAAGTAGTCCTCAGAACTTCATGCCTCTGTGATACTGGCACTGATTTCCATTGAAACAGCACAAGTCATGTAGTGTACTTATCATAATTAGTAATTACGACAAGTACACTACATGACTTGTGCTACTCCATTGGAAATCAGCGCCTTCAATATCACAGAGGAATGAAGTTCAGAAGAATTCTCGTGACTCGCTGACTATATGAGTTGGACATTCTAATCAGGAGTAAATTCATAGGCCGATTATGAATATGAAATTGATATAGATTGACTAGTTTGGGGACGAGGTAGTAACTTATACATAGAATTGTACCCATGGCTTCAAGGTGGTTTGAGCATTTATAACCAAACTCCAATGTTGTTGGTGGTAGTCTTGGTTGCTTCTGCTTAATTTAGGTGAGAGATGCTTAGAAAAGAAACATTTAGGAAAGCACATTATAATCCATATCTACGGCCAAGCAACAATTAGTTGGTTAAATCCAATTTTCATAAGCTAACAGTTCTTAGTTTGATCCCAAATAGTGTCATAACAAATTTTGAAAGGGGTCAGCTGAAAGAAAATAATTATCCAGAAAACCCGGCAGAAGGCCACAATATCAAAAATTACACTTAAGAAAAACAAGCTACACAAAATTAACATTAAATAACAAACTAACGTGAAAACATCAAACGCTATAAATACCAAGAATTTACAAAACACGTGCCTATCTGCAGAAAACTAGAGACACAAAAACTTTAAGAAAAACTAATAATGAAAAATTTAGAAAATTTTTAGACGACACCAATTAACCGGCAATTTAGCCCACACTCCATGATTCCACCGAGGCCAAGGAGTAAGCCGGAGTCCTTGGGCAGCTCCGAATAAGAGGTTAAAGAAATAATACAATAAATAATCCCCTTTTGGAGAATAATTAAAAAAATAAACAATTAGAAAAAAATATATAACACGGTACCGTTTCAATACTTTACTTCAAAAAATACTACAACTAATGAAACAAAACAAACTAACTTAATCACTAGGCCTAAACATAAGAATAAATAAAACCATAATTTACCAGTAGGGCCTAACAAATATAAAAACTTAAACAATTATAACAATAAAATAAACTTTTTAAAGATTAATAACAATAAATTGCAACATAAAAAAATAAGAAAAAAATAATAAATATGTATATATGTTTCATGGCTGTTCCGGAAAATGTTTCTGGGCAGTTCTTAGGCCTAGGCCTAATTAAATAGTTCCGCACAAATTTTTTTCTTCTTTTTTATATTTCACAATAGGTAAACCCCCCAGCTCAGCCGCCGGGAACAACAAGGAACGCACTGACCTGAGGACTGAAGAATCCTACCTAAAGAAGTAGGTGGGACAGCAGGGTCACAAATGGCCATTATACATGGTCCTCAGGCTAGGCTAGTAGATGGTCAAACTTCGCCCGGACGGCAGGCTGAGGGAAAACATCCCACTCAAGGACCCTGGAGTTTATGAGTCTCTAGCCAACAAACATGTTGTGACGAAAGGCGGAGAACAAGTCAAACGACAGGCCAACCTGACAGACCGAGAGCTGGAACAAGGAATAATAGAGTCCGAGCCAATGGCCACAGATGTAAACAAATCGCAGCACATGAGCGATCTCAGGCAGCCTGGCAAACCACGACGAACCGTAACAAACTGTACCAGTCAAACGACCCGGTACATAACCACGGCTGCTCATTTGTCATTGGACTATTAATTAATAATACTCTCCAAGTAATAGTCAGCCTTGGTTTATGGCAATCTCATGGTTTGTGTGAGCTCATCTACTTTCATCATATTCACTCAAAAACCACGATAGATCCAAGCCAAACTCAAACGTCTGGAAATAGCCAAACCAGCAATAAAAACCGAACAGCATTTTGACAACTACCATGACAGATCCAAGCCAAACTCAAACGTCTGGAGACGACAGCCAAACCAGTAATAACGAACTGAATAAAACACTTACTAACTCTAAGACAGATACACAACAAAACCCAGTAACAGGAGGCAGGACAACTTATACCAAAGAACTGATAATCAACCAGAAGAAGAACGTGCTTAGTGCTTCCCTTCAAGCAGCTAAACATAAAGAGTCAGAAACTTGTTGTCAACCTGATGCTACTAATGGGAATGGCAAACTAATAAAAACAACAAACATCATCAGCTTGAAATCTCCCCCTATCACAGCACAAAAATTAAAAGAAAATGAAACTTATAAAGAGTTTTTAGAGAAAAATCTAAAACTGTCAGTAGAAAAGAGGAAATATCTACAAAGCCATGCAACCCCTAAAAAATATAGACCTGAAAGTAACTAAACCCCTTCTACTTGAAGAAACTTCACAGGATCATTTTTTTAGGGAAACTCGACATACAAACAGAGAGATGGAAACACTACAACACAAGACTAATAATAAACTCAAGACTACAGAATCATTCAAGACCACAACAAAGAAGACTCTGAAAATATTTCATCAAAATGTAGACCGGCTGTCAAACAAACAAGACTTACGAAATGATTTTCTACAAACCACTGACCCTGATGTTGTCATCATAAGAGAACACGGTATCTCAGAACCAAAGCCACATAACACTATAATTACTGGATACACTCCAATTGAGTACTTCTGCCGAGAAAGGAACATTAGAGGTGGAGCCGCAATCTATGTTAAACAAGATCTTGAACACGTTACAGTTTCATTAAATGGAGCTAGTCACAGTGAAGAACTTATATGTGAGCTGTAATTTCTTAAATTATCAATAAATAAAAATGTAATTTTTATAATAGGCATCTATAGACCCGATAGCGATTTTAATATTGCTCTGGAATCTCTGAGTAACATTCTTGATGTAATACCAACGTGGAATAGTACTGTTATAATAATGGGAGACATTAATGTGGACAGAACCATTCACAAAAATAAGGACACTGAATTAAGGGAACTTCTTGCAACATACAATATCCAGAGACTCCCTCTACCACCTACTAGAATTACATCATATACAAACTTACACACAGAAGAAGTTAATGTGGCTGTACTTGACACCTTCATTGCTGACCATACTGGGCAGCTCTGTACAGTACTTACCAATAGAAAAATACCACATCTTAAGCCCTATCTCGCTTCGTCGCAATTTGTGCAGTGAGAATACACGAATATTAAAGCACCTCTTGGCAGAGAATCTTGGGCAGTGGTGTATGAACCAGAATGTGCAGAAATTGCTTACAACAACTTCATAAACAAAGTAACGTAAAGTGTAAGTGTGCCGTGTCCACTAAAAAAGATCCGTGCGCACAACAAAAAGAAGAGTCTACCAACTGATCCAGTGACAAAACAGAAAAGAGAAAATTTCCTCAAAGCCCAAGAAACGTATATGGTCTGTGGAACAAATGAGAAGAAAGCTGATGCCACTCGCAAGAAGAAAGAATACGATCTCCACCTTAAGCAAATGAGAAAAACACAGAATACTGACTTCATGAACAAAGCTGGGAACAAGTCAAAAGCTATGTGGAAAATAATAAACTCAGAAAAGGAAAGTAAACATATGAAAAATGAACCTATTCAGCTTAGTATAGGCAATAGAGTCACATCTGATCCTCAAAAGGTCACTGACGAATTGAATTACTACTTTGTTAATGCTGCAACTAACATCCTGGCACAGTCTAACAATAACATAAAACCAATATCACATGACCTCCATTATTCACCTTAAGATTTCACACTCTGGCCCACAACTCCATTAGAAGTTAGCAAAAGTATCCAGGCACTTAAAACCAAAAAATTCAAGTGGGTTTGACGGCATCTCATCAAAAGTCCTGAAATTTTGCGAAAAAGAGCTAATAAATCCTTTTGCTAATGTAATAAATAAGTCTTTTGCTCAGAGGAAATTTCCAAGCAAACTTAAGACAGCAAAAGTGTATCAAAAAACTACAGACCAATTTCACTCTTGTAAACTTTCTCCAAACTTATCGAAAAGATCGTCCTTACAAGGCTTCTACAGCACCTCTCACGACCACTCCAGCTTTTGCCAATTGAGTAACATGGATTCACAGCAAACAGGTCAACAAACAGCACCATCATAAGCATTATTGAACAAATCATAAAAGCCCACGAGGATGGCGACACTACAACCGCAGTCCTCTTAGATTACAGTAAAGCTTTTGACTGTATTCAACATGATTTGCTGCTGAAAAAAACTGGAAAACATGGGGATTAAGGGTGTTGCAGGAAAATGGTTCAAAAGCTAGTTAACGGACAGAACATAAGCAGTTATGTACAGGAAATCTGGAATGCTTGAGAAAACAACATCTGAACTTCTCCCAGTTAAATCAGTACAGGAGTTCCACAAGGCTCTGTACTGGGACCTATCCTATACATAATTTTCACAAGTGATTTTATGAACTACCTTGCTGACTACTGATGTACGCAGACGATACTGCTCTGCTGCTCAGAAACAAAAATTCTTCTCATCTGGAAATACAAATTTTTATCGCTCTGGGCATGGCACAGCAGTATTGTCAAGCAAATAGTCTGGTATTAAATGAAAAGAAAAGTCAACAGCTCATCATTGGGAAAAATAAAATGGAAACAGGAGGATTACCAGGTGTATTGGAAGTTTCGGAAGCTACATATTTGGGAGTAATAATAAATAACAAACTTACCTGGTCTGACCACCTAGATAAGCTATGCTGTAAACTCAGTTCAGCTCTGTATGTGCTTCGAAGACTTAAACATATATCTAGTGATGAAACTATGAAAACGGCATACTTCGCCCTGTTTGAGGCACACATTTGGTATGGGCTACCTGTTTGGGGAAACTCATCCAAAAGAAACACACCAAAGAGTCCTGGTACTGCAGGAGTGGGCAACACGCATACTGACAGGACTTGGACGTAGAGACTCATGTCGTGATACTTTCAGACAGTTCAAAGTATTGACTGTGGTGTGCCTATTCATCCTAGAAACAGCCCTTCATGCTTTAGGACAAAACCTGCAGAGAGAACTCACAATTACAATACAAGAAGGCCCAACAACATCATCCTCTTTATTCATCATCTCTCACTTTATGAAAAGCAACCATCATATCTGGGAGCCAAGTTTCTGAACATCCCTCCCGGTGAGGTGAAGAACACCAATTGCAACCTAAAGATGAGAAAAAACATTGTGAAGTGGCTACAAGACTGCTACACTGTGGAAGAATTTGAAAGTTGGAGACGTTTTTCAGTAATAATATCACATTTTCTTTAGTATGAATCACCTTGACAATCCTTTAAAATCTTAATTTTCAAATGACAAAATACCTTTATATTGTAACTTTATTCCTTTTGACCTTTTCATTAACAACCTTTATTGAAACTTTCCTGATTTATATTGTTATCATTTTTAAATCTAAAACTAACTGTTGTTCTTGATGAGTTTTATTAATTTGATTTTCTATAATTTTATCTCATCTCATCATCTTGAATTAACTGTTTTTATTGAGTTTTATCAATAGTTTTTTTATTCTGCTATTTCTGTTAATATTACTAATTTTACCACTCCATTGTAATTAACAACATACCAATGTAACTTGTTCTGAATTTGTGACTCTATTACTATTCTGGGAGAATGTGTTAATAAAGAAATTTGGTCTATTGTCTCAAAGTCCATGTTAGCCCATATCTTGACGATCTGAATAAATTTAAAAGATGCCTTTTAAATTATCAGGTCTGGTCAAAAAAGGCATGAGACCTTTCTAGACATATAAAACAACCAGTATTCAAATTCAAACTTTATTCATCTAAATTGAGATCAGTATATGCATTAGCTAAGTCTTACAGTAGTATAATTCTTAATCAAATTAGTGATAATTTCAATAAGATAACTAAACATAAACTGTACTAAATCCTAAAATTAGCATTAAATCTTCCCTCTAAAATTTTTAAATTAATACATATATTTCTAGTAAATATTTACATAACTAACTGGGGTGGCCAGCCTGAAATTCCCGGACGCTGTAGCAACAAAGGTTAAGAAGCAGGTTCTTTAGTTGTTTCCTAAACATTTAACTTGCACAGAAAGTGGAAGGGAGTTCAACAGCACAATACGCTTATAAATAGTGTGCTTTTTAAAAAATGAAGTGCAGTGTTTTGGTACTGTAAGGGAATAGAAGTATGTGTGAAATTAGTTTTTTCAGGCTACATAGATAATTGTGAAACAAACTAGAGGAGAACTCAGGCAACTGCCTAAATTATTCTGAACCAAAGCTCAGCAAATATAGTAAACTCACTATTGATAAGGAGACGGTTTGAAAAACTACAAATTGTATATCTTATTTTGTATAGCTTTTAAACACTTTTGACCCTTTTTCACAACAAGGTCTAGCAAACCTGAAATTGTTAATGATTTTACTATCTTGATTCGTAATAATTTACAAATGTGTAGTGGTAATAATCAAGATGTCATTTTATCCTAAATGTACAGTTTGCCTTACAGTAATTTTTTGTTTTGCAGCAATTGTTGACGATGGCATCAGGGAAGAATCAGAAGATGAGGACAAGGTTAATCCTGATGAGCGGTTACCTCAGTCATTGCAGGACAAGCGGATAGCTCCGGATAACGAGTTCAGCGACTCCGAGGATGAAGGTCCCGGAGGCAACCGTCGTGACAACCGATCTTTCAAGGGCAGGAAGCGACCACGCCTTGATCCTTCCAAACCAGATACCGATACCAAAGTAGATGAAATCAAATCAGAAAGTAAGTTCAGTTTCTTTCTACTTTTGGAAATATAATGATAAAAAATTAACCGCTCTATTCTTTAATTTATTCAGCAAGCTATTTTAAAACTCTTTGATATTATGATAATTTATTTAGGCTTCGGCCAGATTTGTAGTAGCTATAAATTCTTACAACATAACATGGGTCAGACAAACATTTGAAATAAATAAAATGTGTTTAGACAGTATAGGATGTTAACACATTAGATAGTCCACTCACCACACTTCTAAATCAACTAACTTCATTTTAATTAATGTCTTGGAATTTTAATCTTCAGTAGACTACAAAAACACTATAGTCAAAATCCAAATCACAAATTTAAATCCACTTGGAAGAGATTACTTGTATTCTTCCTTCCATTTCATATACATTTTGTAACTTTTCAAAAATTTGTTTTCAACTCCATCAAAATAATTATTTATTTATTTTGTTCGTAAGGGTGAAAATTTTGTAGGAGAAACACTTTGGAACTTACTAAAAATCAAAACTCTGCTAACAAATTTGTTAAATGATTAAAACAGCACTAATTGAATATTTAATGAGCACAATATCAATGAGTAATTGAATTTTAGAAAATATAGTTAACGTTGGGTGTAGAATGGTAATTGAGAAATAGCGAACAAATGTTACTGTCACTAAGAAAGTTGGAGAGAATTATTAAGTATAAATATTAAGCTTTGATCTTACATTAGGTTGACCTTTACTTTATGTACTTGTATTTCTCCAAAGAAGTCCTAGCTAAAGAAAAAACAGCTATCATATTTATGTCTAAAACACTTTTTTAAGTGTTTTAAAAACCCTAATGGTCTTGTTCACAATTTACATACACTGTGTTTTTCAGTTGTTACTGAATGTTTCCGCCATGCCAAGTTTTTCGGGTTACCTTGTTGGACTTTGCAGAATGTTATTGTATCTAAAAACATTATATTCTAAATCACAATAGTTTTAATTCTTCAAAATATAAACTCAAAACTATAGTATACCTCCAAACAATAGCAGGTTTTAATATATCAGCATATTGCCGACAAGCAGTAACATGTCCAAACAGGGATCCAATCTCACTTTTTACAACAGAAAACTGCTTGTCTTCAACCATTAAACTACTGCCATTAATTACTGAAATGAAATGAAAATTTTACAAAAAAGTTCCCTCTTCCTCTTAACCCCAATACTTTGTTCTGTTATGTTTATAAATATGAAATTGTAGGGGAATTTCTGTCTTATATTTGTGGTAATGATATTGAATTACATTACGATTATTATTTAGAGGTTTTTTAACCATACAGTTAGCATTTTTAATAAATTTGATTTATAAGAAGTTTTGTTTTTCCAGATGAAAAAGAAGAAAAAATTACAGAAGAAATCAAGAGAGATTCTGGTCCTAATCCATGATAAATATTTTATAAACACATATTTTTGTAATGCCTGTCAGTCCTACAATCAATGAGATTTTTTTTATTTTATTGATTTTCTCCAAACAAAACATTTTGTAATATAAATAGCTAAGTTTCAAACAGCAGTAAGTTAAAGTAGTTAATAGTGTGTTTGATCTCTCGTTTTTCAGCAATTTTTGTCAGCTGAAAAAAAGTTGGTTTGTTATGAAAGTAAAGTTGCACAAACATTTTGAAACTTAGTTCCTTAAATATTAATGTAAATGTCTCTTAAAATGACCAACTCGTTAATTTTCAATAAGTTTTTTTTAACCAATACTAAGTGTAATTAGTTTGGTAATAAAGGATAAATCATAATACTTTTTTGTACCTTGATTGTTGTGTTATTCATTGTGATAAGATGTTGTTTATTCTTGTCGTCCTATAGTTATTTTTATATTTAGAAATTGACTAAATAAATTATTCACCAGTCTAAACTTTTGTTAGTAATTTATTTTATCTTGAAAGCAAGAAACTAGATTTGATATGAAATGACCGTTGTTTAAGCGCTCTATAGACACCACACTTTGTAAGATTACAAAATTCCTTTCATAGGTTGTAAATCATTACTTGCATTTTATTAAAGTAACTATACTTCTAGGTATGAGAGTGTGATTTTACCGGGTGATACTGATTTGTCTAATTAAAGTTCTGCATCATAAACAGATAATTCACATTTGTTGATTCATTTGAACAGTTCCTATAAAGAAATATTCTTTATAATTACGTTACTGAATAACAGTTAATTTTATAGGGTGCGGCAAAATAACATCTCTATTTTTAAACTTGAATGAAAACATAGTTTTTTTGCAAAAACACATTTATTTATTTAAACTTATTTATTCTACAATGTGGGAAGTTTTCCTACTTTGTTTTGAAAAGGATATCTCATAAGCATTGGTCTTGCCCCATTAGGATACGCTGTTGCAAGCGAATTCTGAAGCTCTCGTAGACTCACGAGCATGGATTTAGGGATTTGCTAAACTTCCTTGTGTATTGCTTGCTTCAGATCTTGCAGATTCTGGAACAATATTTGAACACCTCAGCCTTTAAGTTACGAAAAAAAAGGAATAAAGAAAGAAAAATCTTGAGAGTTAAATCAGATGATAGTGTTGGCCATACAATGTCCCCTCCCTTAGAAATCAATCGGCCAGGAAACATTTGCCTCGAAATGTTCAATGGCATTCGAGCAGTATGGGCTGTGGCACCGTCCTGCTTGAACCATACATTCTTGAATGGCCACTCTTGTTCTTCAAAAAACTCTTTGATCGTATTGGCATACCTGTCACCAGTTACAGTAAGAGTTCACAGTAACAATCTCATCTTCTTGAGGGCCAATAATTCCATATCATGATAATGCGCACCAGTCACACGTTCACTATGAAGAGGCCTCTCATGGACTTCATGAGGGTCGTTTTCACTCCAGTATCAAAAGTTCTGTTTATTCACATTACCAGAGATATAGAAATGTGCTTCGTAACTGAAGAGAAAAAAAAACTGTGTCCTAATGCACTTGTCCCCACCATCATGGTGACTGCCAACGTGGGCCTACAGACCTAGCGTCACGTAAACTTCCCCATCTCCTGCGTCGATTGCAACCATCCCCACCATTCTATGTATAACTCACTACAATGCAAGGAAAGAAGGGAGGTTATTTTGCTGCACCCTGTATAGCTTTATAAAAATAAAATGCAATATATGACAACTTGATCCAAATCTCGAAGCATAAAAGTGTTGTAAATTAATGTACATATCCATCATATATATAAGTCATAATAAATTATTATTAATTTAAACAATAATTATTTTACGCCATTGAATTTTTTTATTTTCCTTTATTATGAATAATCTTATTAGAAATAATTTACATACAATAATTCTACAAAAAAAGAATAAAATAATCTTGTTTTATTTATTTTCATTACTTCTTGATCCTTATCTTTTAGTTACAACAACAATTTTTGTTTTATAAACAAAATTTTAAAATGAATAGTGGAATTAATTCAGATAGTTAATCTAGAGATAGGTATTTTCTCCGTGAAATACAATATTATTCTGTCCTAAACTCTATTTTAGGTTTCAGCATTAATAGTCAATAATTCTTAACCCTTAAAACGCGGCATCCGTATATATACGCATGTTTACAATTGCCCGTAACGCGTTATACGTAATATTTCGCGAGCTGATAACAATAATCCTAGAACAGGCCTAGTACAACGTAGCGAGTTCTAAGATTCAAGGTCAAGACTATTTTCAGGTTATTATTCATTTTCGAGACCTTTGGACTGGTTACTAAGCAACGAATGTAAATAATATGAAGTTTTCATTCATTATTGCCTCTGTCGAGGTAACCGCTAGCGCTCGCAGCGAATATATACGCATCTGCTAGTCACATGACGCGGCGACCGGCTGGCGCTCGTCAGTCTGCAGTTATTTGTTGTCTGTCTCGTGCATTGTACTAACCTCCGGTGTGTAAACAAAGTTTATTATTTCGAATTTACTCTATATTTTTCATTGTGACTTCTAGTTTTATTTTTGTTGTAAATAGTGTTTATTTTGCGTACATAATCTGTTGTCTTATTGAGTTATATTGTATATCTTGTTATTGAGTATATTGTATATTGAGTTATATATATATTGTATATCGTTATTTTTTTTTTTTTTTACATTGTACTATCCTGGTTTAGATTTTAAAAAAATATAACTTTACAAAAACTAAAATTATATATATTCAAGAAAATTAAGCGTTAATTGAAAAATTACAGAAAATTGCTCAGCGTTTTAAGGGTTAATTCACATGATCATCAAGAACAGGGTGAAATGAAATGAAAATTGTTTTTATTGTATATATGTACACCTCGTAACCATTATGGGTGTGTAATTTTCTTAAGAAATATTCAACAATTAATTACATTTGAAGCTTTAACTATTTAGATAGAAAATACAATTTAACAGTTAATATACATCGCTGATATAACAACACTATCAGTAAATAGGAATGATAAATTGATTAAGTACCAAAATAAAATAAATTTGTAATTGGATCTAAGTTATTAGAGGAGTTGTTTAAAGAGCCTTTTACTTATTTACTGACTGAGATTATACTTAAGAAATTTAAATTATGTAAGACATAAAAAATGTCACTAACTGTAGTACTATCAAAATGTTGACATTATGAAAAGTAACAATTAAAAAACGCTCTTTTTACCTTAGATAAGTTTTAAAATGTATCTATTTCCTGTTTTGCAATTTTGAAAAGAATTTAATGTAAAGTAAACTTAAGATATAACATTTAGGGGTGTGCGAGTACTCAAAACTTTGAGTATTTGATCGAGTATTTTACTACTCGAACTCGGCTCGAAGCTCAAGTTATCAATAAAAAATGTTTGTGTTTATTTTACCCTTAATCATACGTTATCAGTTTGGTACCCGTAATTATGAACAAAATTCCTAAGAATAGGTAGTAGACGACAGTCAAATGAACTAGTCGACGTAGTGAACGAGTTCGTTCATTATGATTTGAACTAGTTCAGTTCAAAGTGATCAACAGAGCTGGGAAGGTAGCTATCACATATGTTGGTTGTCGAGTCTACTAGTCACTTGTAACATAACCTAAAATAGCGCGAATAAAGCAGAAGTGCTGGTTAGTATCTTTATGACCCAAGAAAGGGGACGAGAGATCCTGTTCAAGATGCTAAAAAAGACATGTTCCCAATACAAATCTAATGGTCTGTGCACCGTGTAAATTATACATTTTTTCGTTCATATCAATAATACCGTTCAATCAAAAGGATCCCGAGAACGGGTCACTTTACATCCCCAGAATCGAACTTCCCATCTTTTCTAGCTGAAAGTTCATCTTGGTTGTAGTATACGTAAGTGCAAGGAACCGTTCAGCTCCTTTTTGGAAATGAAATTATTGTATATTTCTTGCGAGTCCATTGAGGTCTATTTTGTTTTTTTAAATCTGAGCAGGGAATTCTTATTAATGATTTGACATAAGAAAATACTGTATCATATCATATAAAATATGGTAATGACGTTCCAGCAGCGTGTGACACAACATTATTGATCTATTTTTCGTCAAATAAAAAATAGATATGTATCCGTGGCGAACGTCTATTAATTATTATTCCGAAAACGCCTTAGATCACCAAAACTGTGTGTAATATTTGCGCATACGATATTTTTTCCTGTCAAATTGTTGAACGGTCTTCTGGTTAGGTTAGACAATAATACAGTTGGAGTGTAAAAGGTGGTAAAGTACGATAATTTTGATTCGTAAATTCACTGAACGGTCCCCTGTTCACATTGACGTCGATGTTAACTGTAAAACAATCACGAATCAACCAAAGTGAGGGAGAAACATGTTGGAAGACCTTTTTCTAAACAAAATACGACAAATTTAGAGGTTCGGAAAATCATTTTTATTGAACCTTAGCCTTATCAAACGTCTCGTTTTTTATTCATACGTTTATCGTTTACCTGCCCAAAATCTGCACTGTATCACTAGTTGGCACATAGCTGATATTTCAGCATCTCGTCGCCAATATTGGGTAACCTATTATATTAGTCTATGGTTTTCATTCGATTACACAAGGTTTTAATGAATTTCTCGTTATTTATCTGTTGTTCAGTGTAGCCTTATGTAGTTTCAAATTGCACATATTTCATTACATGTCATAATTTAAAAACTAATTCATCCTAAGCGACTTTAAATTTATTTTTAGTAAACCTGCTTAGTTATTATTATCAATTGATTGAACCACAGTCTTTGTCATCCAGATTTTCAAATTTGATTATATAATTGAGAGCTTATTTCCGGTTAGTTGTAACCTTGTTATTACTGAATTAAATACCCACAGAATACAGATCCATTCTTCTTGGTGTGTACACAATCAATTTTTTTGTTGAGGGGAGGCAATTCTCAAAGCAAATGACTGCATTTGGCGATAATGCCTTAATTTTAGCATCAGTTTGGTTGAATGCAGCTTTTGCCAACAAGCTTCACTACGTTGTCGCGGTACACTTTGAACTGAACCACCAGATAAACATATCGGCCAGCTGTGAAACAGTATAATTGGCTTGCATAGAAAAGCTGATCTGAGATATCAGTGAACAGATTAAAGCTTTATAAACCATGTTGTTTCAATTAATAATATACTTTCTTAATTTCTTACATAATATTAGTTCAGGAAAAAGGTCAAACAAAACAATGTCACATAAAAATGTAGGAAAGCAGGAAGTAACAAGTTTTATTTATCAAATGTTACAAACAACAAATCAAAATTATTATGATCAGTTTAGATGTATATATTTACGAATCTGGCAAAACTTAACATAGGCTTAGGATGGTATCTGCCTTTTAAAGTCTTGGGTGAACAGGAAATCCTTCTGTAAATACTCGCTCGATACTAAAAAAAAAAAAATACTAACTACTCGACTCGAACTCAAAAATCACTACTCGCACACCCCTAATAACATTAAATGCATAATAGTTTAAAACATGCGTATCAGGTATAAACATTGTAAAGCAGATTGAGATATAATAGAGAAAAGAAACGTAATGAACGATTACAATCAGTTGGTGTAGCTGAGGCAATGTGGAATTGTGTGATTTAAAATTGGCTGACCCCAAAATGTATTCTACATACAAGATTAATACATTAAATAGATAAGAAAAATGACACTTTTTCGTCATGAGAAAGAAGAGGAAAGACTATAGTTAATGTAGTAAAATAAGAGCTCTGATGTGATTGCTGTAAATCTTATAATTTTTTTGTTTATCAGGATTTTGTGCATTATTTACTATGATAATTTTGAGAGAAAAGGCTAAGAAACTCCAATTTTCTTTACCTAATATCAAATATTTCAAGCAGACAGATTATTTAGAATGTACAGTGTATAAAATACTCTTTGTGGGAAGAAAATCAAAGTGTTATTTAATAAGAGTGAGGAGGTTAAACAATTAATATCAATTAAATTAGTTTTAAAGGATTTTTGGAAGAAAATCAGATTATTATTCAAACATTAAGAGGATGGGAACTCAAGTACCTATCGACCTAGTAGTAAGTACCTATAATAGGTGCACAGGTTGATTTTAGGGCACTAGGACTAGGATTTCAGTTTGAAAAGAAAGGAAAGCAGCATACTTAGTAAACTAGATATGAACACAGAAAAATAGAACAAATTAGCGAAATATCTCAGGGCCATTGGCTCCTTCCACACTAAACAACACAGTCACATTTGAAGTAGGTGGATAAGGTGTTGTCAACTATAGAGCATTTGAAGACCGAAATGTTTTGTCTTTGCTGCTTCTAGTATATAATAAAATAATGTTATTGATCGTCAACGTCCATAGACATTTCAAGAGAATGATAAATGTCCCGCCAGCAGTGGTTTTAAAACTTGCTAGCCTTTCCTCTAGACCTAGGGCAACTTTCAATGTATAAATTTTATTATATAATAGAAGCAGTTCTCCACTCTAGGTAACACCTTAACCTCCTACCTCAAATGTGGGTGTATCCAGTTGTTTAGTGACTGAGAAAATGGCGCTAAAATATATTGCTAATTATTTTTGTTTTTGCGTTGTGTGTGTGTTCATATATACAATTTACCATATGCTGCAGATATAAGAGTATTAATTTTCTACAGAAGTTGTAATAAATCCACAAATGTTTTAATGGATTAATCAAAGAGATAGATGGAATGAATTACTACTGCAAGATAAAGGGAGGAAATACTAAGGGATAAAGGGGAAAGAAGATGACTAAGAAGGAAGCTGGAATATTGTAACACTAATCACAAACATCATCTGTTTAGTTCCAGTATATGTACTGATTATTGACTAAACGGCAATTCGCTCTTTGTTTCTTGCATTTAATTGGCATTGAAGTTTGATTTGTCAGAATACATGAAAAGAGAACTGTTATGTATGGTAAGTGCCATAGCCAGTGATAGGAGTAGTAAGCTGTCTTGAAATGGGTTTGTGTCATTATTATATTGGTAAATTCAGCCCAGTATGAAAAATCTGGCCTGGTCTTGCAAGGTATATCACAACGTAGTTATATACTCAGCTGATTCCAGGAGCAGTGCAGTGGCTCTGTGAGGGTGCTCAAGGTACATATGCTGTAGCTGTAATATTTATTTCTTCCGTGGGTTTTCCAAGACAGTTTGGAATCAAAATAAAAACTTGTTTATAAATGTTCAATAAAAGACATCTTACTTATTCTTTTTTTGTAAAGAAATATTTTAGAATCTTGTTCTCATTCAAAAACATTTCTCCTTCGAGAGTTAAGTAAATTTATCAGACTGTTTTATTAACGTTGATTCTCCAATGTAGTCATTAACACAAATTATTCAACCTATCCTGAAAATTAGTCTGTAAAACAAAATGATAATTTAATGTTTCAATGTCGCTCATAAAGATTAGGATGGTAGGTTTATAATGCCAAGGGCGTTACGTTTTGCACCACTGACTCAACGATTGAGTTGATTTGAAAATGTAATCTTTAAATTTCAGAAGATTCAAGGAACTCTGGATTGGCTGAGGATTGCTTTGAAACATATGGTATGTTGTGCTTTCAAATGCAGTTAAACTAGGTAGTGTGTTGATGAGGCAGCTCTTGGTTATTCAAACCTTCAGCTGCAACATAACTGGATAAAACTGTTGTTTCTTATCCTCTTGATAAATAAACATAGGCATAGTCAGAGTTCGTTACACAATTGTAATCCGGGTTGGACCGTGTCTGGTTTTTATGTACACTATGTACATAAAAACCAGAGGTCCAACCCGGATTACAATTGTGTAACTAACTTATATATCGACCGTGGAAGTCTCCATACGAAGAATAGTCAGAGTTCATTCAAATACAGTTACCTCTTCTACTTTCAGATCTTACTGGTATTTCTGTTTTTTTTTTTTTTTTTTTTTTTTTTTTTTTTTTTTCATTAAAAACTGGTTCAGGTGGTCTAACCATGTTGGCAGGGAAGAACCGCAATCACTCCTCCATTTGTGTTTTGTTGAATTTCATATATTAAGGTCTTATAAAAGATTAGTTTTATATCTACAGATTTTTAAATTTCTTATTATTTTCCTGATTTAGTTGGTAGATTCTTATGTGTACATAGTGATACACTCATAAGGTGCCAAATTATGAAGTAGACTGAAATAAGGAATTTCCTATTCTGATAACACAATAGATTAAAGCTTAATGACAACAGCATAATGGAACCACTAAGTCCAGATAAGTTTTTTTTTTTTTTTTAATAATAGGAATATACGAGGTACGTCCAGAAAGTAAGTTCCGTTTGGTAATAAAAATAATTTGTCTACAGATACAGAAAAAATATTTATTGCACTAAAATCTACAACTCTTAAACTACTTTTCTACATAACTGCCGAAATTTTGCAGGCATTTGTCATAGCGTGGCACAAGTAGATAGTGGCATAGAAGGTTGCCGCCTGTGTCTTCAACCATTTGGAAACATTTTCTTTCAGCTCTTCGTCATCGTTGAAGTGTTGACTGCCAAGGAAAGACTTCAGATGTAAGAACAGATGAAAGTCGCTAGGAGCAAGGTCAGGGCTGTACGGAGGATGGTCAAACACGTCCCAGCCAAATCCCTGTATGAGGTTTTTCGTCACATTTGCAGTGTGTGGTCGTGCAGTCGTGAGGAAAAACAACACCTTTGGACAGAATTGCGCGGCGCAATTTACTCAGTGTCTCGCAGTAAACTTCTGCATTGATTGTTTGACCTCGCGGTAAGAAATCAATCAGTAAGATGCCTTTCCTGTCCCAAAACACTGTGCACATGATTTTTCGAGGTGTCAAGATTTGTTTCGGCTTAACCTTTGCTGGAGATGAAGTGTGCCTCCATTCCATTGATTGCCGCTTAGTTTCTGGGGTGTCATAAGAAACCCAAGTTTCATCTCCTGTGACTATCTGTGACAGAAAATCTTCACCGCCTTCATCATAGCGGTTCAAAAACTGAAGTGCACTACCCATCCGTTGTGTTTTGTGTTGCTCAGTAAGAATTTTCGGTACCCAACGTGAGCAAAGTTTTCGAAATTTCAGTTTTTCGGTAACAATTTCATGAATTAATGATGGGGGAATTCCATAGCGAGAGCACTCATTGTAAACTTACGGTTTTCCTTGATCTTCTCATCAATCGTGTGAACCGGTTCTTCTGCAATCAAAGATGGACGCCCACTTCGTTCTTCATCATGCACTTCATTACGTCTTTCATTAAACTGTCGGACCCATCTTCTCACCACCATTGAATCACTCATCGCATTTTGTCCGTAAACCTCGCAAATTTGCCGATAAATGTCAATCGGTTTCACTTTCTTAGCATTCAGAAAACGAATCATAGATCTGATTTCACAAGCGGCGGGATTTTCGATCAACACCGACATTTTAAACAAGCACAACAAAGCGTACGAGACTGACAGCGATCTCAAAATGGCGCACGTTTCTTCTCCTTGATACAGAGCGTCTGCCGCGCATGCGCGGAACTGCGATCGCAGCGCTGCAGCGGATATAAATGGAAACGGAACTTACTTTCTGGACGTACCTTATTAACAGGTAGTGAAAGGACACCCTGTGATCAGAAACATTAGTTTTTACTTAAATAAAAGTTTTGACTATATAATGAAGTGCTGATTATACAGTAAGATGGTTTTAGCACAGATATAATAACTCTTCCCAGATAGCTCATTCCCATGCTAAAGAGTTTTAACCTAGAGGTGGGTCAAAGTACTGTCTCGTAGGTACTGTTTCACGCTCGTAACCGCGACAGTTCCGCTACAATATTTGGAACTCCCAGTTTCAACTCCACAGCGCCAGTGATACAGTCCCGGCAACGTCAACAGTATCCATTCCCACGGACTGTGCAATTCTTAGAAATGTAACAAGTCTCGACCTGTACTTCCGTAAACTCTTAAAATAATGTAATAGTCAAAACTACATACATTATTTTAATAATGTAGGGAAGGGGTTTGTAACAGTTGCGTGCGTGCTATCGCTGTTGATAACATGGGCGGAGTTAACCACTGGACGTTGAGGGGGGGGCCACACAGCTAGCATCGACGCAACCAGAGTGATCTTATAGGGGAGGGGGGTGTTAAAAAACCGGGGGCTCTTGGGGACCAGTTTGGGGCTGGGGGTGGCTTTAACTTACAAACCCCTTCCCCCTCGTTACACCACTGAAAGTTAGTAACATAAGGACCATTAAATAACAAATCATGTTAATTTTACAAATTTATTAATGCATGATGCATTGAAATATTTTACAGATACACAGTAATTAAAGTAAATGAAAGCAATCAAAGCAATGAAAGTAAAAATAATAGGTATATTTACAACATTAAGAGTTTTAAGAAAAATACTGGTTATAAAAAAAAAAACAATCTTTTAACATTTTAAATTATCGGGTTCATTTTCAATACTTGAAACTGAAAGTTTTAGGCCTAGTTTCAAGTAAGGGTTATCTTTCTTCTCTCCTTGTTAGAACTGTAAACATCAACCAAACTCTCTAAGTCCAATTTCTTTGCAACATCAGATTCTGAGTACAGGATCATAAGGTTGTTCATCCTTTCTTGCCCCATAGTACACCGCAACCAGTTGTGAATCCTCCTCATCGCTGAAAAAGATCTCTCACAGGTGGCACTATTTGATGGCAAGACGAGAGCAATTTTCAGGAGGGTGCTGAAACTTTTGTATGTCTCTGCGCCGGACATTAATTCAGTTTCCATTAATGCTGCTACAATTTCTTTAAGGGAGTTTGTTTGCAGACATATCCCAGAGCTTTCCACAACTCTTCTTAAAACTGCCATTTCTGCCTTCAGCATATTTCTATCAACTCCAGGCATAGAGAACATTTTAATGAATGGTTCAGCTCCAAATTCATCCAACCGAATAAACTGTTCGCTAGCATTAGCAATTTCCAAGGCTTCGCCGCTGAACCTTCTTCAGTCAAAATGTCCAGCAAAGGATAGTAAAAGTTATGCTTGTACTTATTTTTTTCGAGTCTTTTCTGCTCATCAGTTGTATTAGCGAACGTGTCATCTCTGGTTCTCTGTCCTACTGAACTACACACCACAAATTCGTCTAGGTTTTTTGACATCATTCGCGGTCGTTTTGGCTTAGAGCTACTGCCTGCAACAATGCTGCCATCCCCATTGTTTTGAAAAATCCTTAGATCAAGTTCTTTATCAAAACTCTTGATGTCTTGCCATTTCTTATCCCAAGACTTCGTTTCGACTGTCAGTTAGCTCCTCGATCACACCCTTAGCAACACTTGCACTTTGTGCGATTGATGAGTCAGTGTTCTGTAGAGCTTGGCTTAGTACATTAATCAATGGCAGGCACTGCGAAAACACTGATAAACATACAATAAAATCCAGTGATGTTATGGATGAAAGCAGACACTTTGCCTCTGGGTTTTTGGGATTCCTTATGTCAGATACTGTTGCTTTTAGTGCAGAAATAACTGCAGAGTAATTCCTTTTTACAGATAATACTGAAGTGGCTCTGCATGACCAACGAGTATCACTTAGCTTGTGAAGTTCATGAGGTCCTGGGCTGGTTATGTTTAGTTCTTTCTGTGCGATTTTAAACTCAGCATGCATGTCAGGATAGCTGAAATACTGGTACAAACAGTGCATAGTGTTAAAAAAATTGCAGCTTAAATCGTTATCTTTGCAAGCTGCAACTAGAACTAGGTTAACCTTGTGCGCCAAGCAATGGACATATATTGCAAAAGGGTTACGTTTTTTGACAATAGCTTGTAACCCATTCTTTATTCCAGACATTACACTGGCTCCATCATAGGCCTGGCCAACCATCACAGCACTTAATCCAAGATCTCCCAATTTTTGAAATATAACATCAGCTAAACAAAGAGCGGATCTTGAAAGAGACACATCTTCCATGGCTATTACTCTTTCTTTTATCTTTTGTCCAACTAAATACCGAACGCAAATGCAAAGCTGCTGAGTTCTATGGGATTTAGCTTCATGTACCATAGAGCAAAAAATCCAGAGCTGTTTATTTCATCTACGATAATTTTCAATACTTCTTTTCTTAATATACACAACAACTCGTTTTGGACGTCAGGACTGGTCATGTTAAAATACTTATTGTATTTTTCTTTGAATTTTTCATCGTATTTGGAAACAAAATCACAAAACTCCAAGAAATTTCCTTTGTTGTCCGACATGTCAGACTCATCATGACCCCTTAGGGGTAAACCCTGCTTTGACATATATAACAAAATATCGATCAATTTTTTCACATAGTCTCTGTTTTCTAATAACAATTCTTTGTGAGAGTTAGACAAAAGTGTTGACACAGACTGCGTTGGTTTTCTGTAATCTACCCATTTTGACATGGAAAAAGAATGGGCCACACTAGTTGAATGCTTATATAATTTCTCACCTATTTTCTTCCAATTTCTCATACCCTTTTCAACGAACAACTCTTCTCTGTTGCTTGAGGGAAACTGCCTACAGGCAAAGCAAAAAACTGCATCTTCGTTAATGCTGTATTCTACCCAGTCGTACTTTTTGTAGTACAAAAGAGAGAAGTTGCGTTTTCTACTACCTGGAAAGTCTGTCAGGGGATAATGCTGCAAGACTGGACGAGCTGGTCCACCACAAAGATCACCAAGGTCATTTGATGGAAGCTTAGGCGCAATTACAGTCTGTGTTCTTTCATAAGTTGAGGATGTTTGCGGGATGGTTGTCTGTTTACACGTATCACTTATTTCACTTTGCACTTCTAGCATAGACCTTCTATTATACGGGGGTATAATAGAAGGTCTATGCTTCTAGTTTGTTGACTATAGTTTTGATGCTTTAATCAACTGTAGGTTTTTGTTCTCTTTGTTTAAAAAACGAACGAATGTCGGACTTAGTTTCAGTTTGTTTACTCATTGTATACATGAATACATGCACTGTCTAACGGTAGGTGATGACACTGCACAGTTAACTGACATGATAACACAATGGCGACACGGCGGCGACCTTGGCCATCAGTGTTGCCAATGATAATGTTAAATTTACCCGCACCGATCTACAAAATATCCCTATTCCCTACTCATTGGTCTCTCAATGTTCTGTTGTTCTGTTTAATCTATGATAAATGAGTTTTCTTTTTCAGTGTCATACGTGAATGTCTATTATTTGTTCAGTACTATTTTCAATGGAAAGAGTAAGATAGCAGCAAATAGTTTATTGAGAACCTAGGTGAATATTGTAATTATTAAGCTGTTAAATAAGCTAATGTTTTTAAATTTTTTGCCCAACAATTTTGGGGGGCCGGGCCCCCCCGAAACTCCGCCCATGGTTGATAATCGTAGTATTCTGCCTTTATAGTATTATTGTTATCTTATATTAGTACTAATTTGTTATACTCATCAATAAGTACTCTGGCTAAACAATACCTATGATTCATTGCCACGTCTGTTCCATGTGAACGTCTTTTTTTCGAAGACAGGTTTAATTATAAATGAAAGACGAACTCAGTTGAAAACTACAAAAGTTAAGGAACTCGTCTATTTAAATATGAACTATAAGTATGACAAAAAGTATGCTATATTTAATATTTTGTTCATATATAGGCCTAAAAATGTTAGCTGCATATTTTGTAAAATAAATCATCCTATCCTTTTTTTATTTTTTTAATCTTATTATTCCTGAGATTATCTCTTTATTAATATGTATGATCGTAAGCATTTAATCGATGAATCCATAAAAATGGACGTTATAGATTTATATTTGTGTACAGTAGTATTAAAATCAAACACGTGTTTAACAGAGTAAATAGTAGTAAATGTTTATCTTATAAGTACCAAGCTGGAACTGAAATTATGATTTAAAATCCACACCAATTGTGGTACTGTACAACTTACACCATCAAAGCTAAAAGTACCACAGAGTGAAACTATCATGAGTCGTGGAACTGTCTCACGGCCGGCACCGTCGGCTGTGGCAATTGTAGCTGGTTTTCGCATTGGTGCTGTTTGGCATACCTCTAGCGTTAACAATTTTTTCGTAGTGTGTCAACTGGGCGGCGTTGCCAGATTGAACTCATTCAACTAACCATATTAATAACAAATTACAATAATAGATATCAGCTGATGATAATAATAATTGAAATTTAATACTTGTTCAATACGGCAACGTCGCGTTCTAAATTCACGGTCGTGTAGTGCGTGTTGCCTACAAACTCCTTAAACAGCACGCACGCTTTTCCCATATACTGTGAGTCATCTGGGTTTTTAGTCCCTCAGTCATATCTGATCATATGTTCAGAGATAGTTTAGCCAACAGATTACACATGAAATTGAAAACTAACTTTTATTTTGATTGACGACAAGTCATTTTTGTCAGCTTCTTGGAAAAGTTTTTGAAGGCTGAGATTATGATAGATTTTCACATTATATTTAAACTTGGGAACAATAGAAACCTATCAGTGACATTCACCAAGAGTACTGTACTAGATCGGTATGTCCTTAATGATAAGCATCACCAAAATTAAAAGACAATATACTAAGCTACTTTGTTAATTCCAGGGATAGGATACGTATAAAGGTAAAACTATCTAGTTAGTGAATAATGTGCACATGTTCCTGAGCCTAATAGACAAGAGGCGTTAACTTGTCTGTGTGGCAAGTTGTACCCAAATCCAGGGCCGGATTTACGATGTTGCCGCCTATAGGAAACGCTAAATATTGCAACATTGTACTCCCTCCATCCCGGGGGAATTGGACGTCCAAGAAGTCCTTAATAATGATTTCTTAGTATTAAAATTATTATACCACATACTCTTTATAGCATGTTATTTTTAATGTCTCATGCAGTTGTCATATCGTATAGTCAAGATATTTGCTAAGAGACTAATTTTGTAATATGGCATATTTAGTATCAATTGCCACACCGCTGAAATTATTACGAACGAAAAGTAAACAGCTTCGCAAAATACTTCTTGGAAAACAATAGATTAGGAGTCAATCCTACAAATACTAGTTCCATGGACATAAACACTATCCAAAAGACCTCCCGAGGAAGGCGGTTCTATCCTAAAATATTCATAGGTAACGAGGATTTAGCCTGCAAGGACTCGATGACTTTTCTTGGTGTTAGAATTGACTGCAACCTGTCGTGGAATTTGTAAATTGAAAAACTGCATTCAAAAATGTCTTTTATTATTTCAGAATTCAAAAATACTAACCTTTCAAAATTGGTGCACCACAGTTAACTCATTTAAGGTACTCTGGGGTAACACTAACACAACAGCAGTAAAAACACTGTTTGTTCTCCAAAAAAGGCAGTCATGCTAATTGAAGGTCGTGCTGAGAGGCTTAGGTTTGCAGTGGCCCAAAACCTCAAAATATTCTAACAACAACTTGCGTGTTGGCGGGAAATCCTGAAAAAAATGTTCGCCTGAAATAATGGGAATCAACTCCCTTAAACAATTTAAGTTGGAGGAGTACATAATTTACAACGCCCTGTACGAGGTGGAGGACATGTTTGAGTAATTTAAGTGGACCACAAATAGTCCTTTATAGCAAAAATGTTCACCGCATGACACATCCCATGCTCAATTGTGAGTCAATGGGAAGAAGAGGAGCACGTAAGTATAGCTTAGATACATAGGAGATTAAGAATTATACCTTGTTAATCACACAATAATTCATTATACATTTAGCATTCAGTTAGTGATGAAGTACAAATATAAACAAGTCCTATATAATATAATTATAAAAAGTACTTTAGTAATTACTGTTATGAATATTCCCAACGTGCTTTTATGCGTTTGGGCCATATTGTAAAGTACATAAGATTGTCTCTTATGTTTAAGATTGAGTTTCTTGCTTAATTATTTATTTATATTTTACCTGTAACGGTACAATACCAATTTTACTTAATAGTAGATACAACAAATTGAAGAATGGTGTAAATATGACTGGATAGTGACATAAACTTACATGTTAGAAAGTCTATAGCGAAGTACAGTTCCAAATCAACAACAGTAAAGTATAATATTAAAGTAACAATTAAAAATAATCTAAACCAAAACATAAAATGACAGATTAATTATCAAACAAATCTACAACAAGTATAATAATAATGAATGATGACTGACCGGCAGTACAATATTATTAAAATAATAAAATACACACACACAAAATTATTATACATAATAATATAAATATTAAAATAAAATGAATAAATGCTACCTATAGATGATGATAATAATAACAATAATAAATAGTTGTAATAAATAATTATTAATTTAAGACTAGATTAAAATAAGACTCCTCTCGTTAAGTATGTATAACAAACAATTTCCTACTGAAAGTCGGCAATGTTTCTGCAAAAAAAGTCAACCAGCCTAGCAGCCACACTAACCACTCTCTCCATTCTGGCAAGTTCATTATTGTAGCTGGTCATATACTTATGTCATAAGTGTACTGAGTGGCATTCTTATATGTTTCATATAGTACTTTCGTAATTTAGTATCCCCTATTAATTTTGTTTTGTCAGTTGGTCACACTGATTCGTTACCTGTCAAAACAAAACTGAATCGCCTGCTGATTCAGTCGTGTTGCTGTCCGCTGTTGCTAAGATCTCTGTTCTCTATTATTTCGGTTTAGCCACGATTGTTTTCACTTGACAGTACCACGAGCTTTTAGTAGTTCGATTTGTGAAGTGAAATAATATACTCAATAACTATTATTATTTTTGTTTATCATAGAAATGTGATGTGGATAAATCTGTAGTTTACACAAGCCTACAGAGTTGGAATATCTCCCACATAGAAAGAGTTATTATTCCCATATTGAATGTAAGTATTCTTTGTTTACTTTTTTTAATGTACGTCTGTTAAGTGTTATTGGTATTTTCGTTATTAAGTTCTTGGCACGTTATTTCTTATTTGAAAGGAGACAAAACAACGTATTTGAAATTTATAATATTGGGAAAATGCACATAAACCCTACAATCCAATATTATGAACAGGTCATTCAACTGTATCAATAAATGAGATAATCGGTAACATTACTTACTGCTTTCTAAACAAACACACTATTCATTAGCACTTTCATTTAATTTTCAGTTTGTCCACCTATGTTTAAAATTATTAATTATATATCTCTGCATGTGTCCAAAAGATTCAAGATAAATTAGGTTAAATAATTATCTTGAAGCAACCTATAATTTTTGAAACTTTCTACAACTTGCCATATTTATTAGGTAATAGTTTGAAACATTGAAACCACAACTGTTTGTTATATGTCTTGATGAGGTATTTTGTTAGATATTTATAATTCACAATGCTGGACAGATTAAGTAAAAATATTTGGTGAATATGTGTCAACAAATTGCCTACTGAACTGAGATCTTAAATTGTGTTAATCAACTTTTTATGTTTAAATACGTTAGCTTATTTGACAAAATAAAACTAAATTTTATTATATTTTTACATAGAAATTTCGTTTTGGATCAATTCCAGTATTTTAGAATTTACTTTATTTTGTTTACTAAAGTTGGAGTGACATGAAAAATTGACTAAAACCACCATAACTCTTAACTCTTTATCTAACTACATAACTCCATAGTTATCCTTTTTAATTCATAAGTTTCGCGAACTTAAAGTAGCTTAACTATTATGATTACAGAAAGTAACTTAAAATTAAATGTCAAATGAAAAATCTCTTTTGAAGTTATAACTTAAGAGTACATAATCACAGGAATACTGTATATAATTGTTTAACTGTCTGCTATCCAAACTTACAAAATACAAGAATTATAATATTCATGAAAGAACGCCAAACGAAAAACTAATATCTTGTGTTGAAGAAAGCTAACAATTATGTTTTTTTTTAGAAAATTAAGAACTATTTTTATCTCACTGGAAAGTTAATTGTTCTTATGTTCTTTTTTTCTAAGTTGTTGCGTATCTATACATAACCTACCATACATATATTTATTTGATAGACTATTCATTACACTACAAAATAAAATAAGGAAATATGACAAAATTTAACCCTCAAATGGTTAACCGTCGGTTTTACGACATTGATGTGCAGGTCTGATAGGTTATGCGTTGGTTTTCCAACGACTAGACATCATTGTAAATAAAAAACAGAAGCTTGTTTATTTGTAGTGTAAATGTTGCATATAATATATAATTCCACTCTACTGTTCCTAATGTATTGCTTTAGACGATTTATTTTGTTCTCTTACTATACTTCAATAACTTTTTTACTAAATGTAGTTGCTTATACTAAATGTAGTTGCTAAGGCATTTTTTACCGGTACAGTTATTAGGTTTTATATGTATGTAATATTTATAAATGTACATATGGTGCTATGTATTTATATATTCTAAAAGAATAGGAAACTATAATTTGGCTTTTTTGGAACTTGATATACAGTATTTATGTAATTTGTAGAAAGGGTGCAAGCTTTTGAAAATCTTTTCATATTTTTAAATTTTGTTTGTCTGAAATTTTATTTACAAATTTCTTAGTAAATCAGTTGCAATATTTTATTCCTAATTCTCTATTACATACTTAACAAGGAAATATGCTACTTGATATTCTTTTTATTGTAAATTTTAGTTTTATGATTTTTTGAAATAAACACTACACCAATAGCAAAACAGGCGTAACCGCAACGAGTGTTATATTGAACCATTAGAGGGTTAAATTACAAAGCAAGGTATGAATTTTCTCATGAACCCTTACAAAATTACCAGCTACGAACTGAGCACTTTTGGAATACAACTAGCAAAAAACCGTGGTACTTCTTAGATTAAAAGTAAAATGTTGGCTAGCGCTCAAGGAATGAAGGCATTGATCGTCAAGATTTGGGGAATGTGGATTTTGAATAGATATGATGAGTGTAGATGATTGAATGTAGTCATGGTTAATTAATTAATAGCCCAATAATAAATGAACAGCCAGTTGCTGGCTAATAGCTGATCCCTTTCAAAATTTTTTATGACTGACGGAGAACTTTTAGTTTATTATTTACTAGGCAAACTAGCAGCATAAACATGGAAAATAATTTTACTAGTTTTTTCTAGTAAAATTATTTTCAAAATATTTTCACCAATTCTATTTTTAGAATGGGTGTTATTGTATAAACTGTTAAAGTAATGAAATTCATAGGCAAAATGTCAATTTAACTCTAAAACTAGGAATTTGTCTTATGTATACTCCTTCCATTATTATTATCGTTAATTCTTCCAATGGAGAGCGTTAAAACACTATCAACGATCATACTCTTTTATTTTATAAATAACACTCCTTCCATTATGTTATTAATTTTGGCTTATTTATTTATTTGTACATATACGGTATACACTATTTTACATTTACAAACATTATTGCACAGACGACTGATCAAAGAATATATAAGTTTAACTAGACAATAGACGATGATACAGCAAAGTAATAAATTATTAGTAATAAGTGTGTTAAAACATTTGGTATAACTGATTAGATATAAACTAGCGTGATTAGTACGCCACAACATGCAGGTGCTATACTGAGTACAATATCATAAATACAAACAAGAGTGATAATTAATATTTGAATAAGTTTAGTGTGACAAGTGTGATATAAACTGGTGCGACTAGTACGCAAACACATGTAAGTATTACTTAAGTACAATAGAGAAAAATAAGTATAACAATAACGAATAATTGAATAACAAAAACATAACATGCAAGATTATAATGTACATTAGTTCTAGCTGACATCAAGGCTCATGTAGACCTTCAACAACTACCTTTTGAACTGGGCTTTAGACATGTGGAAAAAGTCTTGGATAATAATGGTATCCAAATAGAAAAATTTCATTTTGTTGTAGTTTATTTATTTATTTTTTAATTTATTACTTTTGTTATGTAGCTTCAATTAAAATAATATTGATGCTATATGTCTATACTTGTATGAGATAAAAGTAGGATGAATTTCCTTTTGATTGAGCATGGTCAAGGAATTTTTCCTCAAGCAATTAATTAATTAGTTTTAAAAAACAGCTGTTCATAAAAACAACATTTTTTTTTAATTAACCATATTTATGAGAATATAAAGTTTGAAAAGTCAAATAGTATAGATTTAATTTTGTAATTGTAGTGATGTTTATAAAATGCCATTTGGGAGTTTTGAAATTACTGTAAATAGTATAGCATTTAAAAATAAGAATCCATTGTTATGTCGATCAGTCCCAAGTTACATAACAAGCTACAACATTCTAAACATGCAGCTGTCTCTCTGGATTCCTTGTTAGGTGTGTTGGCCTCTGCATACGGAACTAAAGAGTTGGATTCAAATACTGTATTTGATACAGATTCTCTAAACTGGACAAATATTTCTGTAGAAAGTTTCAGATCACAATCAAAAATAGTAACACTAGGAGAAGCAACTGAACAGAATTGCAAAGACAAAGAATTGGGGAAAAATAGTGTTTCTACTTCTACCACAAATCTAAAATCATTAAGAAACACTGAAAGTAAAATTGATTTGACTCTTGTATCTATAAAGAGTTTAGAAGATATAAATATAAACAGATTTGAGATTGACTTGTCAAAAACATCTTTAAATATTGCAGACGATCAATCTAAAAATCAATTTAGATCTAGAAAAAACAAGTCATTAGAAAACGTCAAATCTTTATCCTCCTGTGAAATGGTAAATATCGATGATAACTGTAATAATCTTGGGACTACTGATGAACAACGTACAACAATTTGTGGATTTTTTGTCGATGGTTCTGACCAACAAGTTATATTCGATATTCAATTTTTCAAAAAAATCAGAAATACGCACTTTCCTAAATTTGTAACAAATGAACAAGATTTATCTATACATGTTACAGATTTGGTAAAGCAAACAAAATCAGTAATTGAAATTTCGAAAAGTTGTATGATTTCAAAATGTTCTTATTTTGCTGAAATTGATAAAGAGTATGGCCTGGACAATCTGGAAGTATGTGTGAAATGTAAGTTAGATCATTTTTTATGGATAGTAGAATGGATTAAATCAGACATATCAGTGTGCAAGCCAAATCTATGTGTGGAAAATCTCAAAGGTATTCTGTTAATAGCATATCATTTAAAAATAAATGAATTAATAGAAGATTGTTTGGAATTTTTCCATAACAATTTGAAAAGTATGTTAGAAGTTGATCGTGACATTGAACATGTTTTGACCGAAGATTTGTCTTTGCAGTTTATGAAACGAGTTCGCAACTCTGATTTAAATAGAATCAGTGATGATTTTGAAAGCTTTACAACGAAAATGTTTTGTGCCTTAATCAGACTTTTGGCTGATGAAAATGTGTGTCCTAATGCTGGGCATTACTCTTCTCTTGCGACTATGTTCCAGTGTGTGTCTTGTGAAAAGTTACTTAATCACAGAGTGATGAGCTTGGTACCTTGTTCAGCTGTTCATACTCAATTACATTGGAATGGAGAGTTACAATATGTCCACGAATGTTTGCCCTCATGGAATTTGTCAAAGTATATTGAGCTAATATTTGAAGAGTTTCAAAGTTGGAAACTAGTGTATTGGTATTTGTGGGGAATGTGCCATTTTCTTTGCTGTATTGAATGCCGTGCTCCATATCCCGTTAGTCAGAGTGAGTGGTGTCTGTATCATCCAAATGATGTAGAATATTTTCCAATGAATTCAGATTTGTACTATCCCATAGGTTCCTATACATGTTGTGGTGAAAAGGCATTCAAATTCAATGTGTTAAAACAATATAGTGGGTGTAAATTTAAAAACCACATTCCAGATTTGAGTTCAAGTGAAGATAAGGAAATTTATAAAATATATGAAGCAAATAAACATTGTATTAGCTGTAAGCCTCCTGAAGTTAGACCAAAGAAATTTTTGAAGTTGGTGAAAAAAACTGAAAATAATATGCTTTGTGATAACGCTAATGAAACATTTTGGTGGGATAAAATACAACTTGCCCCAAAGGAAAAAAAAGATTATTCAATCATCTCAACTGAAATTTTTAACCGGTTGAAAGGTAAGCAGTCTCAAAAAAAGGTCACACCAAAACAAAAGTCTTTGACTTTCCGACCGCTAGTCCATTTTGGAATTATGCCTTCTTCTACCGATATAGTTGAAGACAGTTTGGATACCTTAGAAAGGATTTTTTCTGGTCAGTACAAAAAGAACAAATTAACTTTAATGGATAATAAATCAAAATTAACAATGGGTACTTCATCAAAAAGCAAATTGAAAAATAAGTCTTCAAACACTAATCATGAAAATAGCGAATCAGTTTGGTCAAATTCACTAAACATAAAAGAAAATCAAGAGAACCAGAGAGATTTTGAAGAAGTTGCCATGAAAAGATTGGTGAAGATGTTGACCTCAGATCCAGCTGGATATACCTCTGAACCAGTGTGTGGAACTTATGTACGACTTGAAAGTGATTGGTGGCGAGACCACTGTTCCGATTCTAAAATTTCTAACAACACTAATGCCAAATCTTCTGGCACTGTTGTCAATAGAACATTTCCCCTCTCTTGGTTTAGAAAACCTCCCGTGTAAATATATTGATCAATATAATTTGTTAACTTTATAATGTTAAACTATGATAACATTTTTGGACTTTTTATATTTTATAAATTGTCATCTTGAAGAAATTTGTGATTAAATTTATTGGTATAGTCATTACTAATGTGGCCACAAATAAAAATTTACACCACAGGGTCGAATCCTTGATTGATTAAATTTGTTGTATTTTATTTTTTTTTTTTTCTAAAATGACAAAAATAAGAGTTGTAAAGGGACCTAATTGCATGTCAAAGTCAGAAGTTAATCACTATCATCATTAGACAGTGATGTTTGTCCCACCCACCTTACAAAGGACACTGATAGCCCTCTCGCCAAACTACATACATAGAGATTGGTCTAATGAAGGCACTCCAACTCACCGACTATGACAATATTTGTATCCTAAATGAAATATGGTAGGCTGGCAACTAGTCTGAACAACTAAGCTGTTGAGCATGTTTAAATAGATTTTAGCAAATGGTGTTGGTAGGTTGTTCGGACTTAGTTTCAAGCAATAACATAGAGCTACAGGAAAATGAAAGAGAGGGATTAACACTACATTATATTATATAGTCAAATGAAAGAAGTTGTTATAGCAGACACATGCATAGGTTGAGGCCTATACGTTCCTTATGAATTGACATTGTAGGATTTAGAAGATTCTTTAAGAATCAGTGCATTCCACATGATGATCAATTCTCTGTGAGTCGTCTTGGTGTGCCGAATGGGTAGGCTCTGGGAACCTGTCTCCTTTCCTCAAGAGTCGTCTTTGAGTGCTTAGTAGGTAGACTTTGGGTAGTTGTCTCTTTTCCTCATGAGTTGTCATAGCAAGATAAATATTTTATCCACATGCTCCATGAGTTGTCTGTATAGTGATTGGAAAGGGTACCAGATAGTTGTCTCATTTCCTCATGCGTTGTCATTGTAGGGTAAAAATATTCCCCATGAGTTGTCTGTGTGTATAGTGAGTGGAAAGGTATGTTGGACTCCAGGAGTAGTGTCCTTAAGGTTGGTGAGTGGAATTCTGTAAAAAAGCATTTAAAAACTTGAGTATAAATGTTCCATTTAAAATTAAGAGTATGATTGTTAAAGCAAAATAGGTTAGACTATTTCATTCTCAGCCTATTCTCGATCTTACTTTTAATTTATAATTTAATACTTTTATAATACCAATACCAGTATTATAATGTATTGAATGCAGGGTTGCCAACATTAATATATAAAATTCTGGACAGACAGAGATAACCAGCAATCAGCTTACTCAGCAGCCATGCGTGGAAGGGGATTTGAGGGCCCCTCTAAATGAAAATCTTAAATTTATTATCAGATACAGTTTCACACCTTTATCGTTTTTGTTGACAACCTATTTCCATGAGTTGGTGTAGATTACATTTAAATATAACTGTATTTTATTATTGTATGCATAGTTAGAAAGTAATCTGTAATGTTAAGCAAATATGGTGGTAAAAATAAATTTTCAAATTTGCTCAAAACGACGTACTGTAATTTATTAGTCAAAATGTTAATTGAATGTATAAATTATTTATAATCAAATATTACTAAGAAGTAAATTTAAATGTAGACTCACATTTTCAGGATTTTTAAAAGCATACTAAAATAAAGATCACTGCAACTAAAACAAGAAGAGAAAAAGTTGAATTAGATGTTCGTTTTCACACATATATTACAGCTTTCTTGTCTTTTATTTTTTCAATAGTACTTATTTTGATTTCTTGCAGCATCTAAAAATGTTTTGTCATTTTTTAATTTTGTTGAAAACTCCTCAAAGTCCATGTCCAAATCCAAATTTATAGAAAGTAGCAATTATGCTCTAATTTAAGATACAGAACTTTATGTGTTTTGTTCCACTTTAAGTTCATTTGCGAAAAAACCCGTTCCACAAATGTATTTGATGGAAGGAAGAGACACCACTTGATGAAGTGCTGGAAGAGTGTTATTTTTTACAGTTTCCGGTTTAAATATTCTCATCCACTTTTGTTCCACTGTTATTAGCTGCATTTAACATTTGGGAATACAGCTTCTTATCTAATCCCAAGACTGTTGCTGCTTCAACAATAATGTCATAAGTAAGTTCACATTTTAAAGCCAACACGAAGTTTTTGCAAAGGATTTTCGTTACTTAAGTCGAAGTCGCTTTCCAGATACTTACAGGTATGTTTATAAAAATCATAAAAGTCTGCTGTGGCATTATTCCAAATCGCTTCTTCTATGTGTGCTTTTGCCATTCGAATGTGAACACAAAAAATCGCTCTTCCATTCTTTTACGAAGACGTTCTAGTAATGTAGTCATAAAATTAAAGAGTTATGTTAAGTAGTACCCGAGTTTTTCAAAGACAAATTTGGTTTTTAAACATGGAGCAGACATTTGTACAAACGTGTAAATGTAATGAAGTTTTGGAGTACTAAAACTCTTTGTATGTGTTAGTTCTCCTTCTTCATGCCCTTCCAAGGACCAGAAGGATATCAGAGAGAATGGGCAGTTTTCACCTAAAGAAATAAAGTACAGCACAAGTGCTGGATGAACTTTTTCAATTGCAACACCAAAGTAAAACTATCGTGTAAGGATGTGTTTTACGAGTTCGGACCATTCTTCATCGTTCATCGTTAATGATCTTCACACGTTAACAATGATTACTGAAAATAAATAAGTCTTTAGTATAACGCTCACTACGTAAAAAAAAAAAAACAAAGCTTGTTACCTTGCCTGTTTGGCTTTACTAAATAGTATTTTTGGTCAAAATCGGGACAACAGGCATAACGAACATCCCTGATGTAGGACATGGGACAGCTGTAATAAAATCGGGACGGATGGCAACTCTGATTGAATCCCATCATTTTTATTGCATTTAAATGGTGATAATTTTTAGGAGAGATTGCCTGTTGGAGGAGAAAAGAATTTGGAACTATTTAGATATACCTTGGGATAATATTTCTCTAACATATACGATTCCTTAACCAAATATTGAAATAAAGGATTTTCAAAACTAAAAATCAAGAAATGTAATATTTGTGTCTGATCCAACTCATTTATTTATCATTATTATTTTTTACTCTTTTCAAGAAGGTGACTCCACTCTGTCAACTTTTACTTTGGTCTCAGCATGACAAATATTCATTTTTATTACTGTTTAAAACATATAAAAATGCTTAAAGAATTCAATGAGTTGACTTATTTCCTTTAAAAGCTTGCATTTTGGAAATATGGTACTTTGTAGGCTCATCAGATTTATATGTAGATTTCAGTAAATTATATAAGATGTAAAAAATTAAATTCTTTTGTAGTTATGTATAATATTATTTCCATAGCAGCCATAGTTATGAAAAAGCTTATATTGTAGTTTACTTCACTTCACTTGATCCATAGCACATAGTATTATCAAGTACTAGTTTCTATAGAGGTTAAGAGTTAAAAAATAAAATCTGTTCACTAAGAGGAATAATTACTTTTCAATGTTGTATTCATCCATGAGACGTTGAGATTTATTTTTTTACAGAATCCTGTCTATCTCAGTTGTATTCAACTACCCAAGTTGATTTAGTTTTTATCTATAAATATGGCATAAATCCACTGTCACAGTTGATTCAAATTGAATATAAAAATAATTCAATAATAAAAAATTAATTCAATTATTTCAGTGGAGCTCAAAAGAGAAAGTTATGTTGAGGATATAGATGACATGTATAAATAAATATTGTTTGTTGCATTATGTGGTATAAGAAATAGTTTCATTTACTTTAGTTTTAAAATATCAGCGATTCTTGTGGAGGAAATCTCCTGTGCATAACAAACAGTATTTATAATGGACATCTGATGTGTATGTAGGGGTTGAAACCACTTCTCATGAAATTGAAGAGGATACAAATTTGTTAAACCATGCATGAACTTAATATATAGTGATTTTAAAATTGTTAATAATAAATTTTAGCTTCTTATTATGGAAGACATTGGTTAGATGCCATAAACACTTCTATGTGAATTAGGCATCTATCTTATGAAAACATTTTAATGAAATCCCTCTCTCTCCCTCCCGTAGCAAAACATATATCTCACATTTTTTATGCTACACAAGAAGTACAGTCTGACCCCGTTAAGAATGAACGTGAAAAATTACACTAGATTACCTGTTAGGCTGGACCTGTTTTTAGGTAAGGGTAAGGTTGTAACAAGGAGCCCAGAGTAAGATTCTTATTCTGTGCTCTGTGGGTTATAAATATATGGATATGACAAATTGCAATTTGAAGACTACTGTGCAACTGATTTTGGCTGACGCAATTTGTTTACTTTAACAGGACAAAATCAAATAAATAAGTATATTAAATAATGTATTAACTAAACACAATGGCCTACTCAATATAACGTGACCGTTTCCCAGGCAGCCCTATAGTAGAAGTAGATACATGTCAGCTGGCCAAAACATGTTCTGTTTCAATTGTAAGGTTCTTGTTTGTTATTGTAATACATTATAGTGAGCAGTGTATGAATATCGAAGGTTCAGTTTAGTGGTCCATAAGGTGATATTATGATTTTTTTTTAATCGTCAAGGATTACGTGTATAGTTTCACATATTAAACTGTCGAAAAATTATTAAAATAAAATTTTGTTTACTAAAATTAACTCTTGGTCCCCTAGAACTATCAAATTGCACTTCAAGTAATGAGCCACGACCATTGTTATGGACCGAATGGTTGAAATAGAAACCCGTGTTTTTTGGATTTCTCCGTGAAGCCCCCTAAAATGACTTTTATTACTTTGCGATGAATACTCTTGTATTAATTGATACGAAGTCTAGTAACTAATTATGGTTGTGCAACAGACGACTCGTTAGATTTAGTGGTTTTAGCGAGATAGACGAACGGGTCGGAAGTCGGGACCTTTGTTTTAGCGAGATAGACGAACGGGTCCTTTGTTTATTATCAACTTTTAAATTGGCAATTCATTATTAGCTGGAGCTGTTGTGATCCCTACGCTAGACTGGCCACCCCTGCGGAAGGGCCCGTGACTCACTCCAAATATCGATTCCAGTTGTCGACTTGTCGAGGTCAGTTGAATCGAATATAACGAAACTACAGTAGTATTGACAATATAAGTGAACGGTATTTACACAACGGATATTCATTACAATATAAATACACAATGCACAAATATGGTGATCAGAGTCGGTAAACAACTTTACCTTTCTCTGGCCAGCGAGATTAAAAAAAGGTTATCATGTACATTTTGTACTTATATTGTAATAAATGTGTGTTGTGGCATGTTCACTTGTATTGCATTTTTTTAAAAAACACGTATTATGCTGATTAAAAACAATATTAGGAAATAATTGACACGCGATTGGGCAACATTGTAGGCTAATGTATGGAACTTGTTGATTCACAACAATGCGTTTTATGGTTAGCCGGATCTTTTCCGTTATACGTATACCACTATTTAAATATATTGAATAATACATTTTAACGATTGTTTGGTATAAATAACGGAACACGGTATTCAATTTATTGATTTAAATTTTAAAAAATGTTTTCCTCATTTTCAACCTTTAGAATCCCAATACATCGAGGCCGCCCATATACATCGCGCCGCGGCAGTTATGGTTAGGTTAGGTTATTATATTGTAGAATGAACCTGTAATTTGTAAAAACATTCTACAATAGGCTATGCTAACCTAACCTAACCATAACTGCCGCGGCGCGATATATATGGAAATATTTTGGGATTGCTGACACATAACGGAAAAGATCCGACATTAAATAGTGGTATACGTATAACGGAAAAGATCCGGTTAGCCATTGAACTAACGTATTTAGTAGAGTGCAGTATATGTAAATATTATAAATGAAGGGTCAATAATCTAACGTAACAATACTTATACATAATCGGCAGCCCTCACACACAATGTACAGGAGTGTAGGCTATACTCTGTTTCACGTTGAGAATGCAGCACGGCTCTTATAGACAAACACAGCGCTACTAGCTGGTGCAAAAATATAGAGCACTGTCTGTCTGCTCACAGTCATATAGCATCCTCACGGTTTTCTCGGATATTATATTACAGTATTTTTGTAAAAAACCGTAT